>WUAM01000359.1:30855875-30889925 GCA_024336885.1 Actenoides hombroni
TAAAAATAAAGGGGAAGAATAACTATCTATATATAAAATTGCTTAATTTCTCATCTAACATCATTATGATTATCAGTCTTCGAAAAAAAAAAGATTGAAATATCCTGAGTATCTATTTATATCACTTAAACAAGCTCAGTTTATTTGTATTCTTCTGTATTTGTTGAAGTCAATAAAAAGAATCCAGTTTCACAGGTTTCTTGTTTCACTTATTGAGAGTCTTTTTAATCTGAGATTATAAATGTGTCTGTGTGTTATCTTTGGAAATTTGCATGAATCACATTTACATGATAAGCTGTGTTCTACTGATAAGTCAACAGCCCTCCAGAATTTCCAAATCTTATCAAAACTGCCTCAGAATCTGAATCTCCTAACTCTTAAAAAAAAAAAAAAAAAAAAAAAAAAAAAGGGAAAAAGAGGACATCATGTACCTGGTGCTATACATCATCCAAACTGACTAATGCATGCTTTTTATTTTAGAGTAGCTCTTCTTCCTCTTTGTTTCTTTAACAGTGTTATCCTGATAGGTCTCTTCATTTTACAGCACAAAAGTATCTTTACATGCTCGTTACTCATTAATGAACAACAGAAGTGCAAAAGATTGAAACTTTACAAATGGAATTTGTATGGAGAAAACATACTACCTCAGCACAAAAAAAAAAATTAAATCATAGCATACATTTGGCAGCAGGATACAATGTTTTTTTTCAACATTTTGCCTCAGAATTACTGTTTTTCCAAGATGCTCCTCAGCATTTACAATTCCGTAAAAATGTGATAAAGTTCAAAGCCAATATATTGGGATATTCATCCTCACCCTATTTGTTTTACATAGATTGAGATGTGCAAATCTATATCCCTGTCTGTGCCACAAGACACAGGAACAAATGTGATAAAGGTTATAAAGCGGTAAAAATTTACATCCTTCCCATCAGCTGTTAAATCTGTCCTAAGTCAACATTGGCTAGTGGTGCCTACAACAAATGCTTGGTCATGAGAATTGTCATTATATCAGCTAATACCTGTGTTCTGTTCTTAGAAAGATATACATAAAAGAACAGCCAAGGGAAGAGTTAGCTAGATATGGCTTATTCATGTGATAGCTGTGGGTGAACTCACTGTAACCAAATAATATCTGACTGAGCATTCTCTAACAAGGAGCAACAAGAGTTCCTGGATAGGTGGGTGGTGAATCTCCAGATATGAAGGGATAAAGATAGTTGTCAAAGATATGTAAACAAATTGCATTCCAGAAATGCCTATTTATTTCCATGGGCCACTGCAGGGTGTTATGCAAAAGCAATAAAACAAAAAAAAAACCCCAGCACTATGCAGACACAAAAAAAGTGGCAGAAGGAATGGAAGCTCCTTAAACTAGCTTTACTTGCAGGTAAAACCTGTTATTGAATAACAATTTTAAGTAGGTTAATTGTCTTGCCCTCTGGAGGTATCCGTCTTTCTCTGCTGAATATGGAAAAAATATAGAAGACTAGCCTGAGTTAGCTAAATCTAAGGGAAATTAATTCCACTATGGATGCTCTGAATATGGATCAAAATGTATTTGCTCTCAGCTATGTTTGTATTAAGAGGTAATAACTCCACTGACTTAGATGGAATCTTTGCAGAAAAGCAATATAAGTAAGCCTATAATATTTTTTCTAAGGAATGCTTACAGCAACATTGTACAATTTATTAAGGACCCATATGTACAAATGAAAGACTCTTCCTAAAAGATTAGTACTCTTACGATGAACTTCCTATACTCCCATAGAGATATAGATGTATAATCAGATAGTTTGGAGTTTGATTATTACCTAGAAAAGCCCAGACTAACTTCATAAGATGCATATTCTTGATGGTTTGGGCAAATCAAATGTAGTTTTATATTTGCTGCATTTATTGAGGTTTGCTGATGCTTTAATTTGTAAAACTTTAAAATGAAACATTTTAGTACATCCTTCACAATTGCTCTGATTAGGTTGCAACATTATGCTTTCAGAGTATTAAATAACCTCTTTATTTTCCTTTGCCACTGCAGAAATGTTCATGAGCATATTAATCCCTGGTCTCTACAATATTCCTACAAAAGATTTCAATAAATAATAGGGAATATTCAAAATAAAACTGATTATTTTTTAAAGGTTCATGGAGATTATTTAATTAGTTGTTTAATGTGTTATCAAATATTTTTGAATACAGAAGTGATTTTTCAAAATCTGTCTGTGTTCTGTCTTCATTTTATTGCAAAAATCACAAGGTATTTGATCTGTTGTGTATAAGAAAAGAAAATAATACCAACCAAACTCATGGTTATATACCATTTTGTCCTGGGTACTGACTGAAAAACAAGGCAGATGGAAGAATCCCATGTTTGCTACATCCTGTGGCTACATTAAAAAAATTGTATTACTAGTATTCAACAAGACACTTACTGATGGGTATCTGCTGGCAAAAATAATACTAACCTTTCTGAAATGAGTTTACTAACTTCAACTGACTTTGGTACAGTCTGTGGTCTAAGCGAGAAGTCTTTATTCTTCCTTTAATATTTATTCACCTTGTGAGAAATTGAGGTGGAGATAAAGTAACTTATCTGTTACCATCCCTACACCTACATTTAAACAATGAAATTCCCATAGGTTATCATTGTGCCATAAAGCAAACTTTTAGAATGATTTTTTTTTTCTTTAGAACAATATCTAATTACAGTTTATGGAGTATAAATTTTACTTTTAATCTTTCCAAATAAATTATGTCTTAGCACCTTAGGTTCATACTCTTTTCCAGGTCAAGACATGATTTAGTAATGGAAAAAAGTATCCTTATATCTTATATGAAAAATAATAATTAACAAAAATAGAACCATTTGATGTCTCAAAGTATAGTATACGCCACAGAACACAGTAAACCTAGCAAATGTTTCTAGCTGAGTCAGCTCTCAGCTCAGGGAGCAGTATGATTTGTTCCACATTGTTCAGGAGTGCATGCATCTGTAATTTATGTCATCTCAATGCGCTTGGTCTTGTGTCTTCTCTGGTGTTAATATGATTTTGTGCCCCCTTAGTATTGATTGTTTCAATACTAAGTGCCTGAAGTAATGCAGTCCATTGGAAAGTGTGCCTATCTCATTAAACTGAGGATTTTCTTTGTATGGCCTATGTTGCAACAACATAAAGGAGTGCTGGAAGCTGCAAAGCCTGCAGGTAGTGTTAAAGACTATGCAGGTACAGGGAGCCCAGCCTGAACCAGTCTATTCTATACTACCTATTGGGAGTAGACATTGAATAAACAGGGGCTCAGAATAAAATCCTGTGTTTCAGTTTGAAGGACACCAGTCTGTTTCTTTCAAAACAAAGGCCAAGAATAAACTGAAATTAATGCTGTGTGTATATATACAACCAGAAACTGGGAGTGAATTAAAAGCTAAATGGTTTGATATATGTCAACTTAACTTTTTTTTGCTTGCTTGCTTCTTCTCCTTATATTTTTACTATTAAAGTACGTATTATGTACTAAACTATTTCTAAGATTGTTATAAAATGTTTTATGCGCTGTAGGAGATTTCCATAAAAGTACTTAACCTTTCAATTAAATTCTCTTAACCAAGCATCACCCCTGTGATATATAAATAATAAAATATTCTCGATTCTTCTACAGTTTTTTGTGCATCATCACTACATCTCAATTAGCTAACAAAACTTTATTTACTCTTTCTTCCTTCTAGATATGAAGGAAAAATAAATGCTATTCAACATGCAGATAACAAAATCAGGATTGGTAAGGCATATATAATTGCTTATATCTTATTGAGCTGAAGGATTAAAAAAACTTAAGTCTTCAAAATCACAGAAACTTATTTTGGAACTATTAAATTTACAGATTATTTCTTTGAAAGGAAGCCATGAGAGAGAATACTGGAGAAGATGGGGAGGTATGAAAGGATATAGAAGACGAATTACCACTTCCAAAGTATGAATGGAGGGAGGAATATTCAACCAATGTGACTTTTTAGTTTTAAACAGAGAACCTGGAGTTGTCTTTCAGCATTTATCTGTTCGCTGTGTGAACTCTACACTCACTATGACTGTCACTCTCCTGTCTTACCTATTGGTACAGTTTCTTAACCTCCTATATTTTCTGACAGTCTTTTCATTCTTCCTTTTCTTGTTCTGAAGCTCAAGGAATAATTCATCTTCAGTCAGCTACCTCCTCAGACTTTTAAGCCCTTGTTTCTCTTCCCTTTCTGTATCTTTGAGATTTCATTGCTCAACTCGGGGGTCATGCCTCAGGAGGTAGATTCTGTATTTTTTATACTAGTGAGGAAGCAGCACATAAGAAATTAACATTATAGCTGGCATCTGAAATGTACATTTATCACAGTTTTGAAGGGCAGTTATGAAATGTGCAGATGACATTTAAAAAAACCCCAAAACATTGTAAAGGCCATTCTCATTATATCATCCATAGCATTGCATTTTTCCCCATAGACCTGATTTACTTTGGACTTTTATTGAAGTCACAAGGAAAAAGAAAACAACAAGTGAGACACAAAGATTTTAAAAATAAATATACTGCTTTTATTCCAATATATTTAAGGAAATAAAAATTCCAAAATCTGTTGGCTTTAAAAATGTATTAACATCTGTTTAGTAGAGTAAAAGCAGAAGCTGTGTAAAATAATGAAAAACAACAACAAAAAATATAATATTGTATCTTTTAGTTGAGAATACTGTTTTAACAGTAACCAACTATATTTGTATTCATACATTGTTGAATGATGCTAATGGCTGATAGTCTATTACTTCTTTCAATAACAGAATGATGCATTATGAAGTTTTGCTTTGCTGTGTAAAGAGGAGATGAATTTGAGGGGGTGCACTCTAATAAAACAAGAAAATAGAGTGGGATAACTGTTGAATAAAGCTTTATATAGGTCCTTAGACATTAACTTATAAGCCTTCTTTTAACAAAGATGAATGTGTGTTGACTTTAGTATTACAAAAGATATCATGGTATTCAGTGGTCCATATAATTCTTTTTAAAAAACCAACAAAAACAACATGATAAATATTGTGGTAACAGTTATTCAAAGTATTCAAAAATCATCAGAGGAAACAAGTAAAGCTGGAAAAAGATACTTGTCTTTGGTGTAAGTTGTTAACAATTTTAAAAGGAAATGAGTCTCAATTTTCTACAAGATGTTAGGAAGAAATCTGCAGATAGCTGTTTTATCTTCAAGATTGCAAAAGAGATTTTAAAGCAATTGAGAAAAGTAAACAGATAAACCTTCAGTGAAAGCTGGAGACAAAATATGAGGTATTCCACCTTCCTTATATCAAAAAGTGAAAAAAAAAAACAAAAAACCAAAACCAAAACCATAGTGAAGAACACAAATAGAACACAAATATACAAAAAGACTGGTAGAACACTGGATATGAGTGTTCACATAGTCATATGAGATGCTTCATTCTGGCATGAAACAAGATATGTCCACAACTACAATTACTCACCTGTAGCTTCTGAATAGAAACACAGAATTACAGAATGCTAGTTTTTGGAAGGGACATCTGGAGATCATCTAGTCCAATCAACCTGCTAAAGCAAGTTTGCCTAGACCAGGAACACGTCCGATAAGGTTTTGAAAGTCTCCAGAGGAGACCATGATCTTTCTGGGCAACCTGTTCCAGTGCTCTGTCATTCCCACAGTTAAAGAGTTTTTCCTCATGTTCAGATGAAACTTCCTGTGTTCCAGTTTGTGCCTGTTGGCACATGTCCTCTCACTGGCCACCAATGAAAAGAGTCTGTCCCCGTCCTCTTGACACCCACCCTTTAGATATATGAACCAGATATTCATGGTTCAACACACTATAGGCCCGCTGCATAGGGCCTTTCAAGGCACTTCATAGCATGAAAGATTAAGTTGAATCCGAGGTATCAGCAATGTAGATGAGTCAGATGGGAATTGTACAGTCTTCTATTGGGTCATAAGTAGTTAGCAATTGTCCTCTCTAAAGAACACCTCTTGCAATCTGCTTCTAGAACACACAAAAGCAAAACAAATTAGACATGCATGTCTCATCCTGTCTTCTCAGGGCAGCCTGAAGTCTGACTGGTCATGCACAAAGCTAATGCGGAAGAAAAGGATCTAGAAGGCCCTACTTTCTCAAACCTGCCTATAGGGTCAAATGTATCAATGCTTCTGAGGTCTCGGTATCAATACTTTTGGGGTCTTGGTATCAATACAGGCCAGGAGATTATAGGATTGAGAACAACCCTGCAGAGAAGGATTTGGGAGTACTGATGGATGAGAAGCTGGACATGAGTCAACAATGTGAACTTGCAGTCCATAAGGCCAACCATATCCTGGGATGCATCAAAAGAAGTATGGTCAGCATATTGGGAGAGGTGATTCTGCCCCTCTACTCTGTTCTGGTGAAACTTCACCTGGAGTCCAGCTCTGGAGTCCTCAGCATAAGAAGGACACGAACCTATTGAAATGGGTCCAGAGGATGGCCACAAAAATGATTAGAGGGATGGAACGCCTCTCCTATGAAAGCTGAGGGAGTTGTGGTTGTTCAGCCTAGAGAAGAGAAGTCTTCAGGAAGACCTTATTGCAGCCTTTCAGTACTTAAAGGGTGCCTAACTTAGCAAGGCCTGTTGCAACAAGTCAAGAGGTCATGGTTTTAAACTTAAAAGAGGGTAGATTTAGAATATATACGAGGAAGAAAATTTTTACAATGAGGATGGTAAAACACCAGAACATGTTGCCCAGAGAGGAGGTAGAAGCCCATTCCTGGAAACATTCTAGGTAAGGTTGGTTGTGGCTGTAAGCAACCTGATCTAGTGAACGATGTTCCTACTCCCTGGATGGGGGTTGGACTAGATGATCTTTAAAAGTCCCTTACAACCCAAACCATTGTATGATTCTGTGTTTCTATGTGTTCAGTTGGAGCTCCACAGTATAAAATAGACATTGAGGTGCTGGAGCGAGTTCAGAGAAGGACAATGAAGCTGGTAAAGGGTCTGGAGAGTGTCTTATGAGGAGAACCTGAGGGACCTAGGGTTGTTTAGCCTGGAGAAGAGGAGTCTGAGAGGAGACCTTATTGCTCTCTACAACTACCTGAAAGATGTTGTAGTGAGGAGGTGTAAGATCCTGGTTACTGTGTGCCTCAAACCTTGTGTGATGATAAGGTCTTTCCATCTGGAGGGGAGAAGTGTTGATGGCTCCGAATGTCTCTGTGCCCCCCCTTTGGCTCCTAGCATTCATGCTTTAACAAAAGGAAGAGAGAAATTCTGCATAGGTGGGACTCTTTTAAGTGCTCCTGCTGACTGTGCCATGGGGTAGGTGGATGGCAGGCACCACATTAGTTCTAGCTCATGAGGCTCATGCAAATCAACACCACTTCCTGTGGAAATTGGGAATGTCACCCAGATATCTCAAGGATATAAAGGGACAGAAAAATATCGATCGTGATGCACCCACCACTGAAGAACTGAAGTCTTGGACTGATCCAGTGAGACGCTGCTGGATCCACAGGAGGTGATATACTTTTCTCATACTATCTCTCTCTTACTCACTCTCTCACTACCCCTATCTTTTCCTCTTTTTTAATAACTCTTTCTTCCTTTTCTTCGAAATTTAGTTGCACCGTAAAATAATTGCCTATGAAAATAACACCTTTATCTGTACTGTTAGTTGATTGTTCTGTTAGGAAGAACTAATAAATTGTTTTGTTATTGTTCCTCAGAGTCATTGTCATGACTCTGCCATCCTGGCTGCCCTGTCATGCAGGGACAGACTCTTGGGGAATCAAAAAATTCACCTCCCTCATTGTCCACTGAGTGGGATGAGGCAGGTGAGTGTTGGTCTCTTCTCCCACACAACTAGTGATAGGACAAAAGGAAATGGACTTAAATTGAGCCAGGGGAAGTTTAGGTTGGATATTAGGAAAAATGTTTTTACTGAGAGAGTTGTGAGGCATTGGAACAGGCTGCCCAGGGAGGTGTTGGAATCACCATCCCTGGAAGTTTTTTAAAAATGTCTAGATGTGGCACTTCAGGACATGTTTTAGCGTTCCTGATAATATTCAGTAGATGGTTGAACTTGATGATCTTGAAGGTCATTTCCAAACTTAACAATTCTATAATTTCATGTGTTCAGTTATATGGCTGTCCTTGTAGCAATCGTGGAGACAGATCAGGCACAAAGCAGAGAATATGTTTTTTGCCTCAGAAAACAATCATTCAGAGTGAGCTGAAAACAGCCACTGAGATTGGGAACAGGCTGCTACTGTGGAGGATTAAACCTCTGACAAAACCCATCTTCCAGACAGAAAAAAACATTAATAAAATATTATCATAAAATGCAATCGGTTGCTGGGGTTATGATAAGCACCTTAGGAATGGAACTAAAATCTGCATTTCAATTTTCTGAACATGGCCAAGCTGACCTTGACAAACAATGAGTTGTTTAATAGAGAGAAGATGTCAAAACCAGATTAAAACTGAGTAACATAGTGGTTTTACGGTTATTTTAGCTGAAAAACTAATGATGACAATTTAGTAATCCAGCAACAAACCTTCCAGGTAAAGTTCCAGCTGTCTCCAGAAATGGCTTTGTATTCCTTTACAGATTTACTTCTCTGTTTATGTTGCTCTGAATGATTATCATCACAGTGCCTAATGTAGGTCAAATCTGTATCAGCAAAGCAAACCTTTATTGGCAGTTTGTAATGTTGAACTGTTGCTATAACGTGCTACAACGGTTACTACAGATCTGGAGGGTGTTCTCTTATGTCCTGGAGCATTAATAAACAAAAATTACCAGTGGTATCCATAGTAACAAAGAAAACAGAAACAGTAGATTACAGTATTATTCTTAGACATGCCAATCTCTTTCTGAAGCTGAGGCTTCATTCCAGGCCTAGATCTTTTGTGCTCTAAGAAGCTCCAGTATTCTTTAAATTAGAAATCTATTCTCAGATTATAATTTTAATTTAAGCAATAATTGTGCTGTAATGTTACTAACGAAAGCATTATTAATCTTGCAAAATATTTGGCTTAACTGTTGCAGTTGTCTTTATGTACTAACTACATAATGAACCAGTGTCCATTTCTTCTCAGGTCAATCTAAAAATGTGGTGTTGTGAAGCTCAAGTCAGATTAAATTTTTATTTAAAAGTTATACAGAAGCTTTTTTCTATGGTCAAAGAAAATTATTCAACTTTCATTTGGATATTTTTTTTCAAATTTCATTATACATTATTTCCCTAAACTCCATTATGTACTAAGAAAATGTCTTGAAATTAATTTCACTGAATTACAGTTACATATTAAAGTATTTGAAGTAATAGAGACCATTTTTTACTTTTATTTTTTTGTCTACTTAACAAATTAAAAACTACTAATTGATTTCTGATTTGATAGTTTAAGGAAGGCAATAAGACATGGATATTCTTAAAGATATGCTGGTGATATTAATATTTATATCCTAACACTTTCTCTCTTCTACTTTAGAAAACATTTGATATTAAATGAAGTTTAAAAATAAATCAAAGTTATTTTTAAAAAAACTAAACTAGAATGCTATTTTTGCTTCTTCTCTGCAAAGTTGTGAGGAAAAGCTTTTTTAGTGCATAAACCAGGATTTTAATTTGCTTTTTTGGAAGACAAAATTTTATTCACCGACTAACAGTAGGGAATCCTTTATTTCCTGACCGGGATATGGAAGAGGATCTAAAGACTTAGCGTTCCTAATGACGAAGTTAATGTACTATCTGTTACATAGAGTAGAATAGATACTGAGATGTGTGTCTTGATAGAAACATGCTATGGGAAAGCCAAATACTTAATTTCTTCTCTTCAGAAATTTAGTGCCTTCTATGTTGTTTGCGGCAGTCCTACATAATACTACAGGAAGTGATTTCTTAATGCAATATTATATGAAAAAACAAAATCTAAACCTTTAATTGTCTTACCTATGTAGAGTTACATTAAAATATTCTGATCCAATTTTATCAATGTAGAAAAATTCTGTATTTTCTCCAGCAATTTAAATTTGGGTTGACTATTTCAGAAACCTTATTTTACAATTTTTCACCTAAATGTTTTTGGCATACTAGGAGACTAAAAGCTTCTACATCCTTATTGGAAAGAGATGTAATTGCCTACTAGGTCTGAAAAAATTACAAGACAGATCCAAGAAATTAACATATATCCACACAAAACAAGTTTTTGGAGAGCTTTATATGTTTGAATTCAGTAGATTGCCTAGTCTTTTCATCAGGACAAATAATTAGGTAAGGATTGTGTCCATTTCAGCTTTATATTAACAATATTCAAGATGTTACCAGTACGTGAACTAAAACCCCAAGGTTCAGCTATTCCATGTTCACTAACATAGAGTAGCCTGTCGTTCCCATATCTATTTAGTCTTCACAAACTCTAGTCCTTGAACAGGGACTGAGAGAATAATTTTTAAGTTGTGTTATTAGCATAAAGGAACAGAGACTTAATCTACAGTGATGTGTGGTTTTATTTCGTTATTGCTGAACTCTTTCCATGCAGCTCTATGAAGAGATGTGTCTTCACCTTACTTTTGAAAATAAAGTTTGAGGACTAAAGAAAGAAGTGTACTATCTTGACTACTTCTACCTCTTTCTCCTTCAGCACTCACAAGTTAGTAGCACAATTAGCAACCACAGAACCTAAAAAAAAAAAATAAAATCAAAGGTAATGTATAAGATACATCTTTTTTTTTTCAAAGCAGGAAGGGATAATTTTGATGTGTCTGTCACTCATTTTGTACTCTAATTTGAAGCTGTTCTGAATTCACTCACAGACACTTATATTCACATCCTAAGTCATGAATTTACTTGTTACAATATATTTGAAAATATTTTTGTTTATATTTCCTAAATAAGTACTAGAGTATCTGAAAAGTGATTCATAGAATACCTTGGGTTGCAAGGGACCTCTAAAAGTCATCTTACTCAGCCCCCCTGCAGTAACTCCCCTTCAGGTACTGGATGGCTGCTGTAAGGTCTCCCCAGAGCCTTCTCCTCTCCAGGCTGAACAACCCCAACTCACTCAGCCTGTCCTCATAGAAGAGGTGCTCCAACCCTCTGAACCTGCTCCATCAGGTCCATGTCCTTCCTGTGTTGAAGACTCCAGAGCTCCATGCAGTACTGCAGGTGAGGTCTCACCAGAGTATAGGGGCAAAATCACCTGTCTCGATCTGCTGGCCACACTTCTTTTGATGTAGCCCAGGATGCATCAATTTTTTTCTCTAATAGAAATCCTATTAACATTCAAATCAGAAAGAAAACCTACTCTCAGTCTTAATAGGCACATATAAAATCAACATAATTGGCCTTTAAAAATTAAAACACTGGCCACAATTAAGCAGAAAAGGGAGATGAATCTAAGAGCGGTGTCTGATTTTGGTGAGAATTTACAAATATCCTCATCCAGTTGTAAGTCACGTTGAGAAAAATGATTCCGGTAACTTGAAAGCAAATTGAATAAAGGTCATATCATAGCAAAAATGTGTATTTCTTTGCTTACAGGGTGGGATAAAATGTACTAGTGTTCATGTAAGTGTTATGTTGAAATATTCATCTATTTATGAAGCTAAGCTTTGGGGACTGTTAGAAAGTTTTTATTTCTGCTTCAAGATTTTATCCAGATGAAGAATAAACACTGAACATGTCTCTAAGGAAGGGAGAATGATATGCCCTGAGAGGAACATAGTGTCTAACATTAGGTAATGAAAAAGTATTTTCACTATAAAACCTTCTTTCTTAACATTAATTAAAAGACAACATGGTGACAAATGCCCCAGTTACAATATTTAAATTAGTATGTCTATATCCTACCTCATGCTGGGTTGCACTTTGTAACTCTAAACTGTGCCTTACATTTTTGTCAAACATGACAATAAGAAGTTCTAAAATACGCTCTTGGATGTAAACTTCAAAAGCCTTTTAGCAATGTACCTAGTCAAAAGCAAATAAACACTGGCAAAGCGAAAGACTACCAAGTTTCCACAATTTTAGAAGCACTTAATGTTCAATGCAAGAATCTAGCCTTAGATCTTCAGTCTTCTACTGTCATCTTCAAGTGTTTCTTAACTCATCTAAGCAATACAGATGCAATGGAAGAGCAACCCATAGTTATAAGTTTACAGGAAGGAAATGATGGAACATTCGTTATTGCTTACTAGGGTAAGCATAGAAACTTGAACACTGAATATCCCCATAAAAAAAAAGGATCTGATTGACAACTGACAACTCTACTGATGAGAATTTAGTAGATTGTAGAATAAGCAAGGTGACTATCTATATTGAGAAGCTGGTTATGAGTGCCTTTTTATGGATAAAATAGTAAAAATCAACTAGTATTCAGGTTCTGTTGGTGATTGATGGTTGAGCTTGATCAGATGAGGAGCTCACACCACTGGAATAATTTTCTTCAAAGAGGACTTAAATTGCTAGTTCATAAAATATTTTTTATATTTTTTTATGAAAAATAATTTTGATCAGTAGTTTTCAAGTCAGCTGAAGGTTTTCAGGATGAATGTAACCTTTTTTCCAGTTTTTCTGTATCTTCTCATTATAGTAACCATGTATAAAGAAAAGATCGTAAGAAAAACTCAAGCTGCAGATTTCTTCACAGATATTCACATTATAGATAAAACATAGCAAAAAGAGGGAATCTAAGAGTACAATGTCATATACTTAGTAAATCCTGAGAAGATACTGTAAAGTGCAGTAGTCTTTCAAGGTTTAATGTCAACTTTTTACCTTCTTCGCTGATAAGGGAATGAAAATATACAGATTTTGTGACAGGCTGACATATTTTGACAGGATTTATTTACCAGTGCTTTTGTGTTCCTGAGGAGCTTCATAAATACAGGATTTGAATATACGTTGTGACAGTGTCTAGACCACTTGGTTCATGATGTTTGATAGGCAGAACTTTTTCTAGGTTTTTCATCCTGACTTTGCTGCATCTATATCACTAAGGAGTCTTCTAATTTTTATCTGGCTTGATGGTGGGTTTTGAGGAAAACACATACTGTTTTAGAATCTTAGCCCAGCTCTTATCTCTGGCAGAGAGCTTTGATTTCCTTAGGCAGAGTGGTCATATACAGCTGATTTCTAATTTGTTTTTCAGGCTAGGATATCTTTCAGGGATATTGATCTTAAAATTGTTGATATTAGCTATTATTCATTCTTAACATGAAAGAAAACATTCATCTACTTCTCTACCTTCAGTGGTGTTTGGGGGTTTGGGTGGAAGGTGGGGAGAGAGAGCAAGAGAAGGAGGGAGGCAGGGGGGAGAGTGAGAGAAGTTGGTATTCAGCTAATCTCCCCAAAATCACAATAGTCTGAGGAGGGAGCCTCTAAGAGGATGGAAGAGCAAATGAGTTCTCTTTAACTGCTGAAGGGTGGAGAAATAACAATGTACCTTGTACTATTTGATCAGATCATTGGGCAACTCTTTTGGAGATTTAATCCTGAGTCTCAACGTCATATAGTCTGATATAGAACTAAATAAATATTATTGTTTCATCAGTTTCTAGTGACTGGCTTTCACATCTTCAAAGACGTAAAGACTGATGATGAATATTGCTTACCAGATAAGCTATCAAACAGGGAAGGAAAGGAGTAAATATGCACTCATATGCAGAGATTCACTTTTATGATGGCTGATTTTCATCCAACTTCAAGATCTGCTACCATGACTTTTTTCCCTTTGTTTTGTTTTGGTTTCCTTACTTTTTGTCATGCATTTCCAATACATTATGAGGTGTTATACTGTTAGAATTAAAGAGTAATATAAGGTAGGTGATAATATATACACAGGCACATATCCTTAATAGCTGTTTCTGTGGCTGATACTAAATCAACTAGTAATACATGAAAGTGTTTCAGGATGCAGTTAGTAAAATACCCATACAATTAGGACTCCCTAATGGTCACTTCATATACTTCTATGTCACAAGTCTGTGTACTTACTTGTAACAAGCTGTATAAAATTCTAGGTGTTGAATTATCTAAAGTAATTAGTGTTTTGTGTTGTTTTTCATGCAGTACCTAGATCATATAATTTCTTAAAATATATTTAGGTCCTTTGATACAAAATACCAAATACCGATGTCAAATTAAATATAGTAAAACAAGAGTTAAGTCTGCTTAGGGTCAGAGGGGCATAGTGATTTATTTCTTATATATTACCCTGTTTTCTTTGATAAATGCCAGAAACATAAATTTACCACAGGATTAGGCTTACCATTTACTTCATCCTCAATTAAATATTTTTCTCATACAATACTGTTGTTCTTTTTACCTGTTAAAGTTCTTATTTTTTTTTGAGGCACAGAAAAAAGTTCCAATATTCTCAACATACAATTAGCAATACACAATCAAGTTACTAAGGAAAGAAAACAGTATTCATTTAATTTTGTAGCTGATAAGATCTTTTCTTACCCAGAACCTTGCCTTCTCTTTTACAATTCTTTCATCTGTAAATGAACTCATTTATACTTCGATGGTACAAAAGCTATCATTTACATAACAAGGAAAAGCAGGTAAATTTCAGCAGTACCACACCTACTGTAAAGTATTAATAATATGCTTCAGCAGTCTTAATTACTTTGGTGACCTTCTTAATTTAACAGATTTGACTTTCCCCATTTGTAATTTTGCAGCAATAATTGGATAACTAGGCAATGCATGTACTTAAACAAATTAGGGCTTTTTTAATAAAACTTGATTATTCACAGTTCGTTAGACAAAAAGCTGCATTTTAATATTAATTGCAATCATTCCTGCTGAATGTCACTCAGAATTAAATATCATGCTTTATTTTTTATGTTAAGTTTATTCAGAACAGTAAAGAGCTGTATACAAATTAATACTGAAATATATTAAAATTGTAAATATAAATGTATTTGTATTTATACTTTGTCCCCATATCTATTTTTTGACCTCACTGAGAAATGCCTGTTCATTTTAGAGGTAGGGAATATGTTAGTTTAACATTAATTTTCTTTCTAGTCAATTCTGCAGTAATTTTGACTTGTAATTGCATCACAGAAAATAATAGTAGCAAACAATATATTGTCCTTAGCTATGAATAAGAAGGACTAAAAAGTTATGATTGAATAATGAATGAATGTGTCAAACATATTTATGAAGGTGGAATTTTTACTATGTCCCTGTTCCCACTGATATAACTGGAAAAATGCATCACTTCAACAACAGAAACACCAAAGTTCCTGCCCTTAGTACTCATTTAAGAACTTGTTTTCTATCAGGTATTTTATTAATTTACACCTATCATACAGGACCAGTTTTAATGTTCATTACAGGCTTATTCCCAAGATTTAAACTTCTCTGAGATGATACAAAGTTCACGTTGTGTTAAAAATGTTAATATTAAAGTAAGAATGGATAAATGTGGAGAAACACCACTCTGACAGGAGTAATCTTTTTCACCATAAATCTCACAGTCTTCTCTTATTCAGTAGGTAGATTTTATAAAATTTTTGCTCATTATCTGAATATATTTTCATAACAGCAATGAGTTGTATTAGTTTATGGATATTTTGAGCACTTTTTAAACTTTTCAATATCTCTAAACAAAGCATGAGTAAAAAAATCCCATGCATCCTATTTTTCTTCAAAAACAAACAAATAAACAAATAAATAAATAAATAAGCATCGCCTGCCAACTTACTCTTGAGAAGTTTCCAGTATATATTTTTCCTAACTTAACTTTTCTGTGAGCATTCATATTCATGAAGACAAAGGGTCAGTTGCATATATGACTTAACCACAGGACATTTTTATCCCAGATCCAGATCTAATTGAGGCAGATGAAATGTGAGCATATCTTGCTTATCCCTGACCTACAATTACTGTCTGTTCTAAAAGCGAGAATTAGTTTGGTCACCCTGCTGTCAGCCCAGGGCATCTACTGACAAGAGATTTCTAATACACTGAACAGCACTTTACATTAAGTGGTACTAATTACTGGGGCTGGGTAATCAGTTTGACCAGAAGTTGGAAGCATAATACAGATTATTTGAGGATTCCAGTTGGAACTGCTGACATAATTACTACTGTTTATTTTCATATTTATTAATTCCATAAGAATGGAAATTCTTAAAGACCAAATATTCTCCAGTATATATCTGTGTATTTAGTTATAATAAACAGTACATTTTAGTTCGTATTTATTACAAGAAAGGCAGAATTTAAAATCATTTAATAAATAAGGACTAGGAAAAGTTTAGAGAAAAAAGCCTAAGGATGTTTCTGCTCCCCCAAACTCTGTTCTTCCTGAAACATTGCATCGTTGGATGGAAACAAAAGATATCCTTGCAGGAGTGGGAAGAAGACAAGTTCACATTTAATTTTTACCTCTAACTTACCATTTAGCAGTTATGTATATTTGTGTTGTGATTAATTCTCCATATATATAAAAGGGATGGAAGTACATGACTTCACAGGATGTTATGTTAATAAGTTTTTAAAGCATCCTGACTCTGAAGATAGAATCATTTACTCTTAACCAATATTAGTAGTATTGCTACATTAATACTGTATGCCTTTGGTGGGGGGGAAATTTGGAAAAAATCAAGTTTCTCTACATTTGTTGCCCCTGGAGTATTTATCATTTCTCTACTGCTTCTACTCTGTTCACATTCTAACCCAAATTTCCAGATGCCAATATACTGTGGAGGAGAGTTTTGAAACATGAGAGGCTATTCTTCTTGGGAGGCCCTAAAGTAGGTTTTCAGGAAATGTATGAATTTGAAGGCATGTAAAAGTATGTGGCTTTTTTTTGTACCGGGTTCTAATTCTTCTGGGGAAGATTTTACAGCAGTTATGGAAAAAAACAGTCAGTGAAAGAAAGCCCCTTGTAGCTGTTGTAACATAAGTGCATAGTTATTTAAAATGGCTTTTATGGTACTCTTTCTTTCCTTACACAGCTGGACTCTATACAGATAAAGCACCTGTAAGTATAGCATAGTTTTCCCCATTTTTCAGGGGTGTGTGCTTTCTGCACCTTGTTTGTCTTCTTTCCTTTCCTCTCTCTTTTAACTAACTTCCGTGTGGTGGTTTTGTGGTTTCTCTCTCACTTTTCTTTTTTTGTTTGTTTGTTTTTTTGTTTTTGTTTTGTATTTCTGTTTCTCTATGAAAATTAGATCTCACAGTGTAATTCTGCCACTGATTCCCCTCTAAGTAACCTATTACAATGCAAATTAACAGCAGACTTGAATTAAAAATTATAATTTCCATGGGATTCATCTGATAAATGCAGATTATTCCAATGTCTCTGCCTGAGACACTCTAAGCTGTCTTTACAGACTGAAATAAGCATTTCTACAACATTATTAATTTTATCCCAAGATAACCATGTACAATGAATCAGGTGCCTTCTACCCTAAAAGAAAAAAATTCCAGCTTGGGAAAGAGGAACTTGGGAAAGCAACTTAGCTACATTAATACTATGAAACAGAAAATCAAAAATTCTGTTCTGTGAAAATGAAAGATATACTCTGCCTTTGACTGGGTAGCACAAAAATCAAGCATTTCTAAGTTTCTAGCTGTGTTGTACATATGAATCTGAAATTTTGTTGAATATTGGATAAGAACTCTTTTTTTTTTTTTTTCTTAAGAGAATAACATATCTAGTGATGCAAGTTTACTATGCTCACTTCTAAAATAAACAAAATTGTTGTCTCATTTATTTTTATTTTCTTTTGTAAAAAATGCCCATCGTTAAAAAATTTGGAACTCAGTTCAATTTCCTAAAAATATTAAATCAATGTTATTTCAGCTGACATATACCACTTAGCCTCCGCCTGCTACTCTGGAAGGAAAAAACTATTTCTTTTCATGATGCAAGTGGTTATTTTGAACAAAATTCAGTTCATCAAAAGGCAGATATCTACAATAGTGTAGATAAATCTGCATTAGAACCACCTAAAACAGATGATGGGATTACATCCTTCCTAGAGATGCAATAAAAATGTCTAATGTGTCTGAATTGGGTCATAGAGGGAAATTAGAAATCTAAATCTGAAATTATGTACTCAAAGATTCCTGGTTTGACTACCATTTCAGTTTAGAGTTTCCTGAATCTTTTTAATTACTCAAATTTCTGCTTTAAAGTTTCACTAGTATCTGAAGTTCTGTTTATAGGTACAGAGGTCTCTTGACAGTGTTGATCAGCTAAACCTATATCCATCCAGGTTCATAAAATATTGTTTTCCTTAGGAGTCTGGTGCAGAGAGTTAAAAAAAAAATCATAAGAACTAAATCCTCCACAAAATGCAGACACATAAAATATGAGATTCTTTTTTAAAATAGTGCCATATGTGAATTTCTCCCTGCTTAAGATAGTAATCAAGTTATTATAGCATGTGTCCAGTGCCACTCAAAAATTTATTTTGAAATAAATTCAAAAGCTTATCTTGCACTCATAGAAAGAAGCAGTAATCGAATGAACATTACATTAAAAGCTCTTTAGGAAGGGAGAGTGAGAATAAGGTGCAAGGGAGAGAGATGGTTTGTATGCAAATACACAAGGTCATATGCTTCAGAGAACACATAGTACTCAGATACTATAATAATGCAAGACATGTACAGACCTGATATTTTCAAATCCAATGTATACAGGCTCCAAACCTATCACATAAATATAATGGCAGTGGATGGTCTATTAAAACATAAAGTCTATTCCATCTACTCTTTCTCAGGTAAAATAAATCCTTCTATATCTCCCTGTCATTTTTTTTTTTTTCTGAACTGTTTCACATATCTTCAAAACTAGTGGTTCTACAGCTTTCCCAACTAGCCTTATCTTCTCCTACTTTTGGATCTAGAAAGATCTGATTTTTTAATTGTTTTGCTTTGTTTTCATCTAGCCTGAAACTTGCTTTATGCAAAGTGTGTAGATTTCCTGTTTCTTTGGTGGTCATAAAGAAGAGTTTACCACTATGTGTTCACAATAAACTTCTACAAATTAGAATTTTTTTATTACTTCTTTACTCTTCTCTTTTCTAGAATGGGAAATTAAACAAAAAAAAAACCAAAAAAAAAATCAAACAGCAAGTTGTCTATTTCAACTTAATAATTAGTAAACTTTGAAAAAAAACCATTAACTTCTTTGATTTTTTTTTAAGAATGTCTTTCAGTAGAAAACTCATTAATATATCTTATGGAGGGAAAAAGAAAATCATGAGAAAAAAGGAGAGAAACCAACATTTTAAGTACTATTTAGGTATGCTACTTCTACGTATTTCCATTATATGAAAAGAAATCTACAACTGACCTAAACTCTGACACATCTTTTTCAAGTACCATGGAAATATATATTTCAGGAACTATAAAAATAACAAATTTTATCCACAGTATAACACTTGAGATGAGTGGCAAATTGTATCACTATGACTCAAGATGCTAAACAGACCTTTCTAACAATTAAATGTCACCTTATTCCTGACAAAATCTAATGAAGAAGTACTAACTTATAGTTCATTTACATAGAGAAGGCTAAGAAATTACAGTAGAACAATTTTAGTGTTAACTGAACTCTGAGAAAACACAAAGTGTGTTTTGAATTTGCTCATTTAAAGGCTAGGATTTAATTTAAGTTAATTGCCTAGCTAAAAAGACACAGAGTAGAAATCAGCCTAAGAAGGCAATTTAATTTTGTCTAATTTTCAGTTTTATGTTAAAGGTTCTATTATTATATTTACATTATCTCTCCATAGACATCTCAGGCTCAATTCAGTTGTTTGAAAGCAGGATATTTAAGTCATTCTGGAAATTTTAGATTCCTACTCAACCTCCAAAATACCACTCCAAGAAGGATACCTGTTCCATGTCATGTAATTTACCTGTATCACCATGTTTTGGCTTCTCTGATCTAATCCTTAGTTTGAAGCAGAACTGCATCACTAATGACTGGGCAGACTGGTGGTAAAACAACTCTTGGGGTATGGGAAACCACCTGATCTCCTTTCTTTCATTAGAATAAAGTGGGAACAATCAAAAATAAAACAGACTTCCCCAATGAATGTTATTTAGAAGTCAGAATTTACTCAAATTTAACTAAACAATACTTACACTTTGTGTTTTTCCTCTTACTATTCACAAAATGAAAACCTGACACCATTCTACATTTATCTTAAAATGCATTTGAATGTTGACAGTACCCTTTATATTATACATATTATAATGTAAATAAGAAATCTTGATGGTATGTTTACAAAGGGAAACTTGATACTGAAAAGCAGAATACTTCCAAGTGAGAAAGGAGAAGACGTTTCAGGCGTACCTAAATATGTGAATTTCTGGTCCTTTGTACTTATTTGACATTTCTAAGATTTTTAGTCTACAAATATTTGAAGTATTTAATGTAATTAAATATATATATACATTTATGTTATAGCCAAACAAATACAATCAAAAGCAGTTCAAACATAAAGTGAGAGAAATAAAGTGATGAATCGAACTTATCCTATCAATTTTAGAAAATATTGTATCACTTTGTTAGTCAAATGTGGTGATCACATTTTCATGGCAAAATCACATTCACATCAGGCTAGCCACACAAATAGAAAGGAATATGACCATAATAAAACGACGAGAGACCTGCCAACATGCCTACATCTGGAAATTGCTGTTCCTTTCTAAGGAACAGAGCATTTTGACAAATACGATAGCACTTGACAGATGTGCTGTGGCCTAAGGATAATTAAAGTTGTTCTTGCTTTCTCACCTCAAAAGTTGTTTGTCAGTCATTTTCAGTGTCCAACCATGCAAGCTGGTAAGTGCTTTCTGCAAGGCCACAAAATGCCTCAACTTCACAGTACACTCTCAGAAAGTACTCAGAAGCTAAAGCCATGTGATTCAGAGCTTAGCTCCTTCATATAGAATGTCTGCTAAAGCAGAGGAGGAATGTTGTGGCAGATACTGCTATTCCATGACCATACACAAATGTGTCCCTGCAAATCTTTCAAAAAGAACTGGTAAGTAAATATTATACATGTCAGCAGATCTGCTTATTAGAACTCCAGAAGATTCTGTGATCATTGCAATTTATTAAAAAAAAAAAAAAAAGTATTTATATACATACATTAAATTATCATATATGGCACTGAAATGTAAGCTGTCAAGGATTTTTAATCTTTGAGTGTCCAAGACAGAATATACAAAATGTTCCTTATTTAATCTCAAGCAGAAATTAAGGTGATATTCTTATGTAAGTACATTTAAAATATTTTATACAGTACTGAGTGAAGAAAAATTATATAACTGATCTAACTTTGTTCCTGCGGAAACAGACAAGAATTTCTTAACCATTGTTGAAAACAGACTTAGACTAAAACACATATCACATGTCCTTTTAAACAAAGATTCACCTTATCCATTGGGAAAAAAATCAACAATTTAGTAAATAATCAACCCACCAAAATTATTCATGTATGAAATAAGTTTCTTAGAGGTGCAGTTATCTTTGTTAGGTTTATCACTGAAAAAAAGGAATTAAAAAGGAATTCAAAAAAATGTGGACACCAGCATAATGTTTTAACTCTATTAATATAAACTAAACAATGTTTTATTGAGTAGAGGTTACAGTGTCAGTATTTACACAGTAAGAGTGTGTCTTTGAATCAACTAGTAATCAGGGAAGATGATAATCAGTTTCATTTCTTTGTATTTTGCTATAATGGTAGGAAAGTGATTATGTAACAAAAATCTTCAGGCAAAAACTGTCTACTTCAGCATCAACCTTAACTTAAGATCATTTACTTACAATCTTGTTTCCCAAAGGCTAAAACTCCTAGGCCATTATTAAGTTTGCCTATGTCCTTGTCAATCTCACATTTAATCTCACAATGCAAATCTGTTTGGCACACTTTTAGCAAAGCTCTCGACTCACACATTGTAATTGAGGAATATGATTCACCAATAGCTGTTACCGTCCTAATAGGAGACCATGTAAAACAATGAAAATCAGGATTTTTTTCTGAAAAGAATAAGTAACTTTGTTTTTAAACATGAATAATAAGGAAAGAAATATGGACAGCATGGTTTTATTGTCTCTTCATTACCCAATGTATGAGTGCAGGTGTCAAGGTTTCAACAGTAGGGGTGCTGCAGGAGCAACCTCTGTGATAAGAGGATGGGGCTGCCCTGTGCTGGACAATGTTCCAGCCAGCAGTAGTCTCTGTGTTGTACATTGTAGATGAGGTTAAACATAGAAACAACCACAAAGAAGGGACTTTCTATATTACTCTCTCTTGCCCAGTAAATAACCAGAGGGTAAATTTAAAAAAAAAACCAACCCAACAAAAACCACACTCCTCTGTATCTATTTCAGTAGAGAGAGAAAATATACTAACTTTTTTTATTAAGTACTGTTTCAGGACTTATAAAAAATAGCTCTTCATATTCTATTAACATTCATTGTTTCCCCCCTGTTTGTTTGAAATACGGTACGTACACGTATATATGTGTACATGTAGCTTTACAGCTTTGTAAAAGTGTAGAATTTCATACAATCAAGATAAAATATAAAGTCAGGGAACACACACTGATTTGTTTTTAAATCTTAATTATACACACAAATAATATTTTCTTATGTCCTCATAGATGTCATGGCAAATATCTTGGCAGAATCTTAGATTTTGTAGCATCTCCTTAGAGTTGTACCTTAGAGGCACAATTAGTAAGGTTTCAGAACTTTTTGAAACTTAAAAAACTTTATTTCTCTAAGAATGACTCAGACTTGATATTCTAAGCTAGTTACACATTATTCATCTGCACACCTTATTATATTTCTTAAACTTCCTTTTGTTTCAGAGGTCACTTATAGGTGAATTAAATTCATTGGTTCTACAGCTAATGTACATAGCACAGATTGCTTAATTTAATGAGCTTTCACTTTCATAATACTAGATAATCAGTAGAGAAGTAACTATGACTTTGAGCTACACCATATTTACCTTAATTCTTAATTAAAAGAGCCATTAATTCAGTCATGTTACATTATAGAAAAAAAATAAAGTCCACTGCTTTTACATACTAACATTAAATGTTGAATACTTCATATGTGATGTTATTAAACAGGTATTGTAACAATCTTTTCCAATAAAAGTGTAACTGACTTGACCATACATCTTCACTTAATTTAAGCATACAGAAACAGTAGTACCCCCTGATGACTTTCTCATTCACCTTGAAAAAAGTGGGGCAATATGATCCTCAAACAAGAATTTTAAGGAGGACATCATTTCAATGAAGGCCTACATAACAACAACCATGCAAAACTGCTTGCAGAACTATGAGAGACTTCAGAACTTGAATAATATGATTTTCAATTTATTTACTAGGCTAAAGAGAGGGTTGAAACAGCTTTAACAGGGAAACAAGCCAAAGCCATTGCTTAAAATGACTTTACTAACAAAATATTATTGTTCATAACCAACTATTTTTAGCAGTCAAATTTCATTACATTCCTTTCTAGATTTAAGTTAGGAACTGGTTATCTAACTTAAATCTAATAATATTCGTAAGTACTGAGTGGAATCTTGAGACATGAGTAAAACTAGTTCTTGCTTCTACTCCCTCTGATATCAGCCAGTGTAGAATAAAAATGCTCATTACAATTCAAATAGCGCAGATTATAAAATAATGAAAATGAAACAAAATTATTCCTTCATGTGTTTTACGTGCATTTTCAGGTTATAAGCTGTGAACAGTAACTGTGTATACAGCATAGAGCATCCTCTAACTAAACTTCACAGGTCTGTTCTAGCTATATTTAAAAAAACCCAAAATACTATCTCCTATTACAGTGACTGTAATGGTTTTTTGCTAGATTTGGTAATATTCTCCAAAGTAATATCATATCTACTGTAATTTGAGTGTATTATTTCTTTAACTGCTAAGCACATGAAAGCTATGTGAGTTTTACAGTTCATTGTACACAATAATTTAAGTTTAGTGGAAAACATAGGTAGATTTTATAAGTGCTTTTCGAACCGCAGAAAAAGACACCATTTATTATGAAGCATTTTAAAATAAGTATTAGGCAGTGTATAAAATATCTCTAGCTTACAGATCTGTAAACCATGATCCACTTAAGTGTCACAGAGTATTATCTGTGTTTCTATGCCACGTAGTAGCGTAACTGGTGTCAGTAAACATATCCAGATCACAAGTGTATTTGTTTTACTGTTATCTTCATTTTGATCTAAAATAAAAAAGGATATAACTGATAGAAGCAATGCACTGCTGTATTGAAGGAAGTAGATCTGAAGAAAGACCAAGCATGAGGACACTATTTTTCCCTAAAAATACGTGGGTATTAAGAATGTCAAAATAATGCATAATGTGGCTTTTCTATGGCTATTGTAAGTCTTTTGGCTAAGCAAGAAAAAAATAATTTTTCTGTACAGATTTTTTTTGGTAGGTATAACTATGACACTTTTGCCAGTAGAATATTTTGGAAGTCATGTAATTCTGGCCTTCTCTTTAGTTTTGTTTTGTTATTTTTGAGACAGGCATTTCATGTTATCCCTGACACAAATGATCAGTTTTCATATTGTTTCATATCAAAGGACTTTATGAAAATCTGGTTTACATTTCTTTCTTTTCATTTTATTAAAAAAAGAGCATGTGACTGTAGAGAAATAATAATGCTCATCTTCTCAAGCACACATGTGCATGCTATCTTTTTCATTATTTATTTCTTTGGTCCTTTTTAGCTTCAGATATATTACCACTAAAAATAATAAGAAAATTAGGATGCTGTGCTGCAAGTAAATCAACACAAATACCAAAACCACTACTTCTTTTTTTTTTTTTTTTTGCTTTACATTAGAATACAAGACAATTTTTTTAAAACAGGAGAAAGATCCATCATGCCAAAACATCCAATAAGCCAACGAGTAAGGAAATACCGTGTAGTTAAGCATTTCTAAATTGAATTCTTAGTCAGACAAAGCAGGGGATTAAATTATCTGTTCTGTATTTAAAGAGAATGTCTAGTCTTTCAAGTATTTTTGATCCTTGTTCTTTGTTTGGTTTTTCCTTTTTCAATAAACTTGAAAGAATTCCTTATGAAACTATTGATTCTCATCTTTCACTTAGTGATCAGGGGTTTTGTCATTAATTCTTCTTAACACAGAGCCTCAGATATAGTCTTTCATCTATATGGGTATTATTTCATTAATTGTTTTTTTCTTAATATTCTGCTGATAATGATTTTAAACTACAATTCCTGGCCATGGCTTTTGTCAAATTTTCACTTTTGGGGTGCAGTTGATAATAACTTCTTTGAAAGTGTGTCTTTTAACTGCATGCAATTCTCCATTTTCTAGATCCAGACAATCTTGGTTTATCCTTCACCTGGTATCTTCCTCTACCTTACTTATGTTGCACATGCTTTATGTGTGAAGTTTACACTTTTATGAAAGTTACATACAAGACATCTTGCCTACCTAGAGTCTGTAGAATTTAACTTATTTATGCTCTTTCTGTATTTAGTTAATTTGATTATCTCCTTTACTTTTTAGGCCACTTTTTGGGCTGCCTCAGTAGTCATCATAAACTTGTGATTAAGTATTTAAAACAATAGGGATTAAAAGAATAAGGCAATCTTGTCTTACAAACTCCCTTGTCTTCTTCTTCCCATTTAATGATCTGTTTGGATTATGGTTATTAATTAAATGAGCAAAGTCAAAAATTTGTAAAACTGTTCTTTTTTTCAATCTGATTGTCAAAATTATTTTGTTACTGACTCTACCATTTTGCAGGTGTGTTTTTCTTTTGGAAAGCCTGTGTCTGATACAAACAATTTCTCATCCATGTTTATATTTCTATTCTATTTCTACTTTTTCTTCTCTTGTCTCATTATCCAAAAGCCTTTAGGGACAGAAAAGTAAAAATATTTATTTCCCTGCATTTTACAGAGCTGAAATTTTTCAGAGAAGCCTTAGATTCCTAATTATTCTTAAACTGCTTCTGTGAAAAACTTATTCTGCTAGACATATACTATTAACAATGAATCATTTGGACATGAGGTTAGTTGTCCTCTTAGATGTTGGAAGGCATGCCTTGGAGGGCAGATCCAATGTATGTAAGGCATGCACTAGTAGCTTTGTCTATCTCTTATGACATATTGATACATGTATGAGATCTTACAGAAAAATTCCTTATCGTCTTGCAGTCACCTGGAAAAAGGAAAACAATTTTACAGCTTAAATGCACCGTTTTCCTTAGTGTTAGTCTGTTTAATCCAGCTCTTTCTTTTATGTTAAACTTCTGCTGACAAGCATCTAAATCTTGCAGCTGAGTTGAATTGAAAAAGTTCTATCAGCTATTTAAACTTAGGATGAAAAAATTGTGTGAAACCAGGACTAGACTAGAAAACAGAGAGGCTGTCTGGGAGAAGAAAGATATCAAAATACAAATAAAGATTACCCTTAAACAGATCGCCTTCTGATAGGCATTAGAAGAAACTACAAGCAATGGGTTTATATGCATGTACGAAATATTTTCAAAGTTCACAAAACTCCTTTGAAGTGTAGGAAGGAAATTAAATAGCTATCCCTTATCACTGAAACCTGAGCTACATTTAAATATTGGATACATGATAAACTGTACAAAAAGGTTGGAGAATAACAAAGATTACACAAAGGTAATTGTATGTAAGAAATATTGTTACCTGTACAGAGGAAAAAAAATAATATATGAGACCTAAAAGTGTAAAGAGAACTGAAACACTGAAAATAAGAGGGCAGGAAGGCAGTCTATCAAGGCAGCATAAACTAAATAGAAAAGAAGAAAAGCTTTCAGTGGCAGGAGATGGGTCATCCTGCCCTCTTGGAACACATATGTAAATAAGCACCTATTAAATTAAAACATCTGAACTTAGATCAGGAGCAGGAGGTGAAAACTGGGCTTCTGAAAGAGCGACAGCTTTCTGAGTGGCTTTATTTTCACACTACTCTCAATAAAAATGAAATGTTGCATGTAAGATGAAAAAGAGACGGCTTTATTTTACAGACAGAGATCCCCTCCTTTGATCTCAACAAAGGATGAGATATAGGATATAAAGTCTAAAGTGACAGATGTGATCATCATACGAAAGGAAGGTATCAAAGGCTTAATTACAATCTTTGCATATATACAAGGCTGATGTAAGTACATATCCAACACAAAATGTGAAAATAACCATTTTAACTTTTTGAGTAAGGGTCTATTTGTCTTATAACTTGTAGATTGGGATTTGTTGGAAAATTGAGAAATAACTATCAAACTGAAGACTACTAATCTCTGACTTTTAAAAGCTCTGAAAATCAGGCAATGGAGAAACTGCAGATTTGGAATTCACAAAAAAAAAAAAACAAACCCAAAAAAAATAATAAATAAACAGCAGCCACTGCTTTTTCAGAGAAAGGCTTGAGCAAAAAGAGACTGGATCCAAATGACCTTTGAAGGCACTTTAGAAAGCATTTCAATACAGAAACCTTTGTAGAATTAAAGCTGAGAAATAGACTAGGTTATAAAACTTTTATAAAAGATTCATTTGAAATACTGTAGGAGCAATTGCTAGCTCTAGGGAAACAACTTTAAAAGAAAGTTAAAAGCACTAATCTATTTCTTTTTATTCTATATACAAAACAATGCATTACTGAAGTTATTCCATGTGGAATACAAAGCAGTCTCTCTAATGGAAAAGTTAGACTAAGGTTTTATACTTCAATAAAGACTATAAACTTCCCACCTCCTCTTTTGTATAGAAGTGGGAAATAATGAATATTCATCCACCTTTTAAAGACGTATAACTTAAGAGTTGCATTGAGCTTTTTTAATGCCTTCTTTATGTGGAAAAAATTCTTACTGAACTCCTTCTGGACACCTAGAATGTTGTTCCTCCTTTTTACAGATGAACTGTTCTACAGCTGCCAAAATCTTTTTCCACCCTTTGGGGAATAGTCTGTGAACTTCACCTCTCTTCCTGATTCCCCAATTTTGTGATAATACTTGAGATATCTAACACATGAAAAAGCTCATTTGTATGAGTCTCTCCCTTTAGTTGAGGGAAAGACTATCCTTAGAGTTGATAGGTACTTAGAAAAAAACCCTCAGAACTCCCAAATTTTGTTATTCCTCCTGCCCCTCAAAACATCTGTGTACCTCTCTGATTTACTGAATTAATTTACAAGAATTAATATACTTTGAAGTTTCCTGATCTTATGAGGATGTTTTTATTTAAACAATAAAATTGTGCATAGCAGTAAAGTGGAATTATAATTCAAACCTTAAAACGCAGTGAAAGGTCTGCAAAAAGGAAACCAGATTTATTTATTTATTTTTAATCCATTTGAGCTTACTGCAAATTAATTTAAATCATCTTTCTCTGAACATCTTAGCTCCTTCTTACTGCCCTTGAATAGAGTTCCTCCGATCAGACAGAAATTTGCTTTCCTCAAGTCCCAGGTAAGAATTTGTATTTGATAAATCATATTCTTTCTCATGTTCTGGGTCCAACCTTGAATCCTCATTTTAAACTGAACTGGTTTAGGCAGTGTGACTACCTTAGGATAAGACAGAAAAAGAAACTAGATTAAATGTAGTAAATACCATGAGCCCACAAAAGGTGTTCCTGGCTTTCAGGACAAATGGGTATTTCAGATAGAAGATCATGACTGCACAGTGTACTGGGAAGTCAGACAGCAGACTGTACCACAAGGTGGACTACCAGTCAAGGGTAATAGCTCATCATCTCTACCAACATGCAGGCAAGTTTTATAAACTGGCACAAACATCAAGTCATGCAAAATAATAAGCTTGCCCCTGAAAGCATACTGTGACTGATCTTTAATGTGACTGTACTATGTCATTCAGTGTTATAGACTGTATCTGATAAGGGATGTATATGCTTCAAACTTTCCCTGATTCAAAGTAGGCAGCCAGTCCCTATTATGTGCTCAAGACACAAATGCTCATGGTAATCTATCTTTACAGTTCCTATTTCTAGACAGCTGGAGTACACATCACCATCCAAATTTCTTCATTGTCAGAAACAGATGGAAGGAGTATACAGAATACTGAACACTTTCAGTGTTCATCACTGGACTAACCAGCCTGTGTCATGTCCCACTCAATTGAGGTGGGGGGGAATGAAGGGAGTGACTCAGGTTCAGTGATTCACTTGGGTCAAATAAAGGAGTCTTACACCATAGGTCAAAAAAAAAGTTTCATTCTTAATCCCCTGAAATAAAACAAGTACTAAAACTATATATGATGTACATAAAGGAAAGAGAAGGTAAAAAGAAGAGGAAGAGGAGAGAGAAGATAAGAGTGAAAAAGTAGGCAAAGTTCCAGATCACCACCCAGGGTTCCAGCAATATCTCACCTACTCCATTTCCTGGGGATCTTCTATGGTGGGTGCACACCTGCAGGTGTACTTGGGTTCTTTTTTATTTCCTGTTAAGAGGGGTGTTGCTTGATGGACCCCTCAGTTTGCACAGGAAGCATAGAGAGATGGTGTTAATTTTCATAGGAAGAATACAGAGGTGGTAACCACTATTCCCCCCTTGCGCAAGAGGTGGAAGGGTAGCATCAACCCTTTCCACCAATTGAGTCAGAGGTTGAGAGATGCTGTATTCTATTACCCTTTGCCTGGTAGGCAACAGACATGAAAACTTAGTAAGGTGACAAGGCAGTTTATCTTTCAATGCACTTCTCTCCTGCCTTAGCTGGCATGTTTTGTCCCGTGTACTAACCACAAGGCTGCTTGTCCTGTCAGATTGCTCAGGTCAGAATGTTCCTCACACAATGTTTGAGACAACAACTCATTTGGATCAGAGTCTGACAGCCTGCTGTGCTCATGATTTAATATCTCCTCAAAAATGTCTTTTCTAAGGACACTTCTTCCTAACAGAACAATGTATACTACAATAATTAGTTTACCATTTAATTATCATTTTAAGAGATGCTGATCTTTACACACCCTTCAACTCCCCACTGATACCTCCTCAGAGCAGAATCATGTAGTTACCTGGTAAAAAGAGGGAAGACACTTCCAAAGAGGGAGATTTTGATGAGGACAGCACAAGCACTTCCCAAACAGTTGCTGCATTGATATTTTTCCATCCCAAATGGAAATTTCTACTCTCCTCAACTGAATTGATCAGCACCTCATGTCAAAGCACAATGATTTCATTGTGAGAAACTGATAGTTTTAACTGTCTTGTTGAAATTAAATAATATTTGTTTTCACAAGCAAAGCTATCAATTTACGTATAATTAATTCAATTTACATGAACATTCACCACCATTTGGTAAAGCATAGGGATATTGGATGACAGGAAATATTTTTTTCTTTTTGTCTGGCTTACTAGATGGGGAAAAAGTGCAGGGGTCAGAATTCAGACCTTGGAGACCAGTTATACAAAAAATAAAAGATGTTGTTCTTATGGCAACTTAGATGTGAAATTTTCAGACACTAGGAAGAGCTCTTTCTGGGGACTCAGTGAGTGCATAAAATGGCATGCATAAACTCCTGCATATGGGAACATATATCCCATTCTCATTCTTTTTTTCCTCACTATAAGTGACTTCCAGAGGATGCTAAACTACTGATATGAAGCCTCAGGATATTTGTCCAGAAGAATCAAAAAGACAATGGAAGCACAGTAAGTTATGTGGAGACATCGTTTGCATAAACATCTATATAAAATATGTAGTCATGGAGATACTCATACTGACTCAACTCAGGACCTGTAAACAGCTAAGAGTAAATAGGTTCAGCCATCATTTTGTACCTGTAAAATTGGATTCAGATCTGGCTAGGGTTACAGATGAATTTCACATAAATGAATTTCAGAGAGCATTCATAGAGAATAATACTATGGAGAGATGCCCAGTAGTGTTTTGCATCATTCAGCACAAAACAGATACTGATGAAGGACAAAGGGGCATCTGCTGGCTTTATAGATATATACACTAATCTTAATACTCTACATAGCTCTCAAAGAAAATCTAAGCTATAGAGAACTCTGTCTTTACAGACAGAATTGTAACTGCCTATTTGAATAAAATATGCAAAGATTCATATCATTGATCACATAAAAATCAGATACTGAATAAATGACTTTTTTAATCAAATTCCATGTCTGTGTTTCCTGACCAAAATAGCCAGTCACAAATGCTTTATCCAATACACATGAAGGAGTTTATTGTGTTAGTGCTTCACCTTGTGCCTCAATATGGCCTAGAGAAGAAAATTTTCTTCACTAAAATCTCTTTAATGTCATTTGTAAAAAAAATACATTCTTCATCTGTATTCAGAAAAAAAAATAATTGTATATTACATTCAGTTTAATAAGAGTAACAGGGTAGTTACAGGATATCTACATTCCCTCCTTCTTCTATAACCTAGGTTGTGTGTAAACAACAGCTGTACAGATATTCTTTGCAGTTTCTCAGCAATCCCACTATTTAATTCATTAATTTTTTACGTCTCCAGTCTCTTCAATAAAAAAACCACAACAAACTACTGCTTGTATAAAGAACAGCAGATTTTTTTTTTTCTATCAGGTAAAACTCAGGCAAGCATCATTGTTCCCAGATAGTTTAAAAATGTAATGTCCTGGTTTGAGTTAGAACAGGACAATTCTGTTTACAAATCAGTAATTTTACTTTTCAGCTCAGTTTCTTCTAACTAACTGCACTGTCTGAAGTTAGCAGCATGCTTCTGCAGGCAGTGTCTGCTTCTAGCAATCGTAACACCTCATGTTTAGAGTTACTATCAAGGATTAGCATGCAGACCAAGGCCACTGCTGGATCTTTTGTATCACACTGGGGGGTGAAGAAAATAAAAGACCACACCTGCAGGGAGGAGAGAAGAGGACAGGACAGGAGACCCTAAACTGACCAACAGGGTATTCCATCCCATATACATCATATTCAGTATAAAGCTGAGGGATCATGAGAGCCGAATTCCTTATTCAGTAGCTGGCATCTGAGGAGGACTCTGTCTGTTCTGCCTTCGATCCTGATATGTGTTTTCCTAAATCTAGTTCCAGAATCCAGATCCTAGATCTGGTTCCCATCTGCTGCTGAGTTTAGCCTGGGACTTTCCCCAGTGCCTGCTTCACAGCATTAGTGGTGTCAGTGATACAATTGCCTTCGCAGGAGGGGTCAATACTGGTTTTGTATATATTTGTATATATTCCATTTTATAATTATTTTCATTAAAGCTGTTCTATATTTCTTTTCCAATCAGTAAATATCTCTCCCTTATTCCATTTCCTTTGTGGAGGGAGGGGGGTTAACAGAGACCATCTGTTACAGATCCAGCAGACAGCCCTGACCCTAAACCTTGCCATATAGCTTCTCTTTACAACTGCCAATATGCCCATTGTCAGCATTGTAGCATATTTCCTACTATGGGAAACATAAAATGCTTACAGATTGAAAATTTCCGACCACTGATACTGGTGAAATCCAGCACAAAATGAATTCTCCTCTTCCTTCTTCCTCCTGTAAGCCTTTAGCTCATTAATGAATAGCAATGAAGAACTGCATTTAAATGCAACAGTGGAGCTATGATCTCAGCTATTAATTCTCATCATCAGTGATTACACAATGCTAAGTATTGTCATTACAACATGATTTTGTGTTGTTAGGTCACAGAATAGACTGCAGAAAATCTTTAAAAAGTTGAATGAATAAGACTACAAAAGAGACTGTTTTATTTCTTTTTAGTCATTTAGCACAGCAAAATAATTCCTAACACATAGAAATTAAAATAAAATTTTTAAAGAAATATGAAGAATTGAAGCACTAGACAATGGGAAGGAAATCACTGAAATAATCCCACAGTATTGTTGCAATAGTTATATGAGTTATATTAATTAACTCCCTGGAACAATAAGCTATAAATGACATACACATGTTTAATTTCTCCAAATGTTCTCTCTGGGGTCCCCAAATTCAAGTTATTGTTTTCAGGTTTCTCTTGATCTGAGTAAACCTCAGTTCTGACTTTCCTCAGTCCTAATTATCTCTCCCTCAAAACCATAATCAGGATCAGTGTTTCTGAATGGGGACTTTTCATATCAGGTATCTAGCCCATAATCAAACCCATTCGCTTGTCTTATCAGACACTTTTCAATACTTCCAAATAATTATATCCTTAATAAGTGCCCCACTAGTGCTCTCACAGATCCTCTGCTTTATAAGCCTATTTAACAAACACAATAAAGCTGAAAAAATAAGATTAATGTTTCATTGAAAAATCGTTATTTGTAATGGTCTAAAAGAAATAAGTATATATATTAAATAGTGAATATCTATATGTCATTTTTTCTTAATCTTTTGTCAGTGTTCTTTCTGATTTTCTTGTGTCCTTTTCTTGAACCCATGATAGCTTTAATTTTTATTGCAGAGAAATGGCTGTTCTAAGCAGTTTTGGTGTTTCTCCAATATCCACTCTTCTTTTTTGACTTTTTTTGATCAGACACAGAAGATTCTTTGACCTATCAAACCCATTTCCCCAAAGTGATAACAAGCTCTTTGTCTATTTTTTTTTTTTAATTTTAAATAGAAGGTCACTAGTATTTAATGACCCTCTGCTTTTACACTTCAACTAGTGATATAGCACTGTTAGTTGATGACTTGCTTCTATAAAGGCAGGTCCCATGATCCCCTCCACTGGCCTTTTATTCTGTTCCTGTGCTGCAGTACTAGCACAGACAGTTACTTTTTCACCTGGTGAACTGAGTCAGGAAGCAGATTGAGATGCTGAAAATTAAAACATACTCCTCTGAAACCAAAGCACAAAATATGCCCCTCAACAGACACTACTAACTGCCTGCAACAGCAAAGGTCTAGTGAGTAACTGTAAGAAAAGAAAAAAAACAGGTTTGGTTTGGTTTTGTTTGGTTTGGTGGTTTTCTTTTCCTGATGATGTGGGGTTAAATACTTGTCAAATTATAGTTTAACT
>WUAM01000359.1:30893821-30906993 GCA_024336885.1 Actenoides hombroni
TTAAACTGAGGGAAAATAGGTTTAGATTGGATCTTATGAAAAAGTTCTTCAATATGAGGGTGGTGAGACTCTGGAATAGATTGCCCAGGGGGGGTTGTGGATGCCCCCTCGCTGGAGGTGCTCAAGGGCAGGTCGGATGAGGCATTAAGCAACCTGGTCTTTTGAGAGGCATCCCTGCCCATGGTGGGAATGTTGGATTAGATGATCTCTGAGGTTCCTTTTATCCTAAGCAATTCTATTATATGGTTCTATGATATGTTACGATTTCTGATACATGGTCACAGAGACACCTGTGTAGGTACCTATAAATTGTCATATGTATTTGACCAAACACTGACCTTGTTGAGCATTTCAGAGTCCTGGGTGTCCCCTGCACTTGAGAATACTTCTTGTCAGTCCCACTGGGGAAACAGTCTTACAGTCTATTGAATAAATATATAATGAATCATTTGGGCAAGAGAGAAAGAAAAAATTACTGATTTTTGACTTGGTGGTTCAGCCCATCACCTGGGATCTAGGAAATCAGATTCTTTGGAGGGATGTGAATTTGGTGAGTTTGGTTGGGTTTTAAATTTGGTGGGTTTGGTTGGGTTTTGGGTGGGGATTTTTGCATAGTCAAAAATTATGTAATAAACAATTATTTATTAAAAAATTCAATAGCTTGGAGAGAGAATAATACCTCAAACTGTTGTTTAGTGGTTGCTTGGGGTTTTTTTCCTGGGCTGTAGGAAGCCTGGATTTATGTTTGTCCTCTAAACTATGCTGCTGAGACTTGAAGATAAGGCTCAGCCCTGTCCCTGTGACTGCTGTATTGGATATCCATAAGTGTCAGGGAAGTCTCCACTTTCCTCCCAGGAGAAAAAGCTAGCCATAAGTATTTAATTCTAGAAAGTTCATAGCTGACAATCTGATATCAGAGGGATTTCCAGTGGGAAATACTTGCCTTCCTGTGTTCTGGAATATGATGTCTGACCACATTCAATCCTCAGGGGTTAGGCCCTGTGTCTATTTTCAGATTCTCAAAGCAACTAACCTGCTCAAGCAGCTGACTCCTGCTTATCAGTTTTTTTAACATTATCTCTTGTCCTGTCATTGTAGGCAGAAAATGCTTGTGAGTTTTAAGGTAGTTTATTTTTTGAAAGAATCTCTTGAAATTGTAGGCCTGTGACTCTGAACTTACCTATCATAAACATCTGTCTGCTTTTCAGAAATAAATACAGAGAATTTCTGAAGAACTCCCATTTCGTTACTTGTAATTGACAGTTCTGCCCTCAAAGCACAAGGCCATATTTCAGTGTATCAGTGAATTGTATTTTAACACTTGGCAAAACTCAATGATCTGTTGCAGAAAAGAGTCCTAACATCTCCCAAGAGCACAGCTTGGCAAGCATGTCCAATTCCCTCACTTCAAGCTTAAAGAACAACCAGGAAGAACCACTGTAACATTCTTACCACAAGGATAAACTTGAAAGAAAATCCAGTTAGGTGTACAATGCAGGTGTTGAATATCATTACAGTAGAGACACAGATGATATTTCAAGATTGACATCACCTAGCCAAAAGGTCAATTTTTCTGGGTAGCAAATTCTTACCATGTGTCTCCCCTGTAACCAACCTCAATAAACTGCAATAGAAAATGTCATTATGATAGCCACACAGCACTTCTTTTGTTAATATATTCAGATTCAAATTAAAATCTCAATCTTTTCTTCTCTTTGATCAAAAGGCCAAAAAAAAGAAATAATACAGTTGCTACTGTTATTTCCGTTAGGGTTAATAGCATTATTTTGTACATTATTACTCTAATTTGCAGAGGTTAAAGAAAAAAAATTTCATCATGTTAACAAGCATCTAATTCAATAAGGAAATTTATCTCATTAGAACTGCATTTAAAGATTTAGTGAAGCTATTAGTGATTATTTTTCTGGCACCCATAAAAATATCTTTTTCTGTGAAAAAAAATCAACCAAAGTTATGCAGTTTTAATTATCATCTTCAGCATAAGAGCACCAAAGGATGGAAATGTAACACTAAATGTAATAAAAAAGCAACAGTGTTCAGATAATATTGCAGAAGAAATCGAATATTGCGAAGCATGGAATTACACACCAAAAATCTGATATGAATTTAAATGAAAAGTTCTAATGGGAGGCCTTTTAATCTAATGAAAACATATGAATTTGCAAAGGACAACGTCTCTCATTTAAGCTATGAAATTTGATAAAATGCTCTCAGAAAGGTTTAGGTCTAATTGTATTTTCAAAAAATAACAGTTGACAGAGAAATGTAATAATCTTGAAGAGAACCAACAGAAAAAAATTAATTAAACCAGGCTGTTACAGCAGAGAAAATGAGGCTGATATGTGCCTTGTTTACCAGAGTAGAAACACATTCAGCAAAGTAGATACTGAAACATCAAAATAGTTTTATCAGTCGTGTTTCATCAATATATCAAATGTTCAGATGACTACTTCTTGAAATACCCTTTCTTCATGTCTTGTTAAGTTTGACTATCTACGATTAATCCAACACATACCTATAAGCCAATGTGACACTAAACAATGACTTCCTTCATATACACTTCTTTCAGTGATAAATATTCACATTAGTTAATTTATTAATTAGACCCTGGTAAATGAGCTGACATTATTTCTCCTGTTAATACGAATGATAAATGAAACAATTTATGCTTTCATAGTTCTATATATTTGATGTTATTTCTCTAGGCTTTCTGGCAAGGTTAAAAACCTATTTCAAATTTATTACTCTTTTCTAAGCATGTCTTAATAAAATGAATGGAATAAGTGATAATATCTGATGGTTCTATAATACTATTCATCATGTTTCTTAAATAAGTTTGTATTATTTCATTTGTTTATAATAAGTAAAAACTAGAGAAATGAACAGTTCCGTATATGCATTGCACTGATTATGTGGATGCCTTCCTTACTCTCAAAAAATGTGAAATTATAGTTTTCCTTAGATAAAAGGAAAAGAGTTTTCCCTCTTAGTTTATGATGTACTGATTGAGCTGAGATTTTAGCACATATTTTTATACTAACTATGCTATTTCCAAATATGATTAAAAGCACGTTGTTTGCTCCCAATCTGGTATTATTTTTAAAATGTGCAGGGAATGTTTGATTTTATAATAAAATTTGAAGAAGCACAGGCACTTTCCACTTTTGTTCTCTAAAGCATCTTAGAGCTAATTTTGTCTTTAAGCAGACTTCTGTTACAATTAGCTACATAAGTTTTAAATATCAAAGAATATTCTAGATTTATTCTGTTTGAATTATATGGCACAATATATACACTATGACTTGAAGAAAGTTTTAAAGAACTTAGCTCATTGGAAGTCATTATGCTTTCCATGGGCAGTCAGAACAAATGTTATTAAAATGAATATCTCAGTGAGATTCAATTATTTATCACAGGTTTTGCTTATAATGATACCACTTTCCTTTTTTACAATCTGACAAAAATTTGTATGAAGTAATAGTTATTCACAAGCTAGTATTATCTGACTACAGCAACAAAAAAGATTTTCCTTTGCCTCACAGATTTTTTTCTTTCTTTAATTGTGCTCTCTAAAGGATTCAGTTGTGTTGAAAGGGGTTTTTCAGAATTAGGTTTCCAGAGGAGAATAGTAGATGAGAGTAATTTGAAATTAGCTCATGTCTTTAATGACTTTATCTGGTCACAGTGAGCTCAAGTCTACAAAATGTACATTAACTTCAGGACTACGAGAAAAGCATAGCCCACAAGCTCTGTGTATGCTTATGAAACAAGGTACGTATGTAGGTACCTAATGATGTGTTGTTCAGCTCTAAAATAACTGTACGTGCTTTCTCAAATTCACTCTACAAATTATTTACTAACAACAATTAAGCAAAATTACTCATATTATTGATAACCAGTGTTCTTATAGGATTTTACCTGCTTTTAAAGCAACATGTTTTATAATGTCCTTTTTCAAGTTTGAAAAATAATGCTTAAATACGTGCAGTAAGTTTCCTTTGCATTCAATTAGTCTTCACAATATTTTACTAAATATCAAGATTTCCTAGATAGTCCTGTTCATCAGATCATGAAAGCAGCTCATTCTTCTTAGCGGATGTAGTGGGTCTGGCTGAGCTACTTTTCCCCATCCAGCCCTCATGCTGCAGTACTGGGAACTGGAGGGTGTTGATAACACACCCATGTTATGACTGCCAGTGCTCACACGGCACCAGAGGCTGGGGGGCAAGATGGGGGAGGGGATACAGCCAACCTGAGCTGACCAGTGGGATATTCCATACCATATGATGTCAGCTCAACTATAAAGGGAGAGGGCAGGAAGAGGATGGAGGGGCATTCTGCTTTGTCCTCCAAGCGACTGCTATGTGTTCCGGGAGCCCTGCTTCCTGGACTTGGCCTGACATCACCTGTAGACAGGAAGTACCGAATAACATCTTATCTATCATAACCCACGGCTCTTTGTGTCTTATTCTCTCCCTGCGTGCAGTGCTGACGGGGCTTGGTGGGCACCTGGTGCCGTGCCAGGGTCGACCCACCACACTTAAAAATTTAACTTAATCATAGGGTCTAAGAGTAAATGGTACTGTTCTTCTCCAGGGAGCACTTGCTGAAAGTTCATCAGCTCCTCTCCTCTCTGTGCCATACAACTAAGGACAATTCAGTTTTCAGAGTTGTTTTTACGTCCTTTCACTATTTTGTTTTTGCTGTTGTAAGAACAGAGTCTCACTTTGCATACAAGCGAGTTTTAGTACAAAATCACTTTCACCTATTTGTCAATGCAGTGTATTGATATAATAGAAGGTTTTCTACAGGTGGCATTGTAATTAGCATTGAAAAATAAGGGTGTGTGCTTAATGAAAAAAAGTTACTTAGAAAAGGGAGGAAAAAAATCATGTATTCAATGGTATTAACTCATTTCTATCCTTTCATACTTGTACATGTAATATAAGCTTCCTTTATCCAACCTCCCTTTAGGTCAACATGATGCCTTAATGAGCCCACAGTACAGACTTCTTTGTGCCAGGCTTCATGTTTTCACAGGCATTGGACTTCTAGGGGAACTAAATATTTAACCATATTCAGTTATTAATGTCCCTGAAAAGAGAAATACTTGAGACTTTATAACTTTATGTCAAGATATATTGGTTACTTTCCCTTGTTTACCTTTATACCACAATAAATTAACATGCATATGTGTGAAGCTCTAGCTGGTGACCTCTTCAAGTTAATAAAGCTTGACATTTTAATAGGATAAACAAATGTTTTATTTGTGTAGTGCAGGGTATTTTACCAATGATCAGATGTGAGTTTGTTAGATGTTTGTTCTTTATATAATGGAGGTAGAACTCATGTTTGCTAGATGACCTATTATTCTGCTGATTCATTGAATGTGTGTTATAATTTAAAGGTCAGGGCTATCCATTAAACTTATCAACATGGTGCAAGATACTTTAAATCAGAAACATTCCTGTATCAGCTTCATTAATTCTATGGCATGAATGCCAAAACAATAGTGAGAAAAGTTAATCCTCCTCCAAGCTGAAAGATTGCGGACTGTGACTTCTATGGCTACACATCTTCAATGTAGCAGAGTCACAGGTAGTTCATAAAGATAGTAGGTAAGTAAATTCTCAGTGGAACTTATATTTTCTTTTTTTATTGAATAATATTATTAGGAAAAATAAGTTAAGAGTTCCAGGAATGTGGGGCATAACCTGTTCTTTACTGGGACATAGAGTGGATCAGAGCAACACAATTAGTACTCAATTCAGCTTTCAGATCGTTTTTGTGAGGTGATTTAACTAAGATACTTAGGCTAAACTATAGAGCAATCATACACTGAGCACCTTAGCCTAATACCAACTAATTCATAGACAATAATGAATTGGTCATGTGTTACAGTGAATCTCTCAATTATACTATTTTTTTTATTTCTTATAAACAATAAAGAACATCTAAATAATTTAACATTATGGCAATACTATTCTAGGATATATGACAGTATGTAGCAGTTATGTAGTTTAACTATGAGAAGACTGGATAACAACTGAATAGCTTAATTTGTACTGTTATGTTAATCTATTGTATAAGCTTAGTATTTATTGTGATTCTCTTAAATCTCTAAATCAATATTAAAAAGTGTGAAGAGACTCGTATGACTTTTTTTTTTCCTGTCGATTTCAGAAAATAGAAGTGGACTTCGAAGCAGCATGCAAGTGACCAAAATATATTGACAATTGCAAGTCCTCTGGCAACACTTATTTGTGGGTGACCTTTAAAAAGTATCTCCTCCCTCCAGGCACACACGCTATTTACACTAATCCTGTTAAGTTTCCCTTACAGCTCCAATATGCTGCTGCTTCCCCAGCATCCCCTTCCATCTTTGGACCTCATTTCTCTGTTTCAGATTTATTTTTTAATTCTGATAGCAGCTGCTAATGGGGCTATTTTTTCCTATAAAGTCTACTAGGAGTGTACAATTGATTTCAAAAGGCTCAAGATTAGCTTTATGGAGTACAGCCTGAGAATTAGAAGAAGTCATCCCAAAGCAGTTTTGCAAATGAGTTGCTTGGAGGTAGAGTGCAGACTATAAAGAGGCTAGAAAATCCTATCAATAGTGATTAAGACACTAAAAGAACATTTAGACAAGAATAGATTATTTTTTTTTTTTTGCTATTATTATATCTACTCTCATGTTAATGTTATCAAAAAGCATTTTTCTAATAATAAGGAAATAACTTATTCAAAATTAAATATTAAACAACAGTAAGGAAATAATTTTTTATTTGACATTATTTTCATTTCTATGGACTGTGGGTTTCCTCCATTTTGATTGCCTCTACAAGCCTAAATCTAATTAGAGTTAACTAGAAATATTCACCCAGATAGTACTGTTAAAATCTCTCTGAAGAAATACAGACTTGCTCTCAAAAATATGGTAGACAGAAAACTAATAAAGATAATTTAATTACTAGTTAATGTTAATATTTTTAGGTTTTCTTTGTAGGAACTAAGAAATAATGTCATTTTTTATAGAGGAAAAAGAAATATGAACTTGCAATTCCTATTGTATGCTGTATCAAACCTCTTAACCACGTAAATGCCCTGGTTATTCATATAGTTGATACTATAAAATATATTAATAACTCATCTGTCATGATGGCAAGAAATCCAAAATATGCAAATTCAGAAGAAGGTTAAGACATCTAGATAAAGTGATTACAATATATTTCTGGATAACCAACTGAAGAATATCATGAATAGTCTCCACTGCATGGACATATCACACTAGAGCATAATATCCTTGAATGGAAATGATCTGGAGAAGAAAGCTAAATAGGGATACATTCCAGAAAATAATTTTCTTCAAATATGAAATATAAATCATATATGAATTTTATTTCTTGACATTCTATGCATATCTAAATCATACTACTGACTTATATTTTATTCCACTTTAATGTGGTAAAACAATTCTAATATTAACACTTATGACATTCTAAACTGCAAATCAGTGGGAAATTCAGACTTGTAGACTTTGGGGTTTTTAAAAAAAAAATTCAAATTTTATTTTCTACAGGAAAAAAAACCTGCTCTGAATTCAGCGTGCTTTCCTTGATTTTTGTATTTTGATCTGTGAATTACTCATTTAAGACAGTCAGAGCTAGGTCTAACAAAAAGTAGAGGTGCCTAACAGTGAGATGCTGCAGTTTAGGCATTGTCAAGCTCCAGTTAGGGATTAGACGCAGTTAGGTCAGGATGCAATCTTCTGTATCACACTAGTTACAGAGGACTGACTGTAGGGAATCCTTGTTTGTACAGATTTCTGTCATTTCACTGATTAATTAATTCAATTTTAATAAACTAAATTTTCAGTAAATTTGTATTCAGTACAATAAATTTCAGGATTTTATTATGACTTTTCCCACAGAGAAATATGACAACTTTGTGAAGGCTGTTGTGTAACAGCTTGAAAAAATTAGACCTTAACCCCAGTACTAAACACCCACTTATTTCTGTGAAACTAGCAGGAACTTACTCACCTTTGAGATTTCTGCTTCTCTGTTAACTATGTTTCATATCACTCAGAGTGTTAAAATAATTCATAGAAGGGAACTTACAGACAGAAATACAGAAGAAGAAATCATCTTTGCCATTATTAAAAACCAAAGTGGTACTTAGGTACTTAGGCTACCAACAAGATTTGTCTTCCACATGGCATAAGTGAATATCACTAGTGTGTTCAATTGAATCTTTTCCATAGTGGGAAAATAATATCTCCAAAAAGCTACTCACACTTCTCTGTGTGAAATCATCTCAACTCATGAAGAATTTGAGAATGCTCTGGAAACTAGTATATGCTTTACCTCATTTTCATTTCTTTCCCAGTCAATAGCAGATGCTCAGGTTGTGGCAATGGCCTGCAACTGAGAGCTTATCTACTTAAATCTGAAGGTTTAAATGTTTTCAGGACTAAAAGAGTAAAGATTCCTGGGAGGTCAAAGTTCCATCTATCTAATAACATGTAAGAAGGTGATAAAGGTAATGAAGCTTCACCAAATCTACAAGTATGTCAGTGTAGGTGCTTGGAAAAATCTATCCCCATGTTAGAAGAGGCTTGGAAAATAGACGGTATGGGGAAGAGAAAGAAAAAGCTTGCAAGAAATATGACACATGTAACTGAAGTTTTATTCTGGGGAGGTGAGAGAATCAGGAATTGAAGTAGCAAGCATGACTCTTGAAGGTGGAAGAGTATAGGTCAGGACATATGAAAACAAAATAATGTGGATATTCAGAAGTTCAGCCACTTCTGGTTTACAAGTTCTCTCTCCTATATTCATTTTCTAGTGGTAAACTGAACTTGCATGAGCATGTTTCTCAATTGAAGGCCCTCCCTTTCTAATCTGTGAAGCTTTGTGAAAATTGAAAGAATAAATAAACTTAGAACCCTCACATCTCTGTCCAAATTGGTTGATATGAAAGATAGGTTGTTTTTTTTTAAATGTTTATGATCAAATAAACCATGTTTGTCTGTCAAAGTAGACTGAACAAAACCCCGGAAAATCCAGAGTTCCCTTCTTTGAAGTAGATGTTCCAGCCGTAGCTCGCTTTTTGAGCATTCTCATAAATCTTGAATTCTTTCCTGCATAGTGACATAGCTTCAACAGGAAAAATGAAGAATACTCCAAAAGACATGAATAACTTAAAGCCTGATGGTTATGGCACTTAAAAGTAAGTGATAGTTTGTAAAGAGTCAGATCCTGTCAGTGTGTATTAGTCATGCTCTAGGAACACCTCTCTGATAGAGTCTTTGCCTTTGTCAAAGATTCCTAGGTTCAATGCACTTTCCAGATGAAAAGAATTTAAATCTTTAAGTTCTGCTGTCCTAAGAATGTTTTTACCAGGCAATGACTACTACTCAGGCTGAATGTAAAGTTGTGGGTGTTTAGTTATTTAATTTTGGCAGGCAAGAAATATTAAAAAGACTAAAAAATCCCAAAAGAAAGGACACAGAAGAAGGAGACATAATGTTTCTAACCTGTTAGTTATGAAAGTCAGAGAAGAGGCATGGTCCTGAAATAGGTTAGGCTAAGGGAAAAAAAAGGAGTCTAAATGTCTGGATTTCTTTCTAAATGCTTCAAGTATGATGTTTTATAGAAATGTAGTTGAAAGACCAGTCCTTAGTGAAGAAATCTGAACCCTGGCTCAAGGGCTGACAAAATAGCATACATGTGGCTGAGGAAGGTACTTGCAATTTGAAAGGTATTGCCTTGACCTGCAGTTTTCTCTGATTATGTTCTAATGTTCTTTTCCTTAGATTGTGGCTTTTTTAAAAAGCAAGACTAAAACTGTCTTTTTCCTATCACACTCTCTTTCCTCATCAGAAATCTCAAACAAATGTTGCATAGGATGAAGGTCTCAAAATTAAAAAGTTCCTTTGAATTTCAAGGAAAAATGACAGATTAATAGAAGTTAGTTCCTTGATTAGGCACACATAGTCAGACTGCCAGTCACAGCAAGCAGAGTTCTGAACTCACTGAAACACAAATAACCTCTGTCACTAAGATAAAGAAAGTCAGTAAGTCATCATTTCTATGAAAGGTCTTGAAAGAACAAGGTGAATGGGTGGAACGGGACAGTTCTGAGGTTATCATGGGCAATATATTAAGTGGAAACATAAAGCACCTATGCATGAGTTAAACTTTGTTGCTGTAGTTCATAATGAAAAGGTTGTATTTCAGTGCCATTTTAAGGGCAAACTTAGACAGAAATAGAAAACTTTGCAGGGTTCACATCCTAAGCTTCTCAAAGTCCATGCAGCTAACACATCTGTCCAGACTATGACTGGCTCAGAATATAAGTGAGGTGTGGTGGTTTGTCATTGACTAAGGGCCAAACTCTCAGCCTTTCAATTCATAAAAGCAATTTACTAGTCTTTTCCTAAGTCTTTCAGAGATGTACATTCAGAGTGCAAAATTTCCTTACAGAGCTGGTTTACCTTTGTTAAAAAAAAAATTAAAATAAAAAAGTAATTGTCAATGGAAAACTAGAAAGTTTGTCACATATTTAGGTATTGAAAATGTATGGTGGTAATTCTAACCTTTTATTTCACAGGAAAAATTTGTTGAAGTCACATTTGTGCTTACTCTAGTGTGTTCATGACTCAGAACCCCTTCACTAGTTAAAGAAACTAAAATAGTGCCTGATATTTGAGAAGTCTGGCAGGATTTTTCTTCCTGCACTGAGTCTCTCCTTTAAAAAGCATCTTCTTCAATGCTCTGAGTTTTAAATGTAGGCACCTGACTTAGACAAAAAGAATTTAATCACTTCTTCCGTACACTTCATTTTGTTCATCTTCTAAATTTTTTATTAAAGAGGCATTTTCACTCTCTTGTTCAAATGAAAATGCCACACTTCTTAATGTATGTGCTTTGGAGTAATCATTTAAAAAGAAGAGGTGAAATAGACTTGTGGAACATTTTTTTAATTAACTTAAATTTAAAACCCATAGAAAAATCTGAGATCCATGAATACCTAAGTTGATACTATTTCTTAGCTCTGTTACCATTGCCTTGTCTTGATGCATGGTTGCATAACTCTGGTAATGCTAATTCTTTGGTGCTTTGCTTCAGGTTTTCTTCAGAGACAGACATGAGTGACCATAATCAGTATCACCACTTTCAGTATTAACTTAATGTAAAATTCTTGTAAGGTTCCTTATATGCCAGTGTTTGCAACATATTTTCCTCAGTTCACTTGGAACCGATGAAGTAATCTGAGAGAAATAGTGTTGCAGAGATGGGTGAGAAATGACATTTTTTCTTTTCAGAAGAATGTCATAGGTTTGAAAAACTGTTTCTCAGGCCTGAAGAGAAATTCTGGTGAGGGAAAAATAAAAACTCTGAAATGTTATTGACCTACCTACATCAGAGCAGAAACATGAACCTTGTAGACATGCAAAGCTCAGTGATGCTTAGTCTTCCAGGCATCTTGGCATCTTAGCTGTATTTCAGAACTCTGTAATGTCTCTTTTTGTTTGTTTTTTTGGTTTTGTTTTTGGTTTTTTTCTTCTCCCCCTTCCAACAGGGAATGAAAACAAGTCTTAAAATATTCTGATAGATTAATTTTCTGTTTTCTAGACAGCCATAGCTATTAATCCCTAGCCTATGCCCTGAAAACTTAAATGACTGAGATAACAATATTTGGATAAAAATGCAGATCTTTTGGAGGCTGTTGAGTAGCATTCAAATTGGTAGCAGTGTTAGAGCAATCTTATACTAAAAGACAACAAACTATTTCTCTTTTAGTATTTCTTCTATGTGTATAAGCCATTCCAAACTTCAGTTTAGGAAGAGCGAGGCAACATGTTAAAAAGCACCATGGCTTTTCTGCTTTGGGGGATCTGATTTCTTCCCTCTTTTTCCCAGCCTTCCCTATTATTTATGCTCTTATGCAGCACCTGGCATGTTAAATCAAAGTGGTTAAAGAACAGACAGGGAACTATTAAAAAAAACTATGCATTTTATTGTAATTTTAATAATAAATCAAATATATTAAATGATTCAGTATATATATGAAACATCTGCGTGAAAGTGGAATCCGCTAAATCGATGTTCATATGTGTCAATACAAAGCATAGTCTGAACACTGATGCATGTGCTTCTGAAAAAAGCTTACCTTGATCCTTCTTAACTTTTCAAGTGAGTGTGTAAAGTATATAACTTTAAGTTTTGTAGTACTGAAAATTGGATTACATGGAATGAATATGAATTTATAGAAGCTAAAGATTAGCCCATGAAGAACTCCATTAATTTAGAACCATACTGCATTGATGATATCCTTTGTGAAAGAAAACTTTGTTCACCGGGAAGTGAAAAGGCTATTGACACCTTTTTGTGGGGGGTTAAATAACTTTTTAAGTGTTCAGAAAATATTTGTCATTCTGTGTTGAGTTAACCTTGGCTGGCAATGTGGCACCAACCAAGCCATTCTATCACTCCTCCTCTACAACAAAATAGAGGAAGAAAATACAATGAAAAAGATCATGGGTTGAGATATGAACAGGGAGATCATTCACCAATTACGATAATGGGCAAAAAAGGTTTTACTCAATTTAAATTAATTTCTTTCCAGTTAAAACAAACAAATCCAAAAACAACTTTCCCTCATAATTGTCTTCTTTCCTATTTCAACTTTTCTCCTAACTCTTCTACCTCCTTCGCCAAAGTGTCATGGGGCATGGGGAATAGGAGCTGTGATCAGTTTGTAAGGCTTCATATCTGCTACTCCTCCCTCCTTACACTCTTCCTCTGCTCCAGTATGGGATCCCTTTGGTGGAAAACAGCCCTCTTGAACTGCTCCAGCATGCACCCTTCGAACAGGGTAGAGTCTTTGAGGAACAGCTTGTTTCAGTGTGGGTCCCCTGTGGGTCACAGGTCCTTCATGAAAATCTGCTCTGGTGTGCACTCCTCCCCATGGGCCTTAACTCCTGCCAGGAACCTGCTTCACAGAATCACAGAATTATGGAGCCTGGAAAAGACCTCTGAGATCATCAAGTCCAGCCTATGACCTACCACCACCACATCAGCTAGACCATGGCACTAAGTGCCACATCCAGCCTTTCTTTAAACACAACCAGGGATGGTGACTCC
>WUAM01000359.1:30947043-30962648 GCA_024336885.1 Actenoides hombroni
CCTGGACTCGGCCCGACATCGCCTGTAGACAGGAAGTACTGAATAACATCTTATCTATCATAACTGACGGCTCCTTGAGTCTTATTCTCTCCCTGCATGCCTTGCTGACGGGGGTGAGGAGAGCAATAGAAGGGCTTGGTGGGCACCTGGTGCCGTGCCAGGGTCAACCCACCACAGATCTGCTGGATCAAGAACTGGTTGGACGGACGGGCCCAGAGAGTAGTGGCCAATGGTACTAAATCCAACTGGTGGCAGGTCACAAGTGGCGTTCCTCAGGGCTCAGTGTTGGGACCGTTTCTATTTAGCTGATAATCTACATTCCCTTGGTCCCACTGGGATGGAGTTAATTTTCAGCATAGCATCCCATATGGCACTGTCTTCTAGATTCGTGAATAAGAGTGTTAACACAAGTGTTTTAGCTGTTGCTGAACAGTGACTGCACAGTGTCCAGCCCTTCTCTGTTTCTCACTATGCCTCACCTCCAGCAAGTAGAATATGGTTGGTCAAAAAGTTGGTAGAGATGACCCAGACTGATCAAAGTGATATTCCATGCTATACGACATCATGCTCGGCAATAAAATTGCGGCATAGGTTTTCCAAAGGAGTTGCTGGTCAAAGACGTTCTGGGTGTTTGTCTGTTTGTAGGAGATGATGAATGATTGATTTTGCATCACTTGTTTGTTGTTTATGCAGGGGTTTTAGGTGTGAGTTTTGTTGTTTGTTTTTTTAGTTTGTTTTTTGTTTGATTGGTTTGTTGGTTTTAACCTGATGTTTGTTTTTTCCTTTTCTTTAACTACTAAACTTGAGTTCATCTTGACTTACAGTTTTTTGTACTTTTGCTGTTCTGGTTCTCTCCTCCTTCCCACTGGAGGGAAAAGCAAGTGGCAGGTGAGTGTTCAGTTGCCAACTGGGGTCAGTCCACTACATCTAGCACAGCCTATGAATAGCTTATGCTATTGAGATAAAAGAAACAAGGCTACAGGTAACATTAGCCAGGTCTTGGAAAGAGGTAAAATTTTGCGCAGGACTGAAGGTGGTACTCTTCTGGAGGAAGGCTTTCTTACAATTTTTTCATATTAACAACATAGAATACAACTGGAGTGTTGAGTCATAGGTTATTTATTATATTGATGTATGACTCGTAATTTATATGCCTGAAAAGACACTGAATGCAAAGCTGATATTTATTTTCGGCTTCAAGCCCTGGGTTTCATCCATCTACATCGTAAGGTTCAGGAACCATTAAAGGCTGATGCAAAAATTTGCTGATAAGAGTTATTCAGGACTGAGAGTAATGCAGCTCACACAGGATTCTTAGCCCTGAATCCCTAAGGGAGGTAAGGGAACTAGGGTACTTTCTACCAAGACCTAGGATTGAACAGTAATTGTAATTGACACAGAGATAGGAGGTTTAGAACACAGAAAATGGTATGTGTATATTTTCTAATGTAGATGATAAAAAGCATTTTGGATTTTTCCCTCATTAAGTTCCAGGTCTATAAATTTCCATTAATTAATATATTCCTTTCCACCTATAATGTAGTGAGCTATTTGTGCTTTACTTCATTGTATGAAATTATATTTATCTTTCTTGGAAATGGGAACAGACACCATTATTCTTTGCTACTGCAGACTTCTAGATAGAATTTTTTTCTCCCCAGATTAAGAGGGAACATTAAAAATCTTTAAATCATAAACTATTGTCAGAGTTTTTTGGTCTGTCAGGTGTACTCCTCTCTGCAGAACAGCCCATCACAAGGGGATCTCAGTTAATATTCCCAAAAGTATAACTTGAGCTCTAAGAGACTCAGTTTCTATAGAAGTACTATCATGTTAGAAGAGAGATGACAGATAAACTTTCACTGATTTAGCATTTCTGTAAACACTAACTTCAGCATTATTTCCTGTTCATTGCGATTGCTGAGATTCAATTTATTCTTACTGCATCATCCTATCTGTAAGTGTTCAGCTTATTAGGACTGTAGATTTCAACACATTAAATTACGTGTCTAATTTTGAAAATTAATAGCAGTGATCTATAGACTAATGATATGTGGTAATTCTGGGTTTATATAATTTAAGAAAGTTGTTCTGGAACCATGTAATAAGTAATTAAGATTAAAATAACTATGTGCACATCGTTCAATATTTCTTGGATTGGATTAGATTTCATCAAATGAAATGTTAATATTTGTGCTGGTTTTGACTGGGATAGAGTATAACTTTTTTTTTTTTTTTTGTATTAGCTTGTATGTGGCTATATTTTGGATTTGTGCCAGAAACAGTGATGATAATACAGAGGTAATCATAGAATTGTCAGGGTTGGAAGGGATAATTTATAATAATTGATAATACAGAGGTGTTTTCATTACTGATGAGCAGTACTTACAGAGTCAAGACATTTTCTGTTTCTTACACCATACCACAAACTGGAAGTGCACAAGAAGTTGAGAGGAGACAGTCAAGACAACTCACCCCAACTGACCAAAGCAATATTCTATACCGTATGACATCATGCTAAACATATAAGGCTGGGGGAAGAAGAAGGAAGGGGAAGACATTCTGAGTGATGGTGTTTGTCTTCCCAAGTAACCGGTACATGTGATGGAGCCTTGCTTTCCTGGAGATGGAGGAACACCTACATGTTGATGGGATTCCTTGTTTCACTTTGCTTGTGTGCACATGGCTTTTGCTTTACCTATTAAACTGTCCTTATCTCAACCCATGAGTTTTCTCACTGTCACAGGTTAGGGTCAGGGCAGCCCCTTAGACCTAGACCATAATTTTACTCTTCCAATTCTTTCCTCCAAACCACCAGGGAGGAGTGAGTAAGTGGTGCTTAGTTGTCAGTAGGGGTTAAACTACAGCAATATTGAAAATAAAGCATAAGTAATGATACATTTGTTTATATAAGGTTTAAACAGAACATGGTATTTTCAGAGAGATACTGAAAATTGAACTGTCTGGTTTCTCACAGGATGTCATGGTTTGATCTTCAGGAGTGAAATGAAAAACTCTCATTAAAGACAGAGTTAAAATCAGAATTAGAGATAACATCAACTTCTGATTTCAGCATGAACAAATATTTAAAAATCCTCTTTCAGAGATTTTATTTACTTCTAGTTATGAAATAAAGCTTACATTGTCAAATGGTCTATATTCTTTTGAAATAAACTTTGGTAGAGATATAGCACTTTTTTTTCACACACACTGTTTATTTTTCTTTGTTTATTTCCCCACACATTAATACTCCACAGAATTGGGGGTGTGGAAACAAACTGCATTATTTTTTTCTTCAGTATGAAGTTTGAAGTTTAACAATGACAAATGCAAAGTCCTACACCTGGGACAAAACAAGCCAAATAAACCAAAGAGCCCAATACAGGACAGGTTCTGTGTGGCAGCAGCTTTTCTGAAAGGGACCTGGTGAGATGTTGAACATGAGCCAGCAATGTGCTGCTGTAGCAATGAAGATTGAATCCTGGTCTGCATGTGCAGGGGCATTTCTAGCAAGGATAGAGACATTATCATCCCACTCTACGCAGCACTTGTGAGGGCACATAAGGATTTCTGTGTCCAGTTGTGATCCTCACAATTCAAGAAAAATGCTGACAGAATGAAGAGGGTCCAAAGGAGGGCCACGAGGATGATTAAAGTTCTGGAGAACCTGCCCTGTGAGGAAAGACTGAAGGAGTTAGGTCTTTTCTCCCTGGATAAGAGAAGGTTCAGGGGGGACCTCCTCACAGTATTCCAATATTTAAAAGGGGATGGCGGTTGTCTCTTCACAAGGACCCACATGGATCAGTTGTTGATTCTACTGTATATCTGGTAGAATCTCAGTCCAAACTGTTGTCTTCCTCCACAAACACATTGATTTTTATTTTTATATACAACTTATATTCAACTTAATCATAATTAAAACATTCAATATCAGACATCATGTTTCTATTCTTCTGCTTTTCTGACAAAATGTCCCTTGTCCTTATCCTTGTTATTGGAATCTCATCTTAAATTCAGAATGCTTTTTAATCTTTATGAAACATACATGTTGGTATGTTATATATGGAATGACTGAGTCTTGAACCTCTATGATACTAGATAAGCTGGAAATCAATCTGCTGAAATAAACCACTGATTTCTAAATGACTGTACTTAACATATTTTTTTTCACGTTAAATTTTCTCAAATGTTTGTGAAAAGTATGTCTTTTCTCTTAGTTCAAACATTCACAGACCTTTTAGTGTGATCAAAGTCCAGTCTCAAATGAGCTTTTAAAGAACTTTAAATCTTTTTCTTATACCAAACCCCAGTGAGGATTTGTGTGAAGATCCTTTTGCATCTGCAGGACTTTGTAACACTCTAATCTATGGTATACAAAACCTTAAAATTATTTTTTATGATCAGCTTTCAGACTCATCTTGTTTCTTAAAAAATAAGTTAAATTAAGAATGATTAGAAAGCTCTTCATTGAGAAATTAAGTAAATCTGAGCTAAGGATGATAAATTCCTGTTAATGACTATTAATTGTGTTTTTTAAAATTCTGCAGAAAAAATATCTTCCAGCATACTTACTTAGCCTCAACACTCTTACTTCATTAATTTTGGTAGTTTTCCTCTACTCAAAATGAATCTGTATTCATACTATTCCTTCTGTTAAGCTTTTGTAAACCTTAACTTCATGCCCCCTGATCATTTTTCACGCTGGAAATGAATTACTTTCCCTTGGTATGCAGATCAGCTCATTGATTGAAAGTCTGACATCATCTTTTTAATCTTTTATTTCTGGACCTTATACTTTCTTTTTTTTTTGTCCTTCAAAATGCAAAAGGATTCCTAATAAATTACAATGAGTAGCTCTGATGAGGAACCAGACTATCGAGTGAAAACTACATTTTCTTCTCAGGGAAATGAGTATGAATTTTATAATAGCCTTCAGTGGCAGTCAAATTCTACTATGTTTTCTTTAGAAAATTATATGCATACATACAGTAAAAATGTTTAAATATATGATTATTAAGTTTCCTGTTGGTTCATCATAGATGGGGTTTTTTGACTATGAATATTCAATATTACTTATCATAGGGAACAGTGCAAAAATGGAGGTAGCATTCACTATTTAAACAGTTTTACATTGATATAGATAGCAAAGATATATAGCTTTGTTGGTAAAAGTGATGTCTTCATGAATACCTCTCTCCATCCCAGCCAGACTCAGCACTCCCAGTTGGAACACCAAACTGGTAAAAGTAAATGTCTGTTATTTTATTTTCTTAAAGTAAATAAATGATTTAAACTTTTCCAGTCTTTAAATGTATGCCTTTTGGGGAATGTAATTACAGGGACTTGTACATTGTAACCATATGGAGAGAAAACATGTACTCCTAGATACGGCATAGTTTAAGTAAATGGTTTGAACAGAAATCTAAAATTCACACACGTTTTCAGTGCAGGTTTTTTTCTCAATCAACCAGCTTTCAATGACTTCTTGGCTTAACAAATCCTTCCAAAATCTTCCTGGATCCCTGTAGGACTTGCCTCTGAGTTTGTTGCAAGTTGGACCTATATCCATTCATCTTCTACTCTCTGCTCCTGCTATAGGCTTCTTTCCATGTCACTGAGTGCTTCTTCACCCTGTCATTCAAAAGCTTCTTTAAGCTTATCAGTGAAGGTATAGTACTTTTTAGAGGGCTGCTCCTGATCTGATGTGTATTAACTAAGACAAGGTGACCCCCTATTGCCTAGCTTCACCCTCGTTGGTGTGAACTCATTAGAAGAATGGGAATAAACAGCTTTAATGACTTTACCATCCATCACATTGTGTATCAACTGTTGTGCTCAGAAGAGAGCCTTAAACCACACTGAGCTGTGGTGTAATTACTCTCTGATGAAACAGCTAATTTGCTTTGCATTCTTGGAACAATTAATTTACAGCCAGTTCAGTCTGTAGAGTAGACATGTGCAAGGAACACAAACTCTTCTGTGGGTTCCTGTTGGAAGCTTTATAAGATCCAAAAGGGTGACTATCTGTCCCACTTTTAAATTTAACATCCACAGAATAATAAAGGAAAATAAAAATGTGTTAGCAAAACTTCACTGTGAACAGAGTTCTTACTTTAGGCAGGATAGAGTACACAATGTATGAGTTAAGGTCTGTTGAATGGCCCTATGGTATAATACTAGTTTTGTTTGTCTTCTTTAATGTGTTTTATCTGATATTCTAAGAAAATGAGATTTCAACTATCAAAGGAAGTTTCTCTTTCTGTCTCTGATAATAATCCCTGAATGTATCTTCCAGCTGAAATAACTATTTTATACAGCTTAAATATATACTACATTTTCTACAGTTATAATGAAAATCTTCTTCTTGGTAGGAGTGTAAGAGAGAGTGCCCCTATCTGTCTCTGCAGAAGGGAAGTTTCAACAGTGATACTTCTTTTTAAAGTCAGGAAATCTAAGTGTGAAATGTAACTGTCTTAATTTATTGTGAGATACTATTCATGTGTCACTATTTTAGTTTATCACAGAACTACTTGCAAACTCTAGAATGAAAATATTAAAAGTCTGAGTTAACACAAATTAAATTATGCTTGATTTTTATATATGAATCATTGGTTCATATTTTCTTGCATCACTGTAACATTACAGCTATTTTGTATGAGGACCAGGTTAGTAGTGATGGGGTTGCATCAACTTAATAACTTACAGGGACAAATTTAAATAGAACAGCTTAATTTGGACTGGTATTTCTAAGTTATTCTATTAAGTGAATGTCCCATTTAAGATATGAAAACACCTTACAAAAGAAAAAACAATTTGGCAAAATGACATACAGTTTAAAGGACATATTTAAAGTGAAGCAATTAAGAATTTTCTTTCTGAAATTCTACAAATTTCTGGGTTTTAACACTTAAATGGTAAAACTAATATTTAAAAAAAAAACCCAACTCATATACACCTCTGTTAAAATGACATGTAGATCTGAGATCAATTGGGTGTTCATTAGCTGTAGTAATATACTCTTTATCTAGTTGCTCATGTTTCTATGTTATTCCAGTATATAATTGAAGTAAACATTGGTTAAAGAAATAAAAAAAAATGTCAGCAAAGGAAGAGCACAAATAGTTGATCAGTATATATGTCTACTAGAAAAAATGCAGTCAGCTTAATAGGTGAATATTTTGGAAACCTGTGCATATATACTGATAAAAAAACTGAACTAAAGAAAATATTGACCATAACTTTATCATAGTTATCTCTTTATCTTGCTAAAGTCAATAATAAAATGTTTCCCACCTTACTAAAGAAGTGAAAGATTCACATAGATTTCAAGTATTGTTAATATCTTACTAAGAATACTGTTGACATTTTTAACAAACAAAGATGACACGTTATTAAGAAATCTCATCTAAATTTCACATTTATAAAGGTGTCTTTTCTAGTGGGAATATTGTTACAGAGTTCTACCTAAGTATTACTTAATCATGGAGGTAATTCAGAAAGACTTGCAGACATGCAACACGTATACTGTCTTGGGCCAAGCTACAGTGGTTGGAAGCTGGGCTGGAGAAAGATACTCCCATATTGTCCCACTTGTGCTTTCTGATTGTCATTTTTTCCCTTTCTTTGATTATCCATGTCACCACATTTACTGTCCTTCCAAATAAAATGTCAAACCCCAATTTACTTCTCCCCTTTAGCTCTGTTTCACTGTCCCAAGTCCTTGTAGTTTTGGTATTACCTTTATAGTTGTGGTATGATGATCTTAAAACTGTCATAGTAATATTCTTTGTTTATTGCTTCCCCCTTTACTAGATATACTGCCATTTGTACTGTTCCAGTTTTCTCCTCTGCCAACATTTTTTGTGGTAACAGGTCACTGATGGTCACCTGCACAAATTCTCTTATCAATAATTTGTCAAGAATGTCCTTGCATTTTTTTAAACTGAAGTTTTAATGATAAACCTCATACAGGAGAAACTTCTGAATATTATGAGGGCTTTCTTAAATAAGTATGATTATTTTGTTTACAGTTTAAATCCAGACATAAAAAGTAAAATCCTAAAAACAGGTTTTTAGAAACCTAGAAATTAAACAATTGTTAGAAACTGGTACTTCTGATCCAGAGTAAAATTCCATTTTTCTTCTCTCATTCTATAGTTTCATCAAATGTTCTAATGCCTTTTCATATACTGCAAATCATTAAAAGCTTATAGCTATCAGTACCTAGAAGTAAGGGTTTTTTTCCAAAATATTTATAAAAAGGATATCAAAATGATGTAATCAATCATATTCATTTTTAATTAAGTTGTGATTAAGTGCCATTGGAAATTGTTTTTTGCTGTCTCCGACTTTGTGCCAAAATTATGCATCAACAGTTGCAGTTTTCTGGATTATAACACTTTAACAGCAAATTTTTTTCAATTAAAATTAAAAAACTTAAGAGCATATTGTAATAAAGTTAGGAAACATCTGAATCTTAGCTTTGCATGATGTTTATGGTCAAAATACAGTTTAAAATCTTTAAGCAAATGCCATACCTGAGCATGAAATCTTAAATATAGCACCCTTTCTGACTGCAGCATCCTATCACTTAGAACTTCACATGATTAAATTAAAAAAAAAAACAATTCTGAAATATATATGTTTTATTTCTACTTTGCATGAGGATGTTTATCTTAAACAGTTGGATTTTCAGAGTTGTCTGACTGCTTGCCAAGCATATGTCAACTCTAATACCTTACAGGTACTGTGGATGCTATTGCCATGTTATTGCTTAGCCTAGGTCACCTTTTGGTATCAGCTCTTTTAACATGTGTCCTTAACTTGACAAAGACATTGCAGGTGAATATCTACCTTATAAAACCTTTTGGAAAGATAAATTAACCACAAGGTTTTTATTACTTAGATAATATCACAGTGCCCTTGATAATCTGGAGGGATACCAACTGACACTGCATTTAGAAAGAAGTCAAGTTGACAAGTCACCTCACTGTATTGTTTGTATGCTAAAGATGTAAATGCAATGATTGGGTTTGGTTTTTTTTTCAGTTACTTAATTCTTATTTGATTCTTCCTAATGTTCCAAAATACAGTCTGGAAAATTAACAGCTCAGTAGCAGTGGCATGTCTTGAGCTGACTTAGAAACAGGGAGACAAATCACCAGAGGGAGCATGAATAGGAATGATTTTATAAGTCAGTTTTACAGGGAGTACCTTTACTGTCTCTCTCCTCTAAAGACAAAGGGCTGGAGCATGGGATCATATGAATACAGTGAAATACTGTCTGTTTTACTGTTTCATTCATTCTCCTCCGCAATTTACAACTTAATTCAACCTCTTAGTTAACAGTTCAGGTTTCTCCTCTGTACCAGTTTATATTAGGCAAAGAATTCAGAGATTTCTGGGGTGAACTGTATGGTCTTCAGTTGCCTCTTCAAACCTCAGTTATTCTGTGATTTTGTGCAGCACTACTATCTTCTATATCAAAATATTGATGGGATTTATTATAGTGGCAATGAGCTTATTTTCTATTTATATCTGATGGAAAGACTGCATTATGTAGAGAAGAACTACAGAACCACAAGTTCAGGGATATATCTTGCAGCCTAGAAGTTATAGAAAGAATAAATCATATCTGGTTGTCAGCTACTGAAGTCCCTTTCTGTGATGCTTACCTGATATTGACCATAACAGAACCAGGATACTAGACCAGCTGGGCCATTTCTGTAACCTAGTTTCTACAATACCAAGAGCCCAAATTACTGCAATTTTAGCTAAGGTTCAGTATAAAGTTTCTGTTCTCTATTAATCATATTTGTTGGGTTTGGTTTTTTCTTGTCTTAAAATCTTAACTGCATTTTGAAATTTCTGTTTCTTTTTTGTTCTTTTTTTTTTTTTTTTCCATTCCAGGTTTTATGTTGTCTTTCAGTTACTGAGATTTTTTTATCTGTAAATTCAGCCTATGCTCTGAAAAGTAGAAACTTATCATCACTAGTAAAATTTACATAGCTTCCAGCATCGCTTCCAGGGAATCTGCAAGTTTTTCCATGAAGGAGCCCTATAGAAGAAGTTAAAGTGCTAACTTGCCATATTCTTGTGTTAAAAGTAAATTATTTTGTGGTATGATTTGAACAACTGAAGTCAATGACCATTTCTGAGTGCTCCTATGCAACCAAATAAAGACAGTAAGCTCTTACTTAAGATCAAGGTCCTTGTAGGAAACCAATCTCTTTTAAGAAATATTGCTATAAATAGTAAAAGTCTTAATAAATGTGATACAATTAAGTCCAAATAGCAGTAATACAGAAAATAATACAAAAGCATTCACATAACAAAACCTGTAACAGTGGCTGAAATTTAAAAGGGTGTGTGCCACAAAACATAACTGTGAAATTAGTTAATGTTATAGCCAGTAGATTCTTGCTTCCTTTAAGTAATTCTCTCAAGTGGTTATAAAGTTGTAGTTGTGGATCTGTAGAACAATCTTATGGCAGTAACCACGGGCAATTTATTGGACACTTATGCATCCTGTAAATCCTTTGCATACTATGGAACTCAATCATGGGAAGATAGTAAGCAGTAAGAATTGTTCTGTGGTAGCTATTAAATAAACATATCTATCTGGAATATAATTTTCAAGCATTATTGCTGTGGAAGAACCACATGGCTCCAGAAGAATAAAGATTAACTCAAGATCTGATGCAGTGTGATATAATAGATAGCATGGGTAATGACACTGACAGTTACAAATGACTGACATTTTGCATTACAGTTTTATTTCCAGCACCTCTCTCTCTCTCTCCATTTATTTATTTATGTATTTATTTATTTATTTCCCCCTGATATGCAAGTATTTTATTCTGGATATTTTCACAGCTTTGAGTTTTACTGGAGATTTTAATCTGAAACCATTCAGTTATTTCCCCAGTGGCCTTAACAGAACACTGTTTTTAATCCTTTTTTTTTAATAACTTTGTTATATTTTTTAAATAGCTTCTCTGCTCCAAGAACACACATGACATTTGGCTGATACTTTGCCAATATATCAAAAAAAAATGTTTGTTATTTCATTTAAAAAATATAAATTCCTCTCTTCAGGTAGGCTTGATCTTCTAATTCACACTTGTTCATTAGAGATTAATTACAGTTTGGCAACACATTATCTGAAAATCTATTCTTTGCTGGTCATATTCAGCCAAGACCATATGGGCTGAGTATGATTGGTTTTCCCTTTAATTGTTACTGCAGGATGAAGATGTACATGATTTCCAGAACATCCGAGCAACTGGGTATTTCATAACTTGTATTTCATAACTTTAAATGCAGCATGCCTGTGTATTTTATTTTTCTGTGTCATGCTAAAATTTATTTTTCTTGATACAAGTTCTCTGAAGGAAATACCAGGAATACTGGGAACTGAAGTGAAAGTGCACCCACTACACATTATCTTGTTGTGGAAAGCATCTGTACCATGTAGATATCTAGGAAAGAGCATCTAAATTAAAGAGACCAGGTCATGTACAGTCAGGTTCTGTGAGTGAAGTACCATTTGCACCATTTCACACATAGCTCACTAAGACTATGTTCCTTACTGTTATGACTACTGACTGTTTTCTGGTTTGGTGATTTTTGAGATAAAGAGAGACCTATGCTTTTCTAGCATTAAATCACTTTTCAATTGTCCCCTCACATGTTTTCGATGTATCTTACTCAGGTGTGATAAACTGTGGTACATATGAAGTTTTGCTTACAGAAAAAAGAGGAATGAAATGAAAAACACTGACAGATACAGAAGCTGCAATGCTACTACTGATGTGACACTGCTACAATATGATAGTCCAGATGTTCATTATCCTGAAAAGCTAAAAATAACCTGTTTATTAATGTGTCATTGCTCTTTTCTTCACACATTATTTTTCATTGTGATAAATTGATCTTACAAAAGTTATAATCATACTGCCTCAAAAAAATTGCTTGCAAACTTCATATATAAGGTGTCAGTTCTGAGTATTAGAATAGATAAATGTAATTGTTAACAATGTAATTTTAATTTTTAAAGTCTATTTGGAGTAAATATATCATTATTACTCACAATCTTAAAATTAAAATGTATTTTATGTTATCTTTTACTGATTTACACTTAAAATTAACATAATTAACCTCTATATGCTCAGCATTCTAATGTGAATACATTCAAGGTATATAATTACATGTAATAGTAAAATAATGAAATAGCTTTTTTATTATGTATTGATTTAACCAGAAGCTTATATGGCTCATAAACAATTACAGAATATATCTGTTCCTAAGTGACAATTGTCATGCTTGCTACTCTTTGAAATAAGTTATTAAAAGGGATTAACAGAATAGAAAAAAAAAATCTTTTCAGCCTATTAATAAGAATAAGTAACATAGAAATAATGCAAAAGAATATTGGAGATTCTAAATTTCAATGGTCTTTTAAAAAATTGCTATTTCTACAGCATAAAGATAGCTACAGAAAACATATGCAACATTACCATTTGAGAATGTTGCAAAGAACAAAATAAATCAAGAATATGTTGTTATACCATTTAAAAAAATGTTACTTATTTGTAACAAAAACATTTCACAGCTGTACAGCTGCACATTGATGTAGTAGAAGGTGGGTGTGGTATTTGTTGCTTTTATTTCAGGCTGTCTCTAGAATATTTATATGAATTATGCAAATATAATACATTCTAAGGATTAAATTCTCATTTAATCTTACTGAAATTAATAGGATTTCATTAAAAGTTACTCTGACCATCCAGAATTTATAGATATTTAAAAGATATCTGGCGGCTTTCTTTCATCAAGCTTTAAACAAGAAATTAGCAATGATTATAGGGTAAAGAGGATACATCTAATCAATATTTGACATTTGAAGGAATAAACTTTATAGTCTCAATATATTTCTAAATAACCAGCTCTGGTTATTACAATGCCCATTCTCTTAGGAGTCTGAGCCCTTCCTGATGGTTGCTGCTGGAGGATTCTGCACTTCACCAGAATCCATTTAGTTTCACAGTCATTTCAGACCATGGTGCAATCCAGTTGTTTCTCTTCTCATTTCTGGATCTCCTACTGGAACAGGTCAGAGCTCACATAGGTCATAAAAGGGCATTTTGTTCAAAAGGCATGAAAGATGGCTCATGTCTGAGCTGTACATGTTTTGGGAAACTCCATTTCACTTTTCTCTGTTAAAAGCGTAACAGCAACACCCTGGCGCATAAGCCACACATTGGACACAAACAATGCCAACAAAATACCCTCTCTGTCTAAAACTCAATTTTACTTTATGGAGAAAGTGAAATTTTTTATGTTCTCATGTCTTGGATTTGTTGTTTGTTGTTTTGTTTGGGGTTTTGTGGTTTGGATTTTGTTGGGTTTTTTTTATTGTTGTTGGGTTTTTATTTGTTTGTTTTCTGCAGGAAAGGCAGAGTAATTGCAAAAAGGAAGGATAATCTATATGAACTAGAGAATGAGAGCTGAAGAATCAAGCTTATTGCACCTGCTGTCAGCAACAAGGAAACAGGACTTTGCTGCCATTGAAAGAGGTCCCTACCTTCCTCTCCAAGGGCAGATACTTTGTTATACATTGTCACCTTATACTTAGTGGAAGCAGAAATTGATGAGGAAAACTTAAAATGAAGTTAAGGTGCTCCTGTAATAGCAGTGAGATAATAAAAAATCCTATCTAAGGCTTGCTTATTACATACAGACCCACTTGAAGAACTAGGGGAAGATAAGTCATTCCAGTTGCATAATTGGGATTTCTTATAAAACAAAAACAGTTGTAACACAGAGACTTCTCTAATGACAGTTTAAAAAGAGTGACATTTTCTACATGTTTGTTTTTTTTCAGCAGCTTCAGAAGGCTTATGTAAAGGATGAACAAAAGGATTTTGATTTTCCCAAGAGTGAGAAAAGTGACTGTTAAATCCAGTGGCATGTGGAAATGACTATGTCCTCAGACAAAATCCAATCAACAGCAATCAATCCTTTCAATTGTGTATTAAAGTCTGGAGAAGATGAAGCTTTGCACTGAAATGTGACATTGTTTTCCATTAAATAATGAAGCAGTTACTGCCACAGTAAGCCAATGTCAACTAGCGGTGAATAAGGACAATATTTCATCTATTATTATCTAATACTAGTACATTTTACTGAAGTACTCAAAACACTGGACAACACTATACACAAATCATAACAATTCTAATTTTACAATATATTTACTTTGATAATTAAATAATATTTACTTGTCTTACATACTTGTTTGCATTTTATTCTTTCACAAATAACAAAATGTTTACCAAGATACTTGCCTTTTATTTTTTAAAGGCTGTTTTTTAAAGGCTGTCTCTGAAAAGCAGGTGAAAAATGTGTGTTGTATATACTCCTCTCCACACTGAAGTACTGAGGAACTAAAAAAAAACCCAAAAAAACCCAGTGCCTGAAAAACTCTGACAAAAAAATCATAGAGTCATAGAATCATTCATATTGGGAAAGACCCTTGGGATCATGAAGTCTAACCATTAACCTTACTCTATGAGGTTCACACCTAAACCATCTCCCTCAACACCACATCTAAACAATTCTTAAACACATCCAGGGATGGTGACTCAATCACCTCCCTGGGCAGCCTATTCCAGTGTCTGACTACTCTTTTTGTGATTTTTTTTCCCCTAATGCCCAGTCTAAACCTACCCTGTTGCAGCTTGAATGTGAATGAGAGAATAAAACTTCAGTGAGATCCCTGAAATTCTGTAGCAATGGATTTCATAGATCTGTCGTAGGCCTTTACCATTCCATCTTCCCCTTTTAAATCCCTACTGCCTCACAGCTCTTAATGAAATCACCTCACAGTACTCAGTATTCATTGTAATTTTCTCCATTTGCATGCTTTTTTGTTTATTTATTTACATTGTGCCTTTTAAAACTCCAGTGAATGTGCAAGCTGAAAGAAAGGATACCGCTTGTCTACCTTAAAACAACATAGACCATAAATATCTCTGTCCCAGCTAATCACTCTGTTGTCCTTTTAGCCTATAAATAGAAATAGCCACTTTTAAGGCTTGATTCACCTGACCTTTTTACGTATTTGCTTTAGAATTAGATGAATCACCTTTTGCAAGAACCTATTCTCTTCATTACTTATGAAGGGAGTTTAAATTATTTCAGATGTAGGCATCAGCAGTGTGAATGTTTAAATTTGGTCAGGTTGAGTATCTGTCACAAATATTCACTGTCATTGTCTCCATTTACACAGTTTTTGTTTATTTCTTCATATAGTGGCTTTGAAAATTTGAGTGAGTAGGATAAGCATGCATCTCCCTTACTCTCTCATGAGCTTCTTCTCTGAAGTACAACATCTATTGATGTCTTAAATATTCACCACAGTTACATAAGTTGAATTAACCATTTTGTTAATCACCAGATAAAAACACCACAATGGGAACCTGAGGTAGAGACTAAAACCTAAATCAATACTGGCACTTTCTCCTCTTATGAGTCAGCTATCTCCACAGTAATAACAACCAAATTCTTGAGATTCTTCCTGTAGGTATTCAAATCCACCTAGTTTG
>WUAM01000359.1:30971459-30982195 GCA_024336885.1 Actenoides hombroni
CATGAGGTGTTATCACTGCTAGCAGCAGACACTGTCTGTGAGAACAGGCTGCTAACTTCAGAAAGTGCAGTTAGTTAAAAGAACTGAGCTGAAAAGTATTACTGAACAGAATTAGTTCTGTTCTCACTCAAACCAGGACAAACTGTCTTTTGATAATTTTAAATTGCAAAGCTATAAATGATGATTAGGAAGGCTATATTTCCTCCTGGAAACCCACAGAGGTAATAGCAATTTACAGTTCTGCAGAACAATGAACAAAAGTGAATGATCAATCAAGTACAACTAGCAACATTGTAGTTTTGGTGTGGTTTTGTTTTGTTTTGGTGATTTTTGTTTTTTAGAATAAGGGAAGAAGATATATTTGAGTTGTATTTTAAGTGTAATCTTAATGAACTTCAGAAGATGTTTAGAACAAAACCCTTTTTCTTCCTTTCTCCCTTAAGTCACAAAGTGAAATCTTAGAAGGTTTGCCAGAAGACAAAATTTGATTTGACCAGAACTTTAAACATGTAACAATGTGGAGTATGATATAAGAAGAATGCTGTTTTACAGAAGTTTAAAGAGCTTCTGTTTAGCTACTACTAATATGCTTTTTTTCAGGGTTTTTCAATGTATTTAAATAAAAGAAAATGCAGTGCCTGTGATGGAAAAATAATTAATTGCTGAATGAGATGAATTTATAATCAGTGTCAGGGCCCTTGGGGCACTACCATCCTTAGAGTCTCTGATTAGCCTCCATGTGGCATCTCCCCAACCTGTCCATGGCCCAGGACCCTATTCCAGCCTCCTGGGGCTTTCAGTCCCTGACCCAGTGAAGACACAGTCTGTCCAGATCCCTCTGTAGAGACTTTCTATCCTCAAGTAGATCAACACTTCCACCAAATTTGGTGCCATCTACAAATTTACTGAGGGTGCACTCTATCTCCTTGTCAAGACCATTGATAAAGATATTCCCTAGAACTGTTTAAGACCAGCGTAGATGAGTCTTTGAGCAACTTGGTCCAGTGGGAGATGTCCCTGACTATGTCAGGGGGTTTGGAACTAGATGATCTTTAAGGTCCCTTCTAACTCAAGCCTTTCTATGAATATATGATTCTATGATTCTGTGATATTAAACAGGATCATCTAGGACTGTTTCCTCTCTGCCATACTGTATTTCCAGCAGACATCTGTGAAGTGGAAGTCCCCCATAAGAACAAGAGATAGCGATAGCAAAACCTCTCCCAACTGCTTATAGAGTATTTCACCTGCCTTTTCATCCTGGTTGGATGATCTTCAATAAACTCCCAATGTGATATCAACCTAACACAAAGGGCCATACCATGGCCTTTTCTTCCTTGCCTATCCCTTCTGAAAAGTTGGAGGCCATCAACAGTAGCACTCCAGTCATGCAGTCATGCAAGCAATGGCCTCCAGTTCTTCCTGTTTGATGGCCCTGCTGCATGCTTCGTCTGGGATAATGATCCCACCACCTTTTGAGAGGGAGAAGCCTTAATTCCTACTTCCATGGTTACTAATCTGTTAATAGCCCCTGTGTCTTCGCTGCCGCATGGATCACCATCCCCCATTTTCACTGAGACAGCTGACTGAATGACCTTATCACTGTACCACAAGCAGTGACATGCTGTGCCCAGGCTCTCTAGCAAGCCCTGTTTTGTCTCCATCCCACTTTGAATCTAGTTTAAAATGCTTTTTATGAGCTCTGCTAATTCTTGCCCCAAGACCCTTTTCCCCCTTTGATCCTATAAACCAGAAAATTATTAAAAAGATAATAAGACTGCATTTTCCAAGTGCATTAAAATATTTAGGGAATTTTTGTCATTACATCAAAATATTGTCAGTAAAAGACATTGTGGGAATACAAAATCCTTTTTCTGTTTTTTTTTTCCATACCAATAAGGGCTATACAAACACCATGTATAAAATTAGGACAACAGAAGCATTAATTGTAAAATTGACTGCTAGAAAGAGTTGCATATGTTCTTATGGCTGATAACTATCAATTGAAAAATGAACAAAAAGTAACCAATATTTGTGCTTAGTTTCAGAAAATATATTCTGACTGCTTGTATTGGTGTTTTTGTTTGTAACAAACTTTCAGATAATACAGCTACATGGAAAGAAAACCACAACACAACACCTTTCATTAAATATTTCATATATATATGTACTGCTACTTAGACATCTGTATTGTATAAAACAATTAAACTTCCTTAAATGTATTAAGAATGTGGATAGAAATATGTGAGGTAAGAGGTAAGACCATTTGATTATGTCACCAGTCTATGTATACATAGCCATGATAATTATGTATATATAGCAAGGATCCTTGGGTGAAAGATATTGAAGCAGGAACACTCTTCTTCTATCAAAATCATCCTTATGTCAAAGGATGAAATCATATTTAAAGCATCATGGAGGTGGGCAATGGTTATGATAGAATTTGATGCTGAGATGACATAGGCAGTTTTCATTTACTATTATTTAGGGATGTAAATATTATTTGTACTTGATAAATAACATGAAGCATTCTGGAGGAAAACAGATTGTATGAAATTTTATTCTGTAAGTGTTAGAATATATATGTTAGTAATAAATTTAGTACACTATGGGAAGTAATGGACTGTTTTCTGAAAATATATCCTTACTATATGTTATATTACATAATAAACATAACTTTCATTTTAATATGAATCATAAAAAGTTGTTTCTTTTACAATTACAGTCTCCAGTAATATAGAGAATCAAGTGTCTATATATTACTAGAATTCATGATTTTACAAAGTATGGGGTTTTTTACTTATCATAATAACTTTGTGGGGGAAAAAACCCCATAAACCACTTCAAAAAAATAGCTCCAAAAGCTGTCATATATTTGAACTTACTATAGCTTTACTAAGTACATTAATTAGACAAATACAATGCATCAATATGATTACAAAGACAATATGATGATGTTCAGGTGCAAGGAAAGAGAAAAATCACATCTGTGTAATTGCACAATTGCATAATATTGGGACATAGAACTGGAACATTCATATCTTATAATTTGTAAGCAAACTCAATGGAAATGTCATCCTGACTTAGGATACTTTAAAATCATTAACAGTCGCTGAAATGTTACAAAGTTTTCAAAGGAAGTTTAGAAGACTGCCTTGCCAAACAATGTGCCATTTTTGCTTAGTTTCAATCTCTCAAATACGACACTGACTTTAGCACTCATTTCACTTTAAATGTTCTCAGAACAAGTATTCACCTCTGAGTCACTGTCTAGTTTGTCATCATAGTTAATAAGTATGTAGATTTTGATTCAGTTGCCTATACATAAGCTTCTATTGCCACTTGAGTTATGTATTTTATTACTCCCGGTTTCCAGCTGCTGATCCAGCAAAATTTCCTATAAATCCTGTCACAAACCTACGCAGATTTAACAAATGGCACATGTTGCTCTGATCTGCTCTAAGATCTTTGTCTAGCCTCTTGAGTATATTAAAAGCATATAGCTATTCTGTAGATCATATTTGTCAACCTGTGTCATATTTGCAAAACTTGTGTGCACAGATATGTCACTAAATGATAACAATCTGTGGGCATCTGAATCAGATCTAGTCAATACAGTAAGCAGAGGCCAAAGAGTTATTAAACTTCTTCTGAAGGGGACAATTACATTTAGTTAAATGAATTGTAAAATGAGCATTACTGACTATATTTGCAATTCAGTTTTATTTTTCAAATCAGTTACCCACACAAGTGTCATTGAGACAGCTTAGCACACCAAAGAGACCCAAAGATGGTTGGCAGATAAAACACAGGACCCAGGACCTAATGTGTGGCTGCAAGAACACAAGCAGGAGATCCCAGCACATCTCAAATACCACTAGACAAATAATCAGGTTGAGCAACTGAATTAAGTCTTACATTTCCATTAACTGCAATTACCCCCTAGCTCAGATAGGAGGACTTACACTTTAGACATCTGAATTTAGGCAAGACAAATCTTTTCCAGGTTGCTCAGGCACCTTCTCAAAAGCTTCATGGCTGTGTACATCAACTGGAATTTTATTTACAAATATATATACTGCTACATGAAATAATCAAAGAAACACATGCAGTACAGAAATATTTTAATTCTTCATAGACACGAAAGCTGAGACAAATACTTACTCCATTTTTATATATTATTAACTCTTACTTTTCAGAAAAGTCTTAACACGGTGTAATCCCAAATTGGAACCTGATGATATAAAACCAACCAGGAAGAGGAGAAATCTGAACTTAACAGATGAGAATGAGTACATCTCAAGAACTGACACATGAAACTCTGGAATAATACCATTTTTCTTGGCTTGGCTCAGCTTCTGTCTACTGACTATTTGGACAGACCACATGAACTTGGTAAGTGAGTAATGAAGAAATCAGAGGGGCTCAGACCTTTTTTTTTTTTTTTTTCTCCCAGAAGGATGAAGATATTAGAAGTACAAGGTATGAACACACAAGTATCTTCCCTCTCTCTACTCTCTCCGTCTCCTAAAAATGCAGTTTGATTTGTCATGTTAAAATAAAAATGGATTCCTGAGAGGAATGAAAAAATAAATAATGATGTATATTTAGTTATGTTACACAGAACAAATAGGAATCATCATATATGTTGGTGAAAATGACATTTTTATTTTATTTATTATATGTTACTATATTTCATTATTTACTTGGGTGGACTGTACTAACCATAGTCACAACAGCAATATTATAACTTTCAGAGAATGAAAGATGGAGCTCAATACTAATATCAGAATTTTGTATTTCAATTTATTTTAGTTCTCTAAGGTAATGATTGATAATGATGTGCGTGGAATTATGTAATTTTTCAGAATAGTAATGTTGATCCTCATAAGGGATAAAAAAGTCTTCATGTTACAGAAGATTTACATCTTTCTTGTAACTTAAAGGTTACAAAATTTTAAAACTGTGAGAGATATCTTGACTACACAGGCATTTGTGGAAGCTTTGTGGTAATTCCAAAGGACACAGATTTTCACTCTAAATCTACACCCAAAGATATATTAGTGTTTCACTGTTCAGCAAGACTGGGAAGTTTACTATTAAGCAAGTTGTTGGTTCAAACCTTTACCTTTTTTAAATTGATACAGTCTTGTGAAACTATGTTGGTATAAACTGTAGAGGATCTGGACTGCTATTTGTACAAAAGTAACCAGGAATCAACTTATATTTATCAGTCTTATAAAGATATATATTATTGCAGACTTTTAAGATATTATTGCAGACTTTTAAGATATTTTTGCTGTAATTATTGTTAAAACTTAATTGGAAAGACTGCAGTGCATGTAAAATACCCATGCCAGAAGCTATAAAAGGTCTTCATGGTTAGAAAGTACACAAAAACTTGTATTACCTATGATTATTTTCATTATATTATTATAACAATAAAACAATAACAGTGAACTTTAATTTTTCATATTCCAGGCCATCATTATGTGAGCTTCAAAAGGTATGTACATATTTGTTTGTTTTATTACCTTCCTTCAGATGTTTCAGAAGGGTAAAAACTGGTGCATTATTATTCAAACAGCACCTCAGGGGCCACAGTTATGTGTCTTCCTCCCAGAATATTGAGAGAAGTCATGAAACAGGATAGCAGTAATGCATACAGAAGATACCCTGCTCTGTTTTCTTCTCAAGAGATAGGTACAGTACTTTCACTTGCATACCACTTTGTCCAAGAGTGATAAGCATATAGATGAAATGCACTTGCCTCAAATTTAACTGAGACACAAATGAAATGTTACTGTCAGGATTTGAAAAATACACTGATAACATGATGGGGGCATTAAATTGCTCTATTGACAGTATGCACCTTAAAATCCTCAACACGGTGTCTATTTGAGCCATTGCTGCTCTTGGACTAAGTTTTCTAACAAAAATAAAATTGTTCCCTTTCTTTTCTATTCTAACAGAAAGCTTGACAGTTCCAAGTAGATGGCAACATAATCACTGAGCTTTCATCACTTTTTTATTTTGAACCTCCACCAAGGGATGAATACAAAATAAAATCTAAATAGCTTTTAGATCAGTTTCTAGTTAGAATAGTTCCTACAGCAAAATAAACTGATAAAAGAAATTCACTACAATGATCTTTCTATAGCTTGCTATACAAAGCCTTAGTACTGACCCATGACAACCTGTGGACTAGGACCACATTGGCTTACCTTGCTTACCTCTTTGTGACCCATGGAGGAAAATCAATCAGAGCTTATGAAGCTTAACCACTAGAGGTGAGCAACCAATATAGATGCTTATATGGGTGTGCATTCTCTATAGTTACAAAGAGAAAATAAATATTGATATTGTTTGAATAAATTTAGACTTACTTATATCACTGACACATTTCCCCTACCATCAAATTTAATGATATGAAAATAAAACATAAATACCTCATGAAACAGAGTTTATAATATATTTTCATAGTTAAAATATTTACTTCCATCTGCAGAATTAAAAACCACTGACATTTCACTATCTCTAAATATGTAGCTCTCAAAGGTTTTAAATGATTCCATCAGAAAACAAACTTAAAGAAATTAATAAAGTATTACAATGGGGATCTCTGCTTACGAGATAGCAGAATCTCAAGCTCTTTCACTGTTTTGAAGATTTGGAACAAAATTATGTAAGAGGCAGTCATAGAATCATGTAGATTGAAAGACATGTCTAGAGGTCATTTTATCAGTTAGAGAGAGTTAGAGAGCTGGAGAGTCAGATCAAATTGCTTGGGATTTTCTCTGCTTGAGCTCTGAATATTTTCTAGGATGGAGATTCCATAACCTTCCTGGGAAAACTGTTCCAGTGTTTGACCATCTCATGCTACTTTGTTGTTCGTTTTGTTGTGGGTTTTTTTAATGTAGGGTTGGAATTTCCTATGTTCTAGCTTTTGTCCATTGCCTCTCATCTTTCTAATGTCTACCTCTGTAAACAGCGTGGTTCCATCTTCCTTACAGCTGTCCAATAGATGTCTGAAGAAAGAAGTAAGATCTTATCCCTAGACTTTTTCTTTCAAGGATAAACAAACATGGTTCTCTCAGCCTTTCCTTTACAGTCATCTATCTTGGTCAACCTCAGCTAAACTTGCTTGAGTTTATTGATGTCTTTCTTGTACTAAGGATCTCTAAACTAGGCATCATATTCTACATAAAGTCTTACAAGTGCCAAATAAAAGGGAAGAATCTTTTCCCTTTGCCTGCTGGCTGTACTGCCACTAATACAGTCCAATAGGCCATTTTTTTTCCACAAGGTCATGCTGAATCGATTTCAACATGTTGTCTATCAAGGCCCTGGAAGCTGGAAAGCTGCACTCTATTTATTTTCCTCCAGCTTATAGTGTCACATGGGGTTATTGTGTCCCCATTGTAGAATTTTGTATTTTCCTTTATTGAACTTTTTGAGATCCCTGTTGTCCCATTCCTCCAGTGTGTAGAGGTTCTTCTGAGTAGAAGACCTGTCTTTGAGACCTATCTTTGAGTGTATCAATGCTTCCTCTGGTGTCCTCTGCAAACTTGCTGACAGAGTATGCTATACCCACATATAGATTGTTATTAAAGACATAAACCAGTTCTCAGTATTGATCTCTGTGGGATGCTACTAAGAATGGGCTGCAGTTGGACTTTTTTAACCACTGATCACTTCCCACTGAGCCCAACAGTCCAGCCAATTTTCCATCCACATTATTGGCTACTCAAGTCCATATCTCTCCAATTTTGCTACACTAAGATGGAACTGTGTTTAAAACCTTTCATTTCTAAAGTTAAGGTGTACAGCAGCCACAGCTCTTGCTTTATGCTCACAGACAGTCACCTCATTGCAGAATGTTTTGCCATTTGTAAGCCCATGCTGAATGTTCCAAATCACCTTCTGGTCTTTCATACAATTTTATTCCTTGTCCCACAGGCAGGGGGGAAGTGAGTAAGTGTCAGGGTGGGTGCATGGCTGCCAGATGTGGCCAATCCACCACACAGACAAAAAAAACCAATTGCTGCTTAAACTTTAGGGCATATAGAAACCCCTGGGTATCTTTCTCTACATTAGGAAAGTTTACAAAGTGTTTGAAGCTGAATTTCTTATAAGGTGTGAATATGACAGTCAATCAGCCCTAGGAACTCAATGGGATGGCATATATGTCCCATGAAAATTGGAGAGAGAGAAGGGGGCAGGGAGGGGTAGAAAGAGACCTTCCTGGACGTTAGGTAACACAAACTGTAAATCTTAGAAAATACTTCTACAGCTAATTTAATTAATATATAGGTAGATAAGAAGGCAGTTGTCACCTATCTAAGTATCAGTATATTTAATGAACCTATTCAAAAAACATGAAACACAGGTCCAAGTGTCTATTTTATAAAAGAAGGTTCAAAAACATTCCTGTTATTTCCAGGAAACTTGTACTGCTTACCATCTCCCTTAGTAATAGTTTTTTTCACGCATCTAACTCTTCACAGGATGTCAGTTTTCAGTGTCTAACTACATCCTAATGCATTTTGATTTCTGTTTCAGGAGTTAAGCTTGTAGAGACCAATCCTGCTTCAAAAATATCTGTCTTTTATGCTGTGTAACCCAAAGCCTGCATCTATATTACAGTTTGAGTGTCCAATCATCCAGTATAACCTTGATTCATGTCCATTTTATGAGGAAGGACTCTTGTTGCTCAGTGTCTTAGATGCATTTTATCAAGGACCTTCCATTTTTAAGTCTGTAAAAAATAAAAATTTCAGCATGTTTAAGCCTGTCTTAGCATTCACAGTGCAATAGTTTGCCTTAGAAATTGCTAGTGGATAAACTTATGGTCTGTGTAATCTAGTGGTGTGGACCATGATTTATTAATTGAACTGGTAGTCCAAATTCTATCTACTCATTAGGCAATACGAGAATGTAGACTACAGAAGCTGGTCATTTGCCATAGGAAAGATAGACAAAGCTTGTGAGGGTGGATATGATTGTGGAGCTTAACAGAGACCTGTTTCTCGCGTAAAAATGGAAGTACACTAAGCAGGATTTAGTTCATATTAGCTTGTTAAAATGTGAAATGGTCATACACTGATATACATAGCTGGGGAACAATATGTTTCTTTACCCAGTGTCCCAGGGAAAATAGTATTACCATCTCTGGGAATAAACTTTAAGCCCTTATGCTAACACTGCTGTAGTTCATCATGACCTCTTAAGCTCTTGCTATAAAACTTTCTGTGTGAAGCAGAACTTAGCTGACTGTACAGAAACCCAAACATTTTGTAAAAGGAGACCTTGAATTGGGAGTTGGGGGATAATGGGAAAAAGTCTCCTGTTTTTCTTCTAGCATTCCTTATTGAAGAGCTCTTAAACCTGATTACCTGATTTTTGTATCTAAGATGATTATGGCCAATAGCCTTCTGTGCTAATGCACAGAATCAGCCATACTTATATATGAATGCTTATACAGGTACATGTGAATGTTACTTTAAACTAAATTGGAATATAATTGTTAAAGACTGTTCTTTATATGTAGTGGTAACAATTGAGATGTTTACGAATTAATCATTACTGATGCATACTTTTGATTAATGTCCTTGTTGTAAAGCTTAGGAGTTTAACTGGCCTGATTTATGAATCTTCTAAACACTCTCATTGCAATCATCTCTGACACCCTTACATCGACACACATATATACTCAACAGGATTATACTCTTCAGCTGTTTTTCTTCTTTTCTTTCTGTGTCATGTTTACCAGAAAAACTCTGGTACCCCAAAGTTATGGGGTTTTTTCAACATAATTTTGAGCTCTATGTGGTATCATAGGATTTTAATAAAAAAAAATAAATTTATTTCCATTGTTTTTCAGTTTAAGTATTTATTATTCTTGGCCTATTTATTTTCTTTATATTGATGATGTATGGGATCCAGATAAAAAGAATATTCTTTTGTTGCATAATCTGCATAATGTAGTAGAGAATATCTCTCCTTTTTTCTTCCCTCCCCTCGCCTCACGAAAAAGATAATAAACTACTACTTCGATAATGAAAAATCTGTGGCCAGCAGAATTGCTCTTAGGCAGCATCATACAGAAACAGGATAAATTGTTTGAAATATTCCCTACTCCCTATATTTCTTTTATATGTTATCTGTATAAACCAAGGCAGTTTTGAAGGCAAGAAAACAATTTGTTGCAGATAGTCCTCCCATGCTTGTAGATTTATGTATTAATCCTAAACTATTCTGCATGCTTTATTTTCCCCTTCCTAGTCAGACTGTTTCTTTAATGTACAAGTTTGGTAGCTTTGCACTGAATGCTGAAACAAATAACTGGTTGGGTTTTGTTTTGGGTTTTTTTTCCTTCTGCTAGTTAATACACTTACAAATTAGTCTCTTTTTTTTTTGTCTTAAAAATAGCTTGAAATGCTATGTATTACTTTGGCATACATTTTTAATAATGTCTGTAATGATCCATAAGAGATATTTATTTACCTTAAAATTTCATTTTCATCAGAAGTATATTTACTGTGTACTAACAAAATAAAGTAATTCCCAATGCAATAAGTGCCATTAAACTCCACATAAATCAAATCAGTTCAAAAGTAAAATAATTGAAAATACTTAAATTAATATGAGTAAGGAGCTGCAGGACTGAAATTCATAGAAACAAAAACCTTGACCAACACAGTTTTTATATATGCAGATTCTAGATTAAATCCTAT
>WUAM01000359.1:30996305-31007128 GCA_024336885.1 Actenoides hombroni
TCCAGCCTGAACCTTCCCTGGTTCAACTTCAGGCCATTTCCTCTTGTTCTGTCACTTGTCACCAGGGAGAACAGACCAACTCCCACCTTGTTACAACTTCCTTTCAGGTAGTTGTAGAAGGAAATAAGGTCTCCCCTCAGCCTTCTTTTCTCAAGGCTAAACAGCACCAGATCCCTCAGCTTCTCCTTATAAGAGACATGCTCCAAACCCTTTCTTAGCTTTGTAGCCCACCTCTGTGCCCTCTCCAGCACCAAAATATCTTTCTTGTAGAGAGGGGACCAAAACTGGACATAGTATTTAAGGCACAACCTCACCAAAGCCAAGTACAGAGGAATGATCACCTCCCTGCTCCTGCTGATCCTGATACAGGCCAGGATGCCATTGGCCTTCTTGGCCACCTGGGCACACTGCTGGTTCATGTTCAGCTGGCTGTCAAACAGCACTCCCAGGTCCTTCTCTGCCTACCAGTTCTCCAGCCACTCCTCCCCAAGGCTGTAGCACTGCTGGGAGTTGTTGTGGCCCAATTGCAGGACCTGGCATTTGGCCTTATTGAAACTCACGGAATTGGCCTTGGCCCAGAGATCCAGCCTATCTAGATCCCTCTGTAGATTGACACTTCCACCTAGTTTGTCATCATCTGCAAATTTACCAAGGGTGCACTCTATTCCCTCATCCAAATCATTGACGAAGATGTTAAACAGGAGTGGCCTCAGTACTGAGCCCTGGGGGGCACAACTCATGGCTGGCAGCCAACTGGATTTACCTCCATTGACCACAACTATTTGGATTCATCCATCTAACCAGTTTTTCATCCAGAAATGTGTATTCTCATCGAAGCCAAGAGTAGTCAATTTCTCTAATAGAACACTGTGGGAAACAGTGTCAAATGCCTTGCTAAAGTCAAGATAGACAACATCCAGAGCCTTGCCTCCATCCAACAAGTGGGTCACCCTGTCACAGAAGGAGATCAAGTTTGTTAAACAGGACCTGCCCTTCATAAACCCATGTTGACTGGGCCTGATCACTTGGTTGTCCTTCCTGTGTTGCATAATGGAACCCAGGATGATCTGCTCCATCAGCTTCCCTGGTACCTAAGTCAAACTGACAGGCCTGTAGTTCCCCAGATCATCCTTCTGTCCCTTCTTATATATTGGTGTTATGTTGGCTGACTTCCAATCTGCTGGTACCTCCCCAGTCAGCCAAGACTGCTGATGAATGATGGACAGTGGCCTGGTGAGCACCCTGCCAGTTCTCTCAGCACTCTAGGATGTAACCCATCCATCCCCATAGATTTATTCACATTGATATTGAGGAGCATGTCATGGACCATCTCCTCACAAATTGTAGGAGGGGCATTGCATTCCCAGTCCCCGTCTCTTGACTTGGGGGAGTGAATTTCCCTGGTGCAAGTGTTTCCATTACTAAAGACTGAGGCATTAAAGGAGACATTATGCACCTCCGCCTTCTCCTCTTCTTTTATTACTATATTTTCTTCTGAATCTAGTAGGGGATGGTGGCCCTCCCTGGCCTTTCCTTTATTATTAATGTATTTGTAGAAATTTTTCTTATTGCTCTTCATCTCTAAAGACAGACTAACTTCTGGCTCAGCTTTCAACTTTCTGATTATTTATCTACATGACCTGACAATATTCTCATACTCATTATGAGTCATCTGCCCCTTCTTCCAGAGGCCATAAATCCTCCCTTTTCCCCTGATTTTAATTCAAACCTCCTTATTCAGCCAGGTAGGTCTTCTTCACAGACGACTTGACTTGCGACACGTGGGGATGGTCTGCTCCTGCACCTTCAAGACCTTCTTCCTAAAAAATGTCCAGTCTTCCTGGACTCCTACATCCCTCAAAACTGACTCCCAAGGGACTCTATCAAGTAGCCTGTGAAACAAGTCAAAGTCTGCCCTTCGAAAATCCAGAGTGTAAGTATTGCTGACCCCACTCAACATCTCTATGAACAGAGAACTTAATAATTTCATGGTCACTATTCCCTGACAGCCTCCAACTGCCACATCCTCCACCAGTCCTCCTCTGTATGCAAACAAGAGGTCCAGCAGGGCACCTTCCCTGGTAGGTTCACTTACCAACTGTGTGAGGAAGTTGTCCCCTACACATTCTAGGAACCTCCTGGATTGTTCCCTCTCTGCTGTGTTGTATTTCCAGCAGATACCTGGGAAGTTGAAGTCCCCCATAAGAACAACAGCAAGTGACCTTGAGATTTCTCCTAAGTGCTTACAGAATATTTCATCTACCTCTTTGCTGTGGCTAGGAGGTCTATAGCAGACACCCAGAGCAGTATCAGCTATACCAGCCTTGCCCCTTAATCTGATTCAAACACACTCAACCTTATTGTCACTATACTTAAGTTCTGAACATCCATAACAATCCCTAACATATAGGGCCACACTACCACCTCTCCTTCCCTGTCTATCCCTTCTGAAGAGCTTGTCGCCATCAACTGTGGCACTCCAGTCGTGTGAGGCATCCCACCACATTTCTGTTATGGCCACTATGTCATAGTTTTCCTGTTTCATCATGTCTTCAAGTTTATCCTGTTTGTTGCTCATACTCCGTGCATTGGTACAGATGCACTTCAGATGAGCTAATGATCCCAGCACCTTTGTGTGAGTGTGGGTCCCATTTCCTACCAGACACTTCTCAAATACTTCCCTGACTTCATCAACAACTGGACTTACCTCTTCATTTCTCATTAGGCATACATGCCTATCCCTTGTCTCCACTGAGAGGACAGAGCAAGAGTTCTCACTATCACACCATCCTGTAAGCCCTGGCATGCTTCCCTTGGGCTTACTCATAGCAGGCCCAGTTACACTCTCTTCCCCCTTCAAAACCAGTTTAAAGTTCTATCAATAAGCCCTGCTAACTCCTGCCCCAGTATCCTTTTTTCCCCTCTGTGACAGGTGCATTCCATTTGTAGCCAGCAGGCCAGGTATCTTGTGTATCAACCCATGACCAAAAAACCCAAAGCCCTGCCGATAATACCAATCCCAGAGCCATGAATTAATCTGGTAGCTGTAGATTGTCACAGACAAGGCACTGCCTTAAACAATATCCACATACAGGACTCAGATTTAGTAAGACTTAATAAGAAGTTAGCATTGACTGAAGTGATCAAGCATAGAGCTCAGCCAGACAAGTGCACTGACTGGCCCCATTTAATATCTGACCAGCCTCTTTTATACCACTTTCTGTCTACCCCCACATTTTATTCCTCTCTGGTCTTGCACATGCCTTCATCAATTATGGCATCTGACCAGGTTTGATTCCCATCACTGCCTCCCCAGTCATTCACTGGTCAGGCTTGTGTCCCTGTATGTTCCTGTTTATGGCTTCCTCCTTACTATCTCTTCTTGCAGTGAAAGGGGCACTTGACCAGATAGGCTAAAAGGAGCAGAGATTCTCCTTCCTCATACCCTAAAAAATTCCATGAAATGTGAGAAGCAAAGCTCCAAATGGGATTGAAGAGTTTTGCTAGGTAATTTAGATACAAAACATTCAGCCAGATCCCACTTTGTGGTTATAGCTTGAATTTGATTGTATTTCAGTGTTTTAGAACTGACATATAGCTTTGTTCCTCTGAGACAATAATACTTTGCATTTCTAGAATGCCTTTCATCCAAAGGTCTCAAAGGACTTTACTAGCAACAATAAAGCTTGAACTAATCAGTAACATTCTCTTTTCATTTTGGATATTGTTTTCTCACTCCTTTATCTCACTTAGGCTATTAAATTTATGTCTGTGATTTTATTTTCCTTTACAAGTTGCATGGGCCTCATCTACTTGCCATAGAATTTGTTTCTTTTTTCAGTATTAACTTTTCAGTATTAATTTTAATTACGTGCACACAAATGCACACACAATCTTAATTACTATTTCACTCTATTGGACTCTTTCAATTTTAAATCAATAATCTCAATTGGATAATAGTAATATAGAAATGCAAATACAACAAAATATTATAGGAAATATATAAAATAATAAAAGTCTGTCTGTGCACTTATTCTGTTAAGACCAAGGAAAAGCAAAGGTACTCAGACTGCTGACTACAGTCTAGCCAGGGGCAATAATCCTAATTTCATCAGGTACATTCAAAAAATTGTGTTTCACATTCCTCTAAAGTATGTTTGCATATGTCACAGCACAAATCAGTGAAGTCTAAATTTCAGCTCAAGGCTCCATGTGTCATATAATAGCATATGCTTGCTAACTGTAGCCAAAAAACAGGCTTCCATCAGGGACCCTGAAGTTCTTCATTTACATAACAATAGGAAATTAATTGTGCTACAGATATTCTGGCTTCCCAAAGGAATTTATTAAGCAGGTTGAACTTGCTGAGAATATAACTTAGCTGTCATTTCTAGGAAATCAGCAAAATTCTACTTCAGAAACACCACGAACAGAAGTAAAATAAAATGTTTAATATTAATTTGATTCAAACCTTTCTGCACTGCTTCTGGAATACCTACTACATTCTCATTTCTGGATTTACTTTCTAAATATAAGTAGTTACTTGCAGTAACTATTTCCTCCCTTTTCTGTGCAGGATCCTGAGCCGGTTTTGTTACTTGACAAGAGGATTTACACTTAGCCCTGAGTGATTAAAAAAAGGTAGGGTGACATTTTGTTGTCATATACATCTTGAAAGTAAACAAGTACTCAGAGCATTTCTAAAAAAAGTGCAAAAAATAATTCAAGATGTTTATTTTGGAATTTAATTATGACTTATTAAAAATATAATACTAAAAATATTCTTACAGATAACATGTAATCTCCAGCAACAGGTTATAGCAGTTCTTATATCAAAAAAGAGTCTGATTGTGAAGACTTTGCTCTCACAAAGCATCCTACTAGGGCTGTGGACAACTGAAATAGATAGAAGAGATTCCAGCGTAATAACCTTTTTTTCCTCACTAAGAACTTTTTTTTATTTTTTCACCTCAAACCGTATGTTATTCTTCGTGAATTTGTATTAGACAGGAACATAATATTAATTTAATTGTGGGAAGGGGTTTACTTATAACTTCCAGGTATTTTAGTAAATCCAAGCAATACTACATTATTAGAGATTTAAGGTTTTTATTTTTTGATAACAGAGAATCTTTGGGAGTATGTTATTAATGATCTTGTGACAGAGAGACAAATGAAGGAGAGAGTTGCATGTTTGTTGTGGTTGCATGGGGATGTTATAGAGAGTTACTAAGTTCTACTCTTATTTTTTTTTAATAAAAAGCCCCAAACACCAAAACCCAGGCTCTCTAAAAATTTGTACTATAGCATAATTTGCACTATAACATAATTTGCATCATGCTTCCAAATAAACTTTCAACAAACTTATAGCAGAAATGACACAAAAGGTAAATTTAATATTAACTACACTAATTTAATTGTTAAAATTATCATCCTTTCCAGGCTTTGCTCTAAGTTTTGAACGTATAAATACTATTTGTTTCAGCCCATGAGCTTAAATATATCACTGATCCTTCAATATAGATGATGTTATTTACATTGTAAACTGAAATGTTAATTAAATGGCAGTAGCAATTTTGGAAGGCTTTGTTTCATAGTCCTTTGTAGAAACGGTTAATGGCTATACCTAACCTCAGATATTTATATTATGCAATAGACTGAAGTATTTTGTATGCTTCTTTGGTCTCAAATGGATTTGGCAGTACAAATCAGATCCCAGTGGATCTATGTTAGCTGCATGTGTGTCCAGTCAAGTACAATTCAGTGCAAATCCTGACACTTCTCAGAAAAAGAAACATATTTGTAGCAAATGAATGCCAGAATGTTATGCCATGAATGCATTTTGCATTATTTCCTAGCTAAATTCAAAGTAGAATTACTTTGCAACATGATGTTTATCACCTCCTAGACCAGTTCATGCAAGTCATTAACAGTTAGTGCATTTTTCTCTCATTGTGCTTGTTTATATATACACTATATGAAAAACATTTATATTTACATACATCAGAGTCTTTACCTATTGCAATTTAATTTTATGCATGCTCATTCACTGATGTAAGTTTCTAACCAGCTATAGAGATTTTCCTATGCAATGCCATGAAGACAATAATAGCAATTTCTTACTGTTATTCCTTGCAATAAGATATGACTCTTTTCTTAACAAGATAAGACATCACTTTAAAACTGTGCATTTTTTATGTTTATTTTTTTGCAGAGACTTTAACTCTTGATTTAGTTTTCATTGGCAGACCTATAGTATTATAGCTGTCTTATAAAGGAAGATTAGGCAGTCTTGATAAATTCATTGAATGTTAATAACCCTATAATTTTGCACATAAAAAGGAAGATTTTTTTGTTGTTGTGATTAATTTGTTAATTGTCATTTTAACTGTGGGATTGTATGCACAAAGATCAGTGTATGTACATAGTGAGTGAGGATGAAAATACTGTATTTATTCATTTATTGTCTGAAGTTTCTGACTGTATTGTAAACAGGTATTTTCATAGAATACAATGGTAGGGATTGGAAGAGACTTCTGGAAATCGAGTTCAATCCCCCTGCCACAACAGGATCACCTAGGGTGGGTTTTGAAAGTCTCTAGAGAAGGAGACGTGACAACCTCTCTGGACAGCCTTTTCCAGTACTCTGCCACCCTCACAGTGAAGAAGGTTTTTCTTCTTCTGTGTTACTTCTGTGTTACTTCCTGTGTTACAGCTTGTGCCCATTAGCTCTTGTCTTACCCCAGGGCACCACTGGAAAGAGACTGACCCCTTCTACTTGACACCCACCCTTCAGATATTTGTAAAAATTAACATCTTGTTAAAAAAAGACCTCAGTCTTTTCTTCTCCAGGTTAAACAGCCCCAGGTCTCTAAGCCTTTCCTCATAAAAGAGATGTTCCAGTCCCTTCATCATCCTCATAGCTCTCTGTTGGACTCTCTCTAGTATTTCCCTGTCCCTCTTGAACTGGGGAGAACAGAACTGGACACAATACTCCAGATGTGGTCTCACTAGGGCAGAGTAGAAGGGGAGGAAAACCTCCCTCAACCTGCTGGACACATTCTTCTTAATGCACCTCAGACTATCACTGGCCTTCCTGTCCACAAGGGCCCATTACTGTTCCATGGGTAACTTCCACCAGGACTCCAAGGTCCTTCTCCATGGAGCTGCTTTGCAGCAGGTCTACCCCTAACCTGTACTGGTGCATGGTGTTATTCCTCCACAAGTGTTGGACTCTACACTTATCCTTGTTGAACTTCATTCGATTTGCCTTTGCCCAGCTCTCCAGTCTGTCCAGATCGCACTGGATGGCAGCACAGCCTTCTGGTGAATCAGCCACTCCTCCCAGTTTAGTATCATCAGCAAACTTGCTGAGAGTACACTCTATCCCCTCATCCCACTTGTTGAGGATGATGTTGAACAAGATTGGACCCAGTATTGACCACTGGGGAACACTGCTAGTTACACGTCTCCAACTGGACTCTGCACTGCTGATCACGACGCTCTGAGCTCTATCGTTCAGACAGTTCTCAACCCATCTCATCATCTATCCACTCTTCTAACCCACACTTCCTGAGCTTACCCATGAGGATGTTATGAGAGACAGTGTCAAAAGCCTTACTGAAGTCAACGCAGACAACATCCACTGCTCTCCCTGCATCTACTCATTCAGTCACACCATCATAGAAGGCCATCAGATTAGTCAAACATGACCTCCCTTTGTTAAGTCCACTCTGGCTACTCCAGATAACCTTTTCTTCCATGTGCTTAGAGATGACCTCCAGAATGAGCAGCTCCATATATCTTAGGTCATGTCTTATAACTCACTGCAATTTCACACCACAGCATGCAACAAATAGACTAGTTCAAAACAGCGATTTCTATTGTAATATTACATTTCTGAACAAGAGCTTTTTGTGAAAAATCCTACAATAGTGATAAATCAAACATACCGTGTATGTTTTAATATTTCAAATACATTCACAACATATATCTATAAAGCTAAATAAAGGTGGCTGCCGTAGAAAAATAGTAATATCCTTAATTAAGGGAGCAAGGGATATGAATAGAAGGGACAATATTACATACAATTCTGAACAGGTCAGGAGGGAAATAAACAGCACAACACCAATAAATAACATAGGCAAAATTAGACTGCCTCCAATGCCAGCTGACTAGCATGAACAATATTAAGTGGAAGAACAGAAGAAAGTCTTATAAATCTTTTTTCACCAAAGTTTAAAGCCTAAAAAATAAGATTGGTTACCTCAGTGTTTGGCAACAGTAAACAGCTGGGAAAACAGGTATCTCATAAACTTGCTAAATGGAAGACAATCAATGGGCTACAGTATTGCCAGGCAATTTATAGGAGTCATACAATAGGGATTACAGGTTAGAGAGTGACACTGTATGCAAAGGATTATATAAAGTGGAATGTTCAAATTTATTACAGGAAAATAGATGTTCTTCAGTATCTTGGTGGCATTCATAAATAAGGTGTCTTAGAACTCACAAGTAAAGATGCCATTCTGATCTGGTCTTGGGTTATAATAACCAGCATTCAGTCCTAAAGGTATCAGTGGGATATAATGTAACAGTAAACACAACAAAACTAACCCTAAAATTATAGCAGGAGAAAGGAGGAAAAATAAATTGAGAATACTTGATTTCAAGAAAGGAAACTACATGAAAATTAGGAAGGAAAAAAAAAAGCAAAAGGAACTCAAACAACCATACTAAATAGCAAGAGGTCTACAAAGAGACAGCAAATCATTTTTACAGACCCTGGTAAAAATATGTATCACAACTCAAGAAGAAAGTGGAATGGAATCTCCCATTCGTCCTCCACCAAAGCAACACCCTATCACCTAAATAAAAGCCCTTACCTCACAGTCACAGAATTCAGCACCTTCCTACACAGTGCATATCCTGGCACTGTAGAAAGGTATCTGTGGGAAGATGTGGTTGGATATGAAAAGTGTGAAACTAGTGGTAAATGAAAGGCATTATCACCCTTCCACTTGCTGATAACTCAGGAATCATGTAGATACCCACTGTAGCTGTAAACAGGAGAAAGTCCAGTATTTTCTTCTGTAGGTAACCAGGCCTTTCAGGTGTGCAAAGCCTGTTAGGCTTTTTGAGGAGTGGGCAAATGCTGTTGAACTAGCATCAAAAATTGGACAAGTCTGATGGGTAGTTAATCATGTGCAGAGTGCCAGCTGGGAGTAGGACATAAATGCCTCAGGGCAAAAGCCATGAGTGCATCAAGGACACATCATGGATTAAGTTATTAATTTCTGGCTTTCTCCTGTATACCCTGTATCCCCTGTATCTTGGCATTGCTACCACAGTCATCTCTCTACTCTTTCCAATGCCTGTAGAAAAGTATTGGAGAGATGAAGCAAAAACCAGAAGACAACAGATGCCATGACACCTGAATAAGAAGGAAAAAAAGAAACCTGCATGTAGAGGGGACTGGAATGATGCTGCTGGTTGAGGCTGTAACTCTCTAGTTGCACACACTGAGGACTGTGCTCTTAGAACAAAAGGACAGAAAAGCTTTGTCTGGGGGCTGGAGATGGTGGCCAAGGCTTTGGGGTTTTTTTTCAGGATGGCTTCTACTCTTGACATTTCTGTCAGGTGAGGAATTGATGGTAAGATTCCAGGTCATGGCAGTGGAATCTTCTCTTGTAATGCTTACAAGGCAGATTGACTGGCAGAGGGAAAGAGGTCAAATACTTCAATTCCCTCTCACATTGTCCAACATGAATAAGATTGTAGTAGTAGGTTTCTAAAAGCAGAAAGATTTTTTTAACGTTTTTCTTGTTTTGTTTTTGTTTTGGTCATAACTGTTGTAGTTTAGAACCAGACAAGAGCTGAGCACCATGTGGCTGCTTACTCAACACCACTCCCTCTTACCCAAGTGGGTTGGGAAGAAGAATAGGGAAAAAAAGGCAAAACCCTGTGGGTTGAGATGAGGAGAATTAAATAGGAACAACACAAGAGAAGAAAAAATAGTAATGATGATAATAGTAAGGAAACAATACATGAAGCAAGTGACATAGAATGCACCAACTGCCTAGACCTGAACCGACTGCGCCACGCCAGAGACCTTGCGCCTGGCCCAGCCTGCCCTGCACCCTTGTCTAGTAGGCATGACATCAGTATAGTATTGAACATCCCAGTGGCTGGTTCAGTTGTTTATCCTGACTGTGGCCCCTTCCCAACTTCTGGTAGAAATTAACCTTATCCTATCTGCATCCAGGGCAATAATGCTGCAGACTCTGGGAATGGAGCAACTCCTAGAGGGAGAAGTCGGCTAGGATTAAGGTGGGAGGGAGAGCATTCCAATGGTCTGACCCAGTAAAATAGCTCTTGCATTCTTAGGTGATACTCAAGAGAAGAGAGAGATAAAAAGAACTGGCACTGAAAAATTGTGTGCTAGATGCGAATGAAGTTATTGAAACCAAAATCAAATAAAAACCAGCTGATTTTTTCTTTCTTTCAACCCAGAACTATGAGCATTAATTGAAGTCAGGTTATACGTACTATAAAATGCTGCTAGCATTGATTCACATAGAACAAGGAATTATGGGAAAAATCTTGGTATTTGAAAAAATGATAATAAGATTTTGTTCATTCAGGCTGAATTAACACAGAAAATACAGTATGAGAACAAGGAAAGCTCAAAATAAAAAGCAGTTTATCTATTCCTCAAAGCAGATATGGAAGTTACTGAAAATTTCCTTGTCCTGGTTTGAGTGAGAACAGAACTAATTCTGTTCAGTGATTTTACTTTTCAGCTCAGTTCTTCTAACTAACTG
>WUAM01000359.1:31028190-31041305 GCA_024336885.1 Actenoides hombroni
GACGTTGAGTTTACTGGTGTTCTTCAAGGTCTGCCGGCGGTTGCAGAACCAAACGCGGACGACTTCGCGGTCGTAGTTGAGCTCCTTGGCGATCTCGGTGATCTCCTGGCCGGTGGGCAAGGCGTTCTTCTCGAAATAAGTGTTGAGGGCCTCGATGGCCTGGGGGGTGAAGGACGTGCGACGTTTCCTTTTCTTCGAGGGCTCCCCCCCGACGAACTCCATCAGGTTCTGTTGCCCTTCTTGGTTCCGCAGCTCGGCTTCGCTCAACCATTTCTCCAGCACCGGTTTTAGCTTCTGGGCGCTTTTAGGGGTGATGTCCAACTTCTCGAACCTGCGGCCGGGGAAGACGGAGACCCTCGGGGATGTGGCGAGGAGGAGGAGGAGGAGGAGGAAGGAGGGGGGGGGACACGAAGGCTCCGCCGCGATGGGTCGGGGAAGAGAGGCATTGGTGGTGACCCCCCTCCCCCAACTCTCCTTCCCTCCGATTTTCCTCCTCTGCCCTGATTTTCCTCTTCACTGTTTCTCTTTTTCTCCAATTCTTCTCCTTTTCTCCTATTTTCCTCCTTTTCTCCCATTTTTCCCCTTTCTTCCCATTTCCCTCCCTTCCTCCAATTCTCCTTTTCTCCCCGTTTCCTCCTTTCCTCCCCTTTCCCTCCTGTTCCCCAATTTCCTCCCTTTCTCCAATTTTCCTCCCTTTTCTCCCATTTTCTCCCCTGTCCTCCCATTTCCCTCCCTCCAATTCTCCTTTCCTTCCATTTTCCCCTTTTCTCCCATTTTTCCCCTTTTCTCCCATTTCCCCCTTTTCCCCGTTTCCCCCTTTCCCAATTTCCCCCTTTCCTCCCATTTCGCCCTTTCCTCCCAATTTCCCTTTTTCCCCCATTTCCCCAATTCCCCCCTTCCCCCATTTGCCCCATTCCCAATTTCCCCCCTTTCCCATTTTCCCCCTTTTCTCCCATTGCCCTCCCTTTCTCCAATTCTCCTCCTTTCCTCCCAATTTCCCCCTTTCCCAATTTCCCCCTTTCCTCCCATTTCCCCCTTTCCTCCCAATTTCCCTTTTTCCCCCCTTTCCCTCTTTCCCAATGGTGGGGGGGGGTGGGGGGGGTGTGTTGTTGCTGTCTGTTTGTCCGTCTCCTGTGGTCCCCCCTTGGCTTCTTACGAGGGCGGGAGTTGGACGGTGTAGCCCCCCGCTGATTCGGCTCCGGGGGACGTTGGGGCTGTTTGCTGGCTGGGGAAGAGGGAGTGTGCTGAGGCTTGGGGTGCTTTCAGGGGAGGATTGGGGATGCTGGCGACTTGCTACCGGCCCTGAAGGGAGCCATGTGCCGTGCTGGGGTGGGGGTGGGGGCTGCTGGGAGCAGCCAGGGAGGCTCCGTGGGGTTTGGGGCTTGTCCTGCCATCAAGGTATTCTCCACAGCATCAGAGCAGGGATATGCTTGTTTTAAAGCGAAACCTGCAAATTATGTAGTGTCTCAGATGGGTCTGTAGAAAATCAGCCACACAGGTCCGGGGAACAGGTTACTTGCTCTTCATGCTGCTTCTTTCCCTTCATATAAGCCACTGGAGAAGCCATGTGCAGGGTGTTACACTTAGTCTTAGCTGGAAAAGCGAGCTGCCTGCCAGAATGAAGGCATTACAGGGAAATGGGGTAACCGTGAACCAGCAGTGTATGTGCCCGTTGGGGTTGCTCTTGAAAGGCAGAGGAACTCACCATCCTCCAGACCCGGCACAGTCAGAACGCAGCCTCACACCTGCCTTTTCTCAGAAGATCAGCGCCACGCGCCCATGAAAAGACTTGTCGGCAAAGGTTATCGCTAAAACCTCCTTCTTTATGCAATCTGAGTCATGGTGCTCGCAGCCATGTAGGGATCCGCTACTCACTTTTTCCCACAAACACACATGCTCTTACTGAGAATTTTGGAATAGTTACCACCTAAAACCTCAGCTTGTGCTACTTATAAGATTTTTTTATTATTATTTTCATTTAAAAAACCCCCAACTTTAAGTGTGTATTCCTTCCTGCTCAGCAGAAGCTTGGAAACAGGATTTGGATGAACCCAGGAGGTAGCTGAGAGGAACTCAAGAATGTGAAATTAATGTTGCTGGTTTTTTTTTTTCTCCTGCATGGGTGAAGGAGGGGGATGTGGCTTGACCATTGTTCTGGAAAGTTGAGGGTAAAGAGTATTGTTAGCAAGCTGCTATTTAGGACTGCGTGGTCCAGACAATGTCGTTTTCTAGTTCTAGTCCTTGCAGCTCTCGGCGAACTTAAATTAAAAACCCATTCACATGTTGACCATGCTCAACTCTAAAATGGAGTGGGATCAGAAATAACTGCAGTTTTCTGATGTTTCATTCTCTGTTGACTGTGCCCTTAAGAGGGTACGCAGGCATATCTTCTTTCTCCAAACAATTGCAACTGTAGTTCAGATACTGCGTGAACGTCAAATAGCCCATTCAGTCACAGCGGGACTATGGTCATGTGCTTAAAAATTATGCACATGCACAGAAGTTTGTGGGACTGAGGCTCTATTATCGCATAATGTTGGTCTTGGTTGAATCAAGTTACAACGAAATGTGGCCAGGCACTGCAGATGAAGCCAAGCTTTGTTTCTGTGTTCGTGAGTGATTCTGCTGGGTGTGTGATTTAAAGTGTAGTTGTTGAAGTATGGATTCTTGTCCTCTCCACGGTGGAAGGCTCTTGGGCACAAACCCGTGGGATTACTGGGATTCCAACCTCCCACACAGGTTTCCATCTTTTCCTGAGCTAGACTGGGATCTGGGCCTTTTGTTATTTCGGTGCTCCTTGATATCATTCAGTATGTTGTATGTCCTTCAGTAAACTGGCTTGCTTATCACCACGTAGTGGGGTTGAGAGGCAACAGATGGCTTTTCTTTAAGACTGCATTGGAAGGCACAGGTAAATTGTGCTGGGGTCCCAAAAAGCAGGCACGGAGGAGGACCAAGGAAAGGCTGAGCTTCAAATCCTCCCAGGTTTGTGTGTCCCTGCCCCTACCGTGCCTGCTCAGAGAGGGCCAAATTCAGTGTCCAAGATGACAGCTTCAAACATGCAGCCAGTGCCTCTTGCCCTCAATCCAGCTGGGATTTCTGTGAAGTTGGTGGTTGGTTTGCGCAAGGATAGAGCTGGAGTTGGGTGGTGTAAATTCTTAGTTGCTGTCACTAATATTGTGGTTGCATTGCTGAGAAACAAAGCCTTTGGCGCTCTTTCTTCCTGTGCTTCTCTTTCTCTCTGTCCCTGCGGGGGTTTCACTCTTTCCTGAGTCCTTCCCTACAGCTCCTTGTGACCCCCCCCATCTCCCACCACCACCCACAGGCTTCTCTCTCCTGGTTTCTCCTACCTTAATTTGGTCAGCAATAAACAGATATTGCCAGTGCCGAAGTGTGACATCATTTGGGTCGAGCTGATGTTGTGGTTAGATTAATAAAAGCTGTGGGGAGGTGGTGTGTCCCTGACCCATTATTCCAGGCCTCTGCAGACCTCGGCTAGCAGTGCTTGCCGAAGGCTCACAAGTTGGGAGAGGTGGGCACATCTTTCTGTGAATGAAAGCGTGGGTGAGTATGCCATACAGGGGTGATAATCTTTTTACCGAGTAAAGGTGTTAAGTATGTGTGTCATTAGGAGGCATCATATATTTTTTTAAAACAGTGCAACTAAATGGTACATTAATTAGATCCTTGATTACGTGGAAGTAGAGGCAGAGTGCAGGCATGATAGCATCTTACCCCCTTCTATCTTGTCACTCCACTACTGCCTGCTCTTCTGGCTTGCATTTGTGCATGTACTGCAGCCTTCTGCCTCAGTAAGGTGTTTATCACCACTTTGCTGAAGTCAGTCTTAGACCCTTAAAAAAAAAAAAAAAAGTGCAGCAGTGTTTGATGTAGCAGGATTTGGTGGCTTTGTGTTAGTGAGTGGTCAAAATGACTCGAATAAAATTCATTTCTCCCCGCCCCCCTGACCAAGTGCAAGATTTCAAGTTAAGATTTAGAAGTGAGAGGTGTAGAAAGTCCTACTTTTTAAACTTCTGGGAATCTCTGCTTCTCTTTGATAGGTATTTAATGATCTAAAATTTTCGATTCCGTCTTAGTGCAATAGCTAAATGCTGGCTTTGTGTTGTCTTTGGAGACTTTAGAGCTGCCCCTTTATTTTCGTCCTCTTCAGTGGAGAAATGAAAAGGCCTGTGTGCACTTCACAGGAAATGAGTGTCTGATACAGGCTTGCAGGCTGCACATTTCCAAGAACTGCTCTCAAGGTATTTTGATAATGCACATTCTCTCTGCCTTCTCCCTTCCTGCTCCTCGTGTGCTTTCTGTGCCTCTGCTTGTTCGCAAACACATGCAAAGGATGAGGAAAAGAACTGAATGGTGCCAATATTAAGCTTGCAAACAGGCTACTTAAGCTTTACATCTGCTCTTTGGGAGCTGTGACTGGCAAAATTGGGTTAAGCTGTCAGAAGCCAGTTGCCTTTGTCTAAGCAGAGAGTTTTTGTCCTCACCCCCTGCAAATGCTGAAGAAAAATTTTGACTTCAGACTGTGACTGGTGAAACAGGGTTTTTGTGCATGTGTCTGTGTGTGAGAGAAATTTTGCAGTTCAGAAACAGTTTGGATCTACTTTCGTGTTTCCTCAGTAGCAAAGTTTATTTGGAAACTTAGGCTAAGGCTGTCAGGGAAGAAAATAAGTGTGAGTCTTAGCTGTTGGAAAATGTGTCAAAGATCTCCATCCCAGTTCCTGCAATCGGAATTACGTAGCTGGGCTCCGGCGCAGCTTGCTGAAGGTGCCTTGCTGAGCTGAAGGGTGTTCAGCACAGGTTTGGCTGGGTGGGCACACTCGTGGTGGTGTGTACAGATGCCCACAGGAATGGTTTGGTTATGCTTTTCACAGACTGGCAGTGTTATTCTTAATCTATGTTACTCTTCATGCACAGTTGAGTTCTTCCTTGTTTTCTGGTAAGAGATTTTGGGATGTGGAGGAAGGGAAGCTGGAGCTGGAGAAATATTCTCCAATCCCTCCTCCTAGAAGTTACATTCATCCTCTGAGGGCTGTCTAACTGACACAATCTACCAAGAGCCCTACTCAAGGGGACACTAAGACAGGGAATGTTTCTTTCTAACCTCACTGCCACAGCCATTCCTGATTCAGAGCTGCTTTAGCAGTAGTCACTGAAATGACCATTCACGTAGGGGGCACATTAATGTTCAAGTCAGCACATAAAAGCAAGAAGTGCTATTCTTTTTAGTCAATCAAAAAAATAAGGAAAAAGCCGACTTAGCTGCTTCCTAACTACTCTGTAGCAGGTCCGTAGTTGATTTCCTTGTAGTGGCTTGTTTACTACTTCAGTTTTGTATGACTAAAGGTCATTTATGACTTGTGCTGGGCTCCCCTTAGTCTTATGTAAAGTTTGAATGGTTAAGAGGTGGCTTAAAAAGAGGATGTTAAAAAACCCCAGCCCTTTGCTGCTGGATCCCTTTGCCTAAGGTGTGCTAAAGCAGAGGATGGTGAGTGCCTTACAGAGACAAAGCAGAGACATTTGAGAAAGAGAAATGAGACTCCTCAGATCAACTCTCTCACTTTCCCCGGCAGCAGCATTTTGATGTCTGTGTGATTGGAGATTTTCCTTTTATGAGTTTTAAAATTAGTTACTTTTCAATCTCAGTCACCTTTGAACTTCCTCTCTTCTAGTTTTATGAAAGAGCATAAAAAGAACAGCCCGTGTGCACTGCATCTTTCTCTTGCATCCCCTTGTATCTTTCTGCTCTCTAAACTGAGCATGAAGTTTCTCCAGTCTCCCTCTGAAGGTGTGACTTCTTTATCACCCATCTTTAGGCCCATCCCCCTTGTTTCAGTTCTGTCTGCTTTTATTTAAGGTGACTGGAACGTACTATCTCAGGTGGTGACATTAATGTTACGTTCCCACCCATCCATTTTGCAACCTCACGCTCATGTTTTCTTCTTGGTTTTTAATGACTGCTTTTGCATTCAGAGCTGGAGGGTTCTTCAGCGAACTCTTGTCACGGTTACTCGGCTAAATCACTTAATTTATCTCTCTTTGAAATACAGACCCAGTTTGTTTTCCTACAAGTCTGCATCCACTTGCATTTGTCAAGACAGTGTCTAGTCTGGCCTCCTGGTGCTTGTAAGCTTGCTGAATTTTGAGCGACCTCTGACTTCCGTGGCCTGTAGAGAGTGATTTTGTCACTGCTTGCTCTGGGGAGGTGATGAAGGAGGCTCACGGCTTTTCCAGCTTGCTGCCTAGGTTTAAGTACCCTGAGGCTGGAAGCTGCGTGCTGGGGAGGTGGGTTAAAACTCCAACATTTGAGAGCAATGACAGCTTGCAGACCACAGGAGAAAATGTCTAGAAAGGGACCTGGACCAATGTGTGTATTTGCATGGGTGGGGGGAAGGGAGCTGCTGCCACCTGAGCTGAGCAGGCTTTGGGTTACTTGTGCCCTCCAACCTCTCAGGCAGCAGGGGAGGTATGCTCTGCAAAGCAGGATGAGTCGATTCAGGGGAAAGATGCAGTGCCTGGGAGGTGGTGACAGAGAGGTGATTGTTAGTTAGAAATGCCTTGGTTTCCTCAGGACAGCCTTTTTCCACCTCCCATCACCCCAGGGCACGACTGCTCCTTGTCTTCTGTCCATCTGCTGTACAGGACCCAGGGTGCTGCTGACTCTTTACTTGTACACCATCGTGTCTCACTTTTTGACTTGTTTCTGACATGGAGGCTTTGGGGAAGCTCAAGGTGTGTCCCGACAGCTGTTGCTTCTTCAGGTACTGTATTCCCAATGGGGAGCTCTGTCTGGGGATTGCTTTGCCCCCACAGTCAGGTAGCCATGTGCTACTCCTGCCTTAGCAGTGCATGTCAAAAAAATGTTCCTTACAACACTTGCAGTTTTCTGGCAATTGGTAGTGGTAGCTGATTTGATTGAGAACACCTCTCTGCATCTCAACCAGCCATTTCCAAATTCCTTCAAAATCCCTGCATGTAATCCTCTGTGTCCAGCTGACTTTCTGTTTTTTAATATCACTTTCCCCCATCTCTTTTGATAGAGCACTCCCTTTACCCATCAAATTAAATAACATTAAATACTGGGGAATCTCTTCAGCATCCCGTGCAAGAAAAAATAAAACTATCTGCTTGCTTGTGTAGCTTTTCTGCAGTGTACTTGTCCTCATTTGCTGGTATCCCAATCAACTAAATGATTCCCCCCAAGATTTTCTGGTTTTGATAAATTGAAAATGCCATTTGTTTTCTGATTTTTCTGTTGTGTTTATCTTGCCTACCTGCTGTCCCATTTTCATGGCAGCCATACTCATGTAAATTTGTTCCCTACCATCAGTAATTTATATTCCTTTATATTGACTCCACCAGCATTAGCTTTTCATCTTCTGAAGGACTGTTGAGGTTGTAGAGAGATTTGGGCAGGGACTGTGGTTTTGTCGTGTGTGTTCAGTGCCTCTGATCCATGACAGAGGCCCTTGCAAGCTGTTGCACCTACAACTAATATCTGTGGCGTGACCTGTGTTGTTCCCAAATCTGTTCTCTTAGCCAGATGGCAACTCAGCTCCATCATTTGTGGGAGATACAGACACTCTGTCACTTTAAGATTTCCTAAATAACGTCTCATAACTTTTTTTTTTCCTTTTCACTTTTGACTCTCAGTACTAGTTTCTTTATTTTGTGTATTAGAAGTCCCCCTTTGTAAAACTTAGTGTTGTGGTGCATTTATGCTTTGTGACCCTTGCCTTTTCCTCTAAAGGCCTGATAACTCTTATTGCTGAAAGGACCCTCACATCTTCTGAAGCTGGTCCTTCTTAAGAGCCAAGAAAGGATCTCTCCCTTGTGCCTCTGTGCACTGGCTGTTAAGCGCCTGCGACTCCTCTCTAAAATCCTAGTTCTGATCGTGATACTGAAGTTGTTTTAGCTGCAGACACTGCTAATTTCTTAGAGTTAATTGCTTTTTTGAATTCCTTTCCTGCTAAATATGCTGGTTTTGGTAAAAGGCCATGGCCATTGCGGGGACCACTGACAGCCCTTGCTTCTCAGGATTTCCTTGTTTCCTCAAACAGGGTGCTGGAACAACTCAAAAAAAGTCAATTTATCTGAGAGAGGCTAGAATGGAGGAAACATACCTGTACTGCTGGTCAGGGGATGGAGGGAGCTGATGAGATTGAGGAGCCGTGACTGATGGGTGCAGAGATCTGCTGCAATGGAGGGTGAGGATGAAGCTTGGTGCATTGCTGCCCCTTTCCCAAGATGGGTCAGAGCATTTCCAATAGGAAGACATGAGGGACTCAGTTTGTCTTGGCCTCTTGCTCCCTACTCATTGTGCCCTCTCCCCATCTCCTCATTTCTGTACCGAAACTGGGGACAGCCCTGGCCACCTTCCCAGAGGACTGCTTCCCTAGCTGGCAGGCGGGGGGCTTTGCAGAGCTTTGCTGCACCAGTGTTTGCAGGGATTGCTGCTCTCTATGAAAATGCAAGGGTTGGGATCAAGGCTTCCCTCACTTAAGAAAAAACACTGTTGTTTTGGCCAGAGGTAGGTACCAGCATCTCTCTTCCCTTTAGCCGTGGCAGGATAGCCTCAGCTGCAGCTTTGAAACTTCGCAGTAACCAGTCCTGATTTCCTTTTTCTAACTTTTTTTTCTAATTCTCTTTTCCCCAGTTACAGAAGGAGAAAAAAAACTTCAGGCTCCAATAGAAGCCGTTCCTTGCCAGAAGTCAGTTGGTAGTTTTGGTAGTTTTACTCGCTGTGGGACAAACTGCAGTTGCTTGCAGCTACTTCATAGCAGCCTTTGAGTTCAGGGAAGCGATGTTACTTCTCTGTCACTCTTAAATGGCACGATTACAGTTTCACACTGGGCTATTTTTATGAGGAACAGGCTGTTTTATTTGGAATTGGTTGTTTTGAATGTGCATAGTATTTCCAAGATGTGAAGAAGGGATGCTGAAAATGGGGTCTTTCTTCCAGCTCTTTTGGTTAGTCCAGGAAAGACAATTAGCTTTTCCTGTAAACTGCCACCTTCCTTTTTTTTTTTTTTTTTTTTTTGAAGCATGTTATGCAGAAACCAAACATGCTTGCAGACTTCTCTGCCTTGAAGAATATTTGGCGCACATCACACTGTCATGTGGGTTTTCTTGGGGTAAAAATCTTTTAGCCTGTATCAGCAAAGTGTTATGTTAATGCAAAAAACACATGTCATAGAGGTATGATAAGAAGTACAAAAGCTTATATCAGATCCACGGGAAGTTACTTGTGGGTTTTCAAGTATGTTCTACAACCCCAAAATGCTGGGAAGAGTTTGATAAGACCAGTCCTCTTGCACAGATGTCCCAGAGCCTGCATGCAGGATCTTCCCGCTCAGTGTCTCTACTGTGTGGAAGCAGGAACTGTCACAGTATACGTGCTGCCTCTGCTTATTTTATTTTATTAAATATTGCATCCTTGAATGCTGGCTGCATAGAGAAATGCAGCTTTGGTTTGGGGTATGTATGCATGGTGTGGGTTTCTTTTCTTTTTTTCCACGTATTCCCTCACTTGTCAGCCATAATGGCAGCCTCACATCAAACTCTATTTATAGCCGTGGCATAAAAGATAGAGGGAACCGCAACGTCTCCTAGGCCTGCTTTGTGCTGGAGAAATTGGCTGTGATTAACGTTGGTCCTCTTAGCTGAGCTGCGCCACATTCCTCGCCTAACCACAGCTCCCTCTGTGCTCTTTGGCGCACGTCTGTCTGTGCGTCTCCTGCCTTTCCCTTCCCTCTTTGCGAGCCTGTTCTGGTTCAGCCTCAGTCACCTCGGCCGTGGTAGGGTGCTCGTGACAAGGGGCGTTGGTATTGATGTGGCTGTGCGCCGTGGTGGTGGTAACGTGGTTTAAACTGGAGCCAGTGTGTGGCACGTGGTAGTGGCCCTGGGAACCAGGCTGGCCCACCATTAAAATACGGCTCTGCGTGCTTGGCTTTTACCAGGGAGGTTTCTTCCAGCCGCTTGCTCGAGCTTTCCTTTGAAACATCCTCTCCAGCCACAAATCAGTAGGCAGCGCATTTCTGTGGGATGCAGACGTGCAAGCAAGAGATGTCCGCTCAGGCTCTGCTGCCTGCAATGGGGCCGCTGCTGCGAGGGCTTGCAGGGTACCTCAGAGAGGGCTTTTCTAAATTATCCCAGCCTCCATGCTCTTGGAACTGTGGGATTGATAACTGGGAGATACTGAAGTCAAATGGAGTGGACAGCCAATCTGCTAGCTGCAAATCAGTGTGGCTTATGGGGTCTGCGTGGGGTCTTGGCCCCACTGGAGGGGACGTAGAGAAGAGATGTTAAGTAATGGAGTGTACGTACAAGTGAAGCCTTACAGGGGCTGCCTCTGAAAGGCACACAGAGGCTTCTTTTGTTTTCTCAGCTTGCTGGTGGATCCACTGACAGACATGTGATTGCATACATGGTGTGCTGCCCCACCGGGACAGCAGGTTTAGTTTTCCATCTGCAAGGTGAGAAAGAAAAGCCTTGAGAGCCAGGGAAGCAGGACAGAAGAGCACAGGCCAGAACAGACTGGGTTGCTATTTGGGTAACTCAGCAGTGAATGGCTGCCTACTACAGTTTCCAGTAGGATGGTCTAAATGTTGTGCATTGCAGTGAGCACAAGTGTGAGTTTTCTGTTGTGAATCCTTAAGCTTATTCCTGTTGCCATCATTTCTTAACGTTTGGGTGTTCTCGCTTCCAGATAATGGCAGTGTTACGATCTTTGCATTTGTCCTTAGACCATCTGTGAGCTGTCTGGACCTGATCAGCTCATGGCTTTGCAAGTTGCAATAATAATAACAACAACAATACCAATGATGTGTTGTCTCTGTTGCTATCAGAAGTACTGTATGCATGCTTCTACAATAATACAGGTCAAAGAGGTTGAGACAAGACAACCTGTCCCCATCCTTGTTCTATTTTAGATCCACATTATGGCAAACTAATGGGCTTAGTCACCTGTTTGATTGACATCTTTTTCTTTTCAAAGGATGGATCTGCTCTTAAGTAAAGCTTTGCAAGCACTAGGAAGTGCCTCATCGGAGCTCTTGAATTTGGACCACTTCCAGGCCTAACATTCAGAAACTTATCCCTATGGGTGGTAAATATAAAGAGGTAAGCTCCTTCAAGTGTCCTGGAGGAAGAGTGCAAGAATGCCTCATAGCTGAGTACTTAAAGCTGCTGTTGAACATGCCAGATTTGTCAAGCCTGAGGGTGCAGGGCTGGCTCAGCTGACACCAGAGGCTGCGTAAAGTAGTTTACTAGAATTTTCTCCTTATATGAAATACGCTGCTTTGCCTGGGTGAGGAGGGAAGCAGAATGCCCTGTGTCAAGAGTTCTTATTTTGAGAAGCTCTGGAACTTGCAGTAAATCAGAGAGCTTGGGGAAACTTATCCAGCCTTTTAATTAGCAGGACGATGGCTTTTTAGATTGTGTTGCTTTGACTACAAGCGCTGTTCTGACTGTCTTGTAGTAGGGAGGTAGTAACATGTTTGGGCTTTGGGGTTTTTGGGGCTCTTTTGGAGGAGGGGTGTGGGAAAAGCAAGTCATGGTGTGGCAAATCAGAAGCAGAACTAATTATGCATGTGTATTTCATTACACCCCTGGGCTGGTTTATTCCTAATCCTGAGAGTCTGCTCATCCTCGTTGATATGGAAGGCCACATACACATAGGACCTGTTGACCCATTAAAAGTGAACTTTAAAGGTAGTATCAGGAAGCGCTTCTAGAGCTAATATTAATATAGCTGATACTGTCCTGCAGTCCAGGCAGTCATCTGTTGGAAATAGGTCACTGAAGATAAACAAATTCACACTGTCTGAGGCTCTGACCCATATGTAGATTTCAAACGGAGTGAGCAAATTGTGAGGGTGCTATTTTTGCATTTATTTTGAATTTGAAATGATGACACAGTCTCAGTTCTTAGTCAGTCGGACTTCTAGTAGCAGTGGACTTTAAAGGACTTGGGAGAGTGACTCAAGGTTGAAAACTGGGACAAACAAGTTTTTTGGTTTTCTTTTCCTGTCGAATAGCATCTGCAGCCTTAAACAAATTATCTATTTGTTTGTTATTTTTAAAACTAGCCTGGAAATGAAAGACAGCTGCCTGCTTCTGTTTTCCTGCTTGAATTCATTTTCCATCCTAGACCTATAAGATTGGCAGGATTTACTTCTGGACCCAAGAGAAGTTGCTGCTTGGAAAAAGTGGCTGCTGGTAGGAGCAAGGCTGCTTCTCACTCCCCTCAAGGCTACAGCTGCAGCCCTGGAGACATCTGACAGGATTATGACCTTTTTCCATGGTAGCTAAAGTCAGAGGGCTTTGTAGCTTCCTCGCTCAGCAGAGAGGAGAAGGAAAGGGACAGAGATACTGTGACTTCTTGTGGCATCTACAGTGCTGGGTTTTTGGTGGTGCTAGATGGCCCTAGTTGCTGCAAGTGGCAACTGTGTTTACTTGGGTTCTGCTCACTAAATCAGCTTCCCCTAAGATTTATCCTGACTTGCTGAACCATCTGAGCAGCTTTCAACTGCTTTTTTTTTTTTTTTTTTTTTTTTGATGGAAAAGAAGAAACCTCATTTGATTAACTCCTTCCTACCCCTCCCACCTCTCTCTAGGCTCGGAATTTCCCTCCTGTGGTGACATGTAGCTAAAGGGCAGGATCGGCAGCGTTCAGAGCACTACCGGGGGTGTCAGTGGCTTGTGGACTGCACATTGCAGAGCTAGAAACTGGAGAAGCTTCCCAGGCTGCTCTTGGAAAGGGTGTTCATGGCTCCATGTATGGAGATGTGCCTGACAGCTACATTACTTGTATTGCTGTTCAATATTGAGAGAGATGTTAGGAGAGGAAAGATGACTGTAGGCAAGGCATTGCCAGGCAGATGCTTCCTCTCCAAAACCACTGTGCCCATGCGAGGGAAAGATGTTTGGTCCTGCTGCTCCACGTCCGCTTCCCAGGGAGCAGAGTGGGCTCTGCATGGCCATCCAGCTGACACAAGTGGCGAAAGGAGCGCGAGGCTTTTGAGTAGCCGGCAAAGGGTGTGAGATAAGGAGAACCTCGCAAGGAGCTAAGCATAACCTAAAGCTCTCCCTCCAGA
>WUAM01000359.1:31056577-31086422 GCA_024336885.1 Actenoides hombroni
GCGGCGGCCGGGGCGACGGCGCCATCTTGTGGGCGAGGGCGCGGGTTGGCGGGCAACGGCCGCCGCCCTTCTGCCCCCGCCCAGCCACCCAGCCGGGCCGGGGCTCTGCGGCAGCGGGTGGCTCTCAGCCTCATCCCAGGCGGTTCTGCTGTCCTCCCCAGTGCGAGTGAGCTGCCCAGGGGAAGCTTAGTCCTCCACTCGCACGAGTGGACGAAACATGGCCCGGTCTGCTGTCAGTAGAGCGGCTCTGGCCCTGCTTCAGCCCCAGGCCCGGCCAGGCGGACGTTCTGGAAAGCATCAACCTGAGGAGGTGAAAACCTGCCGGCCCTGCTGGTCCCGAGGTGGTAAGAGGGCACCTCTGAAGGGGGCTGCAGGTGCTGCTCTCAGCGTGAGGTGCAGCCGTGCAGCGTCACCCCCCCAGAATGTGATGATAATGTAGTCCCTGGGAATCTTTCCAGTAGATGAATAGAAAAAGAGCAGAAGCGGGGTGATTTCTGAGGCAGACTGTTTTTTCTGGTGAAAGGGAAATACAGAAGTGCCCCCTCCTTTCCCCACGGTAGTGTCAACACCTTTCTTTTTGTGGGTTTTTTTTTTTCCCTCAAGTCGCTGATTGTTCTCTTCCCTAGAGCAGTTCAATGGGTAGAAATGTAGCGAGGGCATTGGCAGCTTTTACCTCGGCATCATCCAGCCCTGCTGAGAGGCACTCGACGCACAACAGTGCTAAAAATGCTGGCAGAGGTACAGCCCTGCTCGTGCTGGCTTTCCTATCGCTCCTGCCGCCAGACAGAGGGAAACTGTGTGCCTTAGAGTCTGGGGTTGGAGGAGTCAAAGAGATTGTGAAACCTCAGAGGTGCGCGTGTTGCCGCTGGCTGGTTTTCCAGCCGTGGGGGATTGAGCTGGTCTCTGACAAGGCAGCAAATCTGGAGCTGCCGTGCTGAGGAATGCTCTGAAGCGCTCTCTGCAATCAGGCTCGTTGAGTTGCTGCAGCTCTTCTCTGCGCCAAGTGGTGTTTCTCTTTTGGATGGTTGTGGTGTTAAACGCTTCAGCAGTAAAGACGCTTTGTTGTGGTCTCTGCAGCATTGCTTTTGCCTTGGCTACCAGCAGCCTTTTTGTTTGAATAAATGCTTTCCCTGGAGTTGGGGGGGGGATATGTGTGGGCACATGTGTGTGTGCCTTTAGTTGTGGGTGTGCATTGGACACAGCTGTGAACAGGCAATTCTGGTAGGTTCAGCACTTGCCCAAACTTGTTGTTCGTGCATGCCAGAACAATGTGCTTTTCCTCACGGCTGGGAATTCTGGCCGCTGTGCGGGCTTTTAACGGTGCTTAAGTGAAATTAATGGCCACTTTCCAGCTACAGGCAAAAACTGTGGGTAGCACCTAGCCCGATCCTGTATTTAGTCTCGGGAAGTGTTCAGCATTTGCTGCGACAAAGACCAAGCCATACGGACCCTCGCCAGTCTGTACTGTGGTGGGGCTACAGCTGGACAGGCAGTTCGCTCGTCATGCTGCAGCTCACACGCAGCAGTGTACAGTGTATAATGCATGAGTGAAGGTCATACAGTAACCTAGTCTTTTGGAGCATTGTCATTTATTTCCTTTGGCACAGGTATCCTGGTTAGTCCTGCCTAAGTTTTGGGGGGATCAGTTCAGCTCTGCTGCAGGCTGGTAATAGAAATGCACAAATGCCCAGCCTTTCCTCGTCTTCCTCCCATTTATGTCTCCAGGGTTAAAACCCAGTCCAGAATCCCCAGACCAAATTGAATTAGAATTTAAGATGAGAATTTAAGATTCAGGCTCCCTTTAGGCTCTAAGGAACAGAATGTCATCCTGTCTCGCAGTTAATAGCTGCTGGGTAGTCGTTTCAAAGCCATTTCTTTTCAGCGAGCTCTACCATAGCAAATCCCAGCAGTGAATGTATTTCTGGCCTGGCCGTGCCTCTAATCCCACAGCTGAGTCTTACGTGTGATCTCTTTTGAAATGCTAGATCTATATATTTTATTTTATTTTTTTCATTCCAGACAGCGATATTTCTAGGACTTGGCATTTAGAGTGGCAGCAGGGTTGTTTATAGGAAGAGAAGGGAAAGGACGGAAGGCCGATGTTGACCTATCAGCCCTACAGACCTGGCGCACTTAATCCACTTATCGCCCTGAATTCCTGAAGCAGATAAATGCTGATAACAGTTAAAACACAACACTGACAGGAGCAGCATGTTCTGTCCTCTAGAAATACATCAATGCTGGAAATTGCAAAGCTGTGCGCTACCATGGGGATGAGCATGATATAAGAGCTGAGGAAGCTCTCACTGCTCAGCTCAGTTCCACCACAGGAGGATAGTAAGCCCCTGCCCCCTTCTCCATCCCTGCCCCAACTACCTTGACATGTTGCTGCTCAGGCCTAGAGAAATGCTGCCGAGCATTGTTGTGACCCTGCAGGTCCCTCAGACCTGCAGCTGCCTTATCTGTGCCAAGATATCTGAAATACCAAGTGAGCCTCAAGTATCTTGTAACCACTCTTGATTGTCCTTGCTGCTCAGCATTAAAACCTGCAAGGAGTGATTTCCAGCTGAGACCAGCCCTGTGTGGCTCCCGTCAGCATGTCTTGGGGAGAGGAGTTGGTTTTGGCTAATCTGAGCTAAACCTTCCCTGGAGGAGTGCAGCTGCTGCACCAGCCTCGCAGAGCCACACAAAGCTACTTGCTCCTTTCCCCATCTGCCAGGGCTCTCAGCAAGGTACTGGCACCATCCCTGGGCTTAGGGAGCCGCAGCTGCTGCAGCTGCACACCACCCCCTGTGTCAAGACCCCTTCCTCCTGAGGACCTGGCCCAGGCAGAACAAGAGGAAAAATGGTTTAAACCAGAGGTTGTTTTGGAGCAAACCTGGCTCCTACTGGGTATAAAACACACGCTAGAGTGTGATTTTGACAATGCACAGTTCACAGGCTCATCTACCTTCCTATGTTTTTCCCTGCAGGCCATCCCCCACCAATCTCTGCAGCACCCCATGTGAGCAGGCACCCTTGAAATTGCAGCAGAGCGCTTTCTTGTGCACCATGTATCTCACAAGAAGTGCATAAGGAGGAAACTGCCTCAAGAGAAGTGAAGACCCCACAGATACCGGGGTTTTTTTTGAGTCAGATGCTGCTCAGCTGTTGCATTGCAGATGTCTTAGCTAAAAACAAGCTTTCGTCAAAATCAAAGACTCTTCGTGAGTATAGGCGGCAGGATCCTCCCACAAAAAGAGGGTTTTCTTCTTCAAAGGGCTCCCCTTAGATTTCCCTACAATAGGTTTCTTAAGGCTTGCCTGCACTGTGGAGCTGATTCAGAGCCAGCATCGTGTGGATCTGAAGTGTCCCAGCTGTTAGGGATGAATTCGCTGTCTGGTTGTTCTCACTTCTGGAATGCAAGTGCCTTCCTCCGAAGAGACCTAGTGGAGCAGTTGGCTGTGGAGGGAAGTTTTGTACAGTCAGGAGTACAGTGGAGCCATTCCTTTGTACTGACTGCTGATGCAGGTACTTGTTTTCCACATTGAAGGCAAAACCAGGTGGTCTTATACTTGAGCATTCATGTAAAGGAGTGTGACAGTGCTACTCTGCCCGGAATCCACACCCTGTGGCACTGCTCAGGAGTGTCCCCATGTGAACAAAGTACTGGATGAAGATGAAGTAAGGTGCCCTTATTCCAAAACCTGGATGGTCCATGCAGTGAGATAATCAGGGATAGCTGTTCCAAAACAACTGTGTAAACAAGTCCTTGCAAAATGATGGTAAGCATCCCACTGTGCCACTTCTAAGTTTGTCCATCATTCCAGAGTCAGTTGAATCCTTCTCTGACTTTGACCACATTCACCTCAAATGGCCTCAATCTGCATCAGTCTAAGCACATCTTTTTTCCGTATTTCAATGTGGGGCTTGGTCACTGTGGAAGGTGACAGTTTGCTTTAAATGCATGTGGTATTTTGTGTGGTGATTGGGAGACAAAGCTCTGTGCATGAAAGAACTTACGGTCTAATCTTTGGATACCGGCAGGTAGGTGTAACACCACTGTAATAGTACAGAGAAGTGAACCCCAGTGAGGGGAGGAGTCTGTCCAAAAAGCAGAAGAGCCTGCATCTGCCAGGAACAGTTTGCCACAAGCAGTGTGTGTCCATCCCACATGTCCCTTCACAAACGGGAGGGGATCAACCAGCTGCCTGGGTGTGGAAATGCCTGACAAACCCCCATCTCTTTTGCCTTTTGGATCTTCATGTCTGGTTGCTTTCTTCCAGCCTTTGACCCCCAGCATGGCCTTTAATCTAAAAGTCATCTTCCTCTTTCTTTGGTTGCTTCAGTGTGGAGGTAAAAAATCATTTCTTAATTCCTTTTGTTTACTCTCACGTTTCTTTGTATTAGACTATTTCCAGCTGCTATCTTTTGCTAATTTCCAGAGATCCCCTCTAGGAATTTGCACGCTGCTGCTATTTCTGTCTTTTAAGCATTTCAAAGCGGAGAGAGAGAGAGAATCCTCAAGAAAGGAGGAACACGGGAGAAGGCTTAGATAACCTAAATAAAATGGTTTGGCTTTTTCCCTGGCATATTCTCAAGCTAATGGCTCCTGGGATACTATAAGAAGGTGGATCTTTGCTCTGTTTTGTTACAGCAGCGCTTAGCCCTGTCTTGTATAGAAACTATATTCATGTGTGTTCTGCTGGGTAGAGATGAGGAGAAGGATGACGAATGATGAATTGTTTTAGAAAATAAGGCCCAGAAGAGACCTCAGGGGTTATCACTCCCACACTGTCTGCAGGATTTTCTGTTACCGTCTTCCCATAACATTGTATAGAGTGTACAGGGGACTCTGCACTCACCATGGGTGAGCGCGTCCCTTAGGACTGTACTGCATCTCGGTTGCTTTTACAGCCAAGAACCTTTTTCCAGTGATGTAACCTCAGCTCTTCTTTACTCTCGGGCTATTGTCTCTGGCTATGTCATCTGTAGAGGGTTTTCCTTAACGGCTGTTACTTCCCAGCAGTCCTTTCTGGTCAGCAGCTGTGCCCTTCCTCCACTCTTGCCCCCCACAACACTTCCTCGGTGCTCAGCATTCAGCAGCGCTACGGCTGAGTTGCCTTTCCCGATACCGAGTCCCGCTGTGCAGAGGTGCTGCCGCCGTTGCGATGCAGCGTTAGTGCATGATGACAGGAAAGCGAGCCTGGCTGTGCTCTGGGAGAGCTTTAATGCCTTGTTATGAGCCTGTTCATAGATGCAGAACCCCAGGGAATCCCATCAAAAGAGTGAATGGAAAAGTCCGCCCATCCCCTACTTTCTCTCTCTATTTTTTCCTTTCCCCTTCTATTTTCATGTCTCTGAAAGAATCCTTCATTTTGTAAGACGACATGTGTGTTAGTTTCCAGTTCCCTTTTTTAAAGACAACAATGGCTTGCACGGGCTTCCTCTTAAGTTGCTTTGTATGTGGTGTTATGTCAGCTGCCAAACAAATAGATCCAGAGACTGCCTGATGTTAAACCCAGATTTGGCAGGGAAGACAAAGAGGTCCTGTACCCGAGCTCCTTACTAGCCTGTGGCTCACTCTTAGCTTTTTTTTATTTTGTATTAAACAAAACAAGTAGTGAACTATGGTGCGGTCCCCCATCTGTGCTTATTCATCCTGTCTTGTAACTCCTGACATCGTTGTCTACTGTATTGAAGTGACAGATCACTTTCAGCAACCCTGTCTGAGTAAGGAAGAAGCACATGAAGGGCATGATCTCCCATCTCTCTGGCTAAGATACTGTCACGTAGATGTTTAAGATCTGCAGTCTTCTGCACATAGTTCCCATATCTAACACCGAGTCTCGCACTTTGCTGCCCGTTTACAGTGGCGAAAGTTTGGAGTGATTAAGCTGTTTCTTATTTCTCATGGCCCTGGTGCTGGCCTCCGTGCAGAATATGCAATTTCCTTCCTCGCTCCTGCTTCAGAAATACCACGGTGCCCCCCGATAACACCTGTGTGTGCAGACAGCACTTTCCCTGGCACAGAGGCATCGCATGGCCACACGCAGATGCCCAAGCAGAGGTTTGTGACTCGAGAGCTTCAGGAGATGTCCAGCTAGTGTTTGTCTTAGAAAATTGCTTTCTATTCACCCACTGTAAATAGTCTCGCACCACTGCGAAATCAGTTCACTTCCTGCTTCATTTCCTGTCTTTGCGTGTGCTGGCGTTGTACAGAGGAGATCACAAGGGAAAAGGGGGAGCCTGTGAATGCAACAGGCTGTTGCAAATCACACAGCAATTACCTCAGAGATGTGGCAGATCACACAGGGCACGTGTTCTGAATCACTCGGTTTCTGACAAGGGCCAACACTGCGCTATGGGTTTGTTTCCTGACATACTGCTATTTTCACCATGTGATCCTGTCTTGGGGGCAGCGGCCCTCTCCTGGCTTGATGTGATTTTAAGTGACTGTTAACAATTATTACCCTTACAGGGGTAAACGTCGATGTAAAGCAGAAACCTCCCATCCAGGTTGCACTGCTCAAGGAAGGAATATCCATCCCCTGTGAAGTCAGCTTCCCTTACATGCTGAAATACACCACATTTTCGGTCTTCTATTACCGAATTAGTTCGCTGGACCAGAAAACACTCATCTATAGTACATCGAAAAAGGTAGACATACCTCCTGGAAAACAGAATAAGACTGCTACCATATCTTACAACCACAGAATCATGCCACTTGAAAGCACCTCTTCTACTGGCACATACTACTGCGAGGTCAAATGGAATGACATCCAGAAAATGGGAAAGGGAGTGTTTGTCCTTGCTAGAGGTAAGTGAACAATCAGAAAGAATGGGCAGGCAGTTAAAAATCAGCTGGATCTGTCTATGAACAGATGATCTTTGCTCTTCTTTTCCTCAACCCAAACAGGCCATGAAGTCAGGTGGGAATAATACTTTATGCCCAATACTTAATGCCATCAGAGTTGAATGGACTTTACACAGGCGACCTGTGCTACTGTTCCCAGTGCACAGCTGGGGACATGAAGGTGCGGTAACTTTTATCTGCCCTGCCACGGGCTCCTGGGAATAGCAGGCTTAAAGTTAGGCTTTAACCAGAGAGCCTGGGCACTGGGGCAGAGGGTGCTTTTTGGTGTCAGTGCTCAGGAAACAGCGTGGTTTGGGCCTTTAGTGGTGTGACAGAGGTGGCTGAACACAAGGTCCATGGTTAGCGTGCTCACCGTAATCAGATGTACAGGTTTGGCACTCACCATGAGGGGCTCATGAACAGGTTTAGGGCCTCTCTGTAATCCCTCCTCCTTTTCTATGTAGTACAAGGGGTTGGTTCTTCCATTAATGCGCAGACTGGAAAGCAAGGGAGAGCTTCAGGCCAAGATAAGAGGAATATTATAGAAAAGTTATAAGGACATGCATGCTGCTTACTAGCTGGGTTTGCTTTACTGAAAGGTGGATATGAAAAACTTCTTAGAGAGTGTAAATGGAAAGAGCCATGATGAAATAACTGCTACCCTGGTCAGAGGATGCCTACAGTACCCAGTCTGCTAGTTTCTGCGGCCCGTCTGCTTTTCACCATCTGTCTTTCTGCCCTTATCGCTAAAGAGCTTTGCCAGCTTCTACCTACCACCTTTCTTTACTCTCATATTTATGTCACCTCCCTCAAATCTACATGAAGTGCAGCTGCTTATATTCTGTCTTTTTTTGCATGATTCTTGAACTGCACCCTGCTCTCTGTTCAGTCAGTGTTTTGAAGGGTATGTGCATCTGTGCCACCATATTCTGCACTTGCTTCAGTGTTTCAGTTTTCCCATGGCTCTTTCTAGGGTTAAAAATGCAGCAGGACTGTAACTTCCACTCACGCGGTGAATCTTTTGCCTTCTTTCATACAGGTACAGGGTACAGAGAGACCTCTTATGGCTGGGAAATCCTTGTTACCCTTACTGTTTTTCTTGCTGCATTGAGCATCACAGCAACAGCTCTGCTACTGTGGAAAAGAAAGGCAAGTTATAACCGAACAAAAAACAATACCTGACACAAACCCATTTGAGGAATTTATTTCACTTGCTTCTATCTTGGCTGGATTGGAAGTCCCCGTGCTGAAATTTTCCATGTTGGGTGTCTGCCACACATTTACTTTCTTTTCTTAAGTTCAGGCTTTCTGAGAAAAAAAGATTACAGGAAAGGCAAAACAAGTCATCGATTTGTTCATTAAAGAAATTCTGGTAATCATTTTGACTCTGGCATGCTCTGCTTTAGAGCAGGGATCTGATACAGGGCAAGAAGTCACACTAGCAGTGTGCTAGCCCTGAGAATATCCAAGGAGATGAAGCCTTGTGATGTTTCTTTTGAAAATTGCAGTTTGTGCATGGTCAGTTGTGGTTCTTGTCAATTTAGCAGCTCAGTTGTCTAAAGGAGCCCTCGTGAGGCTGCTTTTCAACATGGTGCCAGTCAGACAGGTAATGTCATGTGCACCCAAGCAAGTCGTTTCAGCCCTGGTGGCAGGAGGAGGGCAGGACTTGACCTGTTTCTAATCCTCTTTCAAGCTGGGAGCTGCTCTGGTTCAAGGGCACAACCCGATTGCAAGGAGACTGTGCAACTGTGCTTCTGAGCCATGGGTTGGGCACCATGGAAGAAAACAACCTGTAGTGTGGAGGGGTTGGGGACCAAGCCTTGCGTGTGTGTTTTGTAGAGAAGATATTAAGAGACAGAGAAGAGAGAGAGGAAGGTCAGGGCAAGGATCCCAAGGAAGCCTGTGCGGAAGACCCAACTAACTGGGAAAAGAGAGAGAGACAAGGATCAGAGGAGCAACCTGCTTTAGTTGACTCTGCCTTGAGCGGGGGATTGGACTAGACAATCCCCAGAAGCACCTTCCAACAGCAGTGATTCTGTGAGGCTGGAAGAAGGAGCCTTGGGAGGGAAACTGAGACTGGAGTCCGGAGTGAGGAAGCACTAGAACTTGGAGGAGTGTCTTAAGACTGGAGTGACAGGGTCCCTCAGGTGAACAGACTAGTGGCAGAGGTTGGGACCAGCTGGGTGAGGAAGTAGAAGCTGTGATGAAGTAGCTGTGGGCAAAGGAGAAACCAGGAGTGAAGAAGAAAGGACATAAGGAACAGGAGAAAAAAAAGCCAAAAGTAAGGCTGAAGGATCTGGATGAGGAAGAGGCCCTGTAGAAAAAAACTCTGGAGTTGTGATACCGGAGTCCCTGTTGTTTGGGGAAAACCTACTGCTCCTAGTACTGCTACCCTTGGGCATTCAAATAGCATCCTCTGCATTCTTCCAGAGATCTCAAGGCTGGCTTAAAAATAAAAAAAAAAGATGTCTTTTAGAACGGAATTTGGAGATTGTTGTTTTCTAGGTAGAGTATGCCCCATATTTACTCTTTTAAGCTGCTCTCTGCCACCATGACAGCAAACTCTACATGCATTTTTATGTGGAGGCTGTGCTGCTAGTGCAGTCCTATGACTCCAAGGAGCATCAGGCTTCAGCACACACAGCCAGAGATCATGAGGCTGAAAACTGAGTGGCAGCAGTTGGCAGACCTGCTAATCTCGTGAGACTTACCTTGCAGGCAGTCTGATGGAGGGGGAAGGAGTGTAAGCAGCAGAATGACTAGGCTGGAGACAGGCCCCCAGCTCTGCTTGCCTAGACAGCGTCTCCACGGGGATGAGGAGGGAGGCACTGTCACGACTTGCTGATTGGCATCTCTAGGTTTTGAGGTGGGCCAGCAAGTCCCGGGCCGACGGGCTCTCCTTGGGGCCTGAAGAGATCGTGCAGTCATTACATTTGCCCTCCTGCAGAACACAGCCCATATTTCTCACCACAGCTTGCTCAGACCTGCTGGTTTAAAAATGTTTATCTTTAAGAGAAGCTATTTAGCATCCTCCTTAGTTACTAATGGACTGGAAAGCAGTTCATCGTTTTCATGTGATGTGAATATAATCATCCCACTTCTTTCGGAATTAGAACAGAGATACTTAGCAAAGCCGTCCGCCTTTTCTGCCTCCTCTCCTGCTTGCTGAGCAGGGCTAACCCTTATCTATGCATGAATGGAACATGTTCAAGTAGAACTCATCTAATGCAAGAAACATTTCAGAGGAAGAGACGTCCTTCCTTCAGCTCCATGCTGGACCTGTACATTAGTGTATCGCTGACTGTATGTCATCATTAATGGTCATCTGGTGCTCTTCTCCAGACTCTTGTGTGTTAGCAAAAGCTTCCCAGCCAAATCCTGACAAAAGTTACTGTGTTTTGCCTCTCTGAAATTCCCCTACACACTTGGCATAGGGCCCTGCTTTAGTCCCTGTCCTACAGCATTACTGTGTGCTGTTAAAGACTTACACCCTCTGTCCAGCTAAGTTCCAGTGGTGGAAGTGACTTCTATGTGTGCACAGAGCCCAGTTTGCCTTTCCACTGCTGCAGTGTAAGTCATCAGACTCCTTGATTTTACCCTGTGGTGAGGAAAGGGACCAGCCTGCATTGTGCAGAGAGTGCCAGCACTCTTTGCTGTGGATGCACTTAGGGGGTGTGCGAGCAGGTGGCTTGGACGTGACATTGATGTTCACTTCATCTTTGGAGAGATGGTGTTTTCTCTAAATGTGTCGTTTGGTGTCTTGTCCTGAGCAGATATGGTGCCCTAAAAGAAACCAGACAGATATCCTGAAACAGAAGGTGGAAACACAGCCCCCTTCAGCCGGTCCACCACCACCACCTCCTGTCTATGATGTGAGTACCAGCATCGCCCTCCATCTCTTCTGGCCACATGGTTTCCCTGCCCTGCCATGGTACAGACAATGCTGGTATCATAATGTGAAACAGAAGCAATACCCAAGTACCAGCCTGGTTCTGGTGACCTTGCTCCTGTGTTCTGCCCTGCTTAGCTCCTCTTAGGACTGTGCATGTTGTGTGTCTCCATCCTGGTCCCATTCGTGGCCTCCCCTGTGCCAAAGCCTTTCACCATGCCCTGCTGGGCAGCACCCTTCCCTCTGCCAGCAGTGTGGCACACAGAGCAGCAAGTGTAGGGCCAGAGAAGGTGACTGGTGGAAGAGGTAGAAGGGTCTCCACAAGTCAGGAAGGAAGAGTCTTTGTACTGTGGAGTGTCTCAAGGGCATGTCCTTTCCAGCTGGAGAATGATGGCTCAGTAAAGGTGCACAGAGAAGTGCTCCCCTGAGCAACCTCAGTTGTTTAGTGCTTCTGCTGTGACACCTTCCCTGGTGTCAGTGTCACAGACCACTGCAGCCCTGAGCAGGCTGACTGGCTCTCAGGAGCAAAAGGGCAGGAAGAAATTGAAGGCAGTCTCTTTTTCCGAGCATTTCCCTTTTCATTGCATAGAGTCTCTTTTTCCATTCCCGAAACCACGGAATGCAGACTGGTCCCACTCCTCAAGCCCAGTAGCTGCAGCATCATAGGTAATAGGATTGGAGTGGCTCTCCTGAAATGTCAGGCCCAGACCTCGGCTGCCTTAAGTAACCATGACCCCTAATCCCATTTTCAACCTGTCCAGGTCCATTTAAAATTAATTCTTTTTTCTCTTTTTACTCCCACGGGATGGCTGCTCCACTAAGAAGGGAAAGTTGTGTTTTTTGTTTTTTTTTCCCTGTGATCTGTGGGGCAAACAAGGAGGAATAAAAAAATGAAAGTGAGTAGAGAAGGATGTTGCCTGAATTTTAGGAAACCTTTCTGACTGAGAGGTCTGTAAGGGCTGGAAAAGTCTCTCTGAGGAAAACCTATAAGATCTGCTGCATGAATCATTTAAACTAAACAAAGCGAAGCTCTGGAGAATGCATTACACAGAGGAGCAAAGCTCTGCCAAGGAGGCAGGAGACCTGATAGAGGGCAGATATGAGCGAGAGGATGGGCCCGCCCCCTTCTCATTCTCACTTCGTGGGTGGAGGGGCACATTTTGTGGCCCTTGAATTTTTGGAGTAGAGGTTTAAAAAGAAAGCACCGTGTACTGTATGTGGTATGTTTATTCTGGGCAAAAAGCAATGCTTTGGGTAAAGGAGGTTGCAGGTTATAAACCTCTTCATTTGTATCAAGCAATTTCTTTTTAATTCGGGCTTATAAAAATCTGAATGGGTAGTTTCCTGCTGAAGTGGATGATTTCTGTGAGGAGACAAAAAAAATATAAAATCCATTTCTCGCTCAGTCGGCCTCGTCATGCATCCTTAGCTCCATCTTAATTACATGTTTCATCATGTTGCTCTGTTCAGGAGGCCCCACTAAGGCTGGGATAGCGAGCCAGCAGAGCCAGCCTTAGGCACAGGCAGACACAGGAGCTGGCTGGGCCCTGTGCGTGCAGGAGCACTATGGACTGGGCCCAGCCGGCCTTCCCCCGCAGCCCGTTAACCACAGGCCAGCTGCACGGGGCTCTTAGCCAGCCCGGTGTGCAGGGCAGGTGGCTCAACCCTCCTTGGCAGAGCTGCCAGCAGCCTGGGACCATCTCCTGCGTGCTGGGGGGTAGGAGCCCGCCCACTGGAGGTTACTTTATCACGGAGCAGCTGCTGCCGGGTGACTCGTTCAGGCATGAAGGAGCAGCTTCTGCCAGAGACATGGCACATGGTGAGAGCAGGGCTGCGAGGTGAAGAGGAGGGAGCATGGGGCTGTGAAGTGTAATGGGGAAGTCAATCCAAGAGCCCTGGGATGGAGACCCTGCATTGGATGGGCCCTCGGGACAGGTGAAGGGAATGGAATGTCAACAAACCTTATTTCCTTTGAAAGGTGACTCTGGTGCCCAGCTGCTCAGTTTTGTTAGAACTTTGCATGGTGTAAACCCAGCCCTGAAAACTGTGTGTGAAATTAGGCATGTTGTGAAAACCCGTTGGTGCTGAATCGAGCGTTGAACACATAGTGCTTAATTCATGGGAAGGGCAGAAACCTGTGGTCAGCATTTAGGTAAACTAAGCCAAGGAAAAGAGAAGGACCAGTGAGAAGTAACTCCAAGTGATGAGATAAAGAAGGAGGTCAGAAATCAGGGAACGAGACAAGGAGACTGGCGTATGCCAGATGTGCTGTCTGTGGGGGAAAGCAGGAGGTCAGAGTCCAGAAAAAAGTTGGGTCAGGAAACCACAATGTCCTTAGAGGCCTGGAGCAGGGAGCAGGAGCAACAGGAGGCAGCACTGGACATGGAAGTAACAGCTTGGAAGTGGCTGGTGCAGCTCATTAAATGCTTTGTGTTATCCTACACAGCAGCCAGGCTCACCCCTGGTGTGGGGAGGGTCCTAGCACATCTTCTTCAAAGCCATCCTGCTGAACACCCCCAGAAGCAAATGCCTTCTCCACTGGCTTGTCCAGGTGCCACTGTTTACTTCATGATCCCTGGGGGTGGGTGTATGCAGAGAAAAGCAGCAAGTAGTAAAAAGCTCCAGTAATAACCAGGTGGCTGGGTGCCCACTTTGCTCCCACTACTCTGCCAGGTGTTCCTTGACCTCTTTGTCCTCCTGCAGCCCTGGAGCAGCTCTACCTCACTGCACTGCCCAGACCCAAACCTGTATTTTCCTCTGTCTTCCAGCTGAGCTGACTAGTTAAGCAGCAGCTTGAAAATAACAATGCGAGGGACTCGCTTCATCCTCTTTACACTTCAAACAAGCCTTTTTGAGCAGCAAACAGAACTCCTGCGGCACAGGCAGGTTCCAGAGCACAGAAGCTTTTCCCAGTGTGATGGAGATGAGGAGGCTGCTCAGGGACAGAAAAGCATCTGCCAGAGGGGAGGAGAGAGGCCCGTGTGCCTCTGCTGTGACAGTAGCAGGTGGTCAGTGACTGAGTAAAAGTAATTAATTTGCAAATGGTGGTTGGAGACACCAGCTTTCCAACTGGCCAGCAGAGGACCAGCATTGTCAACAGCCTCCATGGGAAGAGGGCTTGTGGAGGACGGAAAACATTTTGGAGGTTAAACACCAAAAGGATCCGTCTTGCTTGTGAGTGGCTTCAGACTAGAGGAGTGAAAGAGGCTGCCTGTCCTGCCAAGGGGACATGGAGCCAGGCTGCTGGGACTACAGCGTGTGGGACGAGGTCCTTGCTGCGAGCATCACAAAGAGAACTGGAAATGAGGAATTGAGAGTTGATTGAGGAAATGAGGAATTGAGAATTGAAAATGAGGAACGGGAAATGGGATTTTCTGTGTGCGCATGTGCACATGAGAGTAGTTGGAATGTCTGTGTAGGCAAGCGGGTTGTTGGGAGTGGGAAGCAGACAGGTGAAATAATTTGACTGTTCCCAGAGGAGGAGTGGGAATGGGAGCGCCGAGTGGTGCTTCATTCACTGCGGCCCCCTCCTGCCTGAGTGCCTGCTTCTTCCAAGCCCTGCTCCCAGACGCTGTTCCTCTATCATCTGGTCTTGCTCAAACCACTGTCCTGCTGCCCATGATCCCAGAAGATGCTGAGCATTTGCAACTCTGGGTGAAATGATGGGGGGGTCAGGTGACTGGCAGCCCCAGAATCAAGCCTCCATGTTTTGTTTTGCTCATCCTCCTCGCCGTGTTGCAGGGCGCCTGGCTCCCTTTGCAGTCTCTCCACTAATACCATCTGCCCCTCTCACGGCCGGAGCTCCTCCCATCTTCCTGTTGCCAGAGAAACAGCCACCTTGGCAACCTGCTGTCATCCTTGAAACACACATGGAAAAGTCCTCCTGATTGTTATGTTTGATCCTTCAGGCAGATCTGGAACATCACTCAAACTGACACGCATCTCCTGTGACACGATTACCTGGGGGACCAGCCGGGTGCATACACATGTAGGGGCTGTGTGTGTTACTCTGTGTAGCTGGGTGGGCCATGGTTATGTTTGAGGGCCTGGCAGCGTATTGATTTTTTTGACTATTCTTTGCTCACTCGAAGAAGAAAGGAGAATTCCGGCTTGGGGGGGAAAAAAAAAAAAAAAAAAAAAGAAATAACCAGAAGTCATGCCTGATGCAGGGTTTCCCATTTTCGACAGCCCCTGTGCTTCAGGACCCCGGCCTCACCTCTTTTCTCCCCCTTGTGTGCCCAGAATAACCATAAACAGTCTTGGAATAACCTAAACAGTCTTGGGCAATGCAGAGCGCTGCCAGTTACCTGTGGTCCCCATGGTGCACAATATCCTTTCATGTGGCAGAGGTCTCTTTATTATGCATTCTGGGACAATTTGGAGCAGAGGGTGACAGGAGCATTAACATTGTTCTCCACTATCATACACAGGGTAGGTAACATCAAAGCCCATCTCTGTGAGCCTGAACAAGGAAGATGATACAGCTGCACTGTAAAGATTTTATGGGAAGAGGATTTTCTCTGTGCCCAAGTTCAGGCCAGGAACTTCAAAATTTTAGAGATGGCAGGGGCTCCTAAAAATTTCAGGCACAAGATGGGGAACAAGCCAGTGGGCAATTAGCTGTCTTAAGTAATTTATTTGACCCCTGCTCTCTTCTCTCTTCCTTGTGCAGTCCCTGGATTTGCAGCAAGTTGAAGTCTATTCGAACCTTGAAAACAACACAAACAACCTGTCACCAAGAAAGAGTCCTCCAGGGAAGGTAAGGGCTGGGGCCCTGTTCTTGGAGAGTTCCGTATGCACTGGGCACATGGGGAAAGAAAACTCGGAGAGTCACCATGGCCTGAGCAGGCTTCAGTCCCACCAAAAGTGGGGAGTGGGATGTGGCATCCACTTGCCAGCTGGGCTGCACATGTAGCCTGTCTTCCCTCGTCCAGCAGAACCCTTGCTCCTGCAGCTCTGCCAGTTCTGGCAGTCTCAGTTTAATGCCGATGCTTTGCTGCATGATGTATGCTGAAAGGCACTGAGGGGTTTGGCATCACTGCTGCCTCTGAATGGGACAGACGTTCATGGAGAGATGGCCAGATGCTGGCCCTTTCCAGATTATTTAGGCAGCTGAGAAGTCCTCTGGGGTGGAGGAATCTGTGCCCTGGGGGTAGACCCTGGACACAGCTTTGCTCTCACTTACATTAAACACCTGAAAGCTATTTCATGGTAGCAGAAGTTGAGATGGTCTGAACAGAGGCTGGGCTGGTACAGCCTCTGCCAGCTCTGGGTCTCAGGAAAAGGCAATGTGAGTAAGTTTTGGGCTCCGATCTTTTTGCTGGGCTGGGAGTTAAGAGCTAGAGTCAAGGAACTAAATCCACTCCTGGTGAAAGTAGCTGCAACTTGGAATATGCAGGTGCAGATCAGTTGTTGGGGCCACATGAAGCAAACCAGAGGCCCACACAGCCCTTTACCCTGCCTTTGGCAGGCATCAGCTGTTCCACAGGGACAAAACTTGCATCAGTCACCCCAGGGAACGTTTCCTTTCTGTCCTCAGAACTACATTGTTCTTTTCCCCTCCAGACCTCTTATTTGCTTAAAAAGTGTATTCACTCTTCTAATGCTTGAAAATGTTTCTGAAAAATGTCTCCTGCTTCCTCCCACTGATGTCCTGTTGGGGAGAGTTCCCCAGGTTGCCTATGCAGTGTGGAGCTTCAGCTGGCCCCATCCCTCTGTCTCATGAAGGACAGTATTTTCCAGGGTCTGACACATTTTCACAACTCAGAATCAAGTGGCCTCCTCTGTGTCAGACCTACTCACCACGTGGTCTGGTTCCAAGGCCACTAGCTTCCGGCAGTTACTGCTGTGGCACCACAGTGGTTGGTGATAGCAAAGGCAGTGGCAGGTAACTGATTTTTGAGTGGAGGGATGGGGTTTTTTATATATAGACTAGTTTGTACCCCAGTGCATCATATGCACTGGAAAAGACAGCATCTGTATTTTTGTGTTCTTGCTGCATTTTGTATTAGTTGGATCGGGAGAACAGAAGGTTCTGATCCCTCTTCCCTGTCCTAATTATTCTTCTCTATACCTTTATCAGCTGCCCCCTTTGAAATGCTTCAGTGTGGATGATGAGATACACTGGGGGGGGGGGGGGTGTCTTTCCTGATGGTGGAGCTGTCTGGACTGCGCTGAATTGCTCAGGTGTGGCCCATGGCACTCACCGCACCTTTGGGGGGCAGCAGGTCTGTAAAACAGAGTAGAAGCAAAGCAAGAGCAAAGGAGTATCTGTGTGTGAGTGGGCCTGGCGCTGGCAGTCTCAGCCAGGGCAGGGTAAAGGTCAGAGCAGAGATGGGAAAAACAGAGGAGAAGAAAGCAAAGAGAGAGGATGGGATGAGCTCTCACAGAAAGAGCAGACACCACCAAGTATCCTCAGTTCTTGTGCTGGTCAGAAGGAAGTGTGAGTGGGAGGGCCCCATGATCTCTGCATAGGAGGATCGGACTGCACTTTCCATGACTCTTGCAAGCACCCTGATCATCTTCCTTCTCAGTCATCCTGGGCTGTGACCTCCTGGGACACTTGTCCTCCAGCCAACTGTGCCAGAATGTAACAGGGTGTTTGTTTTCCCTAAGAGCGAGAGCTGTGGGCCAGTGGGTTTTTTTGCCTGTGAGTGGGAGCTGGGATTGCTGAACAGTGGCTGACTCTGCTGTGAGGTGCTGTGCATAGAGGGGGAGTTGTAAAGAGAGGCCCTGAGAGAAGAGCATTGACGTGCTGCTGTGCTGGACTGTGAGCCAGCTTGGGTAGCGAGGGGTTAATCCCGCAGGCTTTGGAGGTGTCTGCACTCAGCACTTCTGTAAAATGTTTCCCTTTGGTGGTGGCAACAGGGAAAATGCTAGTGTAGGTAGGGCTTCATTCACCCGGTGGCATTTCAGCTGCTTGCTGTGTAACCTTGCTTGCAGCAGGCCTGTGCCACGCAGCGCTTAAAATATCAGTCTGTCATCGCCTTGTCTACACAGGGAACGGTCGTGTGGAATAGACTCAACTGTTGAAGAAGCAGGATTGAGGAGGTCAGGGAATTCCTCCTTCACAGAATCCAAAGTGATTTATTTTTTTACCAAGTCCAATTTTCCCTCCCCTCCCCGTCTGACAGCTTTTTGGGGGAAGAGTGACAAGTAAAGGAGGCATCTTTGTCCCTTGGGCTGGATTAGTCACATTCGTCTCTGGTGGAGCAACATTTCTCACTGTAGTGGCTTCTGTTTCAGCAGATCACTTACAGCCATTTCTAACAGAACAAACGTCAGTGCCTGCTTATTAAGACTTAATTGGTCATCTTTTGAATAATTTTCCTCCATTTCTTTTTTTTTTAACTCCTTTTCATCATTTTGCAGACACCTGAGAAGGAAGCAGCTCTAGAAGAATCCACAGATACGTTGTATGAGAATATCTAACAGGGAAAATCTGACCGTATGTGGACCAGCCGCATTTCTGCACCACAGAACTCTCTTACATCCCCAGTTCTCTGCAGAGATCCACAGTGACTTCAGGGCACAACCATCAGGGACTTGTGAACCCCTGGTACCTTCTAAACTGCCCTTCATTAGCAACAGAATGCATCTGTTCATATCCCATCAGGGCTCAGTCTGCATTGATGCAGCAAAGCTATTGCGTAGCAAAGCCTTTGGATGCAAGTGAAAAGTTCCTTTTGTCAAGCACTCACAGGTATTTTACAGACGGTGCAGATAGGATCTATGCAGGTTTCTTTCACCTTGCCTGGCTGAAATACTTAAATCTTGGTCCTCTGTAAATGATAGGACAATCCAGAGACCTGCTCGCTTGCTGACTTGATCTTCTAATCCTGACCTGCAGCAGTCCATCTGATCCTCGTGCCTACGGCTTTCCTGACATGGTCATCAGGCCTTCATGCATAGTTTAACTGAGATCCAAGCATCCACCTGCCCATTTTTCCTTTCTCAGGAACCCCACAGTGAAACATGCTTTCTCATAATCTGCTAATCCCATCAAGTAGTCACAGATGCCTGCTGTGACCATACTCGGTCGACTCAAATCTGTGCCTCCGAGTAAATGATTTCCCTCCAGCAATATCAGCAGTGTAGGGTGGGAACTGGATGTATGGACAGAGATAAAGATGGAGAAAAGGAAAACAGAGAAAATAACCCTGCCTGGCAACATCTCACAGTGGCAGAGCCCTTTCCAGAACACGGAAGAGGAACAAAGAGATGGGAACCCAAGGAAACTCCCTTGCTGGGGCTGCATAAACCAAGCAGGTCTAGAGCCGGGTTCCAGCCCAGAGAAGTTCAAGCCAAACTCTCCACTTTCCTGTTCTTGGCAAATGACGTTGTTATCGCTTGGGATTTTGAGCCTCTGTGGGAGGCGGCATGGTACCTCTGCCCCACCAAAACCAATAGGTTTGCCTTTGTGTCAGCTGGCCACTATTTCCCAACAAGAGTATAAGTCTCCTTCAGCCCTGCCCCCATACATTATTTGCCAGGTAGACCAGTTCTGAAACTCAGAATGACTGGGAGAAGGGAGGCCCTAGAGGTGAGTTTTCTCTCCAAGCTCTTTTCTCTCCTGTCAGCTGGAACTTGCCTACCATTTGTGCTGATGCATATTCTAGTTCTGATAGGGAAGAGGTTACATTAAATATCCATATAACACGATCAAACCAGTGGATCAAAAAGCTGAGCCTGTTTTATCTCAGATTAAAAAACAACAACAAAATAACAACCAAACAAAACCAACCCAGAATAAGAATATGCAGCATAACTTGAGAGGAATCATAGAAACCTCTTTAAAGAAGAAGATCAAATTAAAATTGAGCTCCAGGGTCATAGGACCCTCTCTAGTTGAAGATAATGTTGCTATGCATCAGAGATAGAGGCTATGGAAAATGTCTCCGGGGCCTCCAGCCTTCCTATACTATGTTTAAAGAGATAATCCGCTTATTGCTTTGCTCTTTTTATTAGAAGAGATTTCAAACATGCAATTTGGACTTTCTTTAACCACAGGAAAATGCTTTTTCTCTTCCCAGTGCTGAGGAATTCATTTCAGAAAGAGCAATGAATAGACAGCATGACTTACTAGACCCATTTTCCGTATGTTAAGTGATCGTGACAATTAGAAATAAATAGTTTTGAAGTCGACAGTTTTAGTGTTAACTAATATGACCAGAAAACATTTATGTTCCCAGAAGATTTTACAGGGGACTGTACAGCTGTAACAATTCCCTTCCTTAACAAATTTGGAGAAATGATGAGATGAATTACAAATATGTTGCAGTATGTCAATAAAATATTCAGCAGAAGCTGGTGGATTAGAGGAAAAGTGAAAACTTTCAAAATAACGCTGCTTATTTTTTACGTTTTGCTTTTTACATTTTATAAATGCTAAAAATACTGGGTGCTACCAGAAATTTCCTGGCAAGGATCTCACTTTGCAGTGAATTGATTTGTCTTGTCTTTCTGTTACCTTTTTAAATAGTGTGTTTCTTAGGTTTATGCGTTTCTTACATCTCTGCGTTTATGCGTGTGTTTCTTACATTTATATATACATACATTAAGTAGCTGAGGCTGTTTAAAGTGAAACATGAGAGGAAGAATGGTATTTGGAATAGAAAAGGCTATTCTAGAACAGTCAGTGCTGGAAGAATCACACCAGGTTCTGATCAGTTGAGTGAAAAAGTAAAAATTTCCAAGAAACACTGGCAAGTCAGGGGATTTGGGCTGTGCACCCAAGCTTGCTGAAGTCGGGGGGAGACGCTGTGTTGATTTCACTGGGGTTTGGGCTGGCCCTGCAAAGGTAAAAGGCTGCTGCATGGGAAGAAAAAGAGGAAGTTTTGAAGCTACATAGCCACAAGCTAATATGCTTCTTTAGCATCGTGCACCACGGGCAGCCACAGCAGCACCAGAGTGTGTGAGAGAGAAAGGTATAGAGCAGAGAGGTATTTAAATGGTACTGAGTTTTCCAAGGAGGTATGAGGAAATGCCTTCAGGCACAGGTAGAAGAGTCTAGGAAATATAATTTATTTAATATTGGTATAGCTACTTTGTAGCAGAGGTTTGTTCAGGAGAAAGGCAGTGATTTGGTCTTTTTGTCTTACCTGGCTCTATGGCCCATGAGAATAGGTGCAGAAAATAAGTATCACTAGCAAAAGGAGAGGAGTTATTTTTAAGTGTTGAGCAATTGAGGGGGAAAAAAAAAAAAAAGAGAGAGAAATTAATGATCGGCTCCACAAAGGTGAGAGGTGATGACTGGCTTGTGTTCACTCTACACGTTTCAAGTTGAGAATGGATTCCTCTTAAAAACTGTGTCCCTAAGGGCCTCAGCTCCACTGGCTTCTCCCAGCATGGTGCTGTTGTGCACAGAGCACGCTCTCAGGTTATGGTGGTATAATCTTTGTTTCCCAGGTGTTGAATTATCCCTTTGTATTGACAGGATTTCGGGAAGTGGAGACCCATTACCAAAGTAAGCAGTGGTGTGAGGTGGAAATGTGCTGCCTGCCTTCTTCTGAAGGAGGTACCATGTTAGCACTAGGATCCTTCTCCCTCTCCACCACATGTGAGCCTTTGGGCCAGAGAGATGCAGTCTCTCACCGTGATCATCTTCAATGTGTCTCAGCTGGCACTGCTGCAAAGAGTGTTGGTGACACTGAGGTCATCTAGTCCTTTTAAAACAACTCTTTCACAGTGCTTTACAGCAAATCCGAATTTGAGAAGGCAAAAACCAGGGTGCACTTGAGAGGTTCATTGTTTGTTTTTTCCTTTTCCACAGAGGACAAGCTCTTGCATGGGTACTGTTCTGTTGTATGAAACATGACAACTATATTTTGCCTTCATCTGTGGATAAGAAAGACCTTGCTGTGGTGGATAGCAACAATGAAATGTCTGTCCAAGGTGTTCTTCATTGTCTCTGTCTTCTACTCCTCTTCTTTTTCCTCCTCAGGGGTGTCATTACTGTATCTCCAAATAGCCAGATAGGGCTGTTTCTTTGTCAAGGGAGTTTCTTGACTGACCAGCACCCAAGTGAAATAGTTATTACTTCTCTGGTTTGAGCCACTGCCTCACCCCGCAGTGTGCTAAGGGGGTGCAAGTCTGGGCCAAGGGCAGGGGGTTCTTCTTCCTGCTGGATTCTCTCCTGGAAAGCCATGGTGCTTCTTCAGCCCTTGGCTGTGCGGTACTGTGACCTTGTGAGACAGGGATTTAGGGAAGGCAGTGAGTGAAGCCACCAGATGGTGCCCTAGGTCCTCTCTGCGCCCTTTCCTGTCCCCTGCCTGCCCACATCCCCCTGCCAGCTCCCCTGGTAGCCCCCAGAACACATACTCCCAGGGGTGGGCACCTACAGCCACGCAGAAGATCTCCAGACATGACTGTCTTCTACCCCTAGGGTTGGTGCCTCTGGAACCCGTCACAGCTCTGTGCCAAGGCCCAGGTGCCACCAGCACCTGTGAAGAGATGGGGACAGGACAGGTTCCCCTCCTTTGCATCCATAAAGTCTGGAGAAATAGCTTCATCAGATGCCAGCATCTTGGCACAGGACAGTCCATGCAAGGAACAGGAGAGTGGCTACTGACATCCATCATTGGGTTAGACTGGCACCTGAAATGCAAAATTGGCCAGATATTGGGGGCTGCTTGGAGCTGCCACCACTTTCTTTCACTGTTTGGAAATGGCATCTGATCTTGGGTTTGGGAAAATTTACTGTGTGTCCGTGGTGAGAAAATCCTTTGCAGCACATGTTGCTCCTCTTCTTTGCTCTGTCAGGAAGCTGATGAAAGCTCAGATGCTTTGCTTTCTGTGTTTTGGAGTTCTGTGGTGGTCAAGATTTGCTATGCGCAGTGAAGTTATCGTTAAGAGTTTATAAATTAATAAATTAAGAGTAAATAAATGGAGAAGGCTGGAGAGCACCGCGACTACCTGATCTCAAAGGGAAGAGGAGAATGTGAACTTTCAGTGTCTTCTCTGGCTTGATTCTAGGGCAAGCCAGTCTCCACTCACTGTCAGGGATAAAATGTTTTTCTTAGTTAATGATAAAATAGAAATGCAGGTTACTATTAGTAACTAGTAAGTTACTGGGTACTTCACTATTAATAACCAGGCCTTTAAGCTGCCAAACTGCCTTACGAGCTGTGGATCTCAAGGTTCACAGCACCAGTGCTGCAATGGCATGGCCACAAAAGCCACAAACTATGGTGGTGCTGTGACAAAACCACGCAGGTTCCTGTGAGAAGCGACACAGGAAGGCAAGTTGTCAGCTCCTGAGGCAAGGACCGCTTAGGCTCCCATTCTGGGAGGGAGTCTTTCTCCTGGAGTTCCTCTTTTCCTTCAGCAATTTGAAATATGTGGGGTGGGGTGTATTGTATCACTCTGTGCCACATAAAGATTTGGATATAGAGCTGGTAGGGCCAGGCAGGTCAGCCACGCTGCTTGAAGGAGTGAGAATGTAATTATCCAAATTGGAGCAGGGTGAACATGGAAAAGCTAACATATGGGCTTCTTCAAATTGTTATGTCTTTTAATAACCAGTCAGGGCCTCTGGTTTCTATTCCATCTGAAATATTTGTCTGCCTACAATTTTATGCAATGGTATTTCAGCACTTCCAGGGGTAATAATTGTACCCAAAATACCTGTACCACAGTGAGCTTCCCTCCCCTGTGAGGGAATTAGCCCTGTAATGCTGCTAACGGTGCTTTTGGCACTGACATGTGCCATTAAAATAAAAGATTTCAGGAGTCCTTGCAAGGCTCAGTATGATGTTTCTGCTTCATACATCGAAAAAAATGGAGACTTGGGAGGTTAAATGACTTTTCCAAAATTGCAGAGGGTCGGGTGAAGTCGGGAACAAAATTCAGGTTCCTGTGTTCTTATTGTACCAGGTTGTCCAGGTAGGAGCTGGTAGCTGGGTAGGAGCTGCTGAGCTCTGTATAGTTTAGGAAAAAAAAAGTTCATTCCTGAGTCCCCAGCACTGGTTTCTGCAGCACTTTGCTTTTCATTTTTGATTTCTCATGCAGGTATTGATCAGGCTCACGTCTGCCTGGCCAGGGTCTGCCTGCTGAGGTAGCAGAGCTGAAGTTACTGCTCTCTTTTACAGAGGTATCCACCATTTTGGCAATAAGGAAAGCTCATCATAACTGAGTTACCATGGAAAGCCCAAATACATATGCTGTAATTCCCCAAATAAATGTTTATGGAGCAAATGTGCTGAGTTGCTGCTCATCCACCCAATAGACCCTTCCTGATCACTGAAGAAGGTTTTAGAACAAGAAGGTTTTAGACAAGGGAGAGCAAATGGCTGCAGTTGAGTGACAAAGGTGTTCTCTGCTTGCAAGGAAGGGAGGCAGGGAAGTCCCTACCACCCCAACAGTCAGGTGCTGGAGAAGAAGGAGGTGTGAGGAGAAGTGATAATGCTGACAATTATGTGAATGGAAATGCTTGCCGTTCCTTTTAATGTTTAAAAGATACCACAGCTTGGAGGTGATGTAATTCCTGCTCACTTGGGTTGTTTATTCAAGCAGAGCAGTGCTGTGCTAGCACATGGGGAAGAGAAAGTAAAACTTCAGGTCGCCTTTTGCTCTCCCAGGATTGCTGTATACTTTCAGACTCGTTGAGGTCAAGGCAGGGTGTGAATCTGAAGTACAGCAGCTCTTCCAGCATGGCCCTCTGTACAGACCAGCCCTTTGCTAAGGCATGTGCAGAACGCAGATGAGGGTTTTGAAGAAACTGGTTTAATAGAAGGAGCTGTAACTCCTCTTCTCTTCCCCAAAAGATTTAAAATAATCTTGCTGTCCACAAAAAAATCAGGTTAGCTATTTTGGGTTCTTGCAGAGCTAAAATGAATGCAGCATCTCTCGTTTCCAGTCATGATAAGTTACTAGATATCAATTCTTAATTGCTTGATTAATCTTGAATTTTCAGAGCTGACAGTGCCTGTCGTAGCACTCAGACAAGGGCTACATTTGAAAGAAAGGAGGAAATGCTTCCTTTTTTTAATTTTTTTATTTTTTATTTAAACACAGCCTGCAAGGTAAGAGCATGAAATTACAGAAAGGTTTGTAACATGTGTTGCCCTGAGAAAGATGGGCCATGAGGCAGAGTGCCAGTGAAAAACTCGGAGGTCCATGATAAACTAGGAGGGTGTGATGAATTAATTTTAGCATCTGCTTCAGCAGTTTATTACAAGACTACCTCAAACCCAAATGTTAGTACACTTCTATTTGCTATAAGGTCGTGTGTATTAGGCCATGTGTTTCATTTTAATAAATAAGCAGAAAGGTTTCCTTCATGAAGATTGTTGACATTTCTATGTGGAGAAAGGTCATTTAAGGTCAACAGTTATGGGTGACTATACCTTTGTGTGCTTTCTGTATGGCTGGACTGATAATTATCACTGCACATGCCTCCCTAAGGAATGTTTTTAAAAAAATATAGGCCAAATAACATTCAAACATCTTATAGAACTTTTATAAAATTGTTTGAGCTCTTTTGGGGTTTTTTTTTCCCAGCAATATGTGTGTGGCACATCCAGGATGAGCAGCAACATGGTCTATCAGCCCTTGCTTGAGAGCAACATAGTATACTGGCAGGTTTCCTTTTCTGTATGACAGGCAGGCCAGAATGTATGATGGCACAGTGTGATGTAAAGGTGTTATGGGCACAAGTTCAAGTTGGCTTTCCTATGTTAGAAAAAGGATTTATCTTGATCTCATCCCTCTAACTAAGGAATAATAAAGCCTTTGAATTTTTCATTCCAATTAAGTGCTGTATCTGGGTGCCACAGACTTCCTGGGAGAAGTAAGCACTGTTCAGGAAATTGACTCCCATGTCTGTGTAATCCAAGAGAATGTTACGGTGACAATATTAAAACCCAGGAGTGCCATCACCCCTGTTCTTACCAGATGATAAGCCGGTGACCTCTCAAGAAAATTCCAGTGGTAAAAGGGAAAAATTCTGACAATACACACGGCCGATACCTTCCCAACCCCTCTGATTGCAGCACTCCCTCCATGGTTATCTGCTGGAACTAAGCATGGTTATTTTGGTCTACGAGTGTCTCCAGCAATGGAGTAGAGAAGGGAAAGTTTCCACCATGTACTGGACTGAGACCAATTGCTCTGCAGATATCCCAGTTAGTGGGGACTTAAACAGTCCTGAAGGCATAGTGTCCTCATCTAATCCCTTCCGGCAGTCATGGTTTCTTAAGGGGTTTCTTGTGTGCTCTGCTCCATCCAGTCTTGTCTAAATCAGGTGATGGGAGCTCCTCCGGGATGCTGTCTTGTAGTCTTGTAGATGAATGTTTCCTTTACTTAATTTAATGTACATTTATGCCATTTATACTCCCTCAAACAACTCTAAACAGTCTTCTGCACCCCTAAAGTTCTCAGATGCAATTCCCGTGATGCTCTTCACAGTTGTTATTTGGCCAACCTACACACACTGTAATCCCTTCCAGCTTTTTTATCACTTTATGTTCCTCTTTTTTTTTTTTTTTTTTTTTATTTCCTTCCAAGTTGTTGACATCTAGGTAGCAACGAGTTGTCCAGAACTAAACATGTCTTCAAACTGCGGTCTCACTGCTATATTAAAAAATGGGACTATTGCCTGTATCTCTGAGAAGAGGTCTCTGCCTTTACAACCCCAAATTAAATTAACTGCATGATTTTTGCTGCCATATCACCTTGCAAAAACATATTAAATCTGCTGTCTGCTGTCTCCCTGAGGTCTTCTGGTATTTCTGCTTTCAGTGCTTGAGCACAGATGATTCCTCTCTTCACCTCAGTTTCTGTCTTTCAGAAGCTCGTATGTTGTACCTACTGCCTTTTTAGACACGTGGGATTGCTCAGGGTTCCTCTTGGAGGAGCGGCAGTGTGATTCCTTGCACATAAGTACATTCTCTCTATTTTTTACCATGAAATAGTCTGTCTCCACCGTTTCCACTCCAAGCTGTCCTATGATAATCTGCCTCAGTGCAATTAAAAGGCGTGTTACTCTTTTTGGTTTCCAGATTTTCCTATTTTTGTCTGTATAGAGTGCTGGCCTGTGTGTTAATAATCTGCAGCAATCTGTTTGAGTGTCACGCTGAAGATTGCGGGCTGCAACTCTTTTTCTGGAGAAAGGGAAACGCTGTTCTTTCCTTAGGAAGTTTCTGTCCCAACCATCATTAGCTTTTCTTTGGTGCGGAATGCCATATTAAAATGTTGCTTTGTGGAGCACACAGCTTTCTAGGGGTGGCTCAACACTTTGAAATTAACTTCCCTGAGAAATAAGGCCTATCACAGAAGTTGCCATTGTCCTCATTTTCTCTGGTATAACCGCAAAGCCACGTGAATGGAGGAAAGGGGAAAAAACCAAAAACAAACCTCACAAAACCAAAACACTTTGTGCTGCGCATCAGTTTCTTCCTGGGAGGAGAGCAAGAAAAAGACAAACAAACCCTCCGTGTGACAGATGTTAGGCAGATCAGCTAATGCACTCCCAGAAGTTATGTGGCTAGTACATTTATGAAAAAAGAATCGATACAGAAGGGAATACATTTTATCGTATTCTGTTTCACAGGTAAGAGAATCTGGAAGAATTGGTTAAAGCAGGCACAACATTAAAAGTAAAAGTGGTGTTGTAGCTGTGATGGTCTAAAAATCCTAGGGAAGCAAGCTTTGTGGCGAAAGGTGATATCTTTTATTAGATCAACTGATAGAGCTGGAAAAAGCAAACAAGCTTTTGGGCTCAGGGTCTCTTTATCAGATCTGACAGAAAGCAGCAATATTCAAGCTAACTATAGGTTAGGTGCAATTGCTCTTAGTTTAATCTAATTATAATTATCAATTTGACCACTGGAGGAAAAAAAAAAAAAAAAGAGCACCTATGGAGCAAAAAGGGGTGTGAGCAGAAGTGACCAACAGGCTGCTGGTTCTCTGCTTGCCCACTAGCAAAAAAGCGTTGTTTGTGCTGGTGACAATGGGAGAGGTCAGCAGGGACGCAGTAACGGGCGAGGAAGGCAACATCTCCATTAAATCCCTGAGTTTTCAGTACCTAGGGATTGTAAGTTTTAATTCGGAGCTTTATCTTTTGGGAACATTTTGTAGGTCTCCTTTGGGATAAAGATTGAGGGTCTGACAAATACTCCCCTAGTGATGAGAATGTGTTTCTGTCCTTTATTGGCTGGCTGTATGCGCTTGTTCTAAGGCAGCAATTATTTAGGTTCATTCAGATGGTTTCTGTGAGGGTGTCTCGTGTGCTGGGTGAAGCGATGAGCTGTAGAGATTTGGGACGTGTACGTGCAGGAACAAAGAATTTGGGCAGTTTCGCTATGGGAGGAAGGCCATTGATTATGCCGTCTGTGGAGCAGTACTGGCATCTTTCACGTTTGATGCTCTGGCAGTATCTGCTTCTGTTTCATGCATTTTCATCTGCAGATTTTCTTCCTGTAATGAGCTGGGAAAGGGAGAGCCTGAAGGTTAGGAGAAGAGACACAGAGAAAAAAAATCTTTCAGAGACAGTAATTAAAAAGATTATTTTATGTGTTGATTTTAGCATGCAATACTATCGTTATCAGGGGCACGTGGTTGTGGGAGGGAATGTTACAGCAGAGATTCTAAAATAAAAAGCAGAGAAACAAATTTGCAGAAAGCTAATGCGGTCAGAGACCTTGCCAGTCCTTGTTAATTTTGGTTGCGCTAGACAAACACCAAATAAACCTTGATCACTTGAAAAGTGATTTGCTAAAATTGCTGTTGTTGCTGTCTTCATTGTAATAAATTTGTATCTATTTTGCTGGAAGAGTGACCTTGCTGGATAAAGCAGATCACCACTGTTCCTCTCAAGAGCAGGTGCAACCATTATCTGCAGGGCTGGCTGAATCTCACAGCTCCTTGGTGCGTTTTGGATGGCTGCTGGTCTTATTGCGTCCGCTTTATAGAGGAAGTTTTATGGTCTGTAGGTTCTTGTATATGTGCTAGCTTGCATGGTGCCATTTCTTAATGTCAATTGTGGTGTCTGGAAAGCTGATGCCAGCGTAGGAGCAATCTTGGGACTGACTAGAGCAGCAGGGAAGCTGCTCATTGAATTTGTGGGTTTATTTGATGAAGGAGTCTGAGGTTTTCTGAGCTGTCCGCATTTCTGATAGAAATGTCATCTATGTTTCCTATATACAGCCTGGCTTGGTGGTGTAGTTTTCCAGACTTGGCTTGTGAAGAAAAATGGTGTATTGGGGCATTAAAGAGCTGCAGAAAGGTGATCTCTCTGTGCCCCCCACTTAGAGCTTGGCAAACAAAAGATGAGTAAATTCTGTCTGGAGAGCTAGAGAGCTGGATGTTTGCTGCATGTAGCAGATATGAAAATTTCACATGGTTAAAAACCAAAAAAAATTGAATGAAGAAAAATCTGTTTTAACAGCTAAGAAGCTGTTAAATATGAAGATACCGACTATGGGTTGGAAAGTGCCTGACCACAGGATCACCAGGTCATGGGGGATTCTTCTAGGGCAGTATTGTGGTCTGCGTGTTGGAGCCAACAGCCCATCTTACGGTTTGTCTGTTCAGCACTCTCAGAGGCAGGATGCTGATCTGACTCAGTACTGCTATTTCGCTATCTCTTCTAGAGAAAACGAGGGGGGTTTCCTCTCTTTTATTGCGAGCCCCAACTAGAATGCACATAATTACGTTTTTATTTACTTCCCAGAGTGCTGCGGCAGGCCCAGGCCCACGCATCAGGGCCCGAAGTGCAACAGCAGCCTCAAGAGGGGAACAAAACCCACTGCTCAGGGGTCCGTTTTACCCACTCCTACCCCACGCTAAAGGAGGTCGGCGAAGCCCCCGCCTACCTGGCCCACCCTAGGGCCCCGCAACGCTCCCCTCGCCGTGAGGCGGCCGTTCCTCACCGACAGCCGCCGCCTGCCCCCAAGCCCACCGCGGCTCCCTTCCCCCGCCGCGGCGGGACCTTCCCGCTCCGGAGCGGAGCCTGCCGGGCCGGGGCAGAGGCCGATCCCACCCAGGCCTCGGGGGTGGGCGGGCCCGCGGCGCCACCTTCTCTCAGGGAACGGGAGCCGAGAGCAGGAGCCGGGGGTGGGGTGGGTACAACACACGACGGTGCGCGGGGGCCCGGGGCAGCGCCCTCCCCTGCCGCCTCCCCC
>WUAM01000359.1:31120263-31133269 GCA_024336885.1 Actenoides hombroni
TTCTCTTCTTTTTCCCTCTTCCCCCCCTTCCCCCCTCTGCCCCCCCCCCTTCCCCCCTCTTTCTTTCTCTGTTGGAAAGCATTAGTTTGAACAGTAATAAGTATCTGCCTAAGATGAAGCATTTCATACAAGTTTTGCAGGGAAAGGAATGCGTTGTTGTCCGGCTGCCCAGAATATCCTCTCATCTGCCAGCCTGAACGCCCTCCCCTGAGCTACAGCAAGGCTTTGCGCCTGAGCTCGTGGGCAGAGCGTTTTTTTGGTGGTTGTCCTTACTGAAACAGATCCTGCTCCCCAGTCACGCCTGGGGACAGCAAGAAAGGAAGGAGTGAGCACCAGTGGCTTCTGAAACCAGCTTTGTCACCAGCAGCTAGCTGCGCCTTCGGGCCCTTCCGTGGGGAGGAGAGGCTTGTTTTGTTTTGGCTTTGGCTTTCTTCAAGCTTTGAAAAGGCATGTGATCTACTGCAGTGTAATTAAGGCTTTCTTACATCTGTTTGACTTCAGAAGCCGTTTTTCCTGGAAAATGCCTTCAAAAGGCGTTGGAGTGTGAAGGGGCAGGACTGGGTGGCAAGTTATGATCCAGCTATTTGTTGATCTGATGCACTAAGTAATTGTCAAGCCGTGAGTTCGCCGGAAGCGGTACCGGCAGTGCCATGGATGTGGTATCGTTTCCAACACGTGCAGCTGAGGGAAAGGAGAGAAGGGATGCCACAGCACCAGGGGGAAGGTGCTGGGTGAGGACTCCACACGCCGTGCTTCAGACCCAGGCCTGCCTCTGCTGATGGCATTGTTTAGCTTCTCTGCATCTTTACGAGAGGATGAGCTGGAGTGCTTCTCTTTGTGAGCTCTGGCCGTGGGTGTCTGACGAGGAAGGCAGGAATTAGGCTTGAACCCCTTCTGACTGAGCTGGGGGAAGGAAAGCAGATTGAAGAACCGGAATGGAAGCAGGCTTGCACTTCATCTGTACCATTCATGATTTGCAGTTGAAACCTACGTCTCGGAGATAAGGCAGTACTGGTGTTTGGGTTGTGGGTTTCAGGGTGTTTATAAGCGCGTGGCTTTGTGGTGGGTTGAAGTAGATACAGATCAACACGGTTACCAAATAGAATGGACCTGCTTGCCTTGTTACTTGCTCCTCGTTACTGGTGCGAGTGTGTTGTGGTAAACTAACCAATGAAAAACCTTGTCTTTCGGCCAGATCTAGTGGGGCAAATGTGCTGAGGGAGGGAAGGAAGAGGCAGGAGGGGCTTGTTTGCCCCTCTTTGCAGAGGTAAGGACTTGGATTGTCTCGATGTATTAGCCAACAATGTGTTTTCAGTTTATTTAGCTAACTCGTCTGCCTCTCCAGTTTGCTCTCTTCTGTTATCCCCGTTTAATAGCATTTCCCAGGGTGTGATGAGGGTATCCCGGTCTGAGAAGCGATCAGATGCAGCGTGTGTGTGTGCGTGTATACGCGTGCGAGAGGCAGAGAGACCTACGATAACAACTTCTGCTGGCAAAACCTCCGCGAGGCAAGAAATGGCATTGGCAAGGGCTGCTGACAGGAGGGAGCGGGCTGCCCTGCCTGGCCAGCTCCGTGCAGAGCTTTCCAAGGCGCTGCCCGGTTGGGTTGTGCCGCGCTGACCACGCGTGACTCGGCCAAGCCCTCGCCTCGGTGGCGTTTCGCAGTTTGTCTGTAACGCAGCAGCCCTGGAGCGCTGCCGCCCATCAATTCCGAAATTAAAGGGGGTGGCAGCAGTGGGCAGAAACCTATTGATTGCGCTGTAAATCAGAAGGCTAAAGGCAAAAGCCCAATTCCCAGGAGAAGTTCAGGTCCGTCTCTCACCTGCTGCAGGCAGAAGAGTCTTTATGCCACCTCCTCTGGGCATGTGCAGCATCAGTACTTAAATGTTTTGTCAGCAGGGACAGTTGGCAGCCTGGGGTCTAAGAACAGTACCGATTCTTTCCAGGTTTTGTGCAAGCAAACAATGGGATTTCAGCAAAGCTGCATTAGGTCTGATAACGACTCTAGGAGCTCGAGCCTTGCCTGAAAAGTAACCCCAAAGAGAAATGGGAGAGATGGGCTACTGGAGCTAGTGTGAGCTGATGTAGAAAAGAGGCAGAACTTGATGCCTCTACTTTTGGGCTTGATGCCCGTTTTTTTGCAGCAGAAGACAAAGATCCGTGCCATCGGGTTGCCCTTCCCCCTTTTCCAAGCAGTGGGTTCTGCCCCATTGTTCCCTGGGGACCGGCTGGTTTTTGGCGTGGAAAACTGGAGGACTTCCCTGGTACCAAGTCTGTGAAAGAAGACAACTCCAGGAAGAGCAAAGGTGTTGCTCCAGGGTGGAATGTGACTGGATTACAGTGGGACAGAGCCAGGAGCTGATGCTGGGGCTGGAGAACGCAATGGAGTTAGAGATTTGGGGGACATGATGAATTGCTGGGCAGGAGATGGACAGATGGAGAGAGATCTTGGAGAGGGTCCCAAAATTGCCCTTTTTAGTACATTTGGGAGAGTCATTGCTCTTCTGATCACGCATATGTTTTGGGAATAGGCCAGGAGAGGTTTCAACAGAATCAGAATCAATCTCAGCTTTTTTTTTTTTTAAAAAAAACCCAAACAAAACCAGACTCATTATTTTGGGGTCATTTTTATATGCATTGAGAAGCTTTAAAAAAAAAAAAATAAAAAAATCTGTTAGCTGTTAATACCTCTTGGTTTTCTTACCCATCCATTCTAAGAGGGAATTTTTGCCAGGCTCTGGATCAAGTATAAACAGGAGTTTCATGTAGATTCAGGACAGATGTAGAGGCAACCTGGGAAAAATGGAATGGCAGGAAATTATGTTGGTCACAACTGAAATGTTCAGCACAGCCAAAGAACTTGAGCTCGTGAACCTTTTTTACAGCACGTGTTGCCCCTGTGCCGTAGATTGTTAATTTAGGGTTTTTTTTACCGGGAGCAGATGGAGAAAACCCTGGGGATGGGATATTTCTCCTGTGACTGGAGAAGAGCCTGCACACACGCTCCGGATTGAGAGAGCTCCGAGTCACACCTCTTTTTTTCTGCTGTGTCTGGGTTAGCAGGAGAGCTCCACGAGGATCATGGCTATACTGGATCTGTGTTTGCTTAAGGTGCTGAGGGATGCTGAGGTCAGACGAACTTCCTCTGCTGCAGCGGGAATCTGTTCTAATAACTGCTGTTTCTGCTGTTACAGGCCACACAACGATGAGATATTTATTAGGCTAATGAGCAAATTATAATTCAAAGCTTCAGGATGAACAAAAAAAGAAATGTATGTTAGCTCCCAACTGGTAATGGTTGTAGGATCAGAGTGGCAGAATTCTTGAATTTCAAAGTTTTCCCAAGTGACCGGCGCTTGGATGAGATGCAGCTGAATACAACTATGTGGTTGAGGTCTTAAACTTAGAAATGTACGTGCGCGTTGTGGTCACAATATAGAGAAAGAGGGAAAAAGCAACCTTACCTCATTTCCTGCCTTTTTCTTTGTGAATTCTCATTCATAAAGCACAGAGAGGGGATATTTTTGTACAGTGTTTCCTAAGGGAATTTTTTATTTTTTTTTTTCTTCCCTGCTGAAAGAAAATGCAGAAAACTTTGGTCATGCATTCAAATGCAGCTGTGTTTGGTTTGTGGTGCAGGGGTCTAAATGTGCGTGAGGACGTGACCTGCTTAATGTACCTGGTTTGTATCACCTCTGTACCCAGATTGACCCGCTATCCACAGGCAGTTTGGGATTCAGATGGTGGCCTCGAGGAGAAACGCACTTTAATCATTCAAGCTGGATGCTGCCCGAGTTTTGGAATCTTGCAAATATGTTGGCATTTATATAATAAATACAAACTTTAAGAGTGTTTCTTTTCCTTGAGGAGCTCTTGACTTCATAAGCTTTTATTGTGAGCTGGTTGTTAGGGCTGAGAATTTGCCACTGACTCCCTCTCCCCACCCCAAAACAAACAAATAAATAGAACCATATGTAGTTGACTTCATCCTCCAAACAGCCTCTTAGGCTACTTCCCTATGAAATCAGCAGGGTTTGGTTTTTTTTTTTTGGTCTTTCAAGTTTTGAGATGTGCCAGACCACTGTAGGCTGTGTGGAGAAGGAAGATGTTAGCCCTAGCAATGACTCTTTAAGTCAGCTGTCAGCTCGATCCGTAGTATCAGTCATTTTCCCATAGCTAAAGTCACTGCAACATGTTTTTCTTGCCTTGTTGCCTGTGTGAAATGAGGTGCTGTAGCAGAGGTGTTTTAAAGACATTCTTTGTTTTTTGTTTTTTTTTTTCTTCCTTCCAAAATAGAAACATTTAATCATCTTTCTAATCATACTTCTTGATGTACAGCCAAATTACATTTATTTTTTTTTTTATTGGCTGTTTCTGGTTTAGACTCGGCATAAATCTGTTTTGGTTTGTTAAGAGGGTGATCTGGTTCTGATGATGAAGTGACCCAACTACAGATCAGCCTGAATCTGTGTTTTATGCTGGCCGACACTACTGACTTCCCATGTGGTCTTTGCTCAGTCACTCATAAATTTATCTTTTATTTCTGTTAGCTTTGAAATCAGAGTAGCTTGTGGTAAACTCTCAAAGGTTCTGTGGCTGTTTAATATAGTTGATGTTGGTAAAGCGTGCACCAGATCCTAATATTAGAGAAGGAGGGAAGCACCCTGTGACCCAGCAGAATTAGGGCAAGAGCATGAAGGGACAGAAAGGGACCAGACAAAAAGGAGGAGGAAGTTGAGACCAAGGAGTGCTGCAGGGAAGCTGGTGTCTGCAGAGAGTGTGGAGGATTATGCAAAAGGTGAGAGGAAAGGAGATGCTGCACATCAAAGGAGGAAAGGAAGTGAAGCACAAATGAGTGGTTTGGAGAAAGGTGAGTTGATTCAAGGAGCTAAAAGAAAGAAAAGGAAGGGAATAGGGAAAAGCGTTTGTTCGGGTCAATTAGCTTTATAGATTACGTTTCTTTGATTTTTGTTTTTGAGGCATTAACCTACATTTCTAAACTTATGGTAAAATGATGCTTGTTTTATTTTAAGCATCTGCCCACTCTATAATTATCACATTAAATAATTTGGAGTAGGAAGATCTCTAAAATTTGCTCTTGAGGTCATACTGGTATCTGATAGCACCCTCATTTCCCTTGAAAATAGCCCCTCAAACTCTTAAAAGTGTTAATGGCTTGGCACAGTCCCCTGCCAGTTTGTCCTGCTGGCTTTCAAATTGTTGTCCTGTGTCATAGATGAGACCTTCTAATATGTAAAGCATTTGAGAACATCAGCAAAAAGTAACCACGGAGAGATTCTTGTCCATGGATTTTTTTTCTCTTTTACTCTTCAGGGAATAATGTGTCTGATTTAAATTTGTGCCCAGTAATGCCTCTAGTTTTGTTTGTTTGGATCTCAGTGGTGGCGGTCGTCTTGTCCCTCCTGCCAGTTCTGCATGTGAGGAAGGAATGGCGAGGAGAAGGGGTGCAGTGGATGGTTTGTGATGACTTGTTTTGGGAAATGAGGAGTGGCCTGTGCTGGGTTGAAACGGAGGCTGGGGAGCGCTGTTCTTCCAGGCTGCACAGTGTGCGGCTGCTTTTCAAAGTTAATGTTTAAAACTTCCCATTTTGAAAGATACTGGTCTGAAACATAACGAAGCACAATAACAAACATTAAGACTGGTGCTTCAGAACTACCTGAAGATGGATGACTCACTTGAAAATTCTCCCAGTAAGAATATTTGTGTTTTCTCTCACTGGACCAATATATTGATGTATAACCTTTGGGTCTCTCGGAGTCTTCTGCAGTGGCTAATTAGGCAGTGGAAAAATGGAGAAATCGCCTCACCTCTGACCACAGGACCAGTTTAAAAAGTTATGGAAGATACAGGTGCCTCGTGCAATCCCGGGTCGTAAGAGGGGGGAGAGACAAAAGGGTTTGCCTTCCCTGGAGCTTGGGTTGGTGTTGCATTCACTAGCAGCACTCATGGCCGCTTCTGCTGAGATTAATGAGGAGGGACTTGTTCCTTAAGACACAATGGTCCCCTGTAGGAGTTAAAAGGGATTTTCTGGGGGTCCTGCTGCTGCCCATCCCCAGCTGCGCAGAATGGGGCAGGTGCCTGGTGATGCCAGCAGACACAGCATCCTAGGTGGGACAGACTGAAGACCCCATAGGACATGGCAGCTCCCATTTTAGGCTTTTACCTCCTCCTTCATCACAGACTCGTCTCCTTCAGACAATGACAGCCCTGAGAAATCTTCAGGAGCCATGGTGTCTGTCTCCCTTGACACTTGGGAGGGCAGGGGACAGGGGGCTGGGGAGAAGGTTGTGTTGTTTTTTTTCTTGTTTCAGGCTTCTATTTGCCTGTTTTATTTTCCCCGGAGAGGGCACAGCTCAGTATTTCACGCTGGTTTTTGCCTTCAGGAAATTCCTATAAAACGATCAGAGGATTTGAGGGTCTGTGAGATGCTTCTGTATTTTGAGTCCTAATCACTTAGGTGAAAAAGAATAAGTAAATTATATATTGAACCGCTAACTGGTGCTGAGGCCTGGTGGTTTCCATGGCAACTGGGCTGGAAATAGCTGCCTGTGACGTCACCAGCACGGCACAGGTAGAGTCGCATCCTGCCGCCGTTTCCCCCTGAAGAAGTGAGCGCGGCAGGCACAAACACCTTGACACTGCAATTAACATATGCAAATATCCCAGCCACCCAGAGGTACCCGTCCATCTCCAGGGTACGCCGAGTTCACTGCCTGCACAGCAGAAACATCTGGGCTCTCTGGCAGGTGCTAAGGGAGACCGCATCCCCCCACCCCACACCTGCCCTCTCTCCATCGCCCACCTTGGGGCGCGGAGCCGCGGGGTCAGGCCTTCCAAGCCCCGTGTCCCGACGGGTTGGGGGGCTCGGGTCTTCTCTGGTGCCTGGGGATGCCCCAGTTGCCCGAGTTGCTCCTCTAATTCATCTTACAGCTGCAGTATTGCACGTGAGAGGGAAGAGATTTCTAAACAGCTCGGCTTGGACTCCATTTCTTCTTTCTGGAGATGGATAAAAGACCTGGTAGGTTTGGTTTTGTGGTGGTTTGTTTGCTGGGTTTTGGGGTTTTTTTTGGTTTGGTGGTTTTGTTTGGGATTTTTTTGTTTATTTGTTTAATTTGGTTGGTGTATTTTTTGTTTTGTTCTTTTCTGGAGGATTTGAGTTTATTTTCCCTTTCTCTTTTGAGATGCCAGGAATGTAAACTTAGGTCTTTTCTGGCATTGCTGAAGGACAAGTGGGAGACTGGGTAAATGAATTTATGAATGTGGACATTTAAAACCTTAATTGAAGGGGTGAGTGTGGTGAATCTTTACCAAAGGCCTTATCTACTGAAAATACTAATTATTTGTTGAGGTAAATACATTTTAAGCGAAACAACCAACCAGCCTGATTCAGCATGGTTATTTGACTATCCTTGTAGAGTCAAGAACAGAGGTTCTGCCTGAAGCCTCTTGCACTGCACTGTACTGTAGGTGCCAGTGTGTCACACCTCCTGTGTGACAGGGACCCTCCCACTCTGGAACCTGGGTAGAGAAGTGTAGAGTTAAGTCAGCATTCAGCTGTGCAGTTGAATATCCTTTAGCCAGCCACAATAAAAACCCCCAACCACCCCACTCTCTGGTTAGCTCTACACATGATCAGAACACAGCGGATGTGATACTTCCCTTCTATATGTTTTCTGGTATTCACGTTCAGTTTAGTTTTAGCGTCCCAAGTGATTGCATTTCAATGGTTTCCTGAGAAGATGAGGCCATATGCCTGCCTGTTGAGGTGGTTTGTCCTCCTTTTCCCCATTTAGCAACAGGCCTATGTTTTTCCTTTCACGGTTTCCGCTGGACCTGAGGATAGCCCAGGTAGCATCGAACAGTCCCCTTTTTTTGTGCCTTTCAGAGGTTTGTAGACTGTAGTTCAGTTCCAGCTCATTGGCCATTACTTAGCAAGCTCTCATATTTAGTCCTTGTGCTTGTAAATTGATTTCTAGTTCTTGGTAATGTACTTGTTGCTGTTCTGCAGCCTTCTGTTTTTTCATGAGTTTTTGAGAAGGTTTAGCCCAGAACTGGATACCAGCTTTGAGGTATGGTTGCAACCAAAGCAGTCTGAGGCTTGTCAGCTCTAGAGACTGCTAATAATATTGGGAGCACACGCAGCAAGCACAGTTATTTGCTTGCAGCAGTGCCCACCTGTACACAAAAGTAGCTCTCTTACAGTGCTCTTCTCCAGAAAAGTGCCCACCAATGCATCCAACATCTCCTATGCCTTCATCGTTGCGATGACTGTGAGCAGAAGATGCTGATGTTTCAGCTGTGTAGGCCGGCTCCCTTAGGAGGGGTCTCAAACTGTCTCTTCCCTTTGGTCAAAATAGATGCACTCTGCGTGACGTTTTACATTTAGATGTATCTGCTTCTCTGGCATATAGGCACGAAAACGTTCAGTGTTTGCAGTGAGAAGAATGGCACAGGGCAAAGGATCTGGGGGTTTATTAGGTGCTGTGGCTCGCAGGGTGTTGGTTGCAGATAGCATGCTGCAAGGACCACCCATTACGCTTAACAAGCCAGCGGTGACCTGTGGGCCACAGTTTGGGTGATGCTGTTCTAGGTCCTTATCTATACTAGGAAAAGGAAGACAAATAATGCATAGTTTATCATCTCATTGTAAAGCTAAATGACATTGTGAGGTGGGTTGCTTTTGGTTTTGTTTTTTTTTCCCCGCATCAGGAGTCAATTCTTGAGTGTGCTGCAGCTTTGCTTTTGCTGCTAGAGGTGAAATAACTGTCCTGTTTTTGTCAGTGTAGATGCAGATAAATGTGCTTATAACTACAGAAGACTCCTACCTTTATCATGTAGCTCCTTTTGGAAGCATCTCCAAGTATTAGTAGCTCCTTTTTCCTTCTCTGGATGGACTATAAATCATTCATATCATTGTGGCTTTCAAGGGTTTTTTCTTCGCCAAATACTTGATTTTTAGGCAGTGCAACCAAGAAGTGAATAGATGTGAATATGAAAAATACGAAGACCTACAAAACCTTACTGACAAAAGAGAAAGCTGGCAATGCATTTCACTACTGCCTTTCCTAGTTAGCTATGCTACCACTAGTGATGAAGCTTGAGATCAACTGTGGCTCATTAGAGGCAACATGAGAAGAACTGAACATCTACTGCTCATGGCTCCTGAGCAGTCTTGAAAACCTGGACAACAATCAGCGCTTCTGTCTTAAGGTACCTACTACTATTAACTTGTAGCTCCTGGGGTTTTCTAACACCTCCCATCTTTCATGCATCTGTCTTGAAGGTGAACTCTTTGGGCCAAAAGTGGACACGATTTTGATATATAGGCATATTGATAGGGTGGGATGCAGAATGTTCCCACCAGAGCCATTGGCAAATGCGTGTCAGGAAGGATTCAGTGACGGGTATTAGGATAATGGGCCCCAGGGAGGTGGACTATGACTTTTCACTCCTCGTCACCTTTACTTTTCTCCCAGTTCACAAGGTCATCACAAAAAGGAGAAGCTATTGCTACTGCTAGCTGCAGAACACATCGTTCTTGGTCTCTGCAGATGCTGTATGTAGCATCTATGCAGTGGTATTGCTGGGGAAAGCTGAGAGGACAGGGGTTTGTTGGCTTTTGCACCGGGGCCTGCTCAGGTCTCCATGGCTGCGGTCTCAGAATTAGATGGTTTGTATGTGGAGTTAGGATATCATCAGTGGGACCCACCGGAATGAACGAGCTGTTTATGCACCCTAAAAATACCACTTTGTCTTTCCTCTGCCACGGGGTGGATGGGAGGGGCAACAGGACCGCGTGCAGGGCTCAGGGGGTGAGAGAGACAGGGGGAGAGCTGGGGGACAAGCTTCAGGGAATGAGTCTGGTGGCTGGAAGGAGTCGGGCCCTGTTTAAAATGGCTGCCGCCACGTTCAAGGGGCCATTTTAAGTGCTTGTTATCCTACTCTCGCTTAAGGGTGTAATCTGAATGAATGTGAAGCCAACAACAATGTTAGATTCCAGTACAAATCTGTTCTGATTTGGGGATTCATCCGAGTCCCAACAATGTGTAAAGTACTGCAGGATGAGAGGTGATAGATATATTGTGGAAATGTAAGATATGAATTTTGTATTTATTACTGACTTGGCAGGGTGCTTCTCACATCACCATTCTGGTACAATTTTGATTAGATTTTTATGCTGAGCATTGGAGAAACACTGCTCGTGTGTACGTAATTCTCTCTCCCTTTTGTGCTTCTCTTCTCTGATAAGGAGAACTCTGTGCTGATGAAAGAGACAGGGTTGACAGTCCTTGCACTGTAACGACACAGTTTAGACAATGCCCGTAAAAACTTCCTCTGCCAGTGTGGGAGACATGTGTTGACACAGAGCAGAGGGCCACTAGCAGCAGGAAGACAGGTAAGTTTCTGTGTTTTGCCCAATTCCCGACCTCTGCAGCAGTTCAGAAGGGTGACGGTAGTTGCCATGATAATGACTTGTATGGGGGACCTGTTCGGTGGCCCTCGGTCCATGTGTTGCTCTCATTTGTCACAAACTGTTGTCTCGTAATGGATTTTGTTTACTCCCAGCATGTGCTGGCTCTCAACTAGTGTTGAAAGCAGATAAAATTCATCTGCAGATGGAGTGCTGTCTGTTCTCTCACAGGTACTTGTTTTCATTAAATGGGTAAACAGCAGGAAAATACCCTTCTTTATAGACTACCTCACAAAGTCAGAGTTCTGGGGCAGTGATAAGTCTGTTGTGTTTATTTATATTTACTTATTTATACAACCCTTGTCTTCTGCAGAGAGGTTTTTACAAGCACAGATGCATGTATTCTACCTTGATTTGTGTCAAAACTAGTAGAGTCCCCATTTTATAGCTTCGTAAAGAGCTGTGTTGTGTGGTTTGAGATGGTGCAGAAGGTCTGCATCGAAACTGGGAACTGAACCCGGATTTCTGGGTTTCTTAGTTCAATGTCCAAAACCCAGAAGAATGAGGAGAAGGCAGGATTATTTTTGTGCTTATTTAAAGATATATTTATATGTATTTGTGTTGAATCTGCTTCTGGAGGAACAGCTTCAGTGTGGTGCTTTTCATTAGAAAATTGTCTTGGAGAAGGAGCTTAAAAGGATAGAAACATAGTAGTTTTTTGCATCTTCACCACAAACAGCATTGCAATTGTACTGCAGAAATGGATTTGGCTTGTGAAAGGTTTGATTCGATCTAATATTGGCAGAGCAAAATGTATGAACAGACGATTGCCAGCAAGTTGATTTACCACAATGAGATTATAAATTGTCATCTGGGCTATAGTAGTTTGACTCTGTGATTCTTTTTCATTGCAGTAAGTACTAAAATGTTTGTTTAAACCATCAGTGAGGTTGGTCTATTCAGTGTTACTGTGACTCAGATGGCAAATGGTAACTTGTTAGTCATGGTAACTCAGTTTCTTTCTTTTATGTTTGCATCTCTTGGACTGATTTTTGGTGAGTAGCCATTGTCAATGGAAGGCAAACAAATGGAAGAACCTGGGGATTACCTGTTTGTAATCACTCTCCTCATCGTTAGCCTGGATAGAAGCAAATCTGCCTGCAGAGCTTCTGGCTGATTGGAAAAAAAAAATGTAAAGGGAAAAAGATTTGTCTGGGTCTAAGTTGCAGGCCTACTGAAGTAAATTTGTCACCCTTACCAGAGCTGTGAATTCTTGCATTTAAAGTTTTGGCAGCAAATGGACGAGGCTTCAAGTAGTGTTATGTGGGTTAGTAGTTCAGTCTCTCCCGCAGCTGGAAGACCGAGTCTTTGCAGAAAAGGTGAAGAACCTTCCCTTGTTGAAAGCCCAGCAGGCCTTTCAGACAGCCACACATCAGCCCATACCTTTGCGTTATCCAGCAGTGATGTGTGAAGTCAGGTGGCTCCAGCCTACACAAAATGAACTTGTGGTTTGCGTCCAGCCTCTGGGCTCCAGAGCTTGTACCCAAGGTCTAAAAATGTAAAGAGCCCACCTTCGGGGCCTGCTTCTCCAGTAGGAAACCTTGCTTGTAGAGTAGACCCACTGTGCACTTAGGCTTGTTTATGTGGGGAAGTCGGTGTGCAGTGAGCTGGGGTGTGAGTTTCTGGCTCCCTAGCTGTTCTGGACTGTTTTGTGTGGGCATTTGTCATACGCAGTTAAGAGCCCAGTTGCTTGCTCCAGTGGTGTCAAGTAAGAGTGGCTATGGCGTGAACTGGTGTGCAGTGCTCGGTGCGCTGTCTGTTCAGAGCCCAGCTTATTGCCCCCTTCCCAGAGTGAAGAAGCCCTTGGATGACGTTTGGATTTTACAGGAGGCCCCGTGGGATGGAGCAGCGGCAAGGTGATGGCGTGGGATCAACGCTCTGTGTGGCTGGCAGGGCAGGCACAGCTGGGACACGGCCAGCTTGAACGTGCCACGGACAAGGCGGGAACATCAGTAACGCCAGTGGAAAGAGCCTGCTGTGTGGGGAAGGGGCAGCATCCCGGAGAGTGGATTCGAGGGGTGTCCCCGGATCCCACTGATGGCGGGTCGTGCTGGGGGGTCCCTGCCTCTCTCCTGCCTTTGCCCCACACCGGCCTTGGCACAGCCCCCTGGCAGGCTGCCGGTGGGTGCTTGGCAGAGGGGAGCAAGGGCTTGCCGCGGTGGAGCACAGGCTGGCATCTGAGCAGCTTCACCTCTGCCCTGCCGGCTCTCGGTGGCCCTTCCTGGCTGCCTGCCACCTCTGCCTGGCTGCCAGCCCCCTGCCCGCTGGCAAACATCCCATCCCCTGCCCGGGCTGGGAGCAAGGAGGCGAGAGGTGGGCTGCAGAGAGGACCAGCTTCCTCAGGCCCCTGGCCTGCCCCGGCGGAGCAGCCGGCCTCCTCCCGGCTCCCCGTGTCAAGCGCGTGTTTAAGCTTGTGCTAGTCTCCTGGACACCTTCCCGGTGAGTTTTCCAGAGAATGACTACCGATGAAATGCCATTGGGCACGGATGGACGGGGGGTGGGGGGGGTGATAGA
>WUAM01000359.1:31163428-31234224 GCA_024336885.1 Actenoides hombroni
CCTGCCCATGGCAGGGGGGTTGGAACTAGATGATCTTTAAGGTCCCTTCCAACCCTGACAATTCTATGATTCTAAGATATTCCAGGAACCACTTGTGCACTTATAATATATATAGTGGTGCAATAAAGCAAGGAATTCTTTAACTTTGTGCTTGCACTTCTAATGGGTTTGTTTCACACGAATGAAATCTCCACATAGTTTTGTGTCTGCAGAGGAACAGGCCTTTTATGAATATTCAATACTCAGCTTTATGTTGGTTTCATCTTCATCAGGTGTTAATAGCATTAAGCTGAATAGATTGCCTCAGCATCAATATGCAAGGTTGCTTATCAGAAATATTTACTTTTGTTCTTTCCCCTGCACCACCGGAACAGGATTGGGAGAGGACTTGGGATCAATTGGTTCCAGAGTATTAAGACTGTCTCTTGTTTCTTTAGATATTTATGGTGAATTTTGCAACTTAACTTTTCACATGTCTCTAGGAAGTATTTGAAGCCTGTCTGCACACATTTCATCTGTTGAAATGCACATTGATCACATGAACTGATATATATATATATGTATAGGTGAAGGGAAATTCAAATGAAGGTATATTATGGGTGTGTGTCTGTGTGTGTTCTGATATGTACCTATATGCTTTCAAGGTATATACTGTACTTAAATAGATGTATGTACCACCCTTTTTATATTTCAACTCTTATTTATTTATATCAGCATATTTAGATGCTCCAATACTAGTTTATTTTTATAATAGCCAATCAGCGTTCAGGAGAACTAAACCATGCAGCTTGGGAGTTGCTTGTCAGCTGTATAATGAAGACAAATGGCATGTTAAATCTTGTTACCTGATTATACAAAAATAACTTTTTATGACAGCAGTGGCTTTGCTTTGCAGCCTGTAGAAAGCCATGCAGCGTGCATCTCATTAATCACAGAAAATAAGATTGAAAGAAAGAAGAAAAAAAACAATAAAACCATTGCTGTGTATTCTGTGTCTCTTCCAAGCAAGTGGCTTAACCTAGTGCTGAAAATCTTGCTCTTTGTGGACATTCTCAAATTGTACTGAGCCTAATTAAGAATTGGTTCTATTATTGTGATTTTAGGAACACCTAATATAATCTGTAATGGCAAATATTTGCCAGGGTTGGTTAGATCATAAATCAAATGACAGAAAGGACAAGTAGGACAGTCCTAAACTCCTGATCCTTTGGCTTCCCTGAGGGATCAACTATAAAGCAAATTTGTTGGTGATAGCTTTGCTAATAGGTTCCTGCATCCAAATGAATCCAGCTTCTATTTGTCTTGGTAGGAAGGAGTATGGTTTGGGACTATTTCTAGCAGAAGCCAGTTGTGGTTTCTTGGGTTTGATTTTGTGTTTGTTGGGTTGTTTTTTTTTGTTTTGGCTTGTTTTTTGAGTTGGAAAAAGCATGATAAAACTTCTTGCATGAGTTTCTGTTTGTCCTTTACAACTACAAACATTGTAATGAGAAATCTCAAAAGGCACAAGATGACATTGGAGATTTTCAGATTGATGCATTTCAGAACTCCTCCTTCTGAAACGAATATTCTCTTATCATAGCATATTGGGTCTGTGGAGCATAAGGATTGTATATTGCCACAGAAATTAGTGACAAATTGTACTGTTTGTACAGTAAATGGCTGGAGTTGGGTTTTTTGTGTTTGTAAAATAGAGTACTGTATCAGAAAACAAGGGGAAACTGAGGTAGGTGATATGAGTATGTCTTCCTTTTATCCTCAGAGTTTCTGTGGACATCAGGACAATTACACTGATGGCAGAGAAAGCAAACTGCAGCATCATAAAAACCCAAACCCAAGCACTTTATGTGAATGTTTTTCACTTACATGCCAGAAGATGTTTTGCTTTTTGCAGGGATTTTGTGTTGCAGCACAAAGCTAAATTATCTGGGTATTACTTTTGTCACTAACACTGCAGCTAATGTCATTGGTGAAGTCCAACTCCATCAACTCTGCATTATTATCTTATGTATAACTACACAGTATTTCTACTGTACTGCAGGAGAAATGTGACCTAATTTTCCAGAAATAAGGCCTCTTTGAGGATAGGAAGCTAATGGTAATGACTGCACATTCAATTTAAAGTGGTCGATTGAACCTGGAAACATTGCACAACATTTCAGTGCTTCTGTGTAGTGATATGGTAGGGAATGATCATGAAAAGACAAGTAGGACTCAGTGTGCTCACAACGTATGTACAATGGTGTATTGAAAGAAAGACATTCATGCTTTCTCTCCTTCTTCACAGTCCCTTATTTTTCCAGCTAGGAACTCCACAACAGCATCAATGGTGAAGAACTTGTAATGTGAAACTGTGGTTTCAGAATGTGTTTTACTCCCAGGGCTGAAAGTCAGTACTTTTCCCAATGGGAAACTTCAGCAACACATGGGGAGAGATTTGAAGAGAGCTAACTGAAAAATGTCCTAGAATTAATTCAATAAAACAAAGATCACTGCCTTCAAACCTGTATTTTCATGTCAGTTACTTCAACTTAAATTTCTATTATCTTTCTAACTACATTGTAGGCAGATATATGATGTTGGCTTCTGGCAGTAATTAGACTACGCTATGTTTTCATCTGAAGGATGCACAGTGAAACAGTATCAGTGGTAGATTCAATAAGGAAACAACATCTCTTGAGTCTGTGTAAAGACAAAGTATGAAAGTTCCATTTGCACAATGTAGGGTAGGAAAGAACTTGTTCAGAATTCAATAAACAGGACATGCCTTTGACAGATTTGCTGACAGCTGGCTGATGAAGTCAAAGTTGGAAAGTTGCCTTTGCTTTATGACAATGGTGTCATGTGGATATAATTCACTTTTGCTTTGCACCTCATACAGTTATTCATACCAGTGCAGACAACTTCAAAAGAGGTGTAAAAATTTGTTAAAGTAAGATTCTTTTTGTCCTAGTTTGACTTACAACAGAATGATTCTGTTCAGTTATTTTATTTTTCAGCTAAGCCTCTTCTAACTAGCTGCATTTTCTGAAGTTAATGACATATTTTAACAGGCAGTGTCTGCTTGTAGCAGTGATGATGCTTGAAATTGAGTTACTACTAAGGATTGGTGTACAGACCAAGGTCACTGCTAAATCTTGTGTACCATGCTGGGGGTGCAGAAAGTAAAAGGCCACACCTGTGGGGAGAAGTGGACAGGAGAGGTGATCCTAAACTGACCAAGGTGTGTTCTTGTATGTTGTTCATACCGGTGTAAGAGTTCAGAATGGAGAAGCATCATGCCTTGGTAAGTGTTGGATGTCTGGAAACACTCTGACAATGTGTCAGTGATCCAGCAGACAGGAGAGAGCAGTTTGTGATGACAGGGATCATAATTTTGTTTTAGAGAGTCTGAATGAAAGAGTTGGTTTCTTGTGTGCCCCCAAACTCAGTGCAAGATGCTGATCCACCTTTTTGGATCAATTTTTATCTATAAATAACTGTTCTCTCTAAGGGCTCTGCTTTGCAGAGATTGCCTTTATGGAAGTGCTAAAAGCATTGAAAAGTACTGCAAAGTCATTGTCCTTTGTGTGGTTTTAATTGCACACCATTCACTGCACCCTCACTCAGGAAACAGGAGAAGAAAAAAGGTGACAGTCTTTGCATTTTATATCTCATCTTTCCCTCTTCTACTCAATGAACAAATAATCTGGTTTACCAAATTTGCTTAATTCCATAGATGTTAGTTTCTTTCCTTGGGAAACGTTTATCTAGGTAAATGTTTTTCTCAGAGTGGAACATTTAAAGGCAAACAAATAAAATAGAAATGAGAAAAGCTTCTTGAAAAAGTATCAGTTATGTATTACTAGAAACAGGTAAGCCTCTTTATATTTAAAAAATTCAATCTGTATGGTCTTCTCCCTAACCAGATGGAGATGGTAACATCCAGTCAACCTTCACTAAGCAATTGTCGTGAACATTTAATATCCGAGCACAAGAGCTGCTCTGTTCTCCTTGGAGATTTGGCACGCAGTTTCAGAATAACCTCTCAATGGTGTACTAATGTTTCTAAGTTCCTCAGGTGGTGGTTTTTTCAACTAAACTTGATTGTCACCTGAAAACTTCATGAATAGATGTTGTTTCCTTTTCATGTTTACTTGCTGCAGGTGTGAAGATTTTAAAATTAGTGTCTTGATTCTGAATAGGTTTGTGTTTTGTATGTACATCTTTCAGTGAAATCTGTTCTGGAAAGTGTGAAATCAGAACGTAACTGCATAACAACACTTCATATATACCTGCTCCATACTTGGAAATGCAAAATCTACCCATTGATATCCAAGTCAGCAGAGGTGAAATTGTGTCAGCAGCAGTGAGATAATTATGAATGTGTTTCCTGGTGTAGGCAGGATCTTGGTCAGCACTGCTAAGCACTGTGGATTCCAACTGTTAACAGAAGGATGGCATGCAGAATTACTTGTGAAACTGACAGTCTGTTTTGACCCATTTATTGTTTATAAGTGTATATAAAATACTTTTGTGCAGCTGAGCCAGAATCTAAAATCCTTACAAAAACATAGGAATGCTGTGGTGTTGTGATGAAAGGAAACTGATGTATGACATAATGGCAGCTTAGCTAATAAGAAGAAATGATGCACCATTTCTTTTACTCAGCTAAAATCCAACAAGAAGAGAACTTCATGGCTAGACCCTATAGTGGTTAATGTGTGTTCTAGGTATTTTCTAAGCAATCAGGAAATAAGTGTGTGTGTTGCTGAATGCTTTGAAAGTGCTGGGGAAATGAAAACATGGTTTTCTGTAGTAATATTAATGAAACATAATATTTACTGAAGAAAAATAAATCACACTATGTTTAGAACATCTGTCATTTTATATATAATTTGAAGAGAGTTGCTCATTCGAATGTTAGATTTTTAATTTTTTTCTTTGAATTAGTGTTATTAAATCAGGTAGCATGCTTAGGAAATATATATCTCTATATGGATATGTAATATATATTTTAAAAAGCAGAATTATTAAATGTTCACCAAGGCAGCGAGGGTGTCGTTTGAGTTTGTTTGACCTTTTTCAAACGATATTTTGTTATTGGGTTTCGTGTGGGGTTTTTTTTGTTTTGTGTTGGGTTTTGTTTTGTGGGTTTTTTTTTTTTTATTTTCATCATTGTTGTTTCCAAAAAGCTTTGCTTGAACTCCTCTTATCTGAACTTGGTTTTCAGAATGTATTTTTCTGTGTGGTCTTGATTTTCCAAGTCCGAGAGGCATTCAGGAGTGTGTTCAATTACAGTCTTAATTACTTTGGTTTTCTATGTGACAGTACTGTAGGCTTGACTGTTAGAAACATTCACTAGTGTTACCTGCCAAATTGCATGAGCAACTGCATGAGAGGCTGTATCAAGCAATGGAACCTACCACTTCTGATCTTTATCCCAATCAGATAAGACCTGTTAGAGCTATGATCTGAGTGCTAATTTTGCATGATTGGGTAGGAGCACCTTTTCCATTTATTTCTGACTCTAGATAATCCATAAGTTTGTGAAGGTGTATGATGTGTACACATTAAAAACAGAGCTTTCTTTAATTTTGGATTACTAACTTTCAAAGGAAAAACACTTCATGGACATGGAGAGCTCCTTAAGGGGTATTCTTGAGCATGTTTTGAAAAAGTATCTCTAAGTAGTTTTTCTGAGTTACTGTTTAGAAAAAAATGACGTATAGTCAAGACTTAAAAGCTCACTACATATTAAATAATTAAATGTATTTGGAAATAAGATATCTGTAAGGAATGTGGTCTGTATAGTAACCTTGCTGACAAGCTTCCTTTCTTGGTCTTTTTTCTTTCTCAAATCCCTGGATTGACCTTTACTTAAAATTTAGTTCTTCTCCAAACTTTTCGCCTAAAAGAACTGTACACGGACACTACATTATGCATGGATCCTTCTTAAAATGGACTTGATCCACTTCGTGTGGAGTCTTACAAGTTGTATTTCAAATATACTTTGTGAGAAAAGCCAAACTACTTAAATAGTAGTTGTGTCAGGTTTTTAAGTATAGTTTGCCTATTTAATAGTTCGAGTTTAAGTTAAAGGAAAGAATAAGTTCAAATATACCTCTTTCTAAAAAGCTGTGTTTTGTGCTGTGTAACTTGCCAGCTAACAGAATAACCTTGATAGAGTGTGTTAGCCTTTGCTTCTTTTTCATACATATTTATTCTGCTATGCTAGGACCATCCAATGGGAATTAATTACTTCAGCAATGATTGAAGAAATTTTATTTTAAATCTAAGCTATTTTCTGTGAATTCATAACATAAAAGCAGCTCCTGACTAATAACTAAAAATAATATATATTTAATGAAAAAGAATTGCCTTGAATCTTCAATGTCCAGAAGACATGCCTCTATCTCCAACAATCATAGCAGAAGATCTTTGCCATGTAATGTTCCTTATCTTTTAATCACTGGGCAAATTCAAGTTTAATAATGAAAATTTTCATGACAAAACTAAAGGGATTTTACAGATGTAGGAGAGACTGGTTTCCATTTCAGTTCTCCCACATTAAAAATATTAAATTGGTTTGGGAAGAGCTCAGGCTAATACTTAAAGTTCTTATTTTTCCAGTTTGAGCACAGGCATTAATTTATCAAACAGCTATATGACTGTGTGTGCAGGCATATAGAAATGTTCATAGTTCCCTGCCTTTTTATGTTTCTGAAAAATTATGGCAACATTGTAGTTACAGTTCACAAATAGTACGGTCATCTGCCAATGAAGCAAAAAACCTCATTTTTTTTAGTTCCTGGGTAGTTAGTCAGAATAATGATGCAGAATAACTAATTGTGAAGAGCATAACCTGCAGATAGATGACTGAATTGGCATTCAAAAGCCTGGCTCTGTTCCTTGTTCTGGCATGGATTTATTGTATGACCTTAGACACCTGTTTCTCTTTCCCTTTTTTCTAGAGTGCCTTATCTATTCTGAGAATCCCTTTGCAGCAAAAATATCTACTTCTGGTTGCAGTTTTACAGATAATAGGTGATACGTAGAAAATGTATCTGTACCAGATGTATGTTATAAAACATGTTCTACTGAAATACAAATGTAAGCAGATAACTCTTTCTTCCCTACTTTTTCATAGAGGAAAGTATTTTACATAGCTGCTTGCAACTTAAAATTTGGTGTAATCAGAGACCAGACAGCATGGTAAGTCTGAATGAAAACCTTGATCAGCTTTGAATTTTAAATTTGGATGTCTTAAATTTGCCCCCGAAGCTTAATGAATTTACGTAGTTCGTGTAATTTGAAGAATGTCTAGCCTTTTGGGATATTGGAATTTTTGCAAATTAGAAGTATTAAAATTTTGCCAAATGAAGTAATATCTGAAAATGGACTAAACCCCTCCTTTTTTTTAAAAAAAATATTATTTTTTATTATTATTCCATGTTTTCTCTGTGAGCTATTGTGCTTCTGGGAACAGATCCCATTTCCTATGGTGTCATGAGATTTCATTTCTGTGTAGTGGTCTTTCAGCTAGGCACCATTAAAATAGCTGAGAGAATCACTGCAGGATGATGTGACTATAACTTCTAGGTGAAGTGTACATCAAAAGCTTAAGATGTACTCGGGCATGTCTATAGTTTTACTTTTTTTTTTTTTTTTTAATAGGGGAATTGTAAAATGTATTAGTAAAGCTGTGAAATAGTTAAATACTTGTGTATATGATTAAAGCTAGAGATAGGTTGATTCAAGTTAGATGTTAGGAAGAATTTCTTCCCCATGAGAGTGGTGAGACACTGGAACAGGTTGCCCAGAGAGGTGGTGGAAGCCCCATCCTTGGAAGTTTTTAAGCCCAGGCTGGATGGGGCTCTGAGGAACCTGCTCTAGTGGGAGGTGTCCCTGCCTGTGGCAGAGGGGTTGGAACTGGATGATCTTCAAGGTCCATTCCAAGCCTGACAATTCTGTGATTATGTATAATCCATCAGGTGAAGTTTATGTTAATTGTCCCTCTTTATTAAGTTCCTCTTGAGGGGAGGCAGGCTGGAGAAAGAAAAAGCGGAGTCTTCTGGTTTAGTTTCTCTTCTCCCCGGTGTACAGGATGAATGACTGCAGGAACTCAAGTTTAAGGGAACGATGGGGCTGATTCTCATAGTAGACCATCTAAAGCTCCCTCTGTCTTACTTCAAAATCTGAACTCCATTGTTTCCAAAAATTATGCTCAGAGTGCAAACATCTATGTTATCCTCCACTAATCTTTATTTATATAGGTGTTTGGTTTTCTCTGGTGCTGAATTTAGCATCCCTCCTCTTTGCTTTCAACTGCTGACTTTCTTCAGGATATATGCTCTAGGATACAAGACGGAATATATGCAGTGGAAGCTTTGTCCATCGACTTGTGGTACGTTTAGCATGTAGCTCAATGCCTTGTGTTATCTTAAAGGAACAAAAATTGTCTGTAAGAAGTTTGAAGGACATAAATTTGAGTACAAGTTTTCTGGAATTGGACAGTAATTCTTTGAATTTCTTAGTTTAAGTGCATCGAGGTTGTATTTCTACCTGATACTAATATTACTGCACATAATGTAACCAGGTGGTGTTATCCTCAACTATGGTTTTATACTAATCAGTGGATTTGATTCTAGTACACAGTGTGTAGCCTGTATTGTAATAATACTCGCACACAACTGATAGAGATTTTGTGTTAATTTACTTCATTGGCCTTGAGGAGTTCCTAGGAGTCTTAGTTGCAGGCTTATTGCACCAGGCATTGTAAAACAGAATAAAAAGACATGCTTGTCTTTCTTCTCTACTCCATGTACTCTATACATATATTACAGGTGATATAAAATATGACCTAAGATTAATCTTAGCATCTTGTCATAATTTGCATTTAAGACTTTAAAGGTAGGGACTACTACTTAGTATGAACAAATTATTAAAGTTAATTAAAAATAATGTGTTAGAGTTGGTTGGTTGTTTTTTTTTTAGTGGGAGCTTGGACAGCTAGAACCTGGTAACCCTGATCACAATTTTCTGCTTTTTTCTTGCAATTCATAGTTCTTCTTTTCACTGTCTTCAGTTTTTAACTGAAAGGTGAGTGTTTGGTGAGAATTGTGATGCCTTTGCTGGACCTCCTGTTTCCCATGTCCAAGGAGGTGAAAATGGGATCAGAAGCTGTCCTTGAAATGATTGCTCAGATTTTGCTGTGACGTGATGTTTGAGTGCTTGGAGACACTGGAGATACGGCCACAGGTGAATTTGCACTAAGAGGCCTATAATGAGTTGCCAAACTTTTTGGAGGACTAGTGAATTGGCTTAGGATGTGCAATCAGCTGATTTGCAGCTTGGAGAAAATAAATGAGGAGCTGAGAGTTCACTGTTACTTTAATTTTGATGGTGGGAAGGGTTGTTTGACTGTCGTGTAAAGTTGAAGAGCCTTTTAAATATGAACTTCTGATTTCAAGTGCACTTGAATAGCCATGCCACTTCAGCAGCTCCTGCTGTGTCCGTTTTGGTGCAGATGTTTGTGCAGTGATGCAGTGAGTGGATCTGCCGGTCCACAAGTGGCTTTTCTCCGTGGCAGAGTTTCTTGACTGTATCAGTTCCCTGATCTGGCTTGCTGCTCGCTGGCGTGTTCATGTCAGTGAGTAAGGAAGACTTGCAGAAGCAAAAAAATCTGGTTGGGTATTTTTAGTTTGGTGTTATCCAAATGCGTGTGTGTGTTTGTGTGTTTTCTAAAAGCACTTCAGAAAAAAATATTTTTGGGGTAGGGGAAGAAATCCACAGTTAAATAATAGCCACGTGCAAAATTCTGATTGTTGTTTGTTGTCTTCTTTACGTGATACCTTTTATTATAGCAGCTGAATACCCCAAATATGTCTGTTCATGTCTCCCCTGTGAGGGAGGAAGATGCAATGACTCAGGCTTAGGAAAATTTTCTGTGGCCACTTAGGGAAATACATGAAATAAGAAGTGAAAGTAGATCTTATCTAGCATAATAATCCCCAGAGCATTCTCCTCTCTCAATTGACAAAGCTCACTATGTTCCTTCTGCCACGCTCATCTGTTCTTCACCCATTTTGTGAGAACTTTCCTTAATTGTTTGGATTTAAGCTCATACATACTGACTTTCTAAAAAGCTGTACAGACATTTTGACAAAGAAGGCATAGCGTGTCTCTGTGAGATGATGGAAACTAGTTACAATCCACTTGGCCAAGCTTTAAGTCATTTGAAGAACATTTTGATGAAGTTTTTTATTGGGTAAGACAAAAATACCGGTTTTTTGTTAGTGTTGGGGTTTTTTTTAGTGTTTTGTTTGGTTTTGTTGTTTGGTTTTGTTTGTTTTTTGTCAAAGCAAATACCAGTACTGGTTTTCAGGACATGTTGATAGTATGTCTTCTTATTACACATTTAAGCATGTGTAATAGCTGCATATGGAAGTTTTTTAAGATGTGATTTTTATTATTTTTTTAATGTAAAATTCAGTTTTCGGTAACACAAGTATTCTGGTTTTAACTTCAATTTTTATATACTTTCCAAGATACTTTGTCTACCCGAGTTTATCTGCTTCAACAGGTTCTGGCACTCTCAGTGAAAATTAATTGTATACTGTTTGAACCTTGAGTGGTATAGTAGGACTGCTTTGATAGAATACATTACTATGACTTGGTGAGAGCCAGATTAGCCTGCTGGTTTCTCTTGAAGTGCTGTGGTGAATAAGACAATATCAGAGTTTTCCATGTCTTAGATCATTCTGTTTATTTGTAGTAAGCAAAAGTAACTCGTAATGGAGCAGGATCTGAAACAGCTTTATAGAAGGGTATGGAGAAAATGTGTTTGCAGTTGAGGGTAACTCTGTCTTGTTGAAAAAAGTGAGCAGTGGGGATTACTGCTTGGACAAACTGATGACCTTTTGAAGTGCTGGCTGTCTGGGTTTGCTTCCCTACTACACCTAAGGCTGAAAGTTTCCCTTTGCTTTTAAAAAGTCATCAAACTGTGGAAGAAATAAGTTAGATCTGTGCTTTGTTACGTGCAGTCTTGGGTTTGATCCTTAAGTTCATCTGCTTGTGGCATAGCTGATTGGCCTTGTCTTAAAAGTAGCAGACAGGTTAATATCCCCCCCAAACTGAAACGAGCTGCCAGCCATTGCTCAGGTGTCCAAGTAAGAACTGTGGGCCTGCAGAAATCAGGGTTACCAACTTGGCCTTAACAATGGAAATCATACTGAGTACGTCTTTCTGTTCCTATATCTCAGACTCAATTCAGATCCTGGGGGTTGTTAATTTACAAACTATGCCACTGAGTTGCTCATACTCAAGTTCTGACACGGTGGGGTTTTTTTTTGGTTGTGGGTGTGCACTGCTACTTTAAGAAGATACAGTGAGGAAGGGCAAAAATGGTAAATTTTGCGTTTTGTATGGATTGTGACTGGAAGTGGCTACAGAGGTGTCAGTGTATCTCTGTTATTTGCGCAGCATTTAGCAAATAAGGATTTTTAATTAGAAGCCTGGACACTATAAAGTCCCCACTTGTTCATGTACACTTTCTGACTATGGAAAATGCTATCTTACTGTTTGTCACCTGCCTGTAACTACATTTTCTTTCCCGATAAGCGTTCTAGGAAGTGAGAGGTCTTTGACAGATCACTGAAAATATATTGCATTTGACTGCTGCCTGAGACTTCCCCGCACAGATGGGTCACAGTAGTCAACCTAAATCTAAAGAAAACTTAACGAAGCAGAAAGGCCTCGCTTACACCCTACAGAATTAAGTGATACTGGCTTTGTTTGCTCCTTTGTAGGCTTATTGTTAAGAATGAAGCATATCCCCACAGTATTTTGGGTTTGAGCTCACTTGTTTTGAGCTGGCTGTCTGCAGTGATGCGTTACTATACTGGCATCAGTACTACGTGGGAAGATCTGGGCAGCTGTCCTGTATTTGGCCGATCTTTGATAATCAGTACCAAAAAAATTCTAAAGATTTATATGGTTTTAAAAAAAACCAAACCCAACCCTAGCACAGTATGTCACTGAAGATCATTTCACACAGTAATCTTGGTGTGGGAGTACTGATGAACCCTGCTAATCAGCAGTGGTTGGGGGCAGTCTCATACACATTCAGGAACTGTTGAAAGATACTTACACGCTGTTGCCCATCATTTGGTAATCTCGCTCACAGTGGGATCACAATGCAGTAGCTCCTTATTTTGAGGAACTCCTATGTTAACAAAGTCCTATAAGGCTGTTTCAGACGATTAAACAAGGAACAAAATCTGCATTGTAGATGTACTTAAAATTAAATTCACATGGAGAAGGTAGGTTGAAAGGCTGCCTGAAATAACTTCAGATGTTTCACAAATAAGCCTGAGATGTGGGTAACGGGACCTAGTGCTTCTCTCTATTAGTGATTTATGTGTAGTGATTTCGTAAGTGAGGTTTCTTTTATCAGCCACACAAACTTGTAATACGCTTCTTTTGCTCTTAGTGGATTGAAGGCAAGTTATGATTACTGAGCTATTAGGGACAAAACACATGTGTTGGAGCAGAGTGCAACTGCTTATCCTAGTGAATGTAGTCTGTAGTGTCTAGATGGAGATGCTCAGATGGCTCTACAGCTATAGGCTATCAATACTTGAGGAGAATCATGCAGCTTTATTGGGAGAGCTGGATGCACGTGTAGTGAGAGTGTAAGTGTGACACTGGAATAGTGAAAGCTGTGCCAGAATCTTACCGTCTCTTCGAATAGATGCTGAAGGTTTTTGGATGTTTTGGAAAACACTGTAAATTTGTGTAATTTGTGGCCGTTAATAGAACCCTTTTTTTGGAGGCAGGACTTGGCCCCTTCTGCTGGCGATGGGATTAGGGATGTGTAACACCGTAACGGAGTTTTATACCGTTGTGTTGTAGTCTCTAGTCAGCAGCTGAGGTATCCTTCTCTGGAGTTCCTGCAGGTGAAGGAATACGTACCAGCTGCAAGTGTTTTTAAAGGCTTCCAGGAAAAGTTTAATCAAGTAAATATATATTTTTTTTTTTTTTTTTTCTGTGGATCTAGGTAGACTTTGAAGGCTTCATCTGTTTGAATGTATTTTTTTAACAAGGCTTGTTCATTCTCAGTGGTTTTGCTGAGAACATAGCACTTGGATCTTAGCACTTTACAGCACTGTTATTGCTAAGAAAGATTGTTACAATAGTCACTGTAATAGTCCTGCATTTATGGTGCATTCATGACAGCAGATGTGCTGTATGTCTTAAGTTATCAATGATGTAATGAATTGAAGCACCTCCTATCTTTTCTTACTTTTGTTATTAATGAAATGCCTTTTTTTTTCTTTGGCTGCTATTCTGCTGGTTGTGTTAAGGTTCTTGGGAGATATTCAAAACAAGTGTTGTTCTGTAGGAGGCATGAAAACAGAAAGCATTTGCTTAGGGCACCAGTAATCTGAGTTCTCCTGATGAAAAATTGTTATCTATTTGTCAGGGTCAAATCCAAGATTAAAAAAAATAAACTGAAGGAGAAAAACATTCTCTGTGTTCTGAGTTAGTGAACATAGCTTCTGGACTAAATAAATATTATATGGTTGCATGAGATTATGGAGGATAGGAATTTGTGCCTCAGGTTGACATTTACTTGATCTCTGTTCCTGAAGTGAAGGTGTTTTATGGCATCTTGTGCTGTTTCTGTCCCATTATGTAATTAAAATGATTCTTTTTTTAAGTGAGGAAGTCTTAAGAATGTTTCCTGGCATTGTCAATGTATTTTAGCCGTTTTCAAGCCTTTGTTAGTACTGTTGTAGAGGAGTTAATATCATCACAGAAGTTTTTCTACGATGTAATGCAAAAGGTGCTTCCTGAGACCTTGTTCATCAGGCCATGGAAAATTAGCTTTATTAAAGTTATACTTAAAAACCAGTCTGAGATTCTGTGAGAGACGGAGCCTGTGGTGGGGATGGAAATGTTGCTTTCATGAGAAGAGGTTGCAAAGTACGTGCCTTCCAGGGTCTGCACGCAGTCTCTGAAGCACGTGTGTGTTGCTGATTGCAGAGCCCCAGACTGCTTATCTAGAGAAGCTGCCAGTTGCAGTAGATGTTTCTTACCTTTAGTTTGATAACTTCTATTTCTCTGTATGTTGTTTTTTCTCTTGTTTTTGGGGTTTTTTTTTTGGGTGGGGGGTGTGTCTCTTTTTTGCTTTAACAGCGAGTCATACAAAAATGGAGAAAGAAGCTTGCATTAAGTATCCCAGTTTTGAGGGCAAGAGCTTCAAACGGGTGAAACATCAAAAGGAATAATTCAGAAAAAGGAGGAGTTTATCCATAAGAAGCCCAAGCTGGGCAGATTGGCACACTGGCTCTCATAGAAGTGTTATTCATGTGATATATGTAGTCTTTAAAATGCTAAAAAAGTGGAAGTTCAGCAGAAGAGCAAACCTTTCTTATAGTATGACACTTAAAATATTAGCGTGTAAGATTAAAATAGCAGTGAAGTTGACTTCCTAGAAGAGGAGAGACGGAGTTGGAGTCTTAACAACTTGAAAGTTCGCTTCTGATTGTAGTAAATGTTTTGTTAATATTCTTGTGGACATCAAGCTGTGTGAACCAAGGCTTCAACACAAAGATGCCTTTGAGTTAGCAGAGAGGTACTGTAGGGACATGCATTGCAGTAGGGTTTTTTTGGTGGTGTGTGTTCTGTAGCCTGCGTTTGCAAACAGATAGCAGAAACCCAGATATAGTCAGGGTAAGTTTCTTAAAAAACCCTAGTGGTAGAGCTAGAGCCTTCTGTATGTAACAGACATATTAATAAAAAATTAAATCTTGAAAGGCAGATGGAGAAAGAGCATGATGCCAGACGTTGCCTGCATCTCTTCATTTGTATGCCTGTTTTCTTGGGACTCTTTGGTGATCATCTACTTGAACAAAACATTTAAGTGTGAAACTAGACTTTAAGTCTGAGTGGGTTCACATGGCAAGCACAAAATGTGGCTAAGTGAGAAAACATAATGCAGGCGGGTCTTCCAGGAAGTTTCTGATCTGAGGAGTCAGGGTTCTGTTTCCTGGCAAAGTATGAACATTGTCTTATTCTCCAGGTGGCTTTATCCAGTTTGTTTTAAGGAAGTCCACAAGGTGTTTCAGAAATGAAATGCTTTTTCCATCTGTGTATTGATTTTATTTATTCCTGTAAATAATAATCTTTAAAAAGACAGTGTATATGCATGTATTTCTTGACCATACTTCTTAATGCATCTAGTGATGTGTCAGGCTTTTATAGCAGGACTAACCAGTGTCCTCAAACAATTTTACGGCTCTGGTCCATACGCTGAATAAGAGATTGAAGTACGTAGGAGAACCTTCCTGAAGTGCACTTACTTAGGTGGTGATTATGTAAATGTAGATAACCATATATGGTGTTCCAGAATACCTTTTCTGGCTGACAGATGTTTTCAGTTAAGTTTAATTCAAGGTAATACAAAAGTTCTGAGGGATGAAGTTGTAGACCCTTGTACTCAAATAGTATACTTATTCTGACTTTCCATCTTTTAAAACAAAGCGGATTGGGGGGTGGGGGGCGAGGGGCAGGAAATAGCATTTGTGGTCTTGCTGTCTTGGTTTTCACCTAAAAGTGTCCCTGCAGTAGTCGGGAACAGCGTGGAGCAGATGTCTTTGAGCACGCTGCAGCCAGTTCTTTCACAGGTTCCTGTAGATCTTTTTCGTTGGAGTATCTTGGTTTGAGCTTTGGTCAATTGTGTGTTGAGTGTTTTCTGACAGAGATACTTCCCAGAGTGAAACGGGGGCCTTGGATATCAGTCCTGCAGTACATCCAAGCCTGGTTTGAGACTGTTGCAGGGTTCTTGTTGTTGCATCTTTAAACATAGTAGCAAAATACTTGAGTACTCTGTGTTAGCTGTAAAGAGTAGTTGGACAGTGGGAATTGTTCTTTGCTTTGCAAAATACTGTTTTGTTTCTTCAGGGGCACTTAAGCAGACCCAGTTAGTAAATGACTGTGGGGAAATACTAATGCTGAAAATGCTCTCTAACAGGTAGTAGGCTACCAACTTGTATTTTCTTCAATGTGAAAGATTCCTCTTTCTTTTTGCATTCCTTAGAAGGTTGGAAGGTTGCATGGAGAGGGGATACGCGTTGATGTACCAGAAAGTAGGCGACAAGTACTAAGTTTTAATTGCTATTAAAGCAGTGAAATTGAGCAGCGGTATTGGTGTGACTGGGAGATATGGATGCTATACCTTTTTTTTTTTCCTCTCTTTTCTCCCCATTTAGGAGGGCTTTCGAGCTGCCGCTCTGCTGCTGAACAGCATGCAGTCCTTTCGGGAGCAAAGTAGTTACCACGGAAACCAGCAGAGCTACCCGCAGGAAGTGCACGGTTCATCCCGACTGGAAGAGTTCAGCCCCCGCCAGCAGGCCCAGATGTTCCAGAGCTTTGGAGGAGGTGCTGGCAGTGGACGTCGTGGAGCAACAGGAGCCTCTACAGCAATGCCTGGTGAGAGCTCTGGCCATCAGAGCTACCAAGGTTTCAGAAAAGAAGCAGGAGAGTTTTACTATATGGCTGCCAACAAAGATCCAGTGGCGTCAGGAGGGCAGCAGCCACCTCAGCGCAGGCCTTCTGGACCAGTACAGAGCTATGGGCCCCCTCAAGGGAGTAGTTTTGGGAGTCAGTATGGGAGCGAGGGACACGTGGGCCAGTTTCAAACACAGCATTCAACCCTTGGGGGTGTATCCCACTATCAACAGGATTATACTGGTCCTTTTTCTCCAGGGAGCACCCAGTATCAGCAGCAGGCTTCTAGCCAGCAGCAGCAGGTGCAGCAGCTGAGACAGCAGATCTATCAGTCTCATCAGCCTTTACCCCAGGCTTCCAGCCAGTCTGCCTCTAGCACCTCACACTTGCAGCCGATGCAGCGTCCATCCACACTGCCTTCCTCTGCTTCTGGGTACCAGTTACGAGTAAGTCAGTTCAGCCAACACTATCAGCCACCTTCGTCGTCCTCCTCTTCCTCTTTCCCCTCCCCGCAGCGGTTTGGCCAGTCAGGACAGAATTACGACGGAAGCTACAACGTGAATTCTGGGTCACAGTACGAAGGCCACGCTGTGGGTTCCAACGCACAGGCGTACGGGACCCAGTCGAACTACAGCTTTCAGACGCAACCGATGAAAAGCTTTGAGCAGTCTAAGCTGCCCCAAAGTGGGCAGCAGGGGCAGCAGCAACAGCACCCGCCGCAGCACGTCATGCAGTATTCAAATGCTGCCACCAAGCTCTCTCTTCAAAGTCAAGTGGGACAGTACAGCCAAACTGAAGTTCCTGTAAGGTCACCGATGCAGTTCCACCAAAACTTCAGTCCGATCTCGAATCCATCTCCTGCTGCTTCTGTGGTTCAGTCTCCAAGCTGCAGCTCTACCCCTTCTCCACTCATGCCAGGTGGAGAAAATCTTCAGTGTGGGCAAGGCAACATGTCCATGGGTTCTAGAAACCGAATCCTGCAGATGATGCCTCAGCTTAGTCCTACGCCATCTATGATGCCAAGCCCCAATGCTCATGCAGGAGGATTCAAGGGGTTTGGGCTGGAAGGACTGCAGGAAAAAAGGCTCACAGATCCAGGACTGAGCAGCCTGAGTGCTCTAAGTTCCCAAGTGGCCAATCTGCCCAACACAGTCCAGCACATGCTGCTCTCGGATGCCTTGGCACCTCAGAAAAAAAGTTCCAAAAGGTCATCCTCTTCTAAGAAGGCGGACAGCTGCACCAACTCTGAAGGCTCCTCCCAGGCAGAGGAGCAACTCAAGTCTCCCATGGCAGAGTCCCTTGATGGTGGCTGTTCCAGTAGTTCAGAGGATCATGGGGAAAGTGTGAGACAGCTGAGTGGCCAGAGCACCAGCTCAGACACCACTTACAAAGGGGGTAACTTAGAGAGATCCAACTCCTCACCAGCACAAGGCTCTCAGAGTGAGCCATCAAAACTCAGCAGCAGCCCTGCAGCTAGGGAAGATGTGGCCTCCCCTGATGGGAAGGAAGCGGTGGTGGCTGTGGAAAATGCCCCAAAAGTGAATGAAAAGGCAGTTGGGGTGATTGTCTCCCGGGAAGCCATGACAGGAAGAGTAGAAAAGTCAGGTGGACAAGATAAACCTGCACAGGATGATGCTTCCACAGCCACTCAGGCACCAGCTAGTGCTTCTGGAGCCAAAGAAGCTGGGCATGCAGGGACACAGCCAGAAACTCAAGGGGGAAGTAAAGGGAGCAAGAGTGGAGATAACACTAACCATAACGGAGAGGGGAACAGCCAGCCGGGTCATGCGGTTGTTGGGCCAAATTTTCCTGCAAGAACAGAATCTTCTAAATCTCCTGGCAGTTTAAGGTATAGTTACAAGGATAATATAGCAGCTGGTATACAGAGAAATATTGGCGGCTTTCCACAGTATCCTGGTCAAGAAAAAGGGGATTTTCCGGGGCACAGTGAGCGCAAAGGCCGGAATGAGAAGTTTCCTAGCCTCCTACAGGAGGTCTTACAGGGGTACCACCATCACCCAGACAGAAGGTATTCTAGGAATGCACAGGAGCATTCTGGGATGGCTGGGAGTTTGGAGGGAGCCATGAGGCCCAATATCTTAATTAGTCAAACCAATGAATTGACCAATAGGGGCCTCTTAAATAAAAGCATGGGGTCTCTCCTGGAAGGCCCTCACTGGGGTCCCTGGGATAGGAAATCTGGCAGCACAGCTTCTGACATGAAGCAGATAAATCTGGCTGATTACCCTATTGCTAGAAAGTTTGATGTGGAGTCTCAATCTTCTGCCCATGAAGGAGGGCTCTCAGAGAGGAGATCAGTGATCTGTGACATATCTCCATTAAGGCAACTTGTCAGGGATCCTGGCCCTCACCCAATGGGGCACATGGGTCCTGAGGCCAGAAGCGGAAGGAGTGAGCGTCTTCCCCCTGGCTTGAGCCAGTCAGTAATACTCCCTGGTGGCTTAGTATCCATGGAAACAAAGATGAAATCTCACAGTGGGCAAATAAAAGAAGAAGATTTTGAACAGTCAAAGAGCTCGGCTAGTCTCAATAATAAAAAAACAGGAGACCATTGCCATCCTGCTGGCATCAAGCACGAATCTTTCCGAGGCAACGCTAGCCCTGGAGCTGCGGTCTCCGATGCTGCTCCAGACTACATTCCCCAGCAGGACAGCAGATCGACACAGATGAGACGGGCACCTGGCAGAACTGGAAGCAGCAGGGGTAAATCACCATCTCAGTTTCAGGACCTTGCTGATAAGCTGAAGATGTCACCAGGCAGAAGCAGAGGCCCAGGAGCGGATTTGCATCACATGAACCCACACATGACACTATCTGAAAGAGTTAACAGGGGTTCTTTGCATTCTGCTTACCCTCAGAATTCTGAAGGCCCGTCTTTGGCTGCAGCATATCACGCAAATGCTAGGCCTCATGCTTTTGGTGACCCTAACCAGAGTTTAAATTCCCAGTATCATTACAAGAGACAGATATACCAGCAACAGCAAGAGGAGTACAAAGATTGGGCAAGCAGCACTGCTCAGGGTGTGATTGCTGCAGCTCAGCACAGGCAGGAAGGGGCAAGGAAGAGCCCCAGACAGCAGCAGTTTCTGGAGAGAGTGAGGAGTCCCTTAAAAAATGATAAGGATGGAATGATGTACCTTCAAGGTAGCTCTTACCATGATACTGGGAGCCAGGAATCTGGGCGCTGTGTTATGGGGAGTGACAGTACTCAGAGCAAATGCACCGAGCTCAAACATGGCAACCAGAAGTTGCAGCACCACGAATCTGGTTGGGACCTCTCTCGGCAAACTTCTCCTGCCAAAAGCGGTGGCCCTCTAGGAGCAGCCAATCAAAAAAGATATTGCCCTCAAGACAGCGATGGGCATCGCCGAGAGGAGCCTACAGATTTGCCCAAGCCTAGTAATGCCATGCTCAGGCTCCCCGGCCAGGAAGACCAGTCTCCTCAAAATCCATTAATTATGAGGAGGAGAGTCCGTTCTTTCATCTCTCCTATCCCTACCAAAAGGCAGCCACAGGATATGAAGAACAGTGGCAGTGAAGATAGAGGGCGACTGATGACTTCAGCAAAGGAAGGAGCTGATAGAGCATACAACTCCTACGCCCATTCATCTCAAAGCCAAGATGTTGGCAAGTCGGTTGCAAAGGGAGATTCCTTCAAGGACCTGCCAAGTCCCGAAAACAGGAATTGCCCTGCTGTTTCCCTCACAAGCCCGGCTAAGACCAAAATACTGCCCCCAAGAAAGGGGCGAGGATTAAAACTGGAAGCTATTGTTCAAAAAATTACATCTCCCAATATTAGGAGAAGCGTTTCTACCAACAGTGCTGAAACTGGTGCAGATACTGTCACTCTTGATGACATCCTGTCCCTTAAGAGCGGACCTGAAGGAGGAAATGTGGCTGGACATGGGCCGGAGGCTGAGAAGAGAAAAGGAGAGATGTCCGATCAAGTGGGGCCAGCAAGCCAGGATACAACAGGTGAAATAACTGTTCCAAGATCTTCAGAAGAGTGGCAAAGCAATGAGGATGATAAAACCAAGAAAGAGGCCACTGAAAATGCTGGTGTTGGTAAAGAAGGAGCAGGATCCAGTGCAGCACCACCACCTTCTCAAAAATCAGTTGGTCAGGGAAGGGCTGATGGATCTGTAAGCGGAGCTGGAACTCTGACCTTTTCCGACTCAAAAACAATTTCCCCTTCCAGTGTGTTTACTTCTGAACCAAATCCAAAGCCCGAGGAAAAGGATGGAGATGTGACAAACATTTCGCCCAAGCCAGATGGTTTCCCTCCAAAAGGATATTTTCCCTCTGGAAAGAAAAAGGGGAGGCCGATTGGGAGCGTGAACAAGCAGAAGAAGCAACAGCAGCAGCAACAGCAGCAACTGGCACCCCCCCCACCCCCCCCACCAGTACCTTCGCAGTCTTCAGAAGGGGTAGGTGGTGGGGAGCCAAAGCCGAAGAGACAGAGGAGGGAGAGGCGAAAACCTGCAGCACAACCACGGAAGCGGAAGCCTAGACGGGCTGCTCCCATTGTGGAGCCTCAAGAACCAGAGATCAAGCTCAAATACGCCACCCAGTCTGTAGATAAAACTGACTCCAAGAATAAGTCCTTTTTCCCTTATATTCACGTGGTAAACAAGTGTGAATTAGGCGCTGTGTGCACAATCATTAATGCGGAGGAAGAGGAGCAGAACAAATTGGTGAGGGGTCGGAAAGGACAGAGGTCTTCAACACCCCCTCCTAGCAACACAGAGAGCAAAGTGCTGCCCACATCAACTTTCATGCTTCAGGGCCCTGTAGTAACAGAGTCTTCTGTCTTAGGGCATCTGGTTTGCTGCCTGTGTGGCAAATGGGCCAGCTATCGTAACATGGGTGACCTCTTTGGTCCTTTCTACCCCCAGGATTACGCAGCCACCTTGCCCAAGAACCCGCCTCCAAAGAGGGCCACAGAAATGCAGAGCAAGGTCAAGGTACGGCACAAAAGTGCTTCTAATGGTTCCAAGACAGATACAGAAGAGGAGGAAGAACAGCAACAACAGAAGGAACAAAGAAGCCTAGCTGCTCATCCCCGCTTTAAGAGGCGGCACCGCTCTGAGGACTGTAGCGGAGCCTCTCGGTCACTTTCAAGGGGAGCTTCTTGTAAAAAAGCAACCACTGATGGTGCCGGTGGTGGTGAAAAGACTCCTTTGGACTCAAAACCCTCTATGCCCACTGCAGAAGGTGGCACTGAGCTGGAGTTACAAATTCCTGAACTACCTCTTGACAGCAATGAATTTTGGGTCCATGAGGGTTGTATTCTCTGGGCCAATGGGATCTACCTGGTCTGTGGCAGGCTCTATGGGCTGCAGGAAGCTGTGGAGATTGCAAGAGAGATGGTGAGTACCTAACCTTCCTATGAAAAATTATTTGTTTTCATCTGCAATGCATATACCATTTGGGATATGTTTTTTTTTCTTGTTCTTCATGTCTTCAATGGTCATCTTTCATCTTTAATAAATCTCTAGTGATGTCCTTTTGACGGCCTTGTTTAGATCTCTGCCACACCTGATCAGGCTAACTTCAGGCATCAAAAAGCTGGATACTCATTACATTCTAAAAGTTCTAGATATGCAAAGGCTTTCTCACAGCTGCAGGGATCTTTTTTTCTCCTCCTTATTCTATCCTGTTAGATACTTAATATTCTCTAGGGCTCTTGGAATCATACAGTGAAAGGGCAAGTGGCAGAAGGCACGACTGCAAAGAAAAAAAATAAAAAAAAGTTCCAATTCAGCATTGGGCAAAAAAATTCACAGTGGGGGTGGTCAAACATTGTATTGAGGGAGAGAATGACAGAGAAGCTGCGGAGTATCTGTTCTTGGAGATGCACAAATGTGACCAGGAATGGTTCTAAGCAACCTACTTTATCTTGGAAGTTGGATCTAGTTTCAAAGTTGGCCCTGCTTTCAGCAGGGTCCCTTCCAACCGAAGTTGTCCTGTGACTGTAATACTTATTACACAACTAGGGAGAATTTGCAGTCCTCACAATAGAAGGTGGATAAAGTAGAACTGCACAGAGGCCTGGAAGCTTGAAGGGAAAGGTGGATGGGTTTAGTATTGCTGAATTCAGTACGAATTTCACTACAGATCGTACTGATAATTGACTTTTTACAAAGTGCGAGTATACAATACATGAGAAGAAATATGTAAAAGTCAAGTGGAGACAAAGGGAGAACTTGATTCACAACCACCTGGTTGTGGATGGGGAGACACTTGCTATTCTTGAGACGGAAGCTGACGCTCTTAAAACCACAGCTGCATGGCTTGCTTTGCTATTGTCAGTATGCTGCATCCCTTTATTTCGGGTTACCTTCTGCATTATGCTTTCCATCCTGTGCCAGACCATGGAAGAGGCACTAGACTACTTTTTCCTGTTGCCTTCAGATTCTTCCTTTTCTAAACAGTGCTGGGATCCGGTTTTTATCTTTGCCCTGTATTGTTACAGCACGCTTGCTTCCTCCACAGGAGCTTTTCTTTTCAGGTTTGATTCCTGGCTTGTTCTGCATTTTCACTCACTGTTCTTTGACAGTAATTACATGCTTCTTTGCCCTAACTTGATTTGGCCTGCATTCTTGTTCTAGCCTCTCATTAAACAAAGTCAGTTAATTTCATTTGGTTTTCATCCAGCCGTGCCTGCGTGCTTGTTCTGATGCGACCGCTGAATTTTTTGTGTTTTTCATAGTTGCAAGGTTTCCTTCAGGATCTCCACCACTGTTTGGGTTCTCCTTGCAATGCGGCCGTGCTTTTGTACGTCTTGTAGCTCACCAGTATTTTGAATTTGGATCACGCCAGCCTGATTTCCGCCCCCCCCCCCATTTTCCTGTTTTCAGGATGTGTCTTTGATATATGATCCTTGTTCTTCCAATAGCAAATGCCTTCTCTGCAAATTCTTGAACCACTTGAATTGTCCTCCAGCAATCCTTTTTTGTATTCGTGTACCTGCAAGGGACATGCCTGGCAGACACGTGCTATGCTGATGGGCTCTAACCAAGCTTGACATATGGTAGCCCATGATTCACAACATTTTTATATGGGTTTTGCATGTTGTTTGACATACAGTTGTTTCTCTGCATGGGATCTTGATGACTTTCTGACTGAATACTTTGGTCTGCCCTTTACTACTTTCTTCCCACTGTTACAATCATCTTGTAAAAACAGAAGGGGTTTTTTTTTTTCTTCTTTTCTTAACCCTTTCATCTGCCCTTACTGCACTATACAAGAACATGTCCTTATCTCCCTTGAACCTTGTGTCCTTTTTATCTACCGCTTTCCTTTAATCACTTGCTCAACTCCTAGCTTTTCCCTCACAGTACCTGTAGACACCAGTGTTTCCCCCCTTTTCTTTTTCTTTTTTTTTTTTCTTTTTTTCTTTTTTAACAGTAAGTGTACAAAATGCCTGTGGCCTCTCTTGGCTTTGCAATTACCTCTTAATTTCCTTTCCCTTTTTTAATCTCGGAATTCTTTGAGTGCATTGTCTGGGGCTCTTGTCCTCCACTGCAGCTTCGTTTGTGCTCTCCTACAATTATAATCGGTGTTTATGGTGAGCCCTTCCTGGCTCAGGTTCAGATCCAGTCCTCCGTTTTCCTTTCCCTGTCAGCTACATGTGTCACTATCAACTGTGCTGCTCTTGAAGTCTTGTTCCACCTTTGTTTCCTGTCTGTGTCCTCTTTTGATTACCTCCTTCCTTTCCACTGTTTTTTTCAGAAGCTGTTGTTCTTTACTCCCAGCTTTTTGTGGGGGATTCACTGAAGTTCTGCCTATACTTCCCTTCCTGGAATACCATGCTTTTGGGTAGCTTTTGGTAACCTAGTCACTTTTTTCCAGAAGTCCTGTAGAGCTTCCTTTTTGCTCCAGATTCATGTTCTTTTGCAACCTTAAAAATTGTTCTTGAATTCATGGTGAGTTCTCGGACTCTGACTTCAAAACGTGGCTTTTAATCTACATCATCCACCATCTTGTCCTGATTTTCCTGTCACTCAGATTCATAGTCTCATTCGATATTGGAATTATTTCTTCCAAATCCTTCATATTAAAGGCTGTAAGAAATAATATTTGCTTTTTGTGTAGGAAAAGTAGTATGTAGCCTTTCAGTGCTCCCCACTGTTCTGTCTGGGTCTGGTTTTAATCTACTTATAAGACTCTGAGAGGCAGGGGACCATTTTCTCACGTGTGCTTGGTTTTGTTATGTCTTACACCAACACAGTAACAGGTGTCCTAGCAGAATGCTGGTCTCTTCTGTATTGTGTCCATAAGGGCTATCCATCTTTCACTTTCACCTCTGTCACAAATAACGGAATAGGTTTTCTCCTAGCATTATTTTTTCCTTAACCTTTTTATCCTACTGTAGCAAATTGTAGTGTTGTGTTCTTCTCTGAAACCAGTATATCCCCCCCCCTCAGTTTGGAGAGGGTGACGTGCAGCATGAAGACGGCAGTCAGGGTATTCAGAGGTGTAACCTGCCAGAAGCCATCCCCAGGCAGTGGCAAGGCTCTGTTGAACTAGACTCTCTTGCCCCGCTGCCTAAGGATAGCCTTCTGGCTCAGACAGCTTATTTCCCGTGCTGCTTGCGTGGGCTCTTTCTTTACCTCTGCCTCCCTTTGCAAGTGCATTTCCTTTGTGTTCCCTCTGACACGCGTTTTGTCAGCGTCCTGGCAAAGCAGACGTGCAAGCCGTGTAGCTGCTTGTTAGCAGGAGGGAGTAGGCAGATGTGTCCACAAGCATACAGGAATCTAGGCCTTGGCTTTGGTCTTAGGGTAAGGAAAGACGTTGGGTTATGGCGTACGAAGGGTCACGAGCCTGGATGTGAGTAATTCATACCTGTAACACATTCTTTTCACATGAAATACTGCCATAATTCAAAAGCCACGCGAACTGTTCGTAATACCCACAAAGGGCAAAGGTGCACCAAACTTAAACTGAATCCCTACCACTGAGTTGAAATATTTTCTTTAGAGTTCTGGATCAATTATTGTTGCTTATGCAGCATCCTAGTTGTAGAAATGAGAAGCTTAAGCTTCTAGTCAAAGGCCATAAACCACCGGATCATGATGTAGGGGTAGTGGCGTAAGTAATCTGCCCTGTCTTGTTTCTTCTCACACAAACTCGCCTGGTTTTTCTCACACAGAAGCACTTTTTTTTTTTTGCTTTTTTTCCCCTTTTTTCTCCCCAAACACCTCTGCTTCTTGTTTGCCTTCTAAAATCAGGAAGGAATGTGAAGAGTTTTTCTTTCTATATGTTTTCTGTTCCTTATATGAATAAATGTCTGTGTCTTACTGCATTTATTTTTTTTTTTGAGAATAGCTCCATTGTCAATCTCAAGGAAAACTCTAGAAGAATTTGAGATGAGAAGGTATTATCTTAAAAAGGCTTCTCAAACTGTGAAGAGACTCTTCTCAACTTTGAGCTTTCCTCAATGTCTGATTTCACTCACCCTGGACTGAAAATGATGTGAATGAATTACCTTCTAAGCAGCAATCCAGACAGTTTCCAAAGTGCTAGAATCTTCCCTTCTTGAAGGCAAAAAGGTGTTCCTCTTGCTCTGGCCACTCTAGAATGCTTCTTGATTCTGAGAACAGGAATAGCTGACCAGATGCAGAACGGCTTAATCTTTGGTATGTTGAGGTTCAAATAGATCCCCCGGCAGATGGACCTACCTGCCAAGTAGTCAGTCCTTCTTTCTTAAACTGCTTGTTACACCACAGTAAGGGCACTAACTGGCCTTCTTGCAGTTAGACATTTCTGATTCTAAGGCTAATGAAATCTTACACTGAAAAAATGCCATCTCCCTGGTGCTGGGTGATCTTGTTGCCTATAGAATGCTTGCTGTCAAATATTGAAGGTGGCCAGACACCAGGTTTTGGGCTAGGTAAAGCAGATTCGGAGTGATTTGGGATAAGATCTTTGTCTTATACCAGGAATCTTGCAGCAGGTTTGAAAATATATCCATATTCTTCCTCTGGAATTTTTTCAGTCTGTCTTATTACAGTTATGTCAGCTATTTATTTTCATTTACAGATGCATGCAGTTTGTTATAAATACCTTTAAGGAAACAGTTTCCTACCTTATTTATCTTCTCATTGTTTTCCTGTTTATGGGAAACTCATTATCATGCAAGATGAAATCTTGGTTACCTTTGAAACTGGCAAAATTATAAAGTCACTTTGGTAGTTGTCAGCAAATTCAATGTTCAAAAGAATTGATGGTCTTTATTCTCAGAATTCAATTTAAGAAACTGTAAGTGAAGAGAACAATACAGAGGACATTCTTTGTGTTAGGTTGAGTTACAGAATCTGGGAAGATAGTTTTACGATTGTTTTCAAGTTGTTCATTAGGAAGTGGTATGCTGTTCATTGAAAATTTTTTTTTAATAAACTTCTTTTTCTTCTTTTTTTCTACGTCAGAGGCTCTGGCCTGGCACAGGTATTATTTCTAGTCTCTTGCTTTTGTTTTTGTTCCCCCTACACCCTGTCAGAATTAACCTCAAAGGTAAACCTACCTGTTGTTTCTGCTGACAGGGAAAGGAAAGTTTGTTTACTCACCTTTTAAAGATCGATTTTAAAAGGTCTAAAGAATTTAGTTCTTTTCTCGTCAGTCTCTCTTTCTTTCCTAGTTTGAGAAATGTTTTAATCTTCATACATGGAAAGAAGATCCGTGTTGCTTCTTATCCAAAGGATCACCTTCTGTTTCAATCAGGAGAATTTCAGAGTAACCAGTGTTGAAGGGTAAAGTCAGCTTATGATCTGCAGTATAAGGGAAGGAAATTCTGGGCTTTCTCTCACTAATCTGAAATTTTGTCTGACTCTCCATGGATTTCTGGTTCTGCACAGAAAAGTTGTTCTTGACCACTTAGAGAGCCATTATGTTAACGGATCTCTCACAGTATCTCATCTGTGGAAATCTGTACCATAGAGGATATAAAGGTTGCCTATTTATAGAGTTTTGTTTACTCTGTTTCTTTCATAGAACCATTTTCTTTTGTTTTCTTTTGTTTACGTCTGCCTTTTGGGACCCTAGATGTAAATTGGGTAGAGAAAGGTGCCTAGAGGGATCACTGCGGATTAAGCTATTTATATTCTCAGATTTGGAAAATCAAAGCCTAACGAAATCACTCCTACATGCTGAAAGTAATTGCTTTTAAAAGGTTCCTAACTGTGTGCTAATCAAATGCCTAAGCTGGGGAATCAGTATGAACTGAGAAAATTGTGGAAGGTTAGATACCTCTGGCAAAACAGTTTCTAGCCCAGAAACCTGAGTAGTAGCACTGTGAGTCTAAAGGCTTCCGTTTATTCCAAGTGTCTGTTTGGCACAGATCTGCTTTGTTAGCCCTAAGCCAGGCTAGGAGTGAGTTTCTGTCAAGAGGGGTGATCCCGCTTTATCCTCTTTGCAAGCTGCTTGCTTCCACTGTTTCCCTCGTGCTGGATCTACCAAGGATGCATTTGCACAGCAGGTTAATTTTTAGCTAGCTAATCCATCAGAAATCTAGCTTGGGGTGGGGGGATCTTTGTGCCAGATCAGCTGTCTGAATCTCCTTATTCTCTGAACCGTGTTTGCTGCTTCTGACAGGGAGGGCCCTTTCCACTGGTAATTATAACCATTAGATCAAGTTATCCCTGACACAGAATTGTGCCCAGGTGATGCCGCAGCTTGAAAGTGTTCTAGGCCCACAGTGCGGCTGTTTCTAAGTGTTGGGAGATGAATGCTGACCTTTTATTCATTATCCTTCTATTTAGAGAAGAAAAACGTGCAGACCCTGACATTTTTTCCTCTCCCCCCCTCACTCCCTCTCCTCCAGAAATCTCCTCAATTGAAGTTCTGCATCAGGTCAGGGTTCAACTGAAATAATAATCTGCTGCTTCAAACATCGCATACCCGACAAACACAGTGGAGGAAAACCTGTGTTTCTTACACCCAGATCTGTAGTAGTAGGGAGAAATTTCTAGAATAGGAAGAAGTGGCACTGGAGCTTGTTAATTTTTTGCTGTGGGGAAAGGGAAGCCAGTAATGACTTTAAAACCTGCTTGTTAGCAGTGCTTGAAAAAGGTGTGTGTTGAGAACACGGTCTGCTTATTTTTATCTCCGGCAACAGCTTTTAGTATGCTTTAACCCCTCAAGTGAGGAGTGCAACAATCTTCAGGCATCTTCTACAATTGCTGATAAAGTGGTTGAGTTCTTGGTTTTACACTGAGGGCCTGTGCCCAAACACCTACTTATTTGCCTGAGCTGGAAATGTGTTCTTTCTCTCTTTAAGACAGCCCTTAGTTAGTTTAACATTCTTTTTCTTTACTCAGGAAATGGCAGCATCTTTAATATTTTTCCACAGTGTTACAAAAATAAGGAAGCATGAAATTTTGGGTGGAGAAGAAATTCTGAAAGACAGGCTGAATAATGAACTTCAGATTTGGTTTTCTCAGAAAGGCATTGCCATCTGCTGCGCTGCTGAAACTCTTCTGTGCTGCCGTGACTTCTGGTCTGTAAGAGTATGCCACCACAGAGATGAGAACCTCACCGGGGCCCTTGTTGTACCTCAGTTCACTGCTTTCCTCTGGTAGGCACCTAGAAGTGTGAACGATGAGTGCTACAGCACTTGGTACCTCACAGCAGCTCTGTCTACTGGTATCACAAGCCTCAAGTGCCAAAGAGGCGAGCAGGCAGAATCCACATCTACATTTCTGATGCATCTATTTCAATATATTGAGTGATGGGAAGCTATTAACTGTATTTGTGATACGAAGCTGGCTTTGGCTTTATTGCAAGTAGAAATCTAGTAAAACTGGTATTGGTGATCCTGGATAGGAGATGGAAGGAACTAGAGGTTGGTTGAGATCTCAAAGGTGAAGATGACACTGGGGAAAAGAGGAAGGACTTCTCCAGTATCAACCTTTTGCGTGGGGGCAGAGAGAAGATGAATGGTAGGCAAGGAAGCAATTTCTGTGCATCTTCACTAGCAGACTGTTTTGCCTGTGGTTTATCCCAGAGTACAGGCATTATGCCTGCGCTTGCGTGTGGGTTTGTATTTTGCTGTTTGTCTAGCATGGGGAGTGAGGAAAGCGGGAAAACAGATTCACTGACAATAGAGTGTTGGGAAAGAATAGGGTATTTAACCACTTACACTAGTTGTAGCCAGAAGCACTGGAAACCTGTGTGTAAAAAGGAGCTTGCTCGTTCCGCAGTTGTGGCCTTTCTATAACGCATCAGGGATCCTCAGAGTCTATGTACAATTTTCATTTAAAAATGCACTTAAGTAACTTTAATTTCTAAGAATGTCTTCCAAATGGGAACGGGGCCTTCTCTGTGCAGGAAATTTCTAAACACAGCTTTAGAGCTTTTTGTCTGGCTATCCACAAGCTCACACAGTCCTTTTGTAAGATTTAAGTTGCCTGTTGCTGTAGAGGTGCCAAACTCTTGCTAAATTCTCAGTAGAGAGTGAATACAATCCATTTGTGTGTCATGTTAGCTTGAATCTTTTTAAGCTGTGCTGGCAAAAAGGTTAGGGTGTTGTGCTGTTTGTGTTTTGTTTTATTAACTTAAACTGAACAAACTGTTTTAAACTCAGACTAATTCCAGATGGTAGTAGTCATTTGTGCTGTAGAAGAACACTACTAACAAGTGTTGAAGGGCGCTCAACTTCAGAAGTTTATTCTGCTCCACGTGTCTGCATTTAAAATGAAATATATTCCATTACAACGAAGCAAGAATGCAAACTGTAAAAATGTTTTCCCTGATTTTGAAAAAATTATTTCCTCTTAACCTTTCTTTGCTTGCTCAGTTTGATAAGAGGTTAATTTCTGGAGGTAAGAATGCAGGACTTTCTGTTGTGTAATATTGTATGGATTATTAGAATTCTGTCTTTTGTAAGACTTTTTAAATACAAAAAAAATTACAGTTTCTCCATTTTATTTTTAAAATAAACATTATCCCGAATCCTTTGATCACTGAATAAGCAACAATAATGCTTCAGGTACACTAATGTTCTACCAGTCATCATTAAAGGAAAGCTCTTCAAACACTGCCATGCAAACCAAGTTCAGAAAAAGCTTTGTAAGCACAGTGCTTTGTGCAGGGGCCAGGCTGGGGTGGGAATGGTGCAGGCAAAACTCAGACGCTTGCTGATGGTGATGTGAGGTTTGGTTGGTTTTTGGTTTCTTTGTTTGTTTGTGGGATTTTTGTTTGGTTTAATTTGGTTTTGGGGGGTTTTTTTTCAGTACAATGCAGAAAGCAGGTGTAAAACTTTTTTCAGAAGTAAATTTTCATCTCTGCACATTATAAATCTAGTTATATAACCCCAGTATCTTTTTTTTTTAATTAGAGAACTGTGTTCTGAAAGAGGTTAGATTAATTTCCCTCGATTTAGAAAGATGAGTAAAAATAAAACTGAAGTATGATGAGTATTCATGTAATAATTTTAGAAACTACAGCAAAATTAAAACTCAGATTTTTTTTGCCTTGAAGAATATTACTCTACAGAAATGAGAATTGGATAAGAGGTTCTGTCTGCTGCATGTTTGCCTGAGGTTATAGAAGCAACTAGGAACGGAGTTTGAGTTCCCTGAAACTTAAATCCATCCTTTTTAGCATAAACTATGCTACGCTTACAGCGTTGTGCTCTGGGTAGGTTTTATTTCTTGGCAGAGGAAATCTTTTTCAGGCAATTTCATACACTTAGCTGGACTCTGTGTGAAGTATAGGATAGTCTTCGTGGATAAAGCACTTTGGAAAAAAGTTATTAATGAACCTTCATTGTTTGGATCTCAGCCAGTTGCTTAGTGATTAAAGTTTAATTGCATGATGATTAGTTTTCATTAGTAAGCAATTAGCATTTAACAGCAGTCTTGTATTACTAAAGCTACGGACGAGCGTAAGTGGCTTGAGCCACATTGAGAAGGTGTGTAGCTGGAGATGCGGGCACAAAGTCATTTAGGGAATACGAGGACAGGAATTCTGATGCTAGTTGCTCATTCCTGCTGCAGCATTAAGCCGGGAGGGGAGATGGGAGCAGGAAACGGAGCAAATGGCCAAAGCAGCACAGCCTGGACATGGGGCACCGAGACTGGCTTGGGGATTAGCCCCTCATGTAGGGAGCTATCAAAAATAATCATCTTCCTCAAAGGGCCCATTGAAGTTCCAAGTTGCTCTCGCAGTAATGCTGGTTTTCATGCTTATCCCACTCCTTGCCACAACTAAAACTTTTTTCTGGACTCCCCCCGACTTGATGAAATTACCATTTATACTGTGATAGTGGTCCTTAATGGCTTTGTGCCACAGTGGGATAAATGAGGGGAAAGATGAGTGCAGGGTAAGGGCTGGGAGAAGTAAAATAGGTGAGGTAGTAAGTGGAATAAGGTGAGGTTAGAGGGAGGTAGGAATATAGCAAAAGGTCAAGGCTCCTTTGCTGTTAAAGGTACAAAAGAGCAAAGAGTGTCCCTTGTTAAACCACTTCTGCTCCACTGAGGAGTCTGTTGTAAGATGAAATATGGTGGTAATTTCATCTAGGCTAAGTCTGGGTTGATAAGAAGCCATTCTTCTCCCTGACACCTCCCCTTCTGCAGCACTACTGCTCTGTGACTGAACCAAGTCAGGTAGCTGATCTGGCCAGCAAATTCAGCTCCTGTCCCCCTTCATTTTTGTCAAGCTTATTTTTTGTCTGGACCAGCTTTCTTAACCCTTCGTGTAAGTGTTAATACAGGAAAATGCCCTAGCTAGGGATAGGAGGGGGCAGCAGGTTGTAGAAGTACAAAATGATGTTTTAAAATGATCTGGGAGTGAGTGGCTTGGTCAAGGCCAAGCCTTCAGATAGTAATGCTGTTCTGGAAAAGCTTTCTAATTCCACAAACGAGTAAGTTCAATACAAAGTACATTTTAAAATTTGTCTAAGGTGGTTCTCAAATGTCTAGACCACTAGGTGGTTGCACTTGACATCTGAAAAGGTAGGGTTTTTTTTCTTTGGCTTGATGGTGATTATTATTATTCCTTGTTTTAGGAGCACTAGGGACTGGATGCTCCCTCCCTCCTCTGGCCTAATTTGCTAGCAGGAGTAACCTAAAGCAGTCATTTCCTTCCACTTTAAAGAACTGAAATAGCAGCAGCTTCTTTTGAGACATTCTAGCCATGCTCAGGTTGTGTCTTTGTAGATCTACTTAAGTTGCCTTCAGACTTGCTTAACTGGTGGTAGGAGTAGGCATAACAGTGTAGGACGTAGGGCAGAATACCAACCCTGCTCTAGACAAAGACTGTGGTGAGTGGCAAAGTCACTGCAGGGCTGCCTGCTGCAGCTGCTCTGGTTGTCAGTACCTGAGCTACCACTGGTAAAAATGGATTGTGTGTCTTCTTGAGGTCTGCTTGCACAACCACTCATGGCATAGATACTCTTACGGTTCATCTCACCCAGCTTATTGTTGTCTGTGCCCTAGGCTTTCCTTCTGTTTGAGAAATATTAAAGGTTGATGTTAAAAACTGGCTGTGCAGCCTTCACTTGCTAGTGATTTTTTTCCTTTATTTATGCTTAGGACCCTTAATTCTAACTCTGCTGTATGTTTATCTTTTTCTCGTGGCTTATCATTTCATGAAATATGGTTTTGTTGGTACTTTGCACTCTACTGCTGTTAATTGCAGCTTTTATTGCACCTCCAATCCCTTTATTCTTACTGGGAACTCACACTTGCTAGGTTTCAGAAAGTTATTGATGATTAAAGGAGACTGTACAGCTTCATAGAAGGCTTGCTACTGAGGGAGGGGGAGAAGGAGGAGGTTGTCCTGGCATGGATCTCTGAAATGGGGACTTTCTCTGAAGGACACTGCTGCTCAATGTGAAACTTGAAGGGGGGGGGGGGAGGAACCCCAACAACAACAACAACAAATGAGGGGTGAGTATGGAAGGGAGAGGCAACTTCAAGTACTTGAGCTCAAGTTTGAGAGCTGTGGACTTTTCAGACTTTGTGCCTGGGCTGTCAAAAATTCTCTACGTGGCCTTTGATGAGTTGGTTAATTAATCTGTAAAGCAGGCTTTAAAGCCACTTACTTTGACCATTAAGACAAATTTGTAGAGTGCTTTGAAAACTGAAAATACACTATTTGTTTAAATTTTCAGATGTTCTTAATTATTTGGAACATTAGGGGGCTGATATAAGGTTACACGTTTTAGTTGCGTAGATGTAATGGGAGGTGGCTAAGTTTATCCTTCATCTCTTAGAATCAAGTCCACGTAAGATGATAATGTTTTCTTACGTGTTCGTGTGATGTTAGCTTTCTCTTTTCTTGTAGAAAGTTAAAATGCTGAAGATTCTACCTTGAATGTACTGATACCGTATGTAAACTCATTACTGTCTTTAATTGTTACGTGTTTTCTGGGGGAATAACTCTTCAAGTTAAATGTAATCACTAAAATTTCAAGGCTGACAAAGTGCATAACCGATGCTGTCTAGAAAACCAACAAATTTTTTTAGATGTTAATTTTAGGAAATTGTTTAGGTTAGATTAGAAAAATTCCAATACCCACATTATAGGTACATAAAACTATTTTACGAGGCTTTAATGCAGTCTTAACTCCTATATTTAAATTTAATTATTCCTCCTTTGAAGCATTACACATTATCATTGGGGAGAATATGGGTTCTTTAGTGATGCCACATGGTACTATTCCTCTAAGCAGAAATCTGCAGAGGCATTTCTGGGGAACAGGAGTTTTGAATATTTACCAATAAATTCAGTTTTCTGGACAAACAGCTTCAAGGGTAATGCCAAAAGAAGAATTTTCCATTCTGAGTCTCTGAAGCTGTCTAACAAAGAAGAGTTTACTGCTGGCTTACACTTCTGCTTTTGGGCTAGAGCCTTCAGAAGATGGAGAAGTAAGTGAGAAGAGTGCGTGCCTATGTAAAATAAATGGAAAACAAAACAAAATGCCTGTATCCTTCAATTTCTGCCTCGGGTGAAAAAAGATTGACGTTTGTCTTTGATTTTGCACAGTGAATTATCTTGAGTAGTCTATGGCTCATACCAGTCCTTTTTATCTTAGCATAGATTGATCTAGATTTATAAAAACTGAAGATGTGGCTTGCAAATAGTTAGATAATATTACTGCCTTTACCATAATTCAGCAGCGTTTTGAGCCCAAAAGATAGTAATGTATTCCCTCCCCCCCTTCAGATGTGGGGAGAACCACACAGTTCCTTAACCCTTAGATGGAGGAAGTTTTTTCCCCAAGGAGAAGACCAGTAAGTCTATCCTTTAAGGCAACTGCTGACGCTACCTCAGCTGCTTTGCGATGTCCAGCTGGAATGCCACCCGGCCTTGGGCTTCTGCTGGTTTTATTTGCTGCTGCTGCTTTTAAACTGCTGCCAGTTTAGAGGAAGTTTTTCTGTGCTGTGTGTCTCTGGCGAGCCTACTGACCTGAGATGTTTTTGAATAAATTAAATTTAGAATTCATGAAAAGTAGCTATTATTTTAATGGGCACGTTACAGCCACATATATCATTATGGTTTGTAGTTTTTTTCCTGGTGATTATTGAATAGTGAAATAACACATTCGTCTTTGTATCTATTCAGATTTTTGGCCAGCAAACATTGTGTTACATAGAATATCTCCTCTGTGTCTCAGGTCATTTCACCAATGTATGTTGCTAATTTGTTTAGTTTTTCTCAACTGTGATTGATTATTTATTGCTGCAGTTCATGAACTTGTATCTTCTCAAACTTCCTTTTTTTTTTTTTTAAACACTGCTCTGTTACTTGACAGCTTATCACTAGCCATGTACTGACTCTTGGGCATTTCTCCTCCTGCGAGCATCGCACATTCACCTCTTGAAATCATTTCACCTGCTGTTGTTTGCTCCTCTTTGTCTGCTTTTCCTGGATGGGGGCAACAGCCAGGAGGGACCTCGGGAGCTTGCGTGCGCTTTGCTGCTCCTTACTGCAGTTCTATTGCCAACTGCTGCTTCAGTGGCCTTCTGGAGGAGCTGCGTTCTTCTCATCGTTCTCTCTTTAACGGGATTGAGTAGTATTTGTATTTCCTACCCTTTTCTAGAGAGACGAGTTGTTTGTTTTCCTGTAAGCTGAGCACTGTACCTTTTTTACCTGTCCTTACTTGCAGTGGAATATATTGTCTGTGCAATAGGAGGGGCTCTTTAGACATTATGTATTCTTATTAATGAGCAAAAGTCCCTTTGGAACACTGTTGCAAATGTTTTTTCTGAACTATTATTTTCGATACCTACTTCTTTCACATTTATCTGCCAATTTCCTCTTTCTTCGGCCTCAAATATAAATTACGCATCATTATTTTATCTGCTTTCATCCTGCTGCTTTTTCTTCTTTCAGTTTCAAGAACTTATGATCTACTTCCAATCAGGGCTTCCCGGCTAATGTTATAATTTCCTAAATGAATCGCCTCGCTTTCCGAACGCTGCGCAGTTACCTTTGTTTTCCTTCACGCTTTTCTTCAAAGCCCTTCTTGTCTGGGATTTGTGCTGAACAATTGGATACGCGTAGCCTGCTGCCGGGATGAACTCTGCCCAACGCTGCTGGCTCAGTCTCACCATCCCTGTTTCATCCCTCCGCACCCACCAGCGCTTTGTTCTGTGTCGCTCGAGTGTCTTGCACAGTGGGGCTCTGTGCGTGAGGGGGGCTCTGTGCTTGAGGGGGGCTCGCACAGATTACTGCAGATAATGACAAATTGTTTATTTCTGTCCGGTGCTACAAGTCTGAGTTGTTGGCAGGAGTGGATTTGTGCTACACCCTTTTTCCTGCTAGGTTAATATCTATTAATATCTGTTTGATATCGTATCAAAATCTTTTCCGTTTACAGTTTGTCTTGATGAAAAGCATTTCCTTATTTTTAAGCCTTTACAAAGGTTTTGTTTCTATTGAATCCACTGCCGCTAATAACACAGTGATTGTGTCCTTAATGAACTAGACCTTTTATTTCATTTGAGCCTTTTAGTAAGTACTAAGCATCATCTCCTTTTTTCTGTTGAGTAGAGGAAAAAGCGGCTCTGTCATGCAAAGATTCCTTGAGTTTATTGTGTTTTCTTGCTTATGTCAATTTTTTCCTTTTTTTTTATGTCACTCTAGTCATTGATATTCAAAGGTATTGCTTTACAGAGGAGAGCTTTTGATAATTATTTAATTTAGCAAACATCTTTTATGCTGGTGATCTTGTTTTGTTTTAAGGCAACTGCGTGCTGCTGTTACACTGTGCTCGATAGACCTTGTGCTGAATAGAAACGCACCGTGTGTTGGGACATTTCCTCTAATCGGTACCCAAGATGGCTGGGAAAGAAATCTAGCACAGGCAGAAAATCCAACTGGAGTAAATGCCCTCTCTTGCTGACTCTGCTGTTCCCACAACTCTGTATGTCCTTATCACATAATCGCTGCTTGAAAATTTGAATTTCTTTTTCCTCTTTTAAGTCCGCTCTTCTATCTTTCAGACCTTTTCGTGACTAAATTGCACTTATTGTTGCACATTTAATTCCCCAAATGAATAGGCAAGATAACGTAAACTGTGTAATTTTTTTTTTCTGCTAGACTTGCATGCTTTAGCAAATTCAAATCCCCATGCATATAAGTGGTTGTCTGAAATGTTTCTCTCATTCAGGGTGGCCCTTTGTCATCAAAGGAAACAAGATTTATGTATTTCTTGTCGTCTTGAACTTGGTAGTCTATGTATTATTGTAATATTCCTTTTCAAATATGAAATGACTACAAAGGTGTGTCCTTAGTTTGCTTGATTTTAAATTAAGATGCTTTTTCATTACCATTTAAAGTTTTTTGTTAATTTTGCTGAATCCGTTTTAGTTAACCATGAGGTCACTCATAAAGTATCTAACTTGTATTCTGGTTCACTTATGCTTGATCCTTATGTCCTTTGTTTTGGTTTTTTTCCCTCTTCACACTGTTTGAGCAGTGGGGAGGGTTCATCCACCTCCATGACTTCCTCAGCTTTTCACCAGTCTCGTCTCCTAGAGTATGTTCATGCACATTTAAGCCTTTGATCACTCCACTGAGTGAAAGAAACACTTAGGCTTGTATGGAGTAGTGAACATGAATTTATTGCTTAGATCAAATTTCAACCCCTTTATACAGTGTTACCGCTCAGCTCAGCCTTTCTGTTATGGAGGTAAGACTGCAGAGTCTTAAAAACACCTAACAGTATTAATTTCTGGGTGCCTACGTTCTTTTTAATAATCATGAGGGGTTTTTTTGTGGTTCATGGTGGAATTTCACAATCAAATCTCTTGGTCTCCGAAAGAATTGCCATTCCAAGCAGGTGTAAAAGCGTGTTTTGTTGTGGTGTTCTGTCAGGGCCAGGAGCAGTTACCTGCAGAGCTGTGTAATAAGCCAGGCATGTGCAGGGTGTCACTTGCCGATTTTCTCCCTCTTTTCAGCAGTCACAGCTTTAGAGTCGTCTCTTTTGCATCACTGTGTTTAACAGGCAGTGGCATACCTATCCTTGATGAATTTGCCTAATCTGGTTTTGAGCTCGCTTATCTTTTGGCCAGTGCAGTGTTGTTTGGCAATGACTTTTATAGTTTAATTATTTGCTGTGTGGGGAGAAGGGAAAAAAAAGAAACGGCGCATTAAACCTGTTATTTGCTCTTCCTTCTTGAAAATGGCTGAGAATCATTCCCTTATGCACACCATCTGATTTGGTAGATCTCAATTCCCCTTCAGTTACCTCTTTTCTAAAATACTTAGTCTTTTCTCACATGGAAGCTCTTAACGTTCCTAGTTATCTCTGTAATCTGTTGGTCTGGTTTTTTCCTGATCTGTTGTATACCTTTACTAATAGGGTGACCAGAACCACACACAATATTAAGATGTCAGAATACTATAAGAGTAACGGAGAGACGTATTGAAGATTCTGGGTTTATTATAGATTTCTTTTTTTTTTAATAACTTGATTATGTTCTGGCTGTCTTTTTTTTTTTTTTTTTTCCTTTTTGGTTGCAGGTACTGCATGATATTTCTGTGCAGAATGACTGCTAATACCTTCCCATGAGTAGTAAAAGCTAATTTAGAGTCTGTCATCATGTATTTGCATACATGAAAATATTTTCCCCATGTGTATCACTTAGCACTTAACAACATTAATTTTCATCACATTTTATCATATAGTTATCGAGGATTGTGAAATGTTTCTGCAGCTCTTTACCATCAGTTTGAGATCTGACTACCTTGGATAATTTTACAAACTGAACAAGTTTTCACACCTTATTTTTCACACCCCCCCCCCTTCAAGAGTCTCTCTTAAGTACACTTGAATAGCATGTCTGTGTAGGACCTTAGAAATTTTTTGCTAGCAAGCCATTCCCTGTCAAAACTAACCATTTTTTTTCTCTCTTCTTGTTCCTTTCTCTGTTTCCTTGGGGTTGGGGGGAATAGAATTCTCTGTTCTTCATTTAAAGTGCTTCTGTTGTACTTTAATCAGTTTTGTATGTTTTGAATAGGATTTCCATTTTTAAAGACATTTTTTCAGTTCTTGTATGTCTTCTGGGGTTTTTTTTTCCGTGCCATCCATTTTGAGCTGCAGCTTCCCTTTGTGCTTCAGCAGCCTGTGCAGCACTGCAGTTCTGACTTTTTACTGTTTCATAATGCAGCTTTATTAGGAGAGCATCTCCCAGATCATTGATTTGTCTGTTTGCTGAAATCATGGAATCTAAATTTGTCCTCCCATTTCTTGACTTGAGGATAGCTGCCTAATTTTAACTTCAGTGACTATTTTTCTGTATTATTACTTGATTTGCTTGCTACGGGAGTATGTCATAATTGGCAAGAGATACCTTTTAATAATGCAAGTGCAAAGGATTTTTTTTTTTTTTTTTTTTTAATTCTGGGCTTCATTTTCTTGATATTTTGTGCCTGGTTTTTTGAGAACTTAAATTGTGCAGTTCTGCACATCAGAGTGAAAGTGCTGTTTTCCTCCCTATTTCCTAAAAATGTCTGCCCACCCTGCTTTCTTTTTTTTATCTCAGTCCCTTTTTGCAGTAGTCTTACAAAATCACTTACTCATTTCTCCTATAGCAAAGAGTACACATTTCTTTTTTTCAGTTTTCCTTGTAGCTTGTTGGAATAAGTTGTTTCTCCACATCCTGCTTTCCAGGAAAGAGAATGCGGCTGCCTGCTGCTTCTGTTGCCCTTTTGCCTGGATATTAAATCTGAGCCTCTGCCTAGCCTGCCAACTGTTTAATCAGAAATAGTCAAAAGGCCCTCCTTCCTAATATTGCAGCTGACTCTGAAATCCTCATTATCTTACATCTGCATTTGTGCAGCGCAATTATACAGAAGCAATTATTTTCCTAAAAGCTTGTAATTTAAACAGATGAAGGAGAGAGTGTAAAAAATGCATATAACATGTAGAGTGAAGACTTGTACCTGTATAATTAATGCCACACATTTCGTTTTTGCTTCCTTTTCTTTTTTAGTAACCCTCAGTTGTTGCTTTCTTTCTCTTTGGTTTATGCATTCTTGCTAGTGGTGTGCAAGAAGGGGAAAACCAAGGAGATAACTAGAAAGCAAAGGGAAGAAAATGGAGAGCAAAGGAAAAATTGGTTCTCGGAGGAGAGGGAGTTAGAATGAGGCCTAAGTGTGAGGTGCAGGTAAGCAAACTGAAAGCAGCTGATCAGCAAGAAAAGGCTTATAGATGGTAGAAAATTTTTCTGTGATGCAGTCACATCTGTTGTGAATGTCCTTGCTGAAGCTGCTTTGGTAATTGTTCCACGAGAAAGATAGTGGAGGAGTCATCTGAAAATACCTTATATTCATTTTAGGTAGAAGCAGTTGATTTCTGCTTCCAAGCTGAATTTCTGCTTTTAACTTTTCTGCTGCTGCCTAGAATATGTTGGAAGGGCTAGTCCAGCATCTCCCATCTTCCCACCCTCTCCACTGTGGGATTCCAGTACTCCTAGATAAAGATACTATCTCTCTCAGTGTAGAGCCAAAGAAAAAAGTTAAGGTGTTCGTTTTACTTGAGCATCTTGGGACTCTTCACAAGCCTGAGAGCTTGTGCTTAACTGAGAGGAGGAAGGTGGGTAGCTCAGGAACATGTTTACGTTACGACACCTTTGTGGAACTGCGTACAGGTCCGAGGGAGGCAAAAATAGCTACCCAAAACCCACACCCCTATTTATTACATTTGGAGCATTATGCTCTGAGAAGAGTTTATTCTGGTAGTAATGAAGGCATACAAATTGCAGGGTGGGGGGGAAATAAATTCAACAAAACAACTTAAACATAGCTAGTGGATGGTTTAGTATTTTGAAGGAATCGGACCCTCTCTGCTGCTGCTGTGGTAGCTGTCCCCCAACTCCTCAGGCTTTCAGCCTGGCTGGTACTTCATTTTGGTAGACAGAGAATGATGAACAGTAGTGAGGTAGAAATGGGCTGCTAATAGCGTGGAGAGGTAGAGACAATGTATCTGGCTTTAATACTATTGATAATTTAGTTCAAGGGATGGAGTGTCTCTTCTAAATGGCACTTTTCAGTCTCTCCAGCCCATTCTAAGTGAGATATATGTGCCTTGTGGCCAGAGATGAATTGTGGAGATAGGACCTCTGAATCAATCTTCACTGTGTGGTCGTCTTCATTCCTCTCTCTCTCTCTCCCCCCCCCCCCCTTTTTTTTTTTAATTTATTTTTTTAAAATTTATTTCTGCTTTTGTAATTTAAGCCAGGAATTGATTAGATGCTTGGCAATGATTACTATCCCTTGGCACCTCCCACTGGGAGCACACTCCAAGTACCAGCCTTCAGCTCTTTCAAGCAGGGAAGGTTAAGCAGGCTGCTTACTGAGCAAAAGGAATTTCTCTTCCCATGAGAGCTTGAGTGCTGTTTCCCTGGCTAAGAATGCTGTAATTCCTTTACAAGTGACAAGCAGGCTGCTACCATCTGCTGGTGGATGGCTGCAGGATGGTGGAGTTTGGGGGGAAATTTGCTCATGGACCAGAGAGAGTGATTAGTGGTCGTTAAGCCCAACTCACAGATTTTCCTGTACGAAGTTCTGTGATTTTATTTTGGGTTTAGAGTGTTTTCTAATTGTAACGTAGCTCTTTTCTCTTCATTTTGAAAAATAAACATGTAATATAAGGGTTCTAATCAAAGCCACAGAAAGTACCAGTGGGAACTATGTGTCTTTAAGGCACAGCAGCAACGTCTTGCAAGAGAAGACTGAGGCCATCCAGAAATTTTCAAATTACTTTTTTCCATCTTTCTAGAAACACCTGAATATATTTGGAAACCATGTGGCATTACATGATCATAGTCTTTTTTTTCAAAGATTAAGTGATATACTTGTAAACTGTTTTAGAACTGTAGAGCATTGTAGGGTGTCTGCTTTGTTCAGTCACTCTGCGGTGCATCAAGAAGGAAGAACTCGAAAGAAAAGAGTAGTTATTGTGCATGTGGTTCCCCCAGCTTCCCCTGATGGAAGCAGATGGTCGGGGGTCCCAGGAGGTAGAAGAAATGGGGCCATTAGACTGTCAGTGGCTTGTGAAAAGCAGAAGCATCTGCCAGAATGGAGACTTGTTCAGCAGCAGGGGAGCCAGCAGCAGCAGATGATCTCTGCCTTGAGCAGTCAATGGTATAGTAGTCCGCTGGGGAGCTGCTGTTGTGGGCGTAGCTGCAGGTAACCTTGATAATAATCTGGTTGGTCTGGCAGACTAAAAAAAGGCTAAATGAAAGCTTGATGCTTGTGCTTTGGCATCCCGACTACCCACTTTTCCTGTCTAATCAGTCTTAACTAGAACTGATTTGAAACTACCTTGTGCCCGTTCTCAGCTGAGCGCTACAGGCGTGCTTCAAATTCGTCCAAAGGCCCGTCGTGTTCCTGCTGCAGGTTTCAGAGCAGCAAGCTCAACTGCGCTGGATGGGGCCAAGAAGGGAGTTCAAAGACTAAATTAACATTTGGAAAAGTATAAAAAAATTTTGCTGGGGGTGGTCTTGTTTTCAGTCGTGTCGCACAGCACAGCCTTTTAAAACGTGCCTTTTTAGTGTTAAAGAAATATTTCACGTAGCTGCAGTTTAATCTCCGCTGCTGCAGTTCTTACGCTCTTATTGACTGCTCTGTACAGGACACACTGTTCCAGGGAAGAATGACCTCTTCTGTTTCAACAGCGTGATGGTACTTCAAAGACAAGATAAAGTGGGGAGGACAGAATGCCTCTGAGGAGCAAAACTAGAAATTCATATCTGTGTTCAAAAAGAATAGTCAATTTGGGTGCTGTCCTGTTGGAATAATTAATCTCAGTCAGCCACGTCTGAAAGCAAGAATAAAGCATACAGGTAAAGAACTCTGGGTCAGAACTCCTCAAGCTGCACTTTGTGAATTCTTGGCGTAGGTGAAGCTGGGACTACTGCCAGTACATAATAATCTTCTAGGGTTGACTTCATAGCCAGGAGAAGACCTTTTCTATACCCAAAACTTGGTTTTACCCCTATGAGAGACCTTTTCTATACCCAAAACTTGGTTTTACCCCTATGAGAGACTGAATTACACTGCAGTTTGGCTAGAGGTCCATATGCTTGGGTGTGCGTTTAAATATTGATGTAGATTTATTTCTCGATTTATCTTTGGAAACTAACAATTGTGTTCTGACAGGCAAAAAGCAGCTGTTTGGGTGCCTCGTCTCTTTCTAGGCCTTGGGGACGCTATCCTTACATCATAAATACTGCAGTAGTTTGTCATGCTGTACATTCACTGCTTAGAAGACAGGCACGATTTAGTAGGGAGCGCTGAAGATGAGGCTCAGGGTGCTTCGGCATGACGGGAGAGAGGAGGCAGCACTCGAGACTGCCGTTGTCGATGTCACGAGAACTGACGTCTCACAAGCTTCCCTGTTAGTTGCATCTGCTTTGATTTGAAGAGGGCCACCTGCTTTATGGCTGGAGCTAGTTTTGCTTTCATCCTAATTCAGTCATTTAAATACAAACCGTAGTCACCTCTGCGTCGCGTAGAATGGTAGAAAGAGCTATAACTGTCAGATATTCTCAGTGGTTTGGGAAAAATTGTAATCAAAACCCTGTTTACAGTGCAGAGTGAGGAACTTTGCTGCGGCTGTTATCTTTGGCCACGTCTGTTCTGGAGACCTCCACTGCACCATGTATGGTAATCAGGGATATGAACAAGTGTGGTCTAGCTGATGTGGCCATCTTGGCATATGAGCCTCCCTGTACGGTAAAAAAATAAATGATGTTTTTGTCCAGTGCCAGGTGCACTGCTGGTTCGAGCACATCTGTTCTGCGTGCTGTACAGATGTAGCTTGCTGGTAGTGTTAATGGAGCACATGTAGTCTGACACTCGCTTTTTCCAAAAGGAAAAGAGTTTGTATATAAAAGAGATTGTGTCGTCATCTTCGTGTGTGCAGGCAGTGACCAAAGGCAGCTTCTCATAGCCTGAATTCAGGGTGAATTGTACCAGCGATACGAGGCTTCCTTGTGGTGTTGGTTGTCTTGATCAACAAAACCAAAATGCCTACTTTCTTAAGTATGACCCAAGAGTTATTGTAGGTCATATTATCTTTTTCTGACAGTAGCCTGCTTGTGTGGTTTAATTTTTAAATAGTAGTTGTCTCTTAGCCTTCAGTGGATTGTACCAGATGTGGCTCCTTCTCTCTTTAGATGGAAAAAATGTCAGAAATCAACTTTCAGAACAGAGCTTTCAGAAATCAACCTATCAGAAATCAGCTTTCATCAGAATCATAATTAGTTAATGAAAGTCATTTACTGTATACATTCAAGAAATAAAAGTGGTGTCTGAATGAGATGCACTGTAGGCCTACGTCCTTAGGTCATTCCTTAAGACGTTCAGGATGAAGTAAATGGGTGAGTGACTTTCGTTCTGATACATTCATAGTTGTCTGATAATGTGGTTAAATAAATCATTGACCATTTGAGATAATAGGATTTAAGTAATGAAGATTGAACATGGTCATCAGATGAGTCCTGACTACTTTGAAAATAAATGCATGAGCATCCTTGTAGCACTGCAAGCTTTTCTTCTGGAGATGTGACATTTCTGTGATGGTGAGGTATTTTCCCTTGATGGAATCTTCTCCTGCTCCAGTAAGATGTTTGGTCCTGTCCCTGCTTCACCCGTAGCACAGGGGAGATGAACATGATTGTGGGGACTTCCTTCTGTTAAGCTTCTGGAATGATATGGTATCCTGGGGTGCATAAAGCAGAGTGTGGCCAGCAGGTCGAGGGAGGTTCTCCTGCCCCTCTACTCTGCTCTAGTGAGAACCACGTCTGGAGTATTGTGTTCAGTTCTGGTCTCCCCAGTTCAAGAGGGACAGGGGAATACTAGAGAGAGTCCAACGGAGGCTACGGGGACAATGAAGGGACTGGAACATCTCTCTTATGAGGAAAGGCTGAGAGCCTTGGGACTGTTTAGCCTGGCGAAGAGGAAACTGAGAGGGAATCTTGTTAATGTTTACTAATATCTGCAGGGTGGGTGTCAAAGAGAAGGGGCCAGTCTCTTTTCAGTGGTGCCCTGTGATAGGACAAGGGGTAATCGTAGCGAGGTGAAAGACGGGAGGTTCCACCTCAACATGAGGAAAAACTTCTTCACTGTGAGAGTGACAGAGCACTGGAACAGGCTGCCCAGGGAGGTTGTGGAGTCGTCTCTGGAGTGATTCCAAACCCACCTGGATCTATTCCTGTGTGGCCTGCCTGCTCTGGCAGGGGGGTTGGACTCGATGATCTGCAGACATCCCTTCCAGCCCCTACCATTCTATGATTTTATGATAAACCTTTATTGATCACCTGTTAAAAATGTTCAACTTGGGCTGCTAGTGATAATGAAAATGATGTAACCAATTTTCTTTTAGGCTAATGGTGTCTTCTAAATCATTCTTTGTCATGCTCTCATCTTAAAGCTGCTGTAGATTCAAAAAAGCTCCTTTCCTCCAGTTTTAACACTGACATCATTGTCAGGTACTGAAACATGGGCCAGTGAAATGGATCTGAGAAGTATTTCAAGCTCTTTCTGAATGATTGGTTTGAACATTTGGTGTCTCTTGCCTGGTTAGCAGAGGTGGAAATTTTGTTTTTTGGAAGAGCTTGTGATGTTGCCTGTTCAAAAGGCCTTTATTTGTATGGCGTGGAAAGATACAGTCTAGCATTGTGATACTTGAGAAATTTGTGCTGGCATGTGGTTTATAAGATTCTTAGGAAAATACAGATATTTGGAAAGATGACTGCAGTCTTCATTGCCATTTCTTGGTTTCCCTTTCAGAAATGTTCCCATTGCCAGGAACCAGGAGCCACCTTAGGCTGCTACAACAAAGGCTGCTCCTTCCGATACCATTACCCATGTGCCATCGATGCAGGTAAGAACAAATGATATGCTAACTATATTTCATGTGTGTGTATATATATATATGCACACCACTAAATAATTCCAAGATATTCTACAAATTTATTCCCTCTCAGTTTTTCTACCTACTATGAAGATATTGTAATATTAATGGTGAGAAACATCATCAGATAAACAGTGTGCAGCAGCGTGTTGGGACAAGATGGAACTTGTAATAGAAAAGAATCTACCTGAAAGTGCAGAAAAGGACTGGGTTTGGGGACTGCAGCTACAGTAACTGAAAGTTGGCTGCAATATGAGAACTGACCAGTCTTTTTCTTGCAAAAAATAGAAACACTTTGTTAAAAGGGTGCAAGTAACCAAAAAGGTGTTTCTGGTTTCGGGGTTGCACTCCTATGGATAGTCATAGTAATGGTTTCAAGTGCAAAGTGTTTGTAGACTCATCAGTACCACTTGCAGCACAATTCCTTCTTCCTCCTCAGAAGCATTTCAGCCAGTCTCCTGAGTAGGTCCAGTTTTCATCTTGCAAGATGAAAGCAAAAGCTGCTGGTTTGGATGGCATTACCTCCAGCTATCGGCCTGGGGTTGTGAGTTGGTGTTTTGTGTACAATAGTGAAAGTTTTTAATGGAGATAAACTTTATTCTTGGGTAAAACAATCCCAGCTCAGAATGAATAATGTCCTGCTCTTCCAGTCCTCTGTAGCTCATTTCTGTCATACAAAACTTAGCCTGCTAACGAGCAGGTATGGATTCAAGGTTGTAACTCTTGACTGGCAAATAATTGCAGGCTTCCTGTTTGTTATCCCGCTTCCACAGCAGCCCACTTGTTTCACCACCTATTTTATGCTGTTTTTCAAATGTTACAGTATATGAAGTAGGTGTGCTCATTTCTGAATGACTGCATTACACTTCTCCCTGTGAAATACCACCCTATTGGAGCAGTGCATTGTATTCTAATAGAAATGGTTTTAATGAAGTGAATATTGCATTGGAATACTATTATTACCACAGTATAGTTGGAGAATCCTTGACTTTACATGAAAATGTAGATGTTAAAGAAATATTATTTAGGTTGCAAAAATCACTGAGGCCACTCAAAAAAAAAAAAAATTGCCAGAAATAAGTTTAATTTTGGCCTTTTATGAAAGTATGTTACTGACATCATTTTCCATAAGGCCCTATCTCAGTCTGTAGGTTGAAAGAGTACTCATTCATTAATATATGTTGTCCTCACTGATCCTGTATTTCACATACTGCATATGATTCCCTCTTACTTCTGAAAGTAGAACTGTGATACTCTGTGATGTTCATCTCCTTCATGACTAGTGAACTTTCTTTTTTACAGTACATTTGAGAGACAGAATAGTCAGATTTGTGTTCATAGTGTGTTAAGCAATTTGTTTCTGGTTTGTGGCCTGCCCTGTTCAGTGTTATGAAGAAAACAAAATAAATCATAGTGAATGTTCCCAATAGTTTGGGGGGCTTAATTTGAATTCTTACGTTACGAGATAGCAAATGCTACATACTCTATGTTCTAAATACAGGTATCAAAATTAAGATGATGTCCTTTTTCTTCAGATATACCTTCCTCATTAACTGTACTGCAGCAAATGAGAGAGGATCCTCTGGATGACAAACACACTGAACAATCATGACTGATTCCCAAGAGCAGTTTTGAGTCATGCATAGAAGAGGCAGTGCCCTGTATAAAAACTAATATACGATCATACTGTTTAGTCCATATTAAACTTGTCTGCCATATAATATGAAGAAGTGGGCTACATTAAACTTGGCTTTTCCTTGCATTTGTCTTGACTTTGCAACCTTTGAGTATTTTTAGAGTAGCTTTTTGTGTTCAAGTTCCAAGGCTACGCTTACTTCATTTTCTTTTAATTTTGTTATGAGACATCACGTTGCCATGTGGCCATCTGTCAGAGTGCACCATTCCAAGCTAATTTCCCTCCTTTGAGTAATATGACAGTAATAAATTGCAAGAGCTGCAAGGAGATGAGTGAGATACTTGGACACGTGAGTTTCACAAACATATTTAAATAATAGCAGAGGAGTTGGTAAAACTGGTGAATCTCTGGTTTCACTCCAGCAAGAGTATTAATTAGTGGGAACAAAGACTTCTCTTTGTTTCTGTATACATTTTCGTTACTGTTTCTTCCTCTTCTGTGTCTGATATATATGCATCGGCTGTGTTGTCTACTCTGGCTTATCACACCAGCCACAGCCTCTTTCTGTAGTTGGTCTCAGGTTCCTCTCTCAAATTTCTTATTCTGGTCTCTTTGTAAGACCCAATTCTCCCTACTCCTTTCTAACTTTTCTAGTTTTCTATCTGTCATTCTGGCTTCTTCCCCTCCTTTCTTTCTCCTAGCTCTGTTTTTCCTTTCTGGGCTTCTTTCTTTGTTTGGTTCTCCTAACGTAGCTCCTTGTTACAACTCTGCTAGTCCTTGTTTGTTCTTGTGTATTGCCCTTGGTCTCTGTTTCACCCTTCTATGCCCTATCCCACTAGTAAGTAGTTTCCAGTCTTCTGGCTGACTCCATCCTGATTTAGTCTTAGCCACCTGCTGCCACTCATCCTCAACTCTCTGCTCTTAACTTCTAGCAGTGGTCCCCCCATTTTGCCAGCTTTTGCTCTTTTTCCAGTTCCAGATTGCTGTGCTTGGTATAATGTTTTTGCTCTGATGCTGCGTGGACTGGTGCTTCCCATTTTGCATTGTTAAATGGTCACCTGCCTTCAGGCTGCCCAAGCCTTAGAAATGTCCCCTGACAGCTTCAGTGCTTTTGGATCAGGTGCCTAAATCTGAGGCCAGAGGTTCATTTACGGGAAAGACCTGCTTACCCTCAAACAAAAGTATATTTGGTGGAGTTTTCAAAGGACCCAGCTGCTAAAAATCTAAGAAGCCTTTCCCGAGGATGTGCAAATAAAAATCCCCACTCCTCCTTTCAAAGAGTTACATTTGCTGATTTTGTGGTAAGCTGGCAAGGGCACGCCTTGGTTAAAATTCAGAGCCTACTGAAAATCAGGCTGTGCTAGAGCTTTTCAGAGAACATTTGCTGGGATGTTTACTATGGGCAGAATAACTTTTTTCCAAGAAAGAGTTCTAAGGAAATTGTTCGGCTGCTTTTAGCTGAAGCTTTCAACCAAAACAAATAAAAGAGCCCAGCTTGAAGTAAATTCTCGGCATTCAAAATTTCAGCCTCATGGTATGACAGTAAAAGACGTTTGCAGTTGGTTTTATCTGTGGGTGTAATCAAGCTGTCTTAATCTATAGTCACTCTTCCAATAAATCTGAATAAAAGAAATAAGCAAGCTGTATGGAATAGAACTTGATTTTCATTTATGCCCAAGCAGAAAATGTAGGCTTCCTCGAGAAGCGAATCAGCATTCTTTTCTTTTTCCTCAGCCTGCTGGCTGCCTATAAACCCTTTTTATTGGTTATGCAGTGCTGCTGTCTTTCCTGTAGTGAATCACACGCAGGTATTTTCTCAAGTTCCTTGAGCTCTGTGGTAGTTTCGTGTGAAGTTGACCATCCCGCTGAAAAGGGTAGTGCCACCTTGCTTTACTGAGGATCTGGGACAGAGCTGTTCTGAATCCTCACAAGTTTGTGTTGGCATTTACAAGGGCTCTTGGGCCTTTGGGACATGTACGACCGGAGTGTTTTGTAGGGTATATCAATTCATAAACATGTGGTGTTTGAGTTCCTGCAGCATCCCTGGAAGTGACCGAGATGAAGTGTGTGTCGAACCGCTAGGCAGCTGCCCTCTGAGCTGCAGCGTGGGTTTTACCTTCGCGCTGGTGTGGGTTAGGAGTCGGTACCCTGTCAGTCACTGTGCCTCATTCGAAAGGTAGTGCATTTGAGGTGAAGGTCTGGAGGGGGAATTTTCTCGGGGCGGCCCGGGCTCTAGCTCTGCACCGATGCTGGGTTTCCAATCCCACCCTGGTGAGGAGCCAGGTTTTTGCACCGCCGCTGCTAATTGGCCGCTCTGCAAGGCACGTGGCTTCATAAGCTGCCAGTTCGTACATATGGATGCTTTTATATAGCCTAATTCAGCCTTCCTTTTAATCTCCTTTCACAGAAAGTAATTTTTGGCAATATAGGGTGCAAGGGAGCTGAACTCCTCTTAGCCGTTTGCATAGAAATCAAAATCAGTAGTGCCACTTAAGTGATTTTTACATAGAAATGACTGTGGTTAACATTATCTGGGTTTGGCTTTCATCTGTCCAAATTTATGAAGAGCCTCTGATGTCTCAAGATAACTTAGTCCTAGGGACGTCTCCATGGAAACAGGATCTTTGTTTTCTGAAATTTTATATCCTCTCCCTCTGCTTGTTCCTTCCCACCTGGAGCCAGATCCTGATTGTTGCTGCACGCTCGTCCCCACAACACGTATCGTGAGCAGTTTCACATACAGAAGATTTTTGGCTGTAAATTAGGAAAAGACTAGCAGCAAAATAAAACAAATTTTCAGAGAACAGAAATCCCGAGTCTTCACAACTATCGTTAAAGATGAGTAACAGGCAGAACACAGAGGGTGAGACGGTGTGAAGCTTACAGTAGAATAATTGCTTCTATTAAAAATATTTTAGGTTTTCCCTGACTAGTTCAAAAGGAGAAAAATCTGTACAAACAAGGGCGAGTCTCAGTTCTTTTTCCCTTTCTGCCACAGTGAGCTGATCATAGTTATGTGTCTGGTGACTTCATGATGAATTGTAATCTGTGATATAAAATACTTGGAACTGCTAACCAGAATCCAGGCCAGCTTTGTAATGATGAACAATTTTTGCCTTATTGGTATTCAGCTGATTTTCTACGCTGAGCTGATGAAATTTTTCATACTTGTCCCTTAATAGAAACAAAACAAAACAAAAAACCCGCTATTAATTGGATCTGCCAGCAATACTGGCAACAAAAATGCCAACCTTCATAAGAAACTGAGTTCAGTACACAGATTAGGCGTGAGGTACGAGGTTTCTGACAGTTCTTCTTGATCCTTGTGCAATCTTCCTTTCTGATGTATCAGCTAGAGAAGTGCATTCATTATGTTGATGTTGAGTTTCCAAGAAAGAAGAAAACTCCATCCTGTTCTAACATACTGTGTATGTTTTTTGAGGATTGCTCTGTATATTTTGATGATTGCTGTATTATGCAGTGATAATTCATGCTGTAGTCTAAGTGTACAATTCCTGTCCTTATAATGAGGCAACATTTTGTTTCTTTCCTGTTATTTGCCATTACTGCATTTGAAATTATCTGTGGCAGGATGAAGGGGTTTGCTCCCCTTTGCTAAAATCTCTCAAGTAACCGAGCGTACCCCGAGCGTGCCGTTTCCTTTTGATTCAGCCCAGAGGCTTTCATGTTGAAACACACGTGTTTCGTAGCAGAGGGATGCTCTGCCAAAGCTTGGGTGTCTAGAAAGCTTTTCCCTCAAGCTTTAGTTGCAGTCCCCTGCTGTCTGCTAAACTCTTCCAGCAGATTGAAACAGCAGGTAGCGCTGGTTATGCTACATACTTAAAGGCGTTTTAAATTAGCACATTTTATTTACCATTGTGCTTCTTTACTTGCTATCTGTTTGGGTAGGTTGGAGCAGCCGGGAGGTCATAAGCACCTTGCTGAAGTCTCAGTGTCGGTCACACTGGGCTGGTGGTGGTGCTCAGTCCTACTGATGAGGTGATGGTGTCCGGTCAGCCTGCCTTCAGCACATGAGGCAACTGGAAAGAAAAATGTCAGAAGTTTGTACAGGTTGAGAGGTGACCCTGCAGTTCAGGAAGCCTGGGGAAGGCAGATGAATTCTCTTGGGAGAGTGCTGCTTTTTCACTTGGCTGTGAAATATGGGGTATCTGGAAGACAGACAGCTGGCCAGTGATGCTCCTGGTACGGGCATAGCGCTGAGGTTCCGGGAGCTGCCGACTCAGCATCCCTTAGAGGTGTAGTCTTGGGAGGGAGGATGAGAGGAGAACCAACACGTAGACTGGCAGTGCCACTGAAGAAATGCTCTTTAAATGATGGTATTGCTTAATTTGTTCCTATATAAGCAGTTCTATATAGATGCCCCACTTTCTGTAATAAGCTTAAATTATTAATTAAACTATTAGATCATAGAAGCTTCACATATATGAGTCAGAAGCAGATCCAAAAACAGCATGAGTGTCTACCAGACATAGTGTCAAAGTGCAAATTGATCACCAGGATTTGGGATTGCAAATAAACTATCATATACACCCATACCTAGAGACACGCACCCCTTCTCCCCCTGATGTTGGGGTCCTGGGGTGAGGATCAAAGGCAGTGATTTTCTGATGAAGTGTAACGGAAGGATTGTCTGTTCAGACTGGATGAGTTCGTCCATCTTCCCTGTATTGTAGCAAGGAAGGCTGGAATAGCTGAAGGGGGTTGGGATACAGGATTTGTATGCCTGCTGTTGTGATTGTTGCTCTATACAGAGGACTGGGGTGCTTGAACTTGGCATAGTAATGCAGGCAGCATTGTTGCTTGGGGTGTTTGGCAGTCTTATTTGCTAAAATTTAGGGGATGGAAGGGGTGAACCTGCTAATAAGATAGCATTCCTATAAGAGATCTTTGAATGAGGCAAGATTAATACTTGATGTATTATCCAAGTTGGGTTTTATTTAAAAAGTAATAAATTGCTATCTTTTCCTTCTCCAGATTGTTTACTAAACGAAGAGAATTTCTCAGTGAGGTGCCCCAAGCACAAGGTAAGAATCTTCTCCTGGATTAGACCTGTTTTTTGCTGCCCTCTTCTGGTATCTAAATTTAGATTAGTAATTTTATACCTGGGTAACATCTCTAGTCAGAGATGCTTTTAGATGAATTCTTCTGTGATGTGTGCTTGTGGTATATTCTGGGGGCAAACATCAACATAAGAAGAATACAGAGAGTTTAAGAAGATAAATTAAGTTTTTGCTCTGTCTGTTCAGTTGTTCTTTAGATCCTTGATGACTCTTGAGAAAGCCCAGCTTCATTTCCTGTCTTCTGTGATAGAATCAGTACATTGCTCTCTGTTTGTGAGTGCTGCACTGAAACTGGAAGTGTTTTTTTTCTCCTCGGATTTACTGAGGATGCAAGGAGGAAGAAAAATGGCTCATAGAAAAGTTTCAAGCAATTTTTGGAAACATTTAGACTATGACATTGAACCAGTGTAGTGATGAACCTGAAACACCTTGTTCTAATTCAGTGGTAGTAACTAGACTTGAGTCCTGCCGCTCAGCCTTCAATGTATCTGTTCAGAAGACCCATTCTCATTTTCAGTTGTTAGTGATGGATTCAGCATGCTAGTTCTGCCTAGGGTTTGGGCATCCTTAACAGAGTGCCCATGGAGCCCACCAACACAGCGGCGCTAAGAGCTGAGCTGCTGTTGCTCTGTGTGGAAAGGGGAGCCAAAGCAGATAGCACCACGGCTCTGGTACATAGAAGCAATGTGATACTGTGCTGGGAGTACCCCTCCCAGCCCATAAAGGAGGATACATCTCTCTGAGGCCGTGGACACCAGTCCACCAGTTCAGAATGCTCAGAAGTATCCAGAAAAATGGCTATTCTCATGGCCAGTTGGATACAGCAGGAATTGTGCGAGAGTGTGGATGGTTTATGCTGAAGTAAATCATAATAGGGAGGAATTGTGTTGCTTTCTAGCAGGGATTAGTCACCATTTAGTCCTTGTCTGCAGATCTCTTCTCTGCCTAGAATTAGACTGACATCTGGTGGTCTTTTGTCTTTGCAGATTATCTCTAATCTGTCTTTTGTAAACATACAAGAATTAGTCTCACGTTCCTTTCTGGATGTTCTACCACAATACGATGTGTTTACACACACGTATTTAAAACGCACCGGAAGATTCCGGGGGGCATTCAAGTTGTTATCCATAGCCATAACTGGCCTACTTTTCGTCGTACAAAAGAAAATAAATTATTCTGCACGATTGCGGAATAACGTCGGAACCGTACAGCAAGCTTAAACCGGTGCGTCAGGGCTGCGCAAACCTGCAGATCCCACCAAAGACACGTGGGAAGGATGAGCTCCCCTTGCCGCAGAAGGCAGCTACCCGAGTGCTGCCCCGTGCCCCACTTGGCTAACGAGAACAGGACGGTCTCGTCTCTGAAGGCTGCCCGGTGCCTGAAGCGTTGCAGGGCAGCACAGCGTGAAAGCTCTTTGTAGCTGGCTTGCTTCTCTGCTGCTGTGTAGGAGTACTGGCAGTGATGGGGCTCAAACCGTGAGGGTAAACACCTGCTCTACAGAATCCAGCCTCCCAGAGAAGATACTGAGCGGGGACGTTGATTTCTAAAGCAATCTTGTGGGGCAGGAGGGGGAAGAGTGCCAATTAAGTTGATAATGAGGCAATACAAGTTTGAATTTTATTCAGAACTATCTCACTGCAGATCATTTTCTGCGTGGCATTGAAAATGGAAATTCAACACCGGCAGCCTTTCTTTGACACCAAAGTTTGCTGGCTTTTGCCCAGTGAAGGTGTGAATAATTTGTTTGAAGTCAAGCAGAGTTTTCTTTGATCGGCTATGACTCTGCCCTTGCCCTGTGTTTCACTGATCGCTGCTGGTTTGTTCCAAATCCTTTTGCGGGGCAGAATATAGGACCATCCTGCTCCTTTCATTGTGGTGGTTGGAGAGGGGAGTTCCAGCTGGTAGCGAGACGGGTTGAAAACCATTGTTCTGGAATGACTGGAGAACTAATTGCATCAGTTTTTTGCATTATGTGAATATAAGCAATTGAGAGGAAGAAAGACTTTAGATGAGACCATTCAAAACTATGCTTCTAGGTAACACCAGTCTAATATTAGTAGCTAATTTGTAGCTGTCTGAGACCTCATTCTTCTGTGCTGCGGTTAATGGGTGGAGGAACTAACTTTATAAACCCACTAACACTGAGTAAGTCCCCCAGTATAGTGCCTCTTATCCTTTTTCAGACCATGCCTCACATCCGTAAATACACCTCATCATAATAAGTGGCTCCTGGAGAGCAAAGGTGCTTCTTGCCTCATTAACTGCACTTGACGCTTCAGGCATAAGCAAGCTAAGTCCAGAGGGACTAGTTCTGCCTTTCTCCGTGCTCCCTAGCGAGCTTTCCCATTTCCTTCTGTCAGCATTGATGCTTCAACCATCCATGTCCTGAATGTGCTACTTTTGCAAAATAGCAGCTTATTACAGGGAAAACACTGTCTGAAAACTAATCAGCTTTTGAAGGGTTAGCTTCCTCTCGCAAATCCAGCTCGCCGTGTGTCTGCATCGCAGCAAGCGCTGCTGCGGCAGAACTGCTGAGGATGCTGAAGCACCAAGGAGGCTGTAAAGGGGATGGGATACCTCACCTTTTGGTGGCACTGCAATCTTGGATTGTCTTAAGCCATCTGTGGGACAATTTTAAGTCGTGTTTCTCAGCTTATTCTACCTTTTCCTGTTAAATTCTGTGTTTCTTGGAATTAACCAGGCTTTCATATGCCAAACTCCTTACTTGTGCGGAATTGCCTGCTTTTGTCACAGGGAAATCTCTGTCTGGAAAATCTGTCTGGTTCCAATACTGACTTCTCTTTCTCTCTCTCACTTTTTGTATGTTCGCTTTCCCTACCCCCTGTCTTCCTTTTTTCCCTCGTTTTCTTTTTTCCTCCTCCTTTTGGCTTGCTGGTTCGTCAGCCCCTCCTTCCTTGCTCTCTTCCCTCCTTGCAGAACAAGATGGTGAAAGGCAGCCTCAGCACAGAGCAGTCGGAGCGGGGGTGAGGGGGGAAGTGTACTCCTGGGAATGGAAATAAAAGCAAGCACAGGTGAGTTGGGGACAGTTTGCAGTTTCCACATGCTGCCTTCTGTGGCTTCTTACCTCCAGTGCCTTCCCTGTTTCTGTGAGAAATTGAGGTGCTCTTGTGTATATTCAGAAATATTGTAATAACTGGGTTTTGGTTTGTGTTTTTTTCCCCCTACTGCCATTCTGTTCAGGGCAGTGACTTCATGTTTTTGTATTTTCACAGCAGTTCCTTCTGTTTAGTGGTGAAAGGCAAAGTGTTAGCTGTTACAGCTACCTGATTACTCTCTCAGATAAACTAGTGATGGAAAACTACTTTCGTATTGCCATGATCATGTCCATAGGCATCTGGAGTCTCAGAGTAGTTAATAGCATGCTTCCATATAAATAAATTTCATCCAAGTATGTTACATTTTGTGTGTAAGGAAGAATTAATAATACTGATGTGTTCAAGATTATTGTAATCTGATTACCTGTTTTTCTGGAAATGTAAATACAGGGATAAGTAAATTGATTTTGTCAGGAGCCCATTACATTCCTTTTAGACCAGCATTTCCCTCTATTTTGGAAACAGACAAGGGTGATAGGAGGTGGAAGTATATCCCTAAGTTTTTTAATGCTTACTCTGGTCCCTCCCCTCCCCTGGCTCTGGAGCCAGACTGGGCTGTAGTTGCTGTAAATCAGCAGTGCTGTGGAAAGCATCAGTTGTGCTCTCACACCCAGCTCCTTGCTGCTCTTCCTTCCTGCCTTCTCCCGTGTGTAGTGCCAGCAGTCGTACAGCCACATGTGAACTCGGCGGGGAATTCTGTTCATCTGAACCTAGGTTTTGTCTTGGGAGCATCTGAGTTGGGTCATTCTCCTGCTCTGGTTCACTGTGTGGCTGGGCTATCACCTGGCACACGGAGGGATTAGCACAGAGGTGGAAGTTCACACTCGGGGAATGGGATGAGGTTGGGATTTCTTATTTCCACCTAGTGCATTGCCATTCAGTGGCAACAGGGAGGCCTAAATGAAATAAGGGTTTGGTTTAAAATTAATACTTGGTACCTTTCCCATAAACTGCAGCCCGAGCAGGTCTCTTGCCTTCATTTCCCTGCTCAATTGCATTTCTTACTCAAGCTAGTTGGTTTTTTTTCCTTGCAGTCATGCAGGTAAAGTTGCTCTTTCTGTCTGCTCTCTGAGCTGATTGTAACAATCCCTTTCCTTCACTGCTGTTCCCTTGCTTCCCCAGCACCTCTCTAACTTGAAAATCTCACCTGTTTCTCAACTTAACTAATTGTGAAGGTGATTTAAGTAATTTAATGGTGTTTCCTGTGAAGGATTAGAGATTGATCAGAGAATTCTGGGGCTTAGTGAAGTAGCAGAGGACAGGTATTGTTTAATATGAACACCTTGTAGACCGACTGCTGACTTGGTTTAGCTCTGCTGTGTTCCACGATAAATATTTCCTTTCCCCCCATTTTTAACAGCACTCTTTCTTGACTTTGGAGTGTTGTTAAAACAGTTACCATGCAAACAATTTGAAGTTAATTTTTTGAGTAACTTTTTGCTTACATGGTAAAAGTGGTAAAGCTTTACATGGTAAAAGTCATTGGTATTCTTTTAAGCTTTCCCGTAAAGTGTAAAAGGCAATATAGTATGTTAAACCAGGATGATGGTCATGCAGACAAGGTGTCTGTTACAACTGTTTAACAATAGATAAGACTTCTCGGTGACGATTTTTTGGGCCTTTTCTTTAAGGTGCTGGTGAACTTTTAACATGTCCCAGAGACCTTTACACAGCTTTGTTTCCTGCATTATTTTCCAGTGCTAGCTCTTTTTATGTATCACAGTAATGTATTGGCTTAAGACCTCACAGACTGTGGAATCTCTGCACCATGTTCCCTGTGTGCTCTAGACATCTCTAAGGCATCATTTCTTTGCAAATCTGCTTTTGCCTCAAGTAGTTCTTATCTGAAGATCCTATTTTTGATGCTGAGAATGTTTTAAAATTTAAGTTCTCCAACCTGACCGACCGCCCCGCCCCCCCACCCCCCCAAAAACCAAACCCCAAACATGAAAAAGATCCAATTATTAAAAATAAAAAATAAAAAAAATTTGCTCCATTATTGTGGTAATTAAAGAAATTTAGAGGAGTTCTGTAGCAGTCCTGGTAGTACAGGAGCTGTCCTTCTGCTGACCCTAGTGCAAGGTAGAATGGGCACTTGGCTGTTTAATTATCGGGCTGTCTTAGACCTGGTTCACTCCTAGGCCCAGCAAGTTAAGAAAAATCCTGCATTCTGGATAACATCCAGGCAAGTCAGTGTATTCTGTCTCTGTTGTTTCTCTCTCCCTGAGCCAGTTGCCTCTAGAACATTTGGATTAACTCCAGATCTGGAGAGTGACTGTGAGAGTGAGTCTGGTGCTCTGGATCTTGTCCAGGAACGGGGAAGGACTCTCTCTGTGTGTTGAGCCTGTTTCCTCTCTGAGCCAGTGCCTAATGCTCTGGACTGATTCCAGGCATAGGCAAGCTGCAGTTGTACAGGAGCCAGAGACAGCAACACGGCCTTGACACTCCTTCAGCGAGGGCTCACAGTTGCACAGTAATGAATACCACTGAAAGGTCAGCTGCCTGAACTCTCGAGGAACCCCCCTCCTTTCCTCTTCAGCTGTAGCTCCACAGCTTACCTGTCTGGTTTTCATACGTACTCGCCTGACTCTTTCTCTGCTGTCAGCCTGGCACCCCTGCGCGAGGGGATATTTGCAGCCAAGAGGTGGGCTTGCTGGGATGTAATTTAATTGGTGTGCTGATAATCAGAACAGTATTGACTTCTGTATCACACTTAGTGTTCCTGGAGTTTAATTGCCAGCTATGAATGAACACGGGTGTTAGCTCGTTCCCAGGCACACCTCTAATGCCATTAACCGCTTCCCATATGCATCGCTTATGTTGCGAGGTTTTTTTTCCCTTTTCCCAAGCTCACTAGCTGGTGGGGAGGGATTTATCCAAGTTGCATCAAAGTAACCTACCTTACTAAATAAACAAGTTGCTTCTGGGCTCACTTGTGTTATGGAAGAAAGGAATACATTATTTGAAGCTTTGTTCTCTTGGCCGTGCAGATGAAGAACAAGAACCGTAGCGTAATGAAATTTTAACTGTGTCAGCAGCTTCTCTTTGGATCTGAGCTTCCACCAACTTAGCAAACTCCTGAAGTTCACTTTTTCGACTTGGAGAATTTCTGGACAGGGAGAATGAGTGTGCCAAGCCCTTGGACATTTCTGCATTTGTCTTGAAAGACATCACAAGCTTAGTCCTTCCATGACGTGTTGACATCACCATAATCTGGCAACTACAACAACAGAAAAAAAGGCAACTGGGACCCACCATCCAATTAGTTTACCCGCAGATTTACCTTTAGCTTCTGAAATCTGGCTACTTCCCAAACCTGCTTCCTGTGGCCAGACTCCTGTAATTTTGATACTGGCTTCACTATCTGCTCCATACTGACTGAAAACTACTGTTGGATGGTACCTTGGTGACCCTTAGGAAAATGCTTGGCTCTAGCCCATGAGGGGCAACGTGGTTTCCCAGAAGCTTTGTCAGATTTGAAAGTGTTTGGCCCCTCTGTTTGCTGTTTTCATAGTCAGGAGGAGTGAACATGAGGTGAACAAACTCCTTCCTGGCTGCTGAAGGTGGCTCTTCTGTAAGTGCCATGCTGTTGTCGTGGCACAGATTGTCCTGTCATCCTGGACCTCCCCTGTAACTGGGCTTAGTTAATTTTCTGCTCGTTATAAACTGATATTTTTTATCACAATGGGGTTGCTTTTGTGAACTACTCACCGTTGTGCTTCCATCCATTTTCAGTTCCCAAAACTAAATGGCTCTTGGTGTTGCTGCTGTGGTAGGCTGCTGAGTGGGTTTTTCCGAAGCCCGGGGCGCGTGTTGGCAGACAGAGAGAAGGAACCGTTCCAATGTGACTGTTTTGCTTTGTTTTTCAGGTTAGGCTGTTGAGATAAAAAGTGGTGGACATTCGTGACTGAATGGAATCTCTCCCACTGTGCAGCCATGCCCCCTCTCGACGTGCCTGCCAATGCCAGCACTTCCTTCATAAATTCTTACATCACACTCAAGACTGATGACATCACAGAATCTGACCAAGGAGTCTGAACCAGCTGTTTCCATGGACACAATCTCCATAGTGGCAGTGGGAAGGGGAGGGGGAAAAAGGAAACAGGTGGGGGGAATTAAAGAGGGAGGGATAAATATATATATATATAAAGATCTATTTTTTAGTCTTGAAAGACTTTGTTTTAAATGAAAGGTGCGCTATATCCCTTTTGATGCTTTTGATTAAAATTAACAAAACCCCATATAAATTAAAAAAGAAAACTGTAGCTAAAGTAAATATGAAATCCAAAATCAAAGCAAGGCTCATGGAGCCTAACTTTTTTGTGGGAAAGAATAGCAGAACTGGGAGTACTCCACACAGGACTCATCTCCTTTCCTCTTGCTTTCTTTCTCACAATATCCAGGAAAGTTCAATTTTTAAAAGGCGAATAAAATCATAAGAAATTGTTTGTAGGGTGTTGAAGGAAGGCTTGGAGGGTGGCAGGTGATGGGGTGTCAGTACTTGTGTGGGCAGGGTAGGGAGGTTACCATTTTTAAGAAACAGTCTTATTAACAGTGGAAGCTTGTAAAAACTTCTGAAGACTCTTAGGTCATGAGACTTAAGAAGTAAGAGGTAGCTGCTGCTTGCTACAGCCTGTACGCCTTCTTTGTGTGGGAACATCTGTACCACACGGGGGAAAGGAGTATCTGCCCTTTGTGGCAACACCACACACCCCCAGATCATTCCAGGAAGCTGCCTTCACTTTAGAAGGCAGGTGAGAGGAAGATACAGTTCACCTGCCCGGTGGGGGAACTGAGAAGGAAGCCTGAATGTTGGTGAAGTCAATGTATCTTCAAACTGATCAGGAAAATCCACTTGGCCCTCTTTTTATTTTACGTTTTGCTTTTCCTAAGGAAGGAAGAGGGAATGTCAGTGTAACAGCCTACACTATATGGTTATTTGGGGTGGGGTTGGTTTTATTTTCTTTTTTTTTGTTTTGTTTTGTGTGTGTGTAAATTATGTAATTTTAAAACATTTGGGTTTAAGGAACAACAACAAAAAATATAATTTTTTTTTTCTTGTTAAGGCCTTAAGAAAGGGGTTAGTGCATCTTTCAGGGGTCACTCTGCCATGGGAATAAAATAGCTGTTTCACAAACAGTTTTATATAAAAAAAAGCTTAAAAAAACCAAAAAAACTAATAAACTTCATTTTAACCTTGTCTCCTTTTGTTTTGTGCGAACTTGATTTGTTTAAAAGGACAGAGAGATAGTACTATCTGCTGCTTTTTCATTTCTTTGCCTTCATCAGTTCTGCCTTCAGTGATGACCTTCTGAACTGGCCCAGCAAGAGGAAGACCACAAAAGCTTTTTTAAAACTAAAGCTTAGGATTTGTTTTGATGTTCAGAGATAACGAGTCAATGACTGGCTGAATTTTCTGTTTGTGTGAGTTGGTAATTCACCAGGTCACTGACTTCTTTCACTCATAGGATGGTAGCATATCCTAGCGATATCAAACAGCGTGGTGTTTACTGGGAAGTCACTAGAGATAGAGATCTAACCAGCATGACTTGGATAAAAAAAAAAAATGGGGTTGATATTGTGGGGAGGGAAGAACTATTTTAAAAAGATATGTACTGGATGCTTGCTCAATTACTCGCATTTTTGAGTATTCAGCACATAAAAAAATAAAATCTATGGATAGCTCATATTAAGATATCTATTTTAACTCTATTTTTAAAAGATCGATTTAAAGATTTGGGAGATAATTTGGCAGTTATTTATTTCTAGAGGTTGCTACTCTCACTCCTAAGTATTTGGAAAGAAAGCGCAGTCTTCTGCTGACTCCTTTCCCAGTAGCAGCTACTGAAGTTAGTATGTCCTTCTACATTAAGAAATAGACCTGTTGTGATAAATGTCACTAATGTGTCCTGAATTGGTGCTGAAAATATTTAACTGCTGGTGTAGTCAGAAAAAAAAAATCATTTTTAGCATAGTTAATGTGATTGAGTAAATGACTTCTTTTCAACTGAATAAAAATTGTTTTTTTTTTTCCTAGTGTCTGTTCTATTCTACCGGTTCTAAAAAAAAAAAAAAAAGAAGAATTACTATTATTGCATTGATTTACATGGGTGAAGAATCAACTTTGTAGTACTTCAACAGCAGAGGACCATGTGGTGAAGCTGCTGAATTTGATACGTTTGGCTTTTCAGGGTGGTGGCACAGCAGAGGGAGAAAGTTTTTGGGTAGGGGGGAGGGAGGCTCGCAGGCTTTTCTTGTGGGTGCTCATGGCAATTGTAGAGATTCAATAGTTCAACAGCTCCTCATGCATTGTGCTTGGAAAGTAGCAGGAGTCACGCAGAGCAAATAAATAAATCGTGTTGCACTTAACTCCATGGGAAATATTTCTCAGTGGGGAGTGCTTAAAGCCTTTCAAATCTCTGCTGCTGAGCCCCTCAGCAGCGCTGTCGTCGGAGGTAAGGGGTGTGATCCGCCATTGTGTGATACTTAAGTCTTGTGAGTTGGTCATCTTTCTTGGTTAAGCTGTTACAGAAACCAGAGCTACCCCAATGCTCTAAAGCCAAGCCAGGAGGATTCTAAACCGATGTGTAATGGCTGCTTTGAGAGAACCTGAAAATGGTCCAGAGCAGTCATGAAATCCAAGTGGAAATAAAACTTTTTTTTGGCTCAGAAGAAACAAAGTGCCTGAGTGGATTCTGAAGGCTGTTGTTGTACAAAACATTCACGGGCTCCATCCTGCAAAAGCAATTAATGGCTTGGTTTTATGGATACCCTAAACTTGAAAGAAAGAAAAAGGTTTGGAAATCTTGGCTAAATTAGAATTTGTGGAGCAGCAATGACCTGCAGCAGAACATTAAAACATGGAGATTGTGTAAAGGAGGAAATGAGTGACCCGTCAGCCACTTGGGAATTACCTGTTTGCATGCGGAATGAACTAATAAAGAGCTTTGACAAGGCAGCTCATTTTCAAAGTGTTTCTCTGCGCTGACTTCCATCAGGATCTCTGAAAGGAAAGAGGCTTAAATCAGTTTGCTGGGAAATGCATGTGGTGGTTTCCAAAGTGCATGTTTGCTATTTAAAAATGAAGCTCCCAACAACCCATCTGAGTGAGCCAATGCTGCTGAACGAGGTCAGAGAAAAAGATGATCTTTTTCCATAAAGGATATGCAATGGATTCAACATGCGAAGGACATCTATCAATAGGGGCTGATCGGTGTTCAGCTGAAGACAAGGGTAAAAGAATTCCTTCCACAGGAACTGATGGAGGCCCTGTGATACCAGGGGCTGCTGATTGATACATTCATCATAGATTTCTATTGCATGTGAAATCTACGCTTGAAAATCCACAGCATAGACTACTGTGGAGTTTATGGCAGGATTGTGCAGCAGAGAAGAAAGCAGTCTCAGCTGCCCCTACAGAAGGTGGTGGCCATCCTCCCTGATCCATGTATCACATCGGTGCGAGTGGGGATTGTATCTGGGGTTGAGATGTTCTTGAACCTATTGACTGGGTCTTAAAAGAAGGCAAACTGATGATGTGTAACAGTAGTGAAACAAAAAAAACCCCAAACAACTAAAACATGTTAAAGGGTTCAGGGCACAGCATCTGCCAAAGAGTTAAATGACCACTCTGGTATTTTGAGTAATGTGCAGTGAGAACTGTAACATACATAAGAATGTATGTGAGGCAAGGTAAGACCTATAAACTGGTATAGTTACAGGAATAATATTTTGGGGCTGAGTTGGATATAAACTTTAATTAACATGCCTAGTAACAGTGTTATTGCATCTGGAATGACGTGTGCCATCTTGAGTGCAGTGGTTTGTCCTGGACATGGTAGAAATACTTGATAGAGGGAATCGGAATTGGTTCGTCAGACCAAGTTCCTGGCTTATCAGAATGACTGGAAGAAGGAGTCATCTACCTAAAAATGTAGAAAATTGAGTTTATATGGCAGACCTTCAGAAGCAGAACAGGATATCGGGGATGGTTGAGGTTAAATAAATCATTGTTCTGGATTTTTTATTTTTTGTCTGATTAAAAATTGTTGTGAAAAAGAACAGAAAGACTACAGGTAATCCAGGTTCACTTACAGATCTAGAAAATACAAAGATGTGGCAAATAGTTGGTGGCTCTACTGACTTTACTATGAGAAGTTGTAAGTGTAGTTATAATCTTAGTTTGGGGCTGGAAATACCTCTATTGTAACAGGATGAGATTCTTGTTTGGCCGTGGAATATTTCTAACAGCCATGTTTGGTTTTGTTGGGTTTTTGTTTGTGTGGGTTGGTTGGTTGGTTTTCAGGTAGAGCTACTGCAGTGTGTTGTGAGTCTGAGAATTTAACCAATAAAGGTAGAGGGCTAAAGAAACCTGTGGGAGACCAGTAACTCTGCAGTACTTTATAGTATTTCTCATGCCAAAGAGAGTTTGGCTAATGCCCATCACTGGAAAACAACCTCCATACAGATACCCCGCACTATTGGCTCCCAGACTGACCTCTGATAATCAGCTGGAAGTTACTACGTGAAGCTGTAAAGGGAAGAATGAGGTTTTCCTTACAGTGTAAAGGTCACTGAAATAGTTAAAATAGTTGCTATCGTTATCTCTGTTTGTGAGTGGGGTTTTTTTCTGCCTATACTTTCGTTGGATCTGAAAGGTCTGCTTTCTTATCCAGCTGAAAAGTGAAGAGGGTGCTGCTTACAGAGTCTTTTTGTGGGATTTAATTTCTTAAGTGGGACCCATATCCTGGTTAGTACCTCTACAGAAGGGAGGCTGAATTAGAGGGAAAGCATTGCTTGTTTGCTGGCTTCTTTCATGGGGCTGTATTGAGAGCCAAGATTGCTTCCCCTTCCTCCTAGTCGTCTAGTGGTTTCTTGTAATTTATTACTTAACTCAGTTTTAATGCTGTGGTTTCAGGTTTTTGACCTTACCTGTCTCGCTTTAGAAATGCTGGTATTTCTTAGCAGCCCTGGAGATAGTTAGCTCCCAAATAAATAATTTGAAACATACTCTTTTAGCTCATAGCAAGCCTTCTGTGAAGGAAATCTTCTGCTTTAGCTGGGGATCAGCATTCAGACTTGACCGTGTGCTCTTCTGTGCGATAAAACCTGCACCCGCATGCTACCCAACAAGAACATTTCCAGGTTGCCCACGAATACCGCCTGCGTGACCTTAGTGGCTACTGGGTTGTAGCCAGACCTGCTAACAACCAAACTGGGAGGTTGCAGTGGGTTTAGAGGTCAGTGATGCTTCCTGGATTTGAGGTATATCGTGACAATTGTTTTCTGAGTTTTGTTGAAATTACTCTTTTTCAGCAACGCATCTTTTGGTGAGGAGCAGCAAAAAATGGCAGAGAGGTTTTCAGGGAAGGAGCTGGAAGGTGCTCTGCGTTTACACTACAGATAAGTGTAGTTTTGTAAGTAAATAATGTATATAAGTCCACATTGCACAGTGGGAGTCCCATGAGCTGAGGCAAATTTATCAAAGAAGAGTCACCACATCTAACAGTTAAGAAGGGAAAAGTCGTACATTTTAAAGCATTTATATTAAGAAAACAATTGGACTTCCACCCGAGTCCCTGCACCTGAGCTGTTTCCCTTTCAGAAGAGAGGGTGGGATCATTAGATTCTTATACATTGTAAATTATTTTGAGAACGTTATTCTGGGGACTATTTGAGTTACCATGAATAGATATTTGACCTGGATTATGTGGCATAGCAGTATCTACTTTTTCTCGTAGACTTTTTAATCAGCAGTCAAAGTGGTTTTTAGTCAGAGTCAAAGTACCTTTGGAGTAAGACAGATCTCATGGTTCCCTTCTGTAGTTGGAAGAAAACACAGAAAAGCAGACAAATTATTGTTCAGTGTTGTGTGATGAAATTAGGAATTGGTGGATGGAAATGGATCTCAAAGAGGCAGGAAAGGACCGTGTGTGTAAGTAGAACAAACACTACAATTCGATGTATTGCACATGGGTTTTGTAATATCTTGCTGCTTTTGGAAACCCAAGTTGAAGAGGTTACTTACAAAATGAATGTTGCAGTCTGTCTGTTCAGCTGGTGTCCTACTGTGGCAAAAACTTCTGAGGAGGAATTGCTACCTGTGCAGGTGATAGGTGGCAAAACTATAAGTAACCATTTGGAAATGAAACCAAAGAGCTGCACTCTGCAAGAAAATAAGCAAAGCTTGTGAAACACGACTGATGGAAGAAATTTCCAGCAACCAAAAGCAGAGGCCATATAGAATGGACTAATTTTGCAGACTCTAAGCAGATTTCCAAGGGTGTATTCAGTTCTGCTCCAAGTATGAAATGTTCTTGGCTTCACAGTATGGGAGAGTGTGCCAGGAGAAGAAACAATTTCCAGAGCCATGAGATGGAAGTGAGCACTTGCAGCCTTAAAGAGGGCATTGATGGCTGCAGTCATCGTGGTCTTACTTCAGCCACACAACTCAGTTTTATTTGAAATGGCAGCAGCATGTTGCCATGGGAACACAAGAGAATTGGGAGAGATGCTGTTACAGCAGAAATGTAAGTGTTCCTTATGACAAATGTGAAAGACAAACTTGGCAAACGTCAAGCTTGTGGTTTGTTGATTCAGAAGAAGAGGGAAAGAAGATGCATCTTTTGGACTGCACAGAATTGTTGCAGTCCGGAAGATGAACAAGTTAGAAGCAGAAATTACTTCAAGACTAATCCCAAATCCTAATAATTGGCAACAGTGACTGTAGACTGCCAGTAATTGGGATGAATTCTGCTTTGGAGTGTGACCCATTGGCCTCAAACACTGCCCATCACCCACATTTGATGGATTCTCCCCTGAGCTGAGGGTGAGCACTTCAGTTTTATGGTCCAAAGTTCCTCTTGAAAATAAGGAGAGGTGAGAAAACCTTTTATAAGTGGCCTAATGATACGAAAGAGCCATGGTGAAATAACATGTCAGCAGAAGGTTTGTTCTTGGTGCTCCCTTTAGGGAATGTCAGACATGAGAGGATGAGACCTGAGACCACTGGAAAGGTGCTTGAAGGCCTGCAGTCCTTTCTGGTGGAGATGGCTGCTGCTGATAGTCTTTTTCTGTGTGAAGTTGCATGTGTGGGAAAACTGAGGAAAAACTTTCCTGTGAGGGTGATGGAGCCCTGGAACAGACTGGCCAGAGAGGTTGTGGAGTCTCCTTCTCTGGAGACTCAAAAACTGCCTGAATGTGTTTCTGTGTGGCTCTGGCAGGGGATGGTTGGACTCGATGATCTGCAGAGATCCCTTCCAACCCCTACCATTCTGTGATTCCGTGTACGTGAGTTTTTGAAGTTCAGCCTAGGTAGGTACCATACCACACTCATTCTGTGCCATTTACTAGACTACACAGCAAGAGGCCCTGAAATCAGCTCTTTAATGTAGAACAACCTTTTCGCATCCAAATGGTTGTTCCAAGTAGAGGATGGTCTCTTGTGCTTAAAAAGGGAATGTTGACCAAGTCACCTGAGTTGGTTGGTCCCTCTGCAAAGCACACATACTTCATCTTGGTTTTCTACCTCCAGTCCATAGCAACGCACAGAAATTGTAGAACACCAAGGCTGATGTTCATTTTCCAGGGTTTCACATAAGAAAAGAAAGAGCTGCTTGAGACAGGGAGATACCAGAAGTTTGCACAGACTGTATTGGCCATTTTTGCAGAGAGAGAGAGGAGTTATGACTCATTTATTGGAGTTAGTTGAACTTTGAGAACAGCTGACCAAAAACCTAAACAATCCTTCTCAGTCTGCAGTCAAGTTTTCCGTGAAGGATCTGGTAGAACTTTCTGACTTACAATGCAAGAGAAAGGACTATTTTGGGGCTTGTCTGAACAGCTTTTCATCTGGCCATTTGCAACAGCCTCTGACTTACCTTTTTCTTCACTGGGTGCATTAAGGATGCACCTATTTATGGTTTTTAAATACAGGTGCTTATCTTTTTGCTTTCTAAGCATATACGCATGTCTGGAAATATATAAGTGTAAGGGTTGAATAGCTGAGGAAAAATGTTTATGTTCATTGCCCAGCTTGCATGATGTTGGGTGGGAATGGTAAAAATCACAGCTAAGGTCTGTCATGAGTTCAAAGGGCACTTCAGCAACTTACATGTCACAATTCACAGTCTCCCACAAGGCACCGTGCCTCTGCACAAGCAAACTGGCAGCATTCACGAAAGAATAAAACCCTTCCTTCCAGTAAGTGGGCTCTGTACCTTCAGGCCACAACTTCCTAAGTACCTGTCCTTGAAATAACCTTCTAACAGCCATATAACATGGCAATTCATGTTAGAGGACAGAGAAAATGCTAACTCCCGTATTTTCCCTTCATTTTCACTTCTGCCTCAACTCAGAGCAAGTGTTTGAGCTTGATTTTTACTGCAGCCTGTGCAGCTTGGGCTGTTGCAGTTGCCAGAGCAAACAAGTATCCCCAGTTGTTCTGAAAAGCCTTGTTTGCTCTAGGACTCTAAAAGTACCTGAGAGTTCCTAACAGGCATCAACAGGCTCAGACATTTTCATCCTCATTTCTACTGATTACAAGGGTCTTACCATTGCATTTCTCCATCTTTTACTTTCAGGTAATCTGTGTATTGCATGTCTGTGTTGATTGATAACTCGTCCTGCTTTCCTGCTTTTTGTAATTCATCTTGGAGTCACTCCAGGCTTGTGCTTTGGCGTTGTAGCTCAAAGGATTTGGGATGCAGGAGCTCACATTTCCCAGCCCTCCCTCTCAGCCTGTGCTGTGACCAAGGGCATCTGTAGCTTGTTTCTGTTCTTCAGGTGGAACAGAAAGCCTCAGCACCTCTAAGCCCTCCTAGAGGTTAGTCCCATGGTATCTGGTGGCTATTCAGTGCTGTTACATTTCAGCAACTTCAGTTGGGTTTTTGGCCTCTTGTATGCTCTCATCATCTGGGCAGGTCAGAAGTCCTGAAATTCTGGCTTTTCCCTCTCTCTCTCTCTCTCTAAAATAGAATCAGTAACTTTGTTCCAGACTTCTTCAGCTTTGCTTTTTTTCCTTTCCAAAACTGAGGATATCCCCATAGTTCACAAAGGTCTACCTGCTCTAGATCAAGAGTTAAATAAGAATTCAAATTGTGTTTATGGTCCAGAATCCTGGTCTAGCGACCACGACTATTACAAAAAGGACAGACGTGAACTTTTTACCTGTCATCCACATTCCTGTTTTAAAGCTATCTGGAATTTGTGTTACAGAACAGGCTGGAAGGGACCTCTTGAGGTCTCTGGTCCAACCTTGTGACTCTGTGAAGGCCAGCCTCAGAACCATACCAGGTTGCTCAAAGGTTTTGGACAGTCATTTTGAAAGCCTTCAGGGTGGAAACTCCACATCCATTCTGGGCCTCTGTTCTTGTGTTGAGCTGTTCTCCTGGAGCAGCAATTCCTCCTTGTATCTGGTCACAGTTCCCATTGCTGCACCTTGTGACTTGCCTCTTGCCCTGTCTCTGTGCAGAGAAGAATCTGGCTCCATCCTGCCTACAAATGCAGCAGTTCAGGGTGGTATGACAAGGTCGGGTAGTCAGACTGCGTAGATCCCTGTAAATACTTAGCAGTAGTTTCAATCCCCAAATCCAGCACAGCTGGGGGGCTTTGGTGCAGCTGCCCAGAGCACCCTGGGGAGTTGTGGCAGCAACAGGCGGTTATTCTGGATCCCATTTCTGCAGGGAACTGCACTGTGATCACTCCCTTCACAGCCAAGAGGAAAGAGGAGCATGGACCAACTGCCTCTGTGAAGCCTTTGGAAAAGAGTTATCAGAATCTCCATCTTCAAACCCTTACTTCTAATTGAGACTTCTTTGTTCTCCACTTGCTTTTTTCCTGCTTTCTAGCAAACCTGATGTTTGGGTTGATACTCTGGAGTCCGGAGGTCTTCGACCCACATCAGTCAAGCCTCACCTGCTTGAGGGAAATGGAACTGAAACCCTGGGCCGTGCGCACTGCAGAGCATGTCAGGCAGCAGCAGTTTTCCATCATGGGCACTCCTCAGGCTGGTGAAACACCTCAACCTTACACAGAAACCGTAGGTCCTCACCTAATCCTATGTGGTGCAAAATCCACCCTGGCCTGTCGGATGTGAAGGAGTTTGCTTTTTCTTTTTATAGCTCCAACCTCTCTCCACACCCTCCTCTGACTGTCACGCACCTGCTGACTCTTGAGTCGCTGCTGCCTCCCAGCCCCTGGTCTTTCTGTCCCTGCTGACCCCCTGGCTCATCCCAGGGCTGTGCTGTGGGGTACCAGCTGTGAGGGCTGTCTGGTGCTGTCACCTTAAGGCTTTTGGAATTCAGACTCCAACAAAACTCGTGCAAAAATTAAGCTGAGGGACAGAGGGCAAGGAGCTGGGGACCAACCAAAGGCCATTCATAGCAGTTTGAGGGTGGCATAAAGTGGTTACCCTGCCCCTGATGAACCCTGAGGCTGTTCCACTGGCTCTCATGTAAAAATAGAGGAAGGTTTCAGCCAAGGTCTTTGTGTTCACCTCTGGATTTTGCAGGCTGATGAGAAACCACCCTTTGGAGTCTGCAGGGCAGAGTGGGAGCAGTTGGGGCAGAAGATTAAAGATTCTCCCTCAGAAGAGATTTTTACAGCACCCGTTTCTGACAGGGGTGGGTGCAGGGGGCGGGTGGCAGCACCACTGCCTGTCAGCTGTGCCCCAAAGCTCAGGGCTTGGCACTTCTTTTCATCAGCTCTCAGCAGCAAGTAAGAGGTGCGGACGAGTCTGTACATTGCATTTGCACTGTGAATGCTTTTTGATGGCAATCCTTGTTTATTGACTTCTTGTGTGATCTGCAGCCTTTCCATCCTACTGTGCTCCCAGCTGAACTCCTGCACTGTATGACCCAGAGAGTGGGCACCAGGGGCCTGAGGGTCTGACGCTTCTTCACCAGAGCAACCAACCAGGAGAAGACAGCGTGGTCAGCGGCAGCTTTCACCCTTGTGTCAGAGACTGCAGAAGACAGCTTGGCCGTGGTTGACAGCTTTTCCCCCTGTTATAAGTTTTGCTCAACAAATTTCCATGAGCCAAGTTCAATTAGAATTTAAAGTATTTATTAAGCAAGCGGCAA
>WUAM01000359.1:31243715-31253835 GCA_024336885.1 Actenoides hombroni
GAGGGGAGGGGAGGGGAGGGGAGGGGAGAGAGGCAGAACCAGTCTTGGGTCAATAGAGGAAGATCAAGGAGTGAACAGGCTACGAAATGTCATTGCTCCTGTGGCTGAGGTCCCAGCTGTCATCATGCTGGAGCAATCTCTCTATACTGGGAGTTTTTCTTACCGTTTTTATTTTACTTTTTGACTTCATGAAGCGCAGGAAGAAGTGGAACCATTACCCACCAGGCCCAGTGTCGCTGCCGTTCATTGGGACCATGCTGTCCATTGACTTTCGCAATCCCCATCTCTCCTTCAACCAGGTCAGTGCTGGCCCCCCTCGGTGGGCCCAGGAGGGGTGGGGACACACTGATGTTGACATTTACCTTTGCACAAAGCCAAAGGGCATTGCTCCCTCAAAATTCCAGGAGTAAGCAAGTCACTGCCTAAGGACATTGACCTGGCCCACACAGGTAAATAGATAATCACACACCAGCACTTGCCAGCCTCCATCTCCCAGTCTGTGTGAGCTCAGGGGGAGGTGTTGTTATGTCCCCAGCAATGGGTGATGCTTGCTCTGCTGTAGAGCTGGCCACCAGCTTAATATATGGGCAGATGTAGGGGCAAGGGACCAGGGAGATGTACAAACACGGGAGGAAAAGCAAGTATCTGTGAGTTGGGGATGTGGATGCTGGAATGACAGACCTCCCTTAGAGTTACTTAAGCATGCCTACAGGCGTGTGACAGTTTCAGTTAAAGGGATCAGCCTTTGGGAATTGCCCCAGCAACACCCAACATCTCAGGAGCATTCTTATTCAAAGTCAGGGCTTAGCTTTTCTCCAAGGAAAAGCACAGCACAGCTTGCAGCAGCTAAACTTTTTGTGCTTCAGTCTGCAAACTCTAAAGGCCTTTTCTCTAGGCTGGCACCGTTCAGCTGGCTGTCCAAAACCTGCCAAATGGAGAAACTAAAAATAGTATTTGTATTATTTGATTGCATATAGTCCAAAAGATTTCCATTTTGAAATCACATCATGTCAGGGTCACGCTAACCACAATCTTGACCAGTAGTCACTTTTAATGATGTATTTCTAGTGCCAGTGAAGGGCTAATTCCCACTCTGAACCATTGCATTGCAAAGACAAAGGTCAAACATCAGCTGAAGGTCTTCTAATAATAGGAGCTCAAAAATCACTAAGTGGTAAAGGCCCTAAGGAAGGATATGGTGACATTTTTGACATGACATAGAGCTTATTTTCAGGGACATACTTTATCTTGGCAGCTTCACAAGAAGTATGGAAACATCTTCCGGCTCCAAAACTGCTGGACCAACCTGGTAGTACTGAATGGGTATAAAGCACTGAAGGAAGCCCTGGTCCACAGAGCAGAGGACTTTGCTGACCGGCCGTACTTTCCAATATATGAACATGTGGGCTATGGAAAAAAATCTGAAGGCAAGTCATTTGGAAAAAGACATTCCCTGCTGATACTAGCATAAGGAGGAATAAGTAGATGGTGGGTAGATGAAAGATTTTCTCAGTACAATGTCACCTTCTAATGTCCCTCTGGTCAGTCGCCTTGTATGTCTGCCACCTTTAGTGATGTCAAAATCAGATTTGGTGAAGAGGGGGCTCCCCTTAGTGTTTGTAGTAAAGCTCCAGGTGCTAGCACACACCTCTTCAGCTGTTCAGACACTGTCAGTGGCACAAATGAGTTGGAGTTGGTAGTTCCCAACACCCAGTGATTAGTGCTTATGCTCACATACTATGTACATGTTACTGCTGCCACAAAAAAAAAGGGTAAATTTCTTCCAGAACAGAGTATTATCCAGCCCACATGTCTCATCCTCAGCTCCTGTGCAGTGGCACAAGCTGCTACCCAGTTAACACAAGCTAAGGGTGCAATGCTGAATGGTTTAACAGGGGGGTGATTCCTTCATCCTTAGCAGCACTTGCTGCTCTCATTGAATCCCCCCTCCATCTTTGCTAGCCAGGCACGTGCATTAGAAGGTGCAGTAATCTGATTTTAGAATTGCTGTATGAACAAGCTGTACAAGGTCAGACTCTTCCATCTATCCATACTAGAGCTGTACCTCCAAACTCACACTTGCTATTCTCTAGCGAACTTTGTTTGATGTGCAGGTCAGAGATCCTGACATTTCTTGCTTATCCATAATTCCAGGGATTGTTGTAGCAAGATATGGACATGTCTGGAAGGAGCTAAGGAAATTCACACTCTCTACCTTGAGGAACTTTGGGATGGGAAAGAAGTCCTTGGAGGAGAAAGTGATTGAAGAAGCTCAGTTTCTGTGCTCTGCAGTCAAATCAGAAGGTTTGTCACATCCAGAAGGCTGGAAAGATCACAGAAAAACACAATACAGTGATGCAGAGAGAGAAGTAATACTGCAGCCACTCTTATTTGCATGTAGTGCTCTCTTCCTAAGCAAATGCAGTGTTTCTAGTCCATGTGCATTAATGACCCTGCTCTATCTTGAAGCCACTTCTACTTTACACAGTGGGGCTACTGTAACACTAATCTATTTGAAACAAGAATCAAATAGGAAATAAATAGAACTAAAGAAGTAAAATATAATTATTCCCAGAGCTGGGTAACTATTACCTTTATGAAGTTTAGTGGAACATATTGATATTATCACATGCAATGAAAGTGCAGCTGAGAATTTTCACAGCACATCGCCTGTCATCCTGACATGAAGCAAAGTGTTATCTGCCAAGGCACAGAGAAACCCTGCAACTCAGCTTTTCTTGGGAGTTTTCTCCTTTAAACAAAGCTCAACCAATTAGTCGTAGGAGATGAGAAGATCTTCATTTCCTAGTATGATGCATTTGTACTTTGAGTGGTTTGGGGCCTTTTTCTTAGAAGCATCAAGAAGTCATCTGTATATTCTCACTGATGACAGCTGAGGTCCAACAGCTGGGTGTTGCATACCTTCATTGCTTAGTCTTCATTTCCCTTTTTAGGTGGTCCTTTTGATTTACGTTTTCTTGTAAACAATGCGGTCTGCAATGTGATCTGCACCATCGTGTATGGAGAGCGTTTTGACTATTGTGATCAGACATTCAAGAAGCTGTTACATTTGTTTGAAAAATTCCTGGATGAAGAAGCTGGATTCCTGACTCAGGTGAACCAAGATCGTAATATGTTCTGTAAGAAGCTGCCCTCTGTTGCTTGAGAGCATTGTGTTCTCAGTATTTTTCTTTTTGCATCACATAATCTCTCTCTCCTTCTCTCTGGTTCCGACATCCCAGCTTCTTAATGTGGTGCCTATTTTGTTGCACGTCCCTGGAGTTCCACAGAAAGTCTTTCGAGGGCAAAAGGCATTCATGGACTTCATAGACGTGCTCATAGATAAGCACATGCAGACCTGGAACCCTGCTCACATCCGAGATTTCACTGATGCATTCTTAAAAGAAATGGAGAAGGTAGGGTGACACCAGAGGAACCTTTGAGTCCAGGGGCAATTTCTCTGCCTGTTTAAACTTGTTGATAGAAGCTGACTTTCCTCATAAAGCTGTATAAAACCTCTTACTATTTTCCTATTTTTCATTCCATGTTTTATCTTGAGAAAGTGTTAACTTCTTCACATTTTAACCTCCTTTGTTGTACTAAGAGACCATATTATCTGCTGATATCCCATTTTCTACCTTCACATTCCCCTCAGAGTCTAGCAGGCCCCTTCTTTCCAGCCTGCACCATTTTGAAGACATTTAAAAGGCAGTTATTAGTGAGAATTCACTAGTATTTCTAAGTTTTCACCATCTAACAAGTCAACATTCAGGATTCTGTGTAGGTCAGTGTCTTACTGACTGATGCCTCAAAATCAGCTAAAAAAGTGCAACAGCAGACTGATGTTTTGGTATCATTGCCCAGTCCATAGCCTGTCTTTAAACCAAGTAGATGACTTGGAAAGATGTCATCTACTTCAGAATACGTGTCTTTGAATTCCTTCCTAAGAACTACTTCCTTGTGGATTGGATGAAGGCCTAAATCTGAACCTCACTGAAATAAAAGTCTTTCCTTTGATTCAGTCAGGCAAAGTCAGTACAAAGTCAAAGATACTTGAATCTGCCCATCCACCCATCTGCACATGGATTCACTAAATTTCAAGTACCAGATGAGCAATAGTAGCAAATTCTGCCTGTGAGTTGCTTCTGCCATCGTAGTCCTCAAGCTGGGCTGTTGCTCTGTGTTGTGAACCCTGCCATGCTGCAGGCACTGGGCACCTCCAGCCCATGTGTTAGCCCTGCCCAGATCACAAGGACACAGCAATATGACCTATGTCACTCTCCACTGAGCAGTACTGTCTGGGGGTGGATGTGAGCCTGACCCTCTTGCCTCTTGTCACATCTCTCTTCTGTTCATTAAGGTCCCCTGATAAGCCAGCCTTATAAATCCCTCTACTGAGTTAACTTTTGTCAGGTCAGCCCCGTAAGTCCCTTGCCAGAGATATTATATTGGAATAACAGTTGAGTCCTAAAATGCCTTTTAATTGCTATTCATATTATAACAGCATCAAAATATACAGAATAACTTGACAGAAGCTAGTCCCTAGGAAAGTATAAAGAGGATTAGAAAAGACAAGCAGATGAACTCATGCAGAGAGCTTGTCATATCTCATATGCTAACAAATCTGAGCTCAATTAGCATTTGGATGAGAGACCAGTTTTGCTGAAATTGGTGTTGAAGACTTAATAGGCAGCAGTGATCCTTTTTTTTTTTTTTTTTGATTGTAAGAAAATAGCAGGGCAGAAGCAGTGAGAATCTGTAATGCATAGCTATAGATAACCCCCTTCAAAATACTGTTAATTTTGCATTTGCCACATCAATGCAGCCTCCTCTCTGCTGCGTGGGTTTTATGATCTTATCAAACCTGAATAAGTGTGTCCCACCTCCTCTGGGGGAGGATGTTATGGCAAGTGGCAGTGGCCAGCTGCTTGTTTCAGTTGAGAGCACAAGGTGCTCACTTCTGTCCTGAAGGCAGGTGTAGTGTTCATCTCTCAGGATATGGGAGGTGACTGATGACCTTCAAATACAGGAGGTAACAGGGTTACCAAAGTACATCAGTCATACACAGATTGTTGCCTGTGTTGTTCTCTGCTCTCCCAATGAACTTCATGGTCAGCAAAAATTGATCTGGTGCTTCTCAGTACTTCTCTGGACCAATGGTCTCACCCCGCAAGTACCCCTGCTCCAATCACCTACTCATTTGCTCTGCACAGGGTAAGGCAGCTGAGGAGAAGGGTTTCAACTATAACAACCTTCGTCTGGTGACTGCAGACTTGTTTGCTGCTGGTTCTGAGACTACCTCCACTACTCTCCGGTGGGCAATTCTGTACATGCTTCTCCACCCAGAAATACAAAGTAAGTCAGAAGACTGGCAGAGGTGTGGTGTCTTCCTTGTAACCCTCATTTGTCTGCAAGGAGGCGGAACATCTTCTCTCCACAGTTTTGGGATTTTGCAGTGAGGGACAGCTTTGGTGGTAGATAGTCTAGCAGAAACCAGGAGAAACACTTCCCAAACATAACTGCTCTGGAAGGGACCAGTGGCAGGGTGGAAGCCCTGATAGAAAAAGACTGGACTTGGAAGGGCAAGTTCGCTCTCACCTTCATTTTGAAGGCTACTTGGGGACTTTCAGTGGCCAGAGTACCTTCTTTCCAGTATTTGGAATAGATGCTAGCCTGTATTAGTTCCCTAATGCTGCCTGCCCAGGTACCCTTTCAGCTGCATAGTGGAGGGGTCAGGTAGCATGTCAAGTGACAAGGCCTTTATTAAAGACACTGTCAGATGGCTCTGAGCAACTGAAAACAAGTGCATTCCCCTCCAGTTTCTGTTCCTTTCTCTAATTGCTTGTCCTGCTCTCACCCCGCGTTTACAGTCCCATGCTGTCAGCCTTCCTACATCTTGTACCAGCCTCTTTTATTTACCTAAGGGCACTCTTAATTCCTTAGCTGTGCTGCTTTCAGGTAAGGTCCAAGCAGAGATCGATAAGGTGATTGGCAGAGGGAGACCACCCACCATGACGGACCAAGTGAGCATGCCCTACACCAATGCTGTGATCCATGAAGTGCAACGCTATGGGGATGTTGTTCCTGTTGGACTACCTCACAGGACGTACCGGGACACTGAGCTGCAAGGCTTCTTCATCCCCAAGGTGACCATGACCAGATAGGCAGCATCCTCTCCCCGTGCAGGCACCAGGCATGGGGCGTGGGTGCCCCCGCACAACTCTGTAGCTTTGCACTTCAGCCCCAAATTACAGTCACTGGCGAGCATTGAGACAGGACATTTTGAAACATACAGGCAGATGGTTACGTTTGTGCTCTAGGTTTGTGCTGGTTATGTAGGAACCCGACTGCAGTGGCAGCTCAGTGCAAACGTTTGCTTTCCTCTTGATGAGCTGTGTCATTTTCCTAAGATGACAGTAGTTAAAATTGTCATCTCTGAAGCTATTTGAATGCTGCTGGCATTCAGTCCACTGCCATTGTGACAGGCAGCTGCCCTGGCAGAACTGGTGGTAATGCAAGCCTGGGAATTTTTTTTTTTACCCTTACAATATTCTCCTCTAGCTTAGACCATTGACATGGGAAGCAGGAAAGCTTTTCAATTTTCCATGGCCCCTGTGAAAGTTGGATTTTGAAGTCTGTCAGCCAGCTTTTTTTCTCCAGCTATAAAACAAGTCCAGGAGGATCTGAGAAGCCGGGGCTGTTTCCACTGTGTAACCATGAAATTGGCATTTGCACGCAGTGGCCTTTGTAAGGATACAAATTAAAAAAGTCCACGTGCTTCAGAGCATAGGGCAGGTGCCCTATGTCATTGGAAAAGTGCCTGCTTTACCTCTGCTTTAAGTAAGAGAGGAAATCAGTGCCTTATCCTGAAGCACTGAACAATGGTTGCTATTAGATGTGAGATACAGACTAAAGAGGGACCAGCCCTGACCTGTCATGCCAAGATAATGCTGCTGTTCTTATGTTGTTTCCTCTTGTTGGGGAGTGCAGGGGACAACAGTCATCACCAACTTGTCTTCCGTGCTGAAGGATGAGACAGTCTGGGAGAAGCCAAATGAGTTTTACCCTGAACACTTCCTGGATGCAAGTGGGAAGTTTGTGAAACCAGAGGCCTTCTTGCCTTTCTCAGCAGGTAAATCTGAGGGGAGGATCCAGCTGTAAGTCAGAGGCACAGCAGGAGTGATCTGCTCCTCACAGGGACTCCAGCATGGTTTTAATGTCCTCTTTCACGGACACTTTCTACTCCCTCTCCTGCAGGTCCCCGTGTCTGCCTGGGGGAACAGATGGCCAAGATGGAGCTCTTCATTTTCTTTACCACTCTCCTTCAGAAATTCACCTTTGTGCTGCCAGAGGACCAGCCCAGGCTGCGAGAGGACGGTCACTTTGCCCTCACAAAATCCCCACACCCATACCTGGTGCGAGCTGTCCCAAGATAAGTGGATACCAACCTCCTTTCACTCACAGACCTCCACCAATGCAAGCTTTGTCAGAAATGTTGCAGGTCTAGGCAGGATCAGGGTTCCCCTCAAGACCTCTGAAGTCTGTGCAGATATCTCCAGCTGTGTAAAGTAAGAATCTGGCCCAGTATATACTTTAGCTTACTTCCAGTCCTGGATCTTGAAATCAGCCATAGCAAGCTACGAATGACGATCCAGTTTGGAAGTACCTATATGCCTCATCAGCCAGCTCTGCTGTTCTTTGGGCTCTCACTGCTTGCAGGAGCAGTTCACTGAGAACACAGCTACCGAAAGATTTGTTAGTCCTGAATTAGTTTACTGAAATACAAGGGCATCCCAGGTAAAAGACAGCCCTGGGGTCTTGCCAATTCTAAGAGCCAATAAAGCTTGGAAAGATCTGTCAGGTATTCCTGGCTGATCCTCTTCCCTGTTAGCCCCACGGCACACCCAGTCACACTGCCTCCCATGCAGAGCTGTCCCACACAGCAGCATGTGCCTCTGCCTAGTGCCCAGGGGAGCACAGCTCTGGCTCCCTTCCTGAAGAAACAACCCAGGGCCAGTCAGGTGATTTGGCACATGCTGCTGGTGGGCAGGGCGAGAGCTTCAGGGACAAAGGGACATTTTCAGAGAAATGCTCCTGAAAAATCTTATCGTCCAATATATACATATCCCCTTTGTTCCTTCCTGTTTATTGCATACTCATGTCTATCGCACACATATTGCGTTGTCTTCATTTATAGCCCAAACAAATGAAGTTTTAGTCCTGACAACCTTTATGTTGCACTATGCCTCCAGTAGGAGTAAATATCAAGAACTACTGCATAATAATAAATATACATGATAATCTCTAGTACATAAATTATCCATATGGTGTTTCAGCCACAGAAGCAGGTAATTTGTGAAATACAGACATTCCTATTTCAAGAGAAATCCTGGTGTTTATAGTTACCATCTCCTCTAACTAGGTCCTGAAAAGTAATTTTATTTTTTTTTTTTTTGGCATCACAAAGTCAGCTCTCAGACAAGTTTGGAACCACAAAGGGCTGGAGTTACACTGCTTGAAACGGTATAGTTGTAGATTCCAGAACTCCCTTTCTCTTTCTTCCTGCAATATCCCTGACACTGTTTTGCAAGGTCTTAAGGTATGTTGGTGTTTAGATTAGTAGTACCCACCTTTTAACCACATGACTTAAAAGACACTTAGCATAACGGAGTTTCTACTCATAAACACAATTAAAAAAAAAATAATCTCTGCAACTGAGTGCATGCACGTGCACACGTTCATATCTATCTTTCCAATAGTAATTTTGGAAGCTGTGAAAGCAACTGAATTATGCAAATACTTATTAATATAATTTCAAAGATTTTTTACTTCAGCAGGAACTGCAGATCTATGCTTTTCATCTAGAAAATAATCTGAAAGAATAAAAGTGGCCTGAAAAGTCTTCTTTCTCGTGCCCTCCTCTTTGTGGTTGTCTCACAGTCCTGGGCTACATCTGCCTCAGATACTCACTTGACATTTCTCTCTTTACAGCCAGCACCCCATCTGTTCTTCCATGATCCTTTCAGTGTTACTTTTCCGGGTGACACTGAACTAAACTGAACATCCTTGGGTTTATTTTCACCAGCACACATGTAACTATTTTTAAAGAGAAGGTTTCAGTGAACTGAACTTCAGATGGCAAGGATTCCACCAGTTGTGTGTTCGGATAAAAAGCTCGAGCAGGGACTGTCTTCCTAGCAGGCAAGAATGCATTGAAAGGAAGCGAACCTGCCTATGCCAGCATCAGCTGGAGCAGCGTTTTGGAAGCAGAAGGGAACAAGCCGATGGCTGCACAGCACGGCTCTGACAGCCGGACCCCCCCCGCCCGCAGCCCCCGCCTTCAGGGAGGCTCTCCGGAGACCGCGGCACCTCCAACGCCACGCCCCGGGGGGGCCTCGCCAGACGGAACGCGCCCCTCCCCGTACCCACGGCGCAGCCCCGCTCCCTCCCCTCGGCGTTCCCCTTGCCCCCGGGCCCGGCCCCGGAAGGCGGACACCGTAAGGGGCGGTGCGGGATCTACGGCCCCGGGAGGCTCCTCCTCGGTCTGCTCCTCCCCTCGCAGGCAGCGGTGATTGGCGTTTCTTCCGGCCAATCTAGCCGCTTGCTAGGCCCGAAGGAGCTGGAGTGGCAGCGCAGCCGGCCAATAGAGGGCCGCCGTGCTCTTCCCCCTGGCGGCGGGGAAGGAGCAGGGGTCGCCGCGGTGATAGTGGCCGCAACAAGATGGCGGTAGCGGGCAAAGGAGCGGTGTCGGCCGCGGTGAAGCCGATCTTCAGCCGCTCCCTGGGCGAGGCGAAGCGACGCGTGAGGGAGCTGTACCGTGCCTGGTACCGCGAGGTGCCCAACACGGGTGAGGGGCGCGGAGCCGGCCGCACGCATGCGCGGGCCGGGGCGCGAGCTCAAGGTCGTAACGGCCGCCCCGCAGCCGTTGGATTCTTAGAGGGCTCGTCGGGGGGTGACGGTTATCCCTGGTGCGAGGGGTCCCGCCTCAACCCGCCTTGGCCCTTTCCCCGCCCAGACCTGCTGCGTGTGGGGCGGCTGAACGCCTTTGCTCGGGGCCTCGCCGCGGCTGCGGGGTTGTGGGCTCTTGGCCGCTCACGGGGGCAGCACAGGCCCGTGGCCT
>WUAM01000359.1:31268037-31283515 GCA_024336885.1 Actenoides hombroni
GGGGGGCGACCCACCCCCCCCCCCGCCCCTTCCTCCCCGTGTAACTATCGGGGTGCAGCAGCCGCGGAGTGCGGGCGGGATGGGGCGCCGGTAATGAGCTGCAGCAGCAGTGGTGTGCAGTGGCAGTGGGGTGCAACAGCCGTGGGGTGCATTAGCGACTGGGCGCAATGCTGATAGGGTGCCAATTATGGGGTGCAGCAGGAGTGGGGTGCCGTGGCAATGGGGTGCAGTACCGACTGGGTGCAATGCCGACAAGGTGCAGCAGCCCAGGGGGGCGATACAAACGGGATGCAACGGCCGTGGGGTGCAGCAGCGAGAGGGGTGCGATACCGGCGGGGTGCGGCGGCCGTGGGGCGCAGCGAGGCGGGGTGCGAGGCCGGGCCGCGCGGGAAGAAAGCGGAGGCGGGCGGTCAGGTGATGCGAGCGGCATCACGTGAGCGGGGCCGGGCCAGGCCGGGGTGGGGACAGGCACTCTGTGTCCCGGCGGCAGCCGCGATGGGGGCGGCGGTGCTGAGCGGGCTGGCCTTGTCCTTGGCCCTGTTCCTGGCACTGCCCTCCGTGGCACTGGAGAACGGGCTGGCGCTCACCCCCCCAATGGGCTGGCTGTCCTGGGAGAGGTTCCGCTGCAATGTGGACTGCCGGACGGACCCCCGCAACTGCATCAGGTCAGCGGGGTGGGGAGCGGCGAGCGGAGCAACCCCGAGCTCCGTGCCGGGGAGAATCGAGGCATCCCCCCCGCCCGGGGCTCGGCATCCCCCCTCGCTGCAAGGAGGGCTTGTCCCGTGTGCCCCCTGCTCGGAAAGGCTGGGCTAGGTCTGGGGTGTGTGGACGGGGCAATGCCGGGGCAGGGAAGCGTGGGTGTTCGGGTCGGACGTCAGGCCTGGGACGGCTCTGGCACCGTGTGTGACCCTGGGGCGAGCCCTGCCGCGGCGGGATCTCGGGGAGCAGGGTGCATGGGAGGCGGGGCGCTCAGCCGCTGGGGCTGGGAAGTCCCTGGTGCTGAAGGATGTGACCGAGCTTTGCGGGGTGTCAGGGAAATGCTCCCCCTCGGTGAGATTGGCGAATGGGACACAGATGGGGAGCCGTGTGGCCCAGGCCAGCCCTGTTGTGACTAACCCTCCAGACCCCTCACTTAGCCCTGAAGTCTCACTGGCTACAGTGGGACAGAGAGGTTCCAGGGTCTCTCTCAGTCTGCCATGTCCACGTGCCCCCACCCTGCAGTGAAAGGCTCTTCTTGGAGATGGCAGACCGCCTGGCTGAGGATGGCTGGAAGGACTTGGGCTACAAGTACATCAACATCGACGACTGCTGGTCTGCCAAGCACCGGGATGCAGCAGGACGGCTGGTTGCTGACCCCGAGAGGTTCCCCAGCGGGATTAAGGCTCTGGCTGACTATGTGAGTGCCTGCTGGGTATGGTGGGCATCTCTGTGTCCCCATGCTACCTACCATGGCGGGAGAGCTGGGAGGGGATGGATTAGCCTGGTCTCTGGGAGATGCCTCATATCCTCCTTACCCCCTCCTTACAGCTCTCCTCTCTTCACAGGTCCACACCCGGGGCCTAAAGCTGGGCATTTATGCTGACCTGGGCACCCTCACCTGCGGGGGCTACCCGGGCACCACACTGGACCGTGTGAAGCAGGATGCCCAGACCTTTGCAGAGTGGGGTGTGGACATGCTGAAGCTGGATGGGTGCTACTCATCAGCAGAGGAGCAGGCAGAGGGTAAGGACACCCTGGCCAGCTGGCATTTCTTCCCGAGCTGCTTTGCTCGGGGCACCTGGCCATCTGCAGAATGCTTGGCCAGCTGGTTCTTTCCTCACATCTCCTGTTGCACCTCTTGGGCAAAGAGGAAGTAGTTTGTGTGCCTTAGAGCTGATGTAAGGCAGGAGGCCAGGCTGGTCTGGGGTTCCCCTGGCCAGGAGGGCTGGGATGCAGGCTGCTGCCAGCTGCCTCCTTCACCAGTTGTCATCTTCTTTCCCTAAGGCTACCCAGCAATGGCAAGGGCCTTGAACGCCACAGGCCGCCCTATCGTCTACTCCTGTAGCTGGCCAGCATATCAGGGGGGGCTCCCCCCCAAGGTAGGACTTGTCTTCTTCAGTGGCTGTTTTTGTGTCCTCTGTGCCCTGGGCTACCTCTTGTTGGCGCTGCAGAAGCTTGATACTCTACCCTGCTTATCACTCTGCCTCTGGTAGGATAGGACTGCAGGTCTCCAGGGGGAATGTGGCCTCCCCGCCAGGCTTCTGGTGACACTTGGGGTTCCCAGTGATGGGAGTGTAGGGAAAGAAGGCCCTGGGGCATGCCTTCTCCACCCCACTCAGCTGGTGTGGGGTTGATCTTGACAGTCTGTTCTTCTGAGATGGGTCCTGTTTGGTTTAAGTGCTTGAAATAGGATGTTCCTCCTAGTCACGTTTCTTGAGAAATGATTGCATTTATTAATTTACTCTTCCACCTTCAGAGTCAATCCTGAGCTGTCCTCGTTCTTGCAGCTGATTATATTGCCTTCTGGCCTCAGGATTGTTTTGCCAGACATCCTGTCATACTGGGATGTGCCCAGTCATAATGAAATATGACTGTCCTCCTGCATTACCCGATGTTGCCCTTCTAGGTATCCCTGTGCTTTGCAAACACCAAATATCTTCTGGATGCTGCAGCTCTCAATCAGTCTGGCTGCCCCTTCTCACCCATCTTGCAGACTGGATCCTTTCTCCTTCCTGCCTGACCTTGTGCCCATCTCCAGGTGAACTACACCATCCTGGCAGAGGTCTGCAACCTATGGCGTAACTATGGCGATATCCAGGACTCCTGGGACAGTGTGCTTTCCATCCTGGACTGGTTCTTCACCAACCAGGATGTGCTGCAGCCAGCAGCTGGTCCCGGCCACTGGAATGACCCAGACATGGTAAGGCTGGTTGGTGGTTACACTGACACTGCCCAAGGATGGGGCGTCTCCAGGGACACCCTTCTAGGGGCAGGGCAAAGGAGAAGTACCAGGAGCAGAGCCCTGTTGCTGCAAAGAGGCAAAGCTCACGTTGCCCTTGGCTAAGCTGTGGGAAAAGCCTGTGGTTGCAATGAACCCCTCACCGCTTGAATACACCTTTCAGAGTTGTCCAGGTGGCCTTGTCCTTCCCTGCACAGCCAGAGGGGAGATAGTGATGAAGGGAGAGGCGGTAGCAGCTCAGCACCTAGCAGGGTGGGATCTCCTGGCAGTGGCAGGCTTCTTGAGGGGAAGCAAAAGTTTGTGTGAGGTTTCACATGCGTGCTCCCTCTCAGCAGGCTGCAGCATCACCAAGGGTGACAACCACACAAGTTTCTAATCCTTTTCTGCCTCTCCTGTCTTTTCACCCTCTCCTCCAGCTCATCATTGGAAACTTTGGCCTTAGCTATGAGCAGTCACGCTCCCAAATGGCCTTGTGGACAGTGATGGCAGCTCCACTCCTCATGTCCACGGATCTCCGCAGCATCTCTCCAAGTGCCAAGGAGATCCTGCAGAACCGCCTGATGATCCAGATCAACCAGGACCCCCTGGGAATCCAGGGGCGCCGGATTGTCAAGGTTAGAGGGCAGGCAGATGCGTTTGGAAGAGCAGACAGGAGCAGTACAGAGCATCACAATAAAGAGGGAGAGGGAAGCGATGCAGAGAAACATGAGCAGGAGAGTTGGCGACCTGCTGGTGTAGAAGTCCTGCAGGGCAAAGTTAGTGGTTGCGGGCCAGTGCTGGTCCCAGCAGCTCTGCCTCATGCACCTGTCCCCACCCTTAGGAGAAATCCCACATCGAGGTGTACCTGCGCCCACTGTCCCAAGCTGCCAGCGCCCTCGTCTTCTTCAGCCGGAGGACGGATATGCCCTTCCTCTACACCACCAGCCTGGCCAAGCTCCACTTCCCGGAGGACACTGTGTATGAGGTGAGTCCCACTGGCACGCTGCATGGCATGGCAGCCCCATGCCACCTGGATCCCCCTTTTTCCAGCTCCCTCCTTTGACACACTGTGCTTTTTTGGTGCGGGAAAGGACTCCCATTCCCTGCCTCCAGGATGAAGGGGTGGCCACCTGTTGGGTCACCCTGCTGTTGCCCACTGCCGTGCTCCATCCTGCCATGCCATGTCTGTGGCTGGACCTCAAGATGAAAGGTCTGCAGAAGTCCTGGTAGCCACCATCTCTTCTCTTCTCTTCCAGGTACAAGATGTGTACAGCGGGAAGATCATCAGCGGCTTAAAGACAGGAGACAATTTTTCAGTCGTTATTAACCCTTCGGGAGTGGTGATGTGGTATCTCTATCCTTCAGCACTCCCAGCACAGCCCTGGCACATTGGCAGACAGCAAGTCCCTGGTGAGGGTTTTCATCCGGTCCTTCTGTGACGAGGCTGAGCAGATGGGGGTGTGGGTCAGTGCCAGGGTGAGCTGCCAGACCCTGGGGCACATGTCTCTTCACTGCACACGTACCTTTTGCTGGTGTGCCCAGCAGTGCTGGAGCGTGACCGCTCCTCTGGTACCAGCTTGATGATATCTACTCAATCTGCAAAAAGCAGGAATTTTTGCTATCTACCTCCTAAGGGTGCGCAAAGCCCTTTGAACTCCTCCTGTAGAAGATGCCATACAAGCAGAGTCTAGCCACTGTTGGAGTTTGCCAGATCTGAGACATGAGCACTTCACTGCGTCAAGCTGGGTACCACTGACTGCTGCAGGGGCTGTTTGAACTACACCTGTAGAAAGGCTTTGGCTGCTTTACTATCTTCTTGGGTATTCATCCCCCCCCATCCCCACCACGTATGACAGCATTACCCTCAAAGATCAGACCTGGTCACCTTCTTTCCTTTACTATAATCAGCTTAGCTTAGAATAAGGGGCTGTCAATAGGGCTGCACCCTTCCCATGTACCAAGAGCTCCTGGAGGCATTATGGTCCTGTGCAGAGAGGATTTGCTTACAGGCCTGATCCTGCTGCCAGGATCCTGGTGGCCAGCACTACAACAGCCTGGCATGCATGCTAGCTTTGTATTAAAGCCCCTAGAGCAGAGCAGAGCAAAAACCTCCATTGGCTACGCACAAGCCCAGCAGCCTTGCTGTGGTACAGGGCCAAAAACTGCAGTGTGTGGTGTCCAGAAGATGCTCAGCTGAGGTCATCTTTGGATTTGGGAGATGGTCACAGATGCCTCAGAGCTGCAGGTTTCATCCTATTCTTGCTCTAGTAGGAAATTCCTGCTAAAGGGGGTGTGTGCTCAGGGCCTCCTCCAGCAGGCTGAATACTCAGGGTTTCCTCAGGGAAAGGCTTCTCCTCCCAAGGGCAGCAACATCCACAGCTTCACCCTGAGGAGGTGACTGCCCCAGAGAAGGTTGCAGCATTTGTGAAGACTGCCTCTTAAGATTCCAGCCCAGGAAGCCTGGCACAGAATTAAGCCTCAGACGGGGAAAATAGCACATTTTAGATCAGGCAAAAAAGAAAAGCTTCTCCTTTCTAGTCAGGTTCTGGAGGGTTCCCAGCCATCCACCCACTCTGGTTCCCCCACGACCCAATGGCTGATTTGGGCCCCTTCCAGAAACTTTCTCTGAGTGCAACAGCAAGATACTGAACCCAAAGCTTGCAGTGCTAACAAGAAAGGACGTGTGCACTTCATGTCTACAGGAGATGGCTTTGCTCTGGGGGAGTGATTGAGACAAACTGATTGAAATAAAGGGGAAGCAGGTCACAGGCTCCGTTTCATGTTTATTCAGTGTTGCTAGCTAGAGCTACCAGGTTAACACAGGATTACAGGGTCATTACCTCAAAACGGGAACTTTGCTAAGAAAGAACTGGTTTCCTCTCGGGGCCTGGGCTGAGGCAGAGTAGGAAACAGCTTTCCAGTGGTTACATCGTGTTCAGCGGGTCAACAGCTGTACTTGGCAGAAAGGGAAACAGCTTTTGCAGTCCACAGTTATGTGCCATTTTCCTTTACCATATATTTATTTTTCCTTCACTGGAAAAAAAAATTGGCTATAGAGTTCCTTTTAAAAGACAGGCCTTCCTCTGGCAGTTACTGTACCTAGGAGAGGTGCTATGAATACAGCCGTAGTGAGTAGCTGTGATGACACGGCCTCTGCCAAATAGTGTGCCTGCCCGAAGGCCATAAACACGTGGTGGTTCTGGGTATCTGGGCAAGAGCAAAGACACAAACCAGCCTTCCACCCTCCCCAGGCACCAAGAGGATGAGCCCCACCTTCTCTCTCCCCAGTTACTTGATTCCAGATCCAGCTTAGCCATGCACCAGGGAGACAGGAGGACTGGCCCACAGCCGACCCAAAAGAACAACCCCAGTGGTTGTCGTTTGTTCCAGCCTTCTGTGCCCTAGGCGAGAACGAAGGCCAACACAACACACATGCAACAATGAAGAGGAAGCTAAAGGTATCAACACTCCTGTATTAAAGTGCAATTCAAAAAGTTACAAACATTCATCCTTGATTATTTTTTTTCTCCAAATACAGAGTTACAAGGATATCTCTTAACTCAGATTTCACATCTGTTAACCAATAAGGAAATATATTTTCCCCCCATGCAGGGCTGCTTTACAAATTCACACTTGCAAGTCGTGCAAGCCTGACTTACAGGAGAGCTCTGGCACACAGGGAAGAGGGAAAACACACCTTCCCCTTCCCTGTGAAGGCAGGAAGGCTGTAGGAAGAATATCTATCACCCGATATGTAAAGGGCCACAAGGGTCTTCACCAGACTAGAGAGACTCCCTTCAGAGCCGGTTTGGCGTCACTGCGTCCTAAGGAAGAAGGAGAGGTTGCGGCTGAGCAGCCGCTCTTGGCGAGAGAGGCGAGTATTAGTAACACCCACACCAGACAGTGGTTCCCGGCAGAGAGAGGGCACTGCACCCCTAAGCAACCCAACTGCAGCAGTACAGCACCTGCCCTCCCACGCTGCTTCCTGTGGGCGCAGAGGTGCTGGCTGCAGCAGCCTGGGGAAGAGCTGCAGGCCGGTTTTCCCCGTGGAGCCAGCACGCAGCACAGGCTTACTCAGCAGAGGGAGCCAGGGTGGCAGGACCCGTCTCCTGACAAGGCTAATGCCAGGTTGTCTTCCTAACGTAACAGATTTTGCTCCAAGGCAAGTAGCCTCCTGTGCAGCACTTGACTCCATTACGCTTGAAGAATGGCTGCTTGACGCAGGATCACTGCACAGATACAGGACCTGCTTCTAGGAGAGGGAAAGGAAGACGGATTTGCATGACCAACAGTATGAGCTCACTGCCCTGTGGCACACACCTTTGTTTGCTTCTCTGTTCAAGGTCTACAAAGGCAGGCTGAGACTGGGGCCCATCCCCTTTCCTCTTGCATAGCCAAATGCTTCAGTGTCTCTTAAGAGGCACTTCCCAAGTTCACTGCACCATAACTATTAGTCCAGGACACAAAACACACGCTTCCAGCACGATACAGGATTTCCAGAGTCCCATCTCACACTGAGCTGCGCCAGAACTTAAGGAAATTTAACACCTTTCTGGGGCACCCAAGGGTCTATGCAAGCAACCTCATGGCTCTCTATACCTTCCTTTTGGATGGTGCTTCAGATGAAGTCAAAAATTTAACATTCCAAGTAGTTTTACTCCCAAGATCCCAGAGCCTTCATATTTTAGTCCTAGATTAGTGATGTGATCTACTAGCGGTTTCAGAAGAAGTCCATCTCTCTCCTCAAACCAATGGCAGAGCAAAAGGTTAGTGCTTTGACCCCATGAGATAAAGCAAATAAACACGAAAGTGCTGTTGTTCCACCTTGTATTGCCACTGACTTCGTGTGTAAGAAGGGCAGGGGCTCAGCTGTCCAGCACTACATATATTATATATATATATAAAGACACCTAGAGAGACGCTAACCCGAGGGGTAGTAACAGCCAAGTTGTCTTCAGGGAGAGAGAGTGTGGGTGGCTGGTTGCAATTTCCTTCTGCTAGTTGTTTTTCTTATCCTCAGGAGGTGCATAAGGAGGTGGCTGATCCTGGAAGGCGATAAAGTAGAGTCAACAATCCTGCTCATTTTATGACGAGCTCTTCCCAGGCATTCCCAGGCTTGGCTTACAAGAAAGGACTGCTCCTCATTAAGATACAGACAGAACCAGGTGCTGTGTTTTAAGCTGTTGCTTCACCACACCATTGCTCTCTAGTAACAGTTATGCTGCCTCCTGTAGCATTTCTAGTGAAGGTTCCCTCAAAACCACATAAGAAATTTGCAGTGGACCCTTTAATCTGTTTTAACCACCATCTTCCCTTCAATCCCAGGGCTTTGTCTCTGTTGATGTTCATAGTTGTGACCCAGCAGACAGCAAGCCCCTGGGCCACGGGGCCAGCTTTGCCGCTCCATCAGTCCCCAGCCTACCACAAAGCCACGCGAGGCAGCGAAGGGCACAGGCAGACTGTCTGTCACATATCAGATGCAGGCTACACCCTACCTACCAGCTGCCACTGACTGAACAGTAAGACACCTCCCTGTCTCCGTGCTGCCCAGAAAAAAAAAGTGAAACCCACATGCTTTCAGCCTTAAGTGACCTGCTCTCCCTCAACTCTCTCCACTTCCAGGTCCAACAGAAGCAGAGAGCTCTGTGTTCTCTGGGCCCACACAAAAATGCCCTTCTCCTTTCCTGCCAGAGGATTTAACAACCCTTCTTCACGGGACCAACATCCACACCTCCCTCCCAGGGAAATATACTTTCTGTGCATGTTCCACATGAAGGCATGTGAGGCTTCGCTAGGAAAGCAAACCGCTGTCTCTGCTAGTGTCAAAAGAGCGAGGAGGCACAGGCAGACCACAGGCACCGTACTCACCATGGGCATGTACACATTGTGTGGGTTGGCAGGGTTGTAATATGCACTGGAAGCGGCTTCCATGGCTTTACTGCCCCCTAGAAAGGATAGAAAAGAAGCCATCTTACATGCCTTAGGCAGTGGCCCAAACCCCAGAGCCTAGTTCCCAGCCATAGTTCTTTGGAGGACACAACAAAGGTCCAAAGAGTCAACGGCAACTGCAGCAAGCTGGGTTTGAATGCAGAGCAGTTCAGGAACGCTGCAAGCTGACTAGAGCTGACCACAAGCTGTGCAGTGCAGAGCTGAGCAGCTCCCTCCACACTGTTATCTGAGTAACAGATCATGACTCTGAGCTCCTGCAACAACACTTCCCCACCTCGCACTGTTCCTACAATGCCACTCATAGCCCAAGCCCCCAAGCCCCCTTTTTCACACGAACCTGGCAGCCCCCCAGACCCATTTACCTGGCATCCCTGGGTCCACCCAGGCTGAGGGAGCTGAGGGTCCTGCAGGAGATGGCCCAGAGTACGGGGGAGGAGGTGGCACATACATGGGGTTCATATTTGGAAATGGTGGGTAAATACCTGAAAAAGATGACACTGGATTGATGCTTCAGACAGTGGCAATGGGACAGAGGGGAGGAGAGCTCACAGGCACAGCAGCACATTAGCCTCAGGCTAGAGCAGAAGCGAGGGAAGCCCTGCAGGTCTGCCAGGGGGGCAGACAGGTAGAAATTCTCTGCCTAGCGGTAGCACAATTTACAAACCGAATTTTCACCTCCCACCCAGCTGCAACAGTAGAGACACACGGTGTGTTCAACAGCACAGGGCAGATTTTTGCAAGGACAAGGATCCTTGATGGAGACAGAACTCCAGTAACCCTCATCGTTCCATTGTGATTTTTCTTTACAACCAACAACAAACACACCCAGCCACTCATCATCACACAACTTCCAAACCTGGAGCCTGGGCATATGGATATCCCATGGGCTGTGGAGCAGGTCCATAGGCGTTCATCGGAGGTGGTGTATAAGGGTATGGTCCGTTTGGTGGGGGGGGAGCAGCATAGCCCCCTGGCGCAGGTGAATAACCCCCAGGAGCAGGTGGGGCAGGTGTATACCCTCCGGGCACGGGTGCATAGCCATAGCCAGGGTTCTGGAGGGGCACGCCACTGGAAGCTAAGGAACGCATGTTTAGTAACCCAGACAGCCTTTTGTTTCATCTACACATGTAGAATAGAAGGAAAATAGTCCTGTTCGTGCAGCAGCATTTCCCTTCATCTAAATTCACTGTACAGTCCTGGCACAGTACTATGCTTGCAAAGCATCAGTCTCCTTGACGCAAGTTCACAGAATGCTAAAGGAAACCAGCTGCAAAAATACGAGCTGTCAGGTACCAGTCCCATCACAGATGTTGGAAGAAAACAGCATTCTAAAGCAAGTATCAGTAGGGTGGGTTTTCCTTCTTTTTAAGCTTCCTCATTGGAAAAAAAAAATAATTAAAAAACCCCACATTTCTTGAAAAAGAAAACTTTCTTATCAGGAAATAAAATGTACATTTTCCCCCCATTTGAAAGTTGTAAATGGAAGTTGTTTTTTTTTTTTAATTTATTTTTCCCCCTCTCCAAATGTGCACACTACTGTTACAGAACTGAGCTGAGGGTAGGTAAGTGAATCAATTTTTCACCATCACATATTTCAACTTTTTTTCCAGGAGGAATAAAGTTCTGTAGCAAAAGGTGGTCCACCTCAGAAGTACAAACCCCAGAATACTCTGATTACACTAAACAGTAAGATGAAATAAAGAAAAATAACTGGAAGGGAAAACAAGAGTTCTCCTGGAAAGAGAAAAAATACACTGCACAGGGCACCCTTCTTCCCATGCAGTTCAAAAAGAGCACTATTCTCTAACTAGCTCAGCCAACCATGGGGGAACTGCAGGCTCTACAGATCCCTTACCATTAGAGGCAGCTTTGAACATCAGCTGTCCAAACTCAATGGCTCCTCCACTGTTGAAAGTCAGTTTAAAAGTCCCCTGCCCTTCCCAGCCACCTAGGAGAGAGAGAGAATTAGAAATGAAATAAACTATTAACCTCCTCAGCAGCAGCCAAGACAGTAAAACAGTTAATAATCAATTATATTTTTTCTTCTTTATTTCAAAACTACTTTGTGCCCTATTGCCAGGGGGAAAGAGTCATGGCATTGCTATCAGATATCCCCCAAAACAGTATCTCCAGAAGATCAGGAATATATTTCTTTACCCCTTAAAGGATGATCCCCTCTATAGTTATGGAGAAGCAGCCTACTCTAGATACTAGATTGTTTTGTTCTTTTCTGAAAGGTTTAACAGAAAGTAATAATGAACACAGTTTAAAAGAAAGAATAATTAAGTTACTGAGGATTTTAATTGAAAGACCTCAAATGAAGTTTTACTGATGACCTCAGTGGACTACAGATCAGGATCTGCAACTCATGCTAGGATTTAAAACAAATGCAGCATTTTTTAATCTCTGTGAGCCACGGAAGCTCAGACAGATTATAAATGCTTGGGTATCATAGCAATTTTAGAAAAATTAGCAAAAGTTAGAGAGTTAGAAAAGTTAGAAGTTAGCAAAAGCAGAAAGAGTCTTTTGGGAAGAAAGTAGAAATAAACTATAGAAATAGAAGAAAACAATCCACCATGGATAAAGTCATCCCCTTGGAGATGCACCTCTTTAAAACCACTATCTTAGTATGATTTCAGCCTGAGAAAGTGGGCTGATCCACAATCCCCAGAGGACACAGTCACATTAAAACACTGTAACAAACAGAAAGCAAAGCATACACTCTCCAGATGCCATCAAAACGCACATAAACCAACTCTAGGGCTAAAGAGGGAAGAAATTTGAACCAGAAGCCTTGTTTTTAATCCTTGTTCAATCTTCTGCAATTCCCCGTGTTTGGCGATGATCGTGACTGTAAGTCTTACCACACTTCCATCACCAAACAGGGAACAAAGTTAAATCAATGACACACAGCATCATCCTAGATGCACACAAATGTACCCAAGTTGCAAAGTGAGTACTGACCTCTAGAAAACAAAACTGGTTGCTAATTCTGTCAATCAATACCAATGACTGGTGACATGGTCATTTACCCGCCCTTCCAGGTCAAAGACAGGAGAAAACAAGCACATGCAGAAACCAAGTAAACACGACATACAGAGCAAGACAAAAGTTACAGGACTAAACAAAAGTCATCCTGTGAAAGTCAGTTACTAGCTTTGGGGGCAGAAAGTAACACAGCAGCAGTGCCTTAAAATTCAGAAGACACAAGTTACCTCAGCATGGACATGCCACAGCTACTCTGTCTTTTCTGTGCACAAGCCATCTATCTGATGTTCAGCAGAAAAGGGCTCGTGACGCTTGGGAAGAGTTCAGTCTACAAAGCACAGGCACATACCTCCTGCCTCGGCCTGGATCTGTCCTTTGATGTAATTGGCAGAGAAGACAGGCTGCTCGATTGAGCATCCTTTCACCAAATAAAATGGCATCATAAAAGACAGCATAGGATCCTTGCCTTTCGACACAAAGATCATCTGCAAAACAGGAGGGAATGCTTCTAAATTACCTGAATTAGATATAAAGGGTCATGGAGCTCTAGTTGTAGCAGCATCCAGAAAGAGGATAATTTAATTCCTAGGTTCAGTACGCATTGTGCTATTTCACAGCTTTAATGCTGTAGGATCTGAAACAGATTTGATGGCACACGGCTCACGCAAGTTAAATATGTATGTTGCAAAATAATACAGCACTTAAATCACACATGCATATTTAAAGAGCTTTATTGTTATGCTTTTTAAGGTTAAGCTATAGTGGTTTTCAAAGAAAGTAGTATTGACTGACACATTCTATGAAATACATTCTCCAAACAGTGATGTCCAGGACTGCACACACCTTTGTAGGTAACTGAGGTTGTGACACAGGCATCAACTATCCTATTTCCACCTTCCCTTCTCCTGCCTAGTAATCTCAGTGGTTCCTTCCATACTGAAAATCACTTCTTCTATCACCATCTAGATTTCTGGCCTAAAGTCTACAAGATTCCTGGAGAAAGAAGCAGCCCTGCTGGCATCAGACTTACCCTGTAAGGGGTGAGATACAGCACCCCTTTCTTGGTGCCTTTGAAGGCTTCAGGCTTGCCCGTCACGTCACTGAAGGAGAGCTCCACATCTTTACAGTGTTTGAGAACACTACAGGAGGAAATCAGACAAACTGGAGACAATTGCTCAGTAACAGCTCTGACACACATGCCCATCACACAGGGAGGGGGACAGCACACCAGAAACTGAGAAACCCAGTTCTGATGTGGGCCCTGCTTTGAACAGAGAGGGAAGGTTTACGCAGAGCAGAATTCACCTTCACTTGTAACAACCCCTGCTCGTCCTCCACAAAGGGAGGCTTTAAATGACAGTTTCTTCTTCTGTCTCCAAAACCATCAGGCTGAGGAATTCTTCTCTTCACATGAGAAAGGTCAGGGCACAGTAAGGTTTGAGGTGTCTGAAACTACCATCTTGAAGCCACGGTATAGTCTCAGAGTCAGCCTGTCTCTCCAAGTCCATGCTCAAATCCAGGACCGGCCACCACACAGGAGAACAGCATGGCCATAATACCACACCCACTCTGCAGACTGAGGAGGTTGCTTCACTAATACCCTCCCTGCTGACCCTGTTTCACATGATCTAAGTAAATACTTATAATAAACAGCACCATGCTAAGGAACAAAACAAGGAGCCAGTAATGTCAGCAATAAGGTTATTGTTGTTGGATGGTTATTGTTGTTGGATATCTATGGAAACGTTAGCGAAGTTTGCTCATGACACAAAGTCAGATGAGAAACTGTGAGCACTGCAGGGTCAGGGGTATTGAAGTGCCTGAAAAATTACATGTATTTTCAGGAAAAACAAAAGAGAACTTGGAAAAGCATATCACTGAATCTACAGGGCAGATCCTAAACATACCAACTAGTGAGAAAATTTACAGAATAAACAAAAAAGCCCTGGGAGTGAGAAGTTTGCAGAATGTTAACAGTGACAGAAAAATCTAGGCATTTTATGTTTCGAGGGCATGGAAAAAAAAACCCAAACACACACAAAGCCCCAACCCAATACAAGTCCAAAGAGGCCGAATCTAAAGTAATCCTTATGTATTCTGATGAGGACACTGTACAAGTCAGATCAAGTCAGGAAACTGCAAAATTATTGGGGGAAGGGAGGAATCAGCAGGGCCACTATATGGCAAACCAACCAAAAGCCCTGTAGTTTCAGGTTGTGTGCTCTTCAGGGAAGAGAAAAACAACAGTTTAGATACATCTGAAAAATGCAGCTATCCAAGGAGGAAGACATTAAAAAGTACAGCTTTAATGAGGAAAAAAAAAACCAAACTTGACCAAGAAATTCTACTTGGATGTCACTTCATAGCTGAACTAGATTAAGATTCTCAGACTGTCTGGGAGGGACAAGCTAATGAGGCAGGATTGCTCTTTCCATCTCCAAGATACAAAGGGGAAAATAAGCTAACTACAACCAGCTGCTTGACAGCTGGGATCTTACCAGAACAATTCCTCAACTATGTCCTGCAGCAGCTTTAGCAGCTTTTCAATATCAGTTTGCCTTGTTGGGAAGAAATTCTACGTAGTCACTGTAATATTTACTCCTTCCTAGCTACTCACACAAGCAAGTAACATGCAGCCACCAGCACCGCGCATAATTAGGCTGCTGAACTGGTTCGCACCTGCATGCCGATCCAGGGCTGTCACAACAGGGCTGTGCACACTGTGGAGCTGCACTGTGCCCACCTGTGATTAAGCAGCACCTCGAAGAATGGCTTGAGGCCAATGACAGAGAAATCATCTCCTTTAAACCAGCAAAAGCTCTACATGCCAAAGGACTTCCCTGACTGAAGCATGAACAATCAGTTACAAACGGAACATTATTCAAAGCGTATTTTGGAGCATGTCTTTCCTGTTGTTTACCGGCCCCAAAACACCTCAGTGATCCTTTACTGGGCCTCTGGTCTCCAGGATTTCTCCAACCAAGGCCAGGATGCTGGGAGCACCCAAACACAACCAAAGCAGAGCCCAAGCCTGTCAAACTGGTCCGTCAGGCCCCACTCGGGGTGAGGGCAGGCACCGAGCAGCTGCCTGCACCGCCATGGACAGGGGCTCCTCCCGTGCCCAGGAGAGACCTGCTCCACTCACCCTTTGCCCCTGACTACAGCTTTTCCTTACTTTGAATTCAAGTGATTAAGACTCCCACCTTCAGTGGTCTCTGCCCCTCTGACACCACTTAACTACATGCATGACATAAAAGAAGCCAATTCCTTGACTATTACTGGCGGTGGCAGCTCACTCGTCAGCCAGCAGCCCGATGGAGTGGCACTAAGGACCGCCGAGCTCCCGCAGCGAGGACGGGGCAGCTCTTGCCGGCTCCAGGCCGGCCTGCTCCCCGCTACTCTGCCGTAGCCCGTCCCCACGGAGGACTTTAATAACCCAGTGCCAGGGCCGGGAGAGGACGAGCGACCTCCCACCCCTGGGCCCCTCCGACCCCTGGCCGGGGGTGAGGAGGAACCACCTCCCCGCGCCGCTTCCCACCCCGCAGGCCCCCGCAGCCGCCCACCGGTACCTCTCGGCATTGGGGATGACGACACCACCCTCCTGCGAATGGTTCCTGTTCAGCG
>WUAM01000359.1:31283615-31299815 GCA_024336885.1 Actenoides hombroni
GTTCCTGTTCAGCGCCATGTTGCCCCTCCCGCTGGCCCCGCCCCTCACCCGCTGACGGCGGCTCCCGGCGACAACCCGCCCCCAGCACCGCCCCCACACCCTGTGACGTCCTGGCCCCCGGTGACACCGCCCGGCCCCGGTGACACTTCCCGCAGAAATGAGGCGGCGGCAGTGGCGGCTGTCAGGCGACGCTGGGTTTAATGGCGCCGTCGCAGGGTACACGACATCGGGGAGCACCGCCCGCCCCGCCCCTGGGCACCGCGTTTTCCCCGTGTCGGGGCCCGGTGTCCGGTCTGCCGCCTAAGGCCCGTTCGGCGGCCGCCGGGGAGGGTCACTGCTCGGCCCCCCCTCTCCCGGCCTGGCGGCGGCCGGCTCCCGGTTGGGCCCGAAGCGGCCGTGGAAGGTGCTTTCTCGGACCCTCCCCCAGTCCGTTGTCCGGCTGAAGCGGGGCTTTTGCTGTCCTCTGTTCGCGGTACCCTCGCAGTGTCTCTTCCCGCTTTCCAACAGTTCTGTTGTGGTGGGAGAGGTGCCGGCAGTGTGTCCAGGGCAGCCCGCCCCCCGCGACGCCTGCTTACAGACAGTACATAGTGAACAGTAATTAACTCGTCCTCACAACTAAACACAGATACTAGTGCCTACAAAAGCACAGCTTGCTCTTCTCACTCGCTCTGCTGACAGCGTGAACACACCTGCCCTGATCTTCGTCACTGTCTTGGCCTATGGAATTTGCCCAGCGTTAAAAATAAAAGACCTTTGGGTTTTACCATGCGTTGCAGAATTCCTCTGGTGAATGGCTTGTACGGTGAAAAGTTGATGGGTCTTTGAATGCATTGTGTGGGTACCTCCAGTGTAAAATTTAGGCTTTACCCCACCATGATTTCATTCAAGTGATATCTTTGAGGGGTCTTGCTGTGCTCATCCCAGGACTGAGCTCACACAAGAACTAGGGCATGTTGAGGCTTTTCCCAGTCCCAGTGTATCCATCGACAGAGACTTTTACCCAACGGTATCTCCCGCTGTCGTGCAATGTGTGAATTTTTTTGTATTTGCCATTTGTAGACTTTCTGGTAGTTACGCAGATACCATTAGGATGTTTGCATGAGCAGATGGCAGCGAGGAATACCTGAGCTTGCTTTTCTCAGCGAGCTTTTATGGATCCTTCAGAAACAGTCCATGATCCAACAGGAAATTACAGAGCAGAGCTTAAAAACCACCTTACTACAAACAAAGAAAAATTCCTAAACCTATAGGGCAAAACACACAGCCTGGGCCTTGCAGTCCACGCCACAGGCAAAGGAAAACCTTTCTCTTCTGTTGCGTGGGGTCTGCTTTGGTCTCATTAAGCAGCGCAGTGTTGGCTTCCTGCCATAACCCTGGTTTGGGCCCAAAAATCATAGAAATGGCCAGAGCGCAGCCAGGGGTGATGCAGCCTAGTGGCAGGAGAATTCCTCTAGAGCAGTTGCTTGGCCACCAAACAGCTGTGTGAGAAAGCCGGTGCAGGGAACACCTCTGCATGCCCCCACTGAAGACAACGGAGTGTGACTTCATGCTTCAGTGCAGTGAAGAAGAAGAGCCCTGCGGGAGTCTTTCCTATTGCACTGGATTTTAAACCATTGTGTAGATGGGAGGCAGGAAGAGTCACAGCAGAGTAGGGTGAGAAGATGCTTCTGGCAGCCAGTGATGCTGGGGACATCTTCATGACTGGCTGGGTGGGAGGAGGCTTTGACCCCACGTTGGGCTGCAGATGGCCACTGTGTGTGGCAAGATGAGTAGCAGCGTAGTGGGATGGTTTCTGCAGAGTCAGTGGTACATCTGCTGGCACTGGTGACAAGGTTTTGTTCTCTGCAGGGCTGAGGAGGCCTGGTGCAGGTGGGAAGGTGGGTGCAAGACTATAGGCACACACTGCATACAGGAACACCAGGCACCATGAACATGGGTGGTGAAAGGACTGCGAAGGGCCAGTATGTCCTTGATGTTCTAGTGCTGCTGAGAACGGCTGATTTGTGTGGACGGGTGGGAGAGAGAGTGAAGACACCTTTGCTTTGCAGTGACAGCACCAGAGAGCCACAAGATGGATATATGCTCTTAGTCAGTTTTGCTGAGGCTTGGAGCACCCTCTTTCCAGCCCTGGCCTGCATACCACTCCGTCAACCAACCTCAGGCTTGGCTTTAGTCCTCCTGTGCTACTTCCTCACCAGGACCTCTTCCTCCCTCCTGCACCAGCCTTTCCAGCCCCCATCCCCAACCCACCACACTTCCCCTGACTCACAGCACTACTGTCCCATGCCATGGCGTTCTGCATGTGCACTTTAAATGCAACCAGTCTTTTCCTGGAGGTGACAGCCCTTGTCAACTGTGTGATGTGCTAGGTGATAGGCAGAGACTGCCAAACTCAGGACACCTGTGATTTTCTCCCCTCCTCCCTTCTGCCCAGCCAGCCCTGACTCTTTCCATCTGGCTTGGCAACATCAAGGAAAGAGTTGGCACTGGCTAGACATGAGCACATAGTCTTCAGTGAAGCTGGGCCTCTTTCTGCTTCTGGGTCTTTACCTACCCTCCCTGTCCTCTCCAGGGGAAGGTAAAACGAGAGCTTCTCAACCCAAAACAAAGGAAAGCACATTGATAAAGAGGAGGTGTGAGAGCTGGGAGAGGGAGGAAATGCCTCAAAAAGAAGATTCAAGTGCTCAGAGAAATGAAGGTTAGACAGAAAGGGTCAAGAGCAGAGAAAGTGAGATAGGGAAAGAAAGGAAGGAAGCAAGCCATGGGGGGCTAAAAGGGATTGAGGACAAAAGCACAGGAGAGGAGGAGATGGAAGGTGGGAGGGCAGTAGGGGGGCAGAGGAGCAGCACAGGCTGAGATTGCTGGCATGGCAAACTCAACCATTTCAGAGAGGGGGAGATATCTCTTGTGTTCCCACCATCAGTGGAGATCCAGGGAGACACCCTGGCCCACTGCTTCTCAATCCACCTCTCTTTGCACTCCTCCAAGATCCTGAGGGCCCTGTGCTGAGCAAGGCTGTCCCTGGAGGAGCTCCTGGCAGGGATCCCATCATGGCACTGTCCTCCCAGTGCTCCCACAGCAGAGAGGCCATGCTGTGGAGAAAAGGTTCGTCCGGGACCTGCTCAGTGCTGGTGGAGAGAGGCTGCTGCAATGGGGGATGAGGTGCAGTGATCTCAGGGCAGCTTGTTCTGATCTGCACAGGATCAAAAGCCTGTGACACAAGCATGGCTTTTGATCTCGGCTCTAGGCAGGGCAAACGCATCCTCTGCAGCAGAAGCATGTTCTTTTTCTCTGGGCTTTGCTTCTTTTAGAAAATATGGCTATTTTACCCAAATACTTCGATGCTTTTCAAGTAGATGCTACAGCCCAAGGACTAATTCTGTCTCTTCCCACCGGTCACTTTCTCTGAACCACAAAACATGCCAGTCTGTCACTTCTCCCATCTATCCACTTCCCAAGCTGCCATTTCCCATTGGGAAGCCACAGCAAGAAATGGGGATAAAATGTTGGGCCACTGTGTCTTCAGATGAACCAGCTGCCTTTCCACCACCAATTACCCAAGAGAAATCTCTGCTGCCGTCGCTCGAAGACACTGCATGCGCTGACTCCACCATCTCTCCTGGAGTCTCTCCTTGCCATGTCTCCCAAGTGATGAAAACAGGACCACATCATGCCCTACACCTCCCAGAAAATGCCCCTGCTCCCAGAAATCCTTCCATCCCAATTCCTATTTTCCTCAGGCAAGACACACAGCTGAGACACAGAAACCAGAGAAAGGAAGATGACAGACAGTCTGCCGTGCAAAAAACAAACCAAGAATGAGGACACTCTGGGAAGGACAGGGGAGACACCTTTGGTTCCTCTCTGGCACATGGGGAGGCACACGCACACACGCACGTACTCATGCTTCCATCCTCTCATTCATAGGGAGGATGAACCACATGCTTCAGAGACAGGCCCATGGTAAAGTCAAGGGTAACAGGGGTGGGTTGTCATATCCAGAGACACTTGGTGACAGAGGGGGGGATGTCATTCACAGGTTACTTTCGTGGTTTTCCTCTGTCTCGACAGTCATAGGGGGCAGCCCTCCATTGTCGTTCAGCCGCTTGGCCCTGTAGGTCTCATAGTGGATGTTGTGGGTCACTTCTTTTAGATCTTGAAGGTGAGTCCTGCAGAGGGCAAAGTGAAGATGGGGTTGGAAGGAGAATACAGTTACCAATATCAATGCAGCCAGTATTAATCTTCTGACCATCATTTTATTATCTGAGATAACAGTCTGGCTAAGGAACATACCCCTCTGCATGGACGGCGTGGGTGCCATCATACACAACTGAGAGTGGGAGCATCAGCATTCAAGAACATGTACACGGGATGCAGGATATGGGCTGAAATACCTGGCTGTGCTTGTCAGTGTCCGGCCCCTCTCACACCTGTGCCAGTGGGACAGCTACTGGCCATCCTGGTGTGTCAGAGCTGACATGGGCTTATCTTGCCTGAAGTGATGGTGAGACAAAGAAGCACCAGGACGGTGTATCAGGTCTACTGTGGCACACAAGCTGCAGAACACTGCTGTGAGCATTGTGCCTAACCTCCATAGAAAGCTTGTGAGCTTGGATTGCTATATGCTTTGTGATGATCACTTGGTTAGGATGTTTTTCCTGGAAAATCTAAGGAAAGCACATCTGCTGCAGAAGGTATCTCAGAACAAAAAGAGGGCAGTAGGGTGATGTCAAAGCATTGTACCTGGCCAAGTGTCTCAATACCACCATATCCACAGGTGGAGTGAGCCACAGAGCTCTGTCTTTGAAGTTTTTCCTATATGTTCTTTCTTATTTTTGATGTTGTTTTAAAACCTTACTGTTATTTATAGGGAACAGAGGTGACGCTGAATCTGCAGCTCTTCTGCAGAGTTTGAGGCAGATATCACTTGTCCTGAGACAACTTCGTGAAAAAGAGTAACAGTAAGACAGGACAATGAAAGCTGAATGAAATATGGAACTTTTCACTTCCAGATCGTATGTTCCAGCACATTCTTCAGCCTACCAGGACACATGGTCTAGGATGTGGTAGCGGCCTCTTTTCACTGTCTCTATCACAGACCTGTTTGCAGCAGCAAAAATAAGTTGTACTAGAAGTTGTTGCAATCTAATATCCTTAATGGGATATAAAGGGGGCTGGGATGTGGGAGTGGTAGTACCCTGCTCTTCTCCAGGCATCCAGGTCACACATGAAAACTATCACCTACTTGACATAGGGGTCATGTCACTAAGAGAGGCACTAGACTATCTAACCCTCAGTTCAGTCCGACCCTATCCCACATCAACTTTCACTGCCTGAAATGTACTCTATTTTCCTTTCCATAGAGGCTATTTCACTCTAAGAGAGTCTCAGGAAGACTCCCTGCTCATCAAGAGTGAACTGGTGCATGACCATGGCCTTACCTGATGACAAAATCTCGAAGTAGGGCAAATTCACAGTGAGTGAGGTTTTCCACTGAAAAGCAAGCAAGCCATTGTTATGTTTGATTTTATTCAACAACCCCTTTGTGGTTACAGAGCACGGAGCAGGTTACAGGTGGGCAGAGCCTGCATACTTCAGAAAGGACAGGCAGTTGCCTGAACTCCACACTGACAGGCACTGAGGAGACACACTAAGAGCCTGTCTGCTGAGCAGTCATGTGAATTTTTGTTTGAAACCCAAGGCAACCTCAAGAGCTCAGCTTTGTACACCATGGTGTTTAGAGTTGGCTCCAGCTTCTGCCGGTTGGTGGTAGTGCTACCACATTGACCACGGCAGTTCCCTCCCAGCAGAGTTATTTGAGAATTCTCCTCTTTCTTGGTTTCAAAAAATTCATCGCAGGAGTAGTGGGAAGGTAGCCATGGGACGTGCTCTCTGGACCCTTGTCTATTACTGGGGAATGCAGAGATACTTTCAGCTCCCAGAAACAATGGAATTTTTACCTTCGATGATTCCCCAAGGTGTTTTCCTGCCCAGGACTCTCTTGCCATTCACTTGGTACTCCTTGTCGCTGCCCACTACTGCGAAGGGCATGCTTTCCTGCTGGGGAGAGACATGTGAAGAGACCTATTGAATCCATTCCAGAGAGTAACACCATCACTCTTCCCCATCCACCTTTCCTCCTATCAGCTCACCAAACACAAGGCCTTCTCCAAGGGAAGAGGTTCTCCAGAGCAACACTTCAGTGGATGTCCTCTTGATCTGTCAGTGCTATCCCTTATCCCTTGCACTATGGGCCCTTGCTTTACAGGTGTCTTTGCACCCCGCGAGCTTAGAGGGTAGCTTGCAGCAGTGCCAAGGGCTCTGGAGCAGGAGACAAAGTTTTCTGCACCCATTTCCAACATTTCTGAAGAGGTGGATGACCAGAGATCTCCTGGCCTAACCAGGAGAGGGTCTGTCAGCCCAGGGCTGCTCATATGGATAGTTTATGGTATTTCTCACCAAGTTAGTAGTACTTCGCCAGAAGGAGAGGACTCAAAATAAATCCTTCCCAACAAGACACATGACCATTCAAGTTTAATGCCAGAAGTGTTTTTACTGAAGAAGGCCAGAAATGGGGTAGACGTGCAGCTTTCTTGGGAAGTGGGAGAGTATGTGAGGCTATTGGAAACTCAGATATCTTTAAGTATAGGGAGAAACCATCCATTTCTAGAGCACAGAGTGCAGGAGACCCTGCTATCCATAAGGTTGTGCAGATGTTAATAGATTTACTCTGCTTTATAGATGTCCCTGGGCCTGGAAAGGGAATGCAATTATCACAGGAATGGAGGTTAAAAACCAGTTTATTTCTTATGTGTGAGACTAGACAAACCTAGGGCAATGATGCTGAAATGGAGAACAAAATGTAGTGCTCTCCTCAAAAGCAGTAATGGTTTGGAGAAGAAGCAAAACCCACCTAGTCTTGTCCAGAATGTGTGATGTGAAATGACTTCTTAAGGTGGGGAAAGTGGGAATTTCTGTGGGGGCTGTGACAGCTGAGGGAGTTGAAAGGGTGACCATCAGGCTGCATTGCAAGACTCCTGGAGTTTCTTGAGGACTGCCACAGAAGCCAGTCTATTTTCATTAATGGCATAGCCACAAAAATGATGAGTGGGATAATTAAACGCACTGGCATCACAAAGCCAAGAGGTGTTGTCATTACAAAGGCAAGCTGGGTTATTATCCAAGAAGATGTAAGTTTGAGGCACAAAGAACAGTGTTTAGGGAATAAAGAATCAAGAATTTCTGCTATGACTTCAGAGCTCATGAAGAAGTGGTGAACAAGTGACAACCGAAGGAGTGGAAGGACGTCATGTGCTAGTCAGCCTCAAGATGACCAATAGCCACCAGTGTGATCCAATTGTTTAAAAAGCACATGTGGTCCATGGGCTTAGCAGTTCAGATCTCAGAAGAGACAGGGGAGCATGGGGTACCAGCACAAGAGCTATAAAATCAAATGAAACTGGAGCAGACACAGAAAAAAGTGACTAGAAGCATAGACTACTGAGGAATGGGAAACTCATCTAAAGGACCTTGTCTCTTTTAGCTAGAAGGTCAGCAAAGGATAATAGTGTTCTCTATAAATGCTTGGAGTGGTGGAGGGGACCATTAGGTAGGAGAACAGCTTGAGCCAGTTCTTGGCAAAAAAACACAGCTATAATCATGGGTACAACCTGGCCATGAACAAACACAGGCTGGAAATTAGGAGATAGTTTCTAATACTCTGAGGAAGGGATGATGGGACAAGTCTTTTCACAGAGGCTGGGATAACAAAGAACTGGGCTGCTTTTTAGGTCGAGTTTGGTCAGCAGATGAGAGGGCTCATGGGGCAGTTGTTTGGGACAGCAGCTGAACATCAGCCACACACTAGACTCCTTTGGTCCTTAATGGTGCCCAAACAGAGCATTCAGAAGGAGGAGGTGAAACAGTCCTTCCTCATTCAGCTTTCATAGCACCCTGTAGTAATGACAGGGACAAATAAGCTGAGAGGGAGGTATGACCATCCCTTACATCCATTGCACCTTTCATTCAGGGACCATGAAGCACTTAAAATCTTCTACTGACAAATGTGTTTTACATTCATTAATATATGACCATCCCTCATCCCCACTTCCCCTCCCACAATAAAATTTTTCCTACCCTGATTTTGTCGTTTTCTGTTTTATCCTCCAGGTCCTCATCAAATTCTTTCTGGGGGTAAAACTCGATCCCATTTACTTCCAGCTCTTTACGCACCTGAGCAGAGAGACATTTTGGAGCACAAAGCAACACAAACCTGAAGGGAAGGCAGGTGGGACAGTCAGGCAAACACATCCAGGACACCTTCCCAGCAGGCAGGGGCTGGAGGTATTATCCCCAGGGAAGTGTGCAGTGAAGTGAGGAAACAGAGCTGCAATCCTGTCTTTCTTCCCCAAACCCCATTACTTGTCTGGATCTGCAGTTCCTGTGACAGAGCATATCCTGACATGTCATAGGGATACACAAAATTTCTTCCTCCTCTAACGGATGCCCTCCGAGCTGTAAACAGCTGCATCTTCAGGACTTACCCACCAACCCAGTGTTGGACTCTGTGCATGCCCTGGGGACTGTGCTGCAGTCCCAGGAAGAAGGATACCACTTGTTTCTCCCACCTCCAAGTTGGAGCCCATGCAGGAGAGGAGATACTTACTCGTTGTTTGAATTCGATCTTCTCCTCTAAGGTCATGGTGTCAGCCTTGGCAATAACTGGGATGATGTTCACTACCTTGCTGAGATGTTTCATAAACTCCAGGTCCAAAGGCCGCAGGCTGCAGCCCAAGAGGGAACAAGGAAGGGGTCACTTTCCTCGCTTTTCATCCTTGTGACACTCCCAGCATCAATGAAACCTCTCTTGTACATACCCCACTTGCTTCCACCATGCTCTCATCACCTTCTTCCCATCCATCCTGCCCTCTCCCCAAAAAAACCCAGTGGCTTTTCTCCTGCCCTTGTTATCCTAGACTCTTTCAAGCCATACAGCACCCAAAGTTAAGTGAAACTGTGGCCAGCCCCACGTGGGTATGTAGCTTGGATGGAGCAGTGCAGGGTGTAGAACTGGCACAGAGGCACAGAGGCTTGAGGAGGGGTGAGGGACTGTGTACGTACGAGTGGCCCGTCGGGGAGATGAAGTAGAGGCAGCAGTGCACTCTTGTGTCTGGAATTCGTTTCTTCCTTGCAATATTCACCTCCTCTTTCAAAAATTTCTCATATTGCTCATTGATGTATTTCTCAATAGGCTCCCAGCTGTTAAGGTGGGAGAGAGAGATGAATAGACAGGTACAAATCCCCTCATGTTCCTGCCTACAGTGTTCCTGGTTCTGACAGCAGCAAAGGAGGCTCAGGAATAAAAAATATCCACCGCAAGCACCTCACCATCAGCAGAGATGTTTAACAGTTTGCATAACTGGGCACAGAAATAGGCACTCGCTCTGTAATGTGTGCATATCCCCCAGCATGCACACAGGCCCATGATGCTCACAATTCCACCTCCCCATTACCAGCCCTCTCAGTGCAATCAGATCCTAGATGCTTTCCAAGCTAAGAGTCGCTCTGTACACTGTCTTAACTTCAGCTTTTTCTGGGACATAAGGCCTTGACCATGTAAAACTCACCAGTTCTCATTGTTGATCTGGTCCCCAAATCCTGGTGTGTCAATCACCGTCAGCTTCATTTTGACACCACCTTCTTCAATCACTGGGGAAGAAATTGCAAACAATCATATCCCTGGGGACCTGCTCTATCACAAAACATATCTTTGTACCCTACAAGGGAACAAGAACACTTTGCCCTCATCCATGTCCAGCAAGTATGACCGGACCAGGCTGGTACATACTTCAACAGTTGTGACCTCCACTCGCATTTTTGACTCCAAAGTTTGGTAACCTCTGCACCAAAGTCTTCTTATACCACTCTGCCACAGGCAAATGTATTTGTGCTCAGTCTGTCATGCAAAAGTTGCATGTACCTTACACAACCTGTTCTCCCCTCCAACACATCGCCCTGAACCTGAGATGATGTTTATTACTATGCACCACTGTAGAGGATGTGTTATTCTTTGCTAGGAAGAAATGTTCTCTGCCAGGCTTGGGATGGGACCCACCAATGCAGTTTGTATAGATTATTAAACATCTGCAGGTGGGAATGACTTACAGCAAGGCTTAATCTACACATGCAGATCAATGTCCGGAAGAAATATCTAGAACTTTTTTTCAACCCCTCACTGTTGGCTGTGGCACCACTGGCATTGCTGTTTAAGAAGAGCCCTGGCTGAGTCTGGGGCCTTCTAAAATTGGCACTTGTCCTTCAGCTTCCCATGGAGAAAGGGCTGCCTAATACCAGAGAACTGTTTTTGCGGGCTACTGGGGTCTTCTGTGAGACTGTGCGGTAGCATCAGCATTGCCTTTACTGCATCAGGCTTGCTCTTACCATGACCAACGGCTTTGATCTCCACTGTCTTGGGGATCTTCTCCTCCCGGTTCCAGCCTGAAGATTTGCGGCTCACCTGCGATTTGAAGAGAGTGTTCACCAACGTTGACTTTCCCAATCCACTCTGACCTGAGGATTGCAAAGAGGAAGGTCATGACATCTGCCACAGCCCAGCGATGACAACAGGCCCAGGGGACGGAGCCAGGCTGTCAGGGGAAGGGGTTGTACGTGTCTCCTTGCTTTGTGCAGGCTCTCCTTTCCCTCAGAGCAAGCATTGTTTGCTCCCTCCTGCTCTCCCTGCAGTGCTTGCTCTCCCACCTGGTCTCACAGGTCAGTCCCTAGCCATGGTTCCCAGTACTTCAGCTGGTCTCTGCCTACCTACAACCATGATGTTGAAGTCAAAGCCTGTCTTCATGGTTTTTTTGCGCATCTGCTCAATGATAGTGTCAATACCGATGTAGCCCAGCAAGTTGGTGTTAATGCCCATGGGTTTCATTGGTACAACTGGTTTTTGTCGCGGCTCTGGGACCAGCTCAGACATGGCTGCTTCTGTTTTGCCTTCCACTGACCCTGCATGGGGAGAAAGATTAAAGAATCATCACTGAGGTGTAATGAGGACCTTCCTGCTGACTTGTCACAGGGGCTGACGGCAACTTTGAGCATCCATTTCAAGGACTGCTGAGGATGACTGAATGGCAGGATTTTATCAGTAAGGCTCTTCATGGAGGAACATCTACTTGAACACTCTTGTGTATTGCTCCAGATGAGAAGGTGGAGAAGTGCAGTTCGTTGAGCCTGCAATGAATTGATGGCTACCCCCAAAGAGCAGGAGCAGACCTACTGCAGCTGTCTGAGCTCCTAATAAGGTGCCCAAAGCTTTCTGTGTGTCTCCTCAGTTTTGTCTCCCAGTTCTCACCAGGATCACCGGTGTTTTTAGCATTAATTTTGTGATGGAATAGACTTAAAAAAATTATAACGTGTCATGTCCTGGCATTGAAACAAAATTTGAGATTTACTGTGAGGACTTAGAAGCTTGGCCCTTGCTAGGGACAGCTGCGTTACTGGCTGGGTTGTGCAGGCTGAGTTCCTCAGAGGAAGGCAGTGGTGGAAGTGTAAAACATGGTCACAACCTCTACACTTGCCTTCTGCCTGTAGATCAATGGGTTTTGTTATGCTTAAGAAACTAATCATCTATCAATGATAGATGATCAATAAACTAATCATCTGCACCCTTCCCTCCTCATTTTCCTCTCCTCACTTCTTCAGGTAAAACAAATGAGCAAAAAGAAAGGCCTTGTGGGCTTTCTGGCCTCCCTCAGTCTTTTTCTGGTGATGACACACACTGCTCAGGGCAGTCCTCATCCATTTATCTCCATCTCTTGTCTCATTAGTGAGCAGCTCCCACCCGCTGGGAAGAAGCAGGAGGTTGGGAGATGATGGGGCAGGGAAGAAAAGGTGTAATTGGTGGGGAAGGGAGGCATGAGGGATGAATCTAGAAAGGAAGATGAAGGGGATGAGAATCAAATATCTTTCATATACAAACCAGCTGCAAACTAAAGCCTCTCCCACTTTAATTACTTGACTCCCCCATCCCTTGTCTCATTAGAGGTTTATTTTTCCAGGACAGGGACAGCATGTGTAAGCGCTTGGTAAGCACTCCACTTGTTTTAGATGCCAATTCAGCTCAAGTATCTCACACTAAATTATCCTTTTCTATTATTTCGGCAGAGTTTTTTGCTCTGCTCAGAGGAACCCGCTGGCTGTGGAGGAGGATGTGAGCAGCCAGGCAGGCGACTGTCAATTGGTGGGTGACACATGCCTCTCACAGAGGAAGCCAACTCAGGGGCCACCAGGCTGGGATCACTGATAGTAACAGTCTGGGTTCCCTGTGACAGCTCAGCCAGGCCAGGCAGAGACCAGGGCTGGGGAGAGGTCGGAGAGATTTTGTTCAATGACAAGGTCAGGCTGTGAGAGGCTGCATGGCTGGCTAGTGACCCTGCCTGGCATTCCTACATCAAAGTTCCTGTGCAGACACAAGGGCTGCTCTACAAAGTAAAGATTCTACATTTCTTATAAGCTTTAATATCCCACTATCATGTGCTTGATAGAACATGGCAGAGAGAAAGGTGCCTCCACCCAGCTCCTGTACACCACTTGAGAAGTCTTTTATGTTAAACTGGGAGAAAGGATCTTCCCTCCACGTGAGAGGATGCTAGCACAGCCACCAATGCACATCACTGTGGGTAATGTCTGAAGGTTCTCATACCACCTCCGTTCCACCTTGCCCACAGAGGAGAGGTCTGCCTCTTCTGCTCTTCCCCACAGAGCAAGGCCACTCCAAGATATCACCATCCTCTCTTGAAGCAGCAAGCAGCACCCTGGGGGCACCAGAGCATAAGATGGACCATTGGCTTAAGCCAGGCTGGCAATTCAGAACACCTCATGCTGCTGGGCAGCTGCTGGAGGAGGGAGCCTGCTGAGCAGAGAGCTTCTCAGCTGCAATCCGCTTTTACTCCTGTCACAGCTAGTCTGTGCCTTTCCTGCTGACAGAGCACCTCCTGGGGCTCCTGTTGTCTTCTTCCAGCTTTCTCAAAGCTGCTTCCATCCAGGAAAGCCCATCTCTCTGTCACAGCACGGAGGGACAAAACAGCCAGCTCTCCTGCACCCTGCCCTTCGCTTGTCCTCTCCTGGGCTGCCCCTATACCACCTGCACTGTAGCCTCATGACTGTGCCATGCCCCTCATCCTGCTGCAGCATCCTCCAGTGTGCATCCTGATGGGATCCCACGTACCTCAAAGAGAGGGAGAAGAAAGAGTGAGACAAGGAATGATGAGGGGATGTGGGGCTGGGTTCTGTGGCCCTAGTGAGGCACTTGGCTACTGCAGTAATGGGGGCAAATAAACCCCAGAGGTGGACAGGGAATAGGTCAAGGTGGTAAGAAAGCCCAGTTGAGCATCTGCATGGGATGGGTGCAGGACCTGGACCATGCAGGCTGTGACCTCTTTGCTGCCCAGGCAGTAGCTTGTCCTCAGATAAGCCCTCTTCTTTTTTTCCTTCAACAGCTTGTTCTTACACAGGGAGGAGGAAGGAGGGAAGCTGCTGTCAGCCATCCTCAAGGCTCATGAAGAGTTTCAAAATTCATTCCTCAATCTCACCAAGGGACACTTTTTCCAGAACCAGCAAATGTTGCTAACTCTTATTGTGGACATCACCATATGTTGACATCCCTTTTCAGGCTTCACTGCTGGAGCCAGGAGCTTGCACTGGAGAGAGAGCAGATATTTTAGAGTCGTGTTCCTGAGCACCTGAGACCAGGAGAAAACATCTCCAGAAGTCTCCTTAAATATTTTCTGAATTTTCTATTAGTAAATTCTCCCTGGGCTTTCTGATTTTGGACATTCAAGGTCTTTGGGTAGACAACCTCCCTTTCTCTTCTCAGCCACTTGCCTTCCTCTCTGTGTGAGATGCCTTCCCATACAGTCTCAGAAAGGGAACCCAAGGGTTCAGCTTTCTGCACATAGTTTTCCACCTCTTGACTCCCACAGAAGAATCCAAGGAGACAACCGAGGAACAGCCTGCCAGGAAGGTCAGGGTGTGCAAAACCAGGGCCAGAGCTATGAAAGGCACCTTGAGACATGAAACGTGTTTACCCGGTCTCCTGGGAATGGCTCTGGTTTACATGCAGTAATGCTAATGCTGGTAGGAAACCTCATTAGCACTCTGACTCATGGGTCAAGGGGTAGCATTATGCATCCTAAGCACATCCCGTAGCCCCTCCAGCTGTCCCCTGTAATGAATACATGATAAGGAACTATGGCCAGTACAGCTGAGAATGAATAGAGAGTTAGCCGAGGTTAACCATTTACATTGCAGTTTGCATTGCCACCCTTTTCCCTGCTGCTTTGTTCTGTGCTAAGTGAAGCTCATTTAAGAGGACAGCTGCTGGTGATGCCTCTGCTACCTGGTTCCCAGTTAGAGGTGGCCTGGGCCACCCTGCCAAAGGATAATCTCTGGCTCGTAGGAGATTCTCCACTCAGCTCTGGAGCAGGGAGATGTGCAGCATCTGGAGCTGGAGCAGGCAGAGCCAGAAATGCAATGGGTGCCTGGAGAGGTCACCGCAGTCCCATCTAGCTCCTGCTTCTGACACCCACTGATCCACCCCAAAATCTCTCCCTTGGAAGGCTGGTGTTTGTGGCCAGCAGCAGACACCACTACTGCAGCACACCCTTCATGTCTGCCTGCCTCCGACGTTCACAGGAGCTAGCTGGGGACAGTGGTGGCCCTGCAGGTCCCTTAGGGGCTCAGGTAGTGGGGACTAACATCTACTGTCCCAATAACCCAGATACAGCCACATCCCCTCCCCCTGCCTTCCCGTCCTTTGTCTGAGCGGCAAGAGGAAGGGAGGGCTGCAAACAGTTGCTCACCACAACCCAGCTTCCAGCAAGGAAAGGCTATTTAAGGCCCACATGACACATAGATGGCCTGGCTGTGGCTCTCCTCCCGCACAGTGCAAGGCTGTGCTCTGGCTGTAGGCAGCGATCCACACATGCATCGCACCCCAGCCCCTTCCACTTGGGTGGCCCTGGAGCCACAGTCCCACTCCCTGCAGACATGGAACAGGGAGGAGGGTCAGGTTTGGAGCCTAGAGGCAGCTGGCAGGAGCAAGCCCTTGACTGGTGATGCCGGGTCCCTAGGAAGAAAAGCAAACAGCTGCTTCAATAGTGTAGCCTCCCTGGAGCTTGCAGGCAGTAGGATCTGCTCCTTGCTTCAGACGTGCAGAGGTGCTGGACTGAACATCTCTCCCCTGGAAAAATCCCTTTCCCCCTCAGTTTCTGTGGTGACCCCAAGGCATTTCTCCCAGCTATGCAGGGCAAAGGTCGATCCTTGCCGGATGGACCACTTGACCTCAGGGTGCAGAACAGAGCCATTCTTCTTACCACATCTTTTTGCCTCGCCTAAGGATCACTGGGCATTTCGAGTGAGGCAGGGAAACTCATCGCAGCCCTTTGGGCTACAGCAGCCTGCCCAGCATCACCCTTCCTTCCCCAAGGTGCCCTGCAAAGGGCTTGGGCAGGAGCACAGCTTTGTCAGGGTCACAGTGAAATTTAGGGCAGCATGTGCCTCTCTGGAGATACAGGAGCTGGAGGTGAAGGGGCTGAGCATGTCCCCAGCCCAGCTACTGCGGGGTTAGATGCTTACCTCAGCCCCAGCCGTACACTCAGTGTCACTCCCCGGCTGTGAAGTCCCCACACCCCAGCACGCCACCTGGGCAGCATGGCTGTATCAGAAGACAAGAGGATGCTGAGCACCCCTGGACCAGCGTGCCCATACCACCGCAACTGCCTGTGCTCCTGCCTGCCCGCCCGCTGGCTCCTGCCAGATGCCCAGGGAGCAGCACAGGACGGCCCCGCTGCCCCCGCGGCAACTGCCTGGCACTGGCAAGGGACAAGCCAGTCGCCGAGCAGCTTGTGGGCTTTCCTCAGCCCTGGACCAGCTGGGATTATCTCTTTCTTTCAGAGCAGCCCCTGCCATCAGCTGCTCCCCAGCAGCACCGCAACCAGCCCCACTCGTTCTCCTTCATGCCAGACTGCTTCCACCGAAAAAAAAGAAAGACAAAGCCAGCCCCACGGCCAGAGCTGGGCAGCGTGGGGCATGGTGGAAGGTGCCTGCACAAAATCCCCAGCAGCATCCGTTCGGCATCGCCCAGCCCTGCCAAGCCCAGAGCATCCTACCTTTGAACATGAAGCTTCCTTTGTCTCC
>WUAM01000359.1:31300309-31316485 GCA_024336885.1 Actenoides hombroni
GGATAAAATCTGTTGCATAACAAACTTTCCAACATTTAACACAAGTCTTTCTATACTTTCAATTCAGTGTTAATGAACCGTCATGTGACCTGAATATTAAACATCGCCGCAAAATCTCCCCCCGCGCACCCTCCCCCAGCTCCATCCCAGGCCCCTGCCAGCCTCTCTGCCTCAGGGGGCATGAATGTGGGGACAGAGGAGCCACTACTGATAGGCCCCCCCATGTCCCAGAGGGGTCCCCCTTGCTCATCCACACTGCACAGGCCTTTTCTAACCCCTTTCCCTCCCAATTCCCCGGCTATTTCAGCATCTCTGCTTGTTTAGGGAGGGGGATATTTAACCCTTTGTAGCTTCGCTCCAGCGGGGCTCCGAAAGGGCACTCTTCCCCCCTAGGTATCTGTTAGGTTCAGGGGATTGCAAGGCCTCCTCCTTTCCCAGAGGGAGGAAATTGGGAATGTTTTGGTTCACCAGAAGCAATTTGCCCTTCAGCTCCAATCGCGGAGGCGTGAGAAACCTCTTCTCCTTCGGCACCGTGATTCCTGGCTGCCAGCCCACAGTGCAGAGGCAGAGCGAGCGCTGTCCCCTCTGTGTGTGTGTATGTGCACACATGTGCATGCATGTGCATGTGCATGCATGTGGGGAGGAGGAAGAGGAGCTACCCAGGGACCCTGCCGGGGTATTCAGGTCACATCCCCATGTGCCCCAACCCACAGATGTGCCTGGTAGTGCCCACCTGCATGTGGCTGGTGGAGGTGCCCACACCTGGAGAGCTGTGTGGATGCCCCTGGCTGCTGGCACCATTGGAAGGGGTACGCCCCTTCCTCCCTCTGTGTTTCCTTCTTCTTCATTTGTGAGATCCAGCCCCATCAGGCACTGTCCCCCCGCCATGCCATGGTGGGGCACTAACACCTGGGACTGCTCTGATCCTCTGCTTGGTGGAACAACAGGATAGCACCACATGTCCCTTCAGCTCGCAGCAGCCCCCTGGGTAGGGGCCTGGCTGTGGGACACCTGGTAGATTCAACAAAGGGTTTGGGTGCCTATTTTTGTAGCATGCCGCGGCAAAAAGGAAACAGCACCCTGTAACTGTGGGTTACAGAAGCATTTAAAAATCACTGTTGGCAGTTACCCAAGTGAGGTTGAGCGGTCGACAGGCTGGCTGCCTCCAGACAGATGGACGGACTGACGGGCATCCCAGCACATCTCCTGACATGATGCCTGCAGCCACTTGTTCCCTGCTGGGTGCCGGGCTCAGCCTGCAGGGATGGGCTCACCTCCCACCTGCCTTTGCCCACCCACACTCGTGGTGTGGGTGCAGGGGAAATCGCTCCTGGGGAGGAAGTCCCCATCCTCCCCCATGTCACCCCACCACTCCCGAATGGCCCTGCCCCATGCTGACCCCCATGGCACTGCTGAGGGACCCCTTGATGCCTCCCTCCCCTCTCCCAACCCATCCCGACAGCAAAGACCCACCGGAGCATGGCGAGGAGCAGGGTACCCACATCTTCACCGCTGGGGCAGCCTCGGCCCCACCAAGGCCACCACATCGCTGGGGTCCCTCGGCCACTGTGGGCCGGGGACGAGGGGGAGTGGGGGTGACTGGGGACAGGCCTCGCAGCCGCTCCCAGGGGGCTCTCCCGCTGCCCCCGCTGGCCCGGCGCAGGGTGACTGAGAGGCAGCTCCTCTTCGTGGGGGTGGCGAGGGCACCAAGGGGGTTGTCCCTTCGTGGCAGGGGGCCTGGGATGCGTCTAGGGCCGGTGGGCCCGCTGAGGGTGGGCAGGCGGCTGCGGTGGGGGGCAACATCTTCCTCCATGGCAGATGGTGGTGGGGTGGAAGTGAAGGTGCAAGGGCAGGGGCCAGGCAGTGCTGGGCTGGGCCAGGGGTCCCGGTCTTCCCTGCTGCCAGAGGCGTGGCAAACTGGGGCGCAGCGTTTCCCAGAGCCGCTGTCATCCACGGGCCCAAGCCCCCACCAGCAGCCCTGCCTGGCCAGCCAGCCCGCCTCCAGCTGGGACAATGGGGTGCTTGTGGCCTGCCCAGCATGCTCCCACGCTTGGCACCGTGGCCACTCCTGCCCTCTACCCTGGCGCCTTCCTGGCCTCTGCCACCAGCAGCCCCACATTGTGGGCAGCACCACGCCGTGGACAGCCCCACACCATGGGCAACCCCAGGCGATGGCCCCCTGCCCCACTCCCATGGTGAGGGATGGAGAAGCCGTGCAGACTCACCAAGTCAGGCCTGTGCCTCCTGTTCCTGAAGACAATGGTGCAATTTTAAAAAAATAAGTAAATCTCTGAATTTTTGAAATGTTTTCCCTTCCTCTATTCTTTTTTTTTTTTCCCCTCAAATGGCAGATTCCAGTTCAGCAATTTATGCCCCGCTGGGAAGTTCAGTGTTTGCTTCTCGAGTGTTCCTCCAGGTTGATGCTTCTTTCCCTTACTCTGATTTTCTTTACCTTCTTCACTCTTTGATTTTTTCTTCATTTTGCCAGCTTTGGGGCATTTTCAGGGTCAAGAGGGTATCCTTTATAGGAAGTCATCTTGCTGCGCTCCACCTTCCTCACTATAAAAGAGACTTTATAGGACAACGTGATAATAGGCTGAATGTTGAATGTTGAAAGGCTGAGTGACCTGAGGCTGTTTAGCCTGGAGAAGAGAAGACTGAGAGGGGATCTTATTAATGTTTACAAAAATCTGAAGGGTGGGTGTCAAGTAGAAGGGGCCAGTCTCTTTTCAGTGGGGCCCTGTGGTAGGACGAGGGGCAAAGGTCACAAACTGGGACACAGGAAGTTCCACCTCAACACAAGGAAAAACTTCTTTGCTGTGAGGGTGGTGGAGCACCAGAGACTGTCCAGGGAGGCTGTCAATTCTCCTTCTCTGGAGACGTGTTTCTGTGTGGCCAGCCCTGGGTGACTCTGCTCTGGCAGAGGGTTGGACTGATTATCTGCAGAGGTCCCTTCCAACATCTACCATTTTAAGATTCTATGATTTTATGATTCTAATCAAGGAGGAAAGGAGAAAGGTGTTTGGTGGATTTGGATGGGAATATCTGGCAAACAGGAGCAAAGAGAAGGAGAGCCAGGCACCTATGGCACCCACAGCACATCAGAGACAATGCTTCCCTGCCTTTGAGTGGCCAGGGATAAGGGGTGGAGGGGGAAACACCATCCCATGACCCACAGTGAGCTTTGGGGAGTGCTGGGAGAAAGCTGGGCTCGGGGTGGTGTAACTTCTCTGCTTCTTTAAAGGCAAAGAGACAGAGAAGGTGGAAAAGACCAACCTGATCCTGTGTGGTATCTCCAGCAGTATCTTCTCTGATACTTTACATAGTTTAATTCAGTATCTGTGACTATTTCTCTCTCCCCTGAGGTCTCTCTGGCTGCACAGGTCCTGCAGGGGAGAAACAGTCTCAGTTTTCAGGCAGTGTTTGCTTTTGGTTTAATTATCCCGATAGCCCAGTGGCATAGCCAGAACAGAAACAAGGCAGATGAAGATCTACACTGCTGTAAAGGAAACCTTTCTGCAGACTGGTCCTTGCTGCCTGCCTGGAGCTGGAGGGAGGCAGCTCCCAGGAGGAACAACAGAAAAATGAACCATTGGCCACACAGTTTGTCACACACTTTTATTCCACTGGGCAGGGCTTTGACACCATTTGCAATAAAGTTCTTCAGAACTGTGGAAAATACCTGGCTTAATACTGATTGTGTCAGGACTAAACAGCATAAAATACAGGCTAAGGGAGAGGAATAATGAATTGCTCTCTAGTCCAGCCCTGACCTGTTTGTCATCTTCTTTTTGCTCAGTTTCTGTGGCAAGCTGTGGGCAGAGCAGAGGTGAAAACTATCAGAACAGTGCACAGAGGAGGACACAGAGGAGGGGAGAGGGGAAACCCACGAGGAGCCCCATCATGCCATGGGTGCTGGCTGACTGAAAGAGGTAGTGGTAGACACAGCTTTTCATTCTTACCAGGCTGATGGGTTTCCTTCTTCTCTTTTGACTCAGCAGGCAAAAGTGGGTTTGGAGGGGATGTGGTGGCAGAGCAGCCTGTGCTGGTGCAGGCTGTGGGGATCAGGCAACATCTTCTCACAGGGACAGTTTAACCTGTCCTGGACTGCTCTAAGCCTCTCAGCTCCAGTACAGAGGTTTTTGTTCCTACCCCATGGCTCAGCTGGCATCCGTTCACAGTGTGGTCCCAGCTACAAAGGAGTCAGGGTGAGGAGGCAGGTTTCCAAGCTAGTGCTTGGAGATATGGCTGTGTTGTGCTGGAGGGCAGGGGATGTGAGCCATGCAGCCAAAGGTGGCATGTCAGACTATGCCACCCAGCCCTGTGACATTTCTCTTTCACAGCCCAAGTCACCAAGGCACAAGAATATGTGGGATTTACCTGTTTCAGGTTCCACTTGTGCTTTGAGTCTTTGTTTGCCAGGATGAGCCTAACTTTGGGCAGAGGAGTAATCCCACTCGCATTTCCCTCCTGAGCAAAACTCCCCAGTTAGGGTACTCAGTTCTCTATCTCTGGTTTTTGGCTGAATTAAAGGACTCTTGACTTTGCCTCTGTCTGAAACAGAGCCAGAAAGCTCCTGTCAGTGTGTCTGATTTTGGTCTGGAAGATAATGGTGATACAATTGCAATCTAGTGGATGAAACTTGCAGGATTTCCTGATCGATCCTTTCCTCAGCCAAAACTGTTAGAGCTAAAAATTAACTTTTATCCCCAGAGAATCACCAATGGAGCATCACATACTCAAACCAGCCCAGTGTGCCCTTCTCCTTTCTTTGGGAATGGAAGAGAAAGCTTCCACTGACAGGTTCACAGGAGAGGCTGAGCAACACAAGCCCATCCAGGATCTGTGGCAGGTTTGGGCAGCTGGCCCGAGGGACTCCTGCTGCCCAATGGAGCCTTCAGGGACTATGGCACCCTGGGAGTACACTGGGGATGTGGGTCACACCAGTACTGGCAGGCCCAGGTAATGACATGGGATGCACAAACTTGCACATGGGATGATGGCACCGGCTGATATCCCAGGGTACATGCAGGAGTGGGGCACACAGGATCTCGCTGTGTCCAGAGTGCTCACAGGCAGCACCTACCACATCCAAAGGGTGGTTGTTGGGGTGGGAGGAGAGGTGAGGAAAGTCTTTTGACACAACCTCCTGCCGTGAGTTCAGAGCTCTCCCAAACCTCCCTATACACGCTGGACATTGTACTGGGCTGGCAGGGAGAAGATGTGAATATCCCTCTTAGCCCCAGCATCACACCTTCGTACAGCATTTTGGTAGCCAATCAGCCCCAGGTGCAGGTAGTCTAGAAACGTGGAATTTTATGCCAGATCCACATTACACAGTTTGGGTCCAGAAAGCAGAAGCTGTGCAATGGGCTCATTCTTCTGACAGGCTTCGTGTCCCTTCTCAGAGACATGTAGGGAAAGTGGATCAAGCTTCACGGCTTTCATTGGGATGACAGTTAAGGGAGAGCCCATCCATGCCATAGGAGTCCAGAGCGCAGGGGACTGACTACATCCCAAACTATCCCATATCACTCCGTGGCAGATGAACAGAAAATCAAGCAGATCAGAAGAGGCTTATTTGATAACTCTGGCAGTACCCCTTCGTAGAGAGCTGCAGAACATTCTTAGCTTGACACAGGACTTGGATAGACCTCTTTAGTAAAGATCTTTAATTTGAATGTAGTGCATCTAGAATGGATGGATGGGTAGATGGATGTTCTCCATCTACCAAACAGACACAGAGAAGCAATACACCTTTAGCAAGGTACAGGCATTCAGTCTTTGGGGCTCACTGAGCCATTGGCCCCTCTTCACAGAGCTTCAGCAAGCTTACCAGACCAGCACCAGGGGTGGGTGCTGTAAAGAGCTCATCTGAAGTAATGATCTGGGTTGAAATTCCATTTTATTTCTCCCCCTGGACTTAAACAGACAGGGTAAGCCAGTGAATAGGAGTAAAAGGCTCTGTATTCCTTTGTGAGCCTGGTACCCTTGCAGAGATCTTTCCTACTAAAAGATGCCAGGCAGCTCAAACTCAAGTGATTAACAAGGAACCTATCATCTGAGCAATTAATCAGTCTTGGCCATGGATGGGTGAAGGGCTGTGAGCACACGGGAAGCCCCAAGTCTACAGTGCCACACAAACCTTGACTAAGAAGCAAAGGGGCAGAAAGGTAAGTGGTGATAGTGAGACCCAGATCAGTGAAGAGCAAAGTGACAATCAGCTCTGTTTGCATAGGGCAGGACCATCATCCCTACCAAGGCTTGTGGACTTCTGCCTACCTAGGAGAGGCTCTTCTGGACTTGATGGGCATCATGTCAGACTTCGGGCACACCGAAGGCCAAGTTGTCCCGTATCATCAGTGTCTTCCGAAGGTCTCGTTCCATGATTGGCCTCTGTGTTCGCCACTTATGAGCTTCCTGGAGTCCTGGCTCGAAGTAGTAAATGCAAGCTCCAAATCCCACCAGGATGAGGATGGAGATCATCAGATACACTGGCACAAACCAATCCAAGAAGTGGGGCATGGCTGCCACAGAAAAGGGAAGAAAGCTCATGCAGTGGGAGAACCCAAAAAGAAGACGTCTGCCACAGCAGCAGCACACAGCCTCCCTTCAACCCTCCTCACAGGCCCACTGCACACCAGTTCACGCTCAGTTGCACATGAAGGCACCTCAGCCTTCAGAAGAGGGCAATCCCTTTGGCTTATTGCTGGGACCCCCACACTGAGCAGCAGTCCCACTGCCTCCTTGCAGAGGAGGGTGATCCTACATGTCCCCAGCCCTGCTGCCCACAATTAAAGGTAGGAAGTGGGTAAATACAGCTCCTTCTCATCTTCTGTTTGGGGGAAAATCTGCTGCCCCTCCCCTAATGCTCCATGACCCCTTTGAATTCCCAGTCTGAGCTGGTCTAGCTTGGGGCTGAGCCCTTCCTTGCTGCACTCATCTTTAGTGTCCTGTTTTGCCAGGGCTCAGGGATCTTGTGGTGGTTGGTTCAGAGCCACTTACCTTGACTGGACAATCTGCCTTGCTAGGAACTCCTCACCACCCAAGTGTGAAGTGCCAAGTCTGGAGCAGTGCTGCCCTGTGGAACACAAAACAATGCACTGCATGATCGCTGTCAACCCAGTGCTAAAAATGAATGAGCTGGAAGAAGCAAACATCCCCCTCCCTGCCCAGCTATCAAGTCTGAAACTTTCCAGAGGGACAGACATATGAGGTCACAGCCCTACAACCTGCTGATGCCCTGTTCCACTCCCTCCCCATCATTCTGGCCCTGCTGATGCTGTGCTGAAGGCACACACTCTGATTTGGTCTGTAATAGTGCTACTTTTGTGTCCATCCCTTATCCGCATCCTTTGGGAAGGAGGAAGCAATCCACATTGCAACCCACAGTGGTGCCCAACTTGTCTGACTCCCATATGCCTGCTCTTACTGAAACACCCACAAGGGTGTGGGTCACACAGGGGCAGAAAAAAGAGATTGAGAAGCATCCATCCCAATACAGCACAGCTGTGGCCTCCCCCAGGTACCAGGGCTGCTGAGTTTTGCATGGTGAGTGTGCCACTTGTCACAGGCTGTAGTGGATTGAATTGGCAACCTTCAGGCTTGGGAAAGAGCAGCAGTGCCAGGTTCAGGCACAAAACCACTCCTGAAGGGAGGCTTTCCAAAACCCTTGCCCCTTGGTAGAGGTGAAGAAATGCCCCATGACTTCATTAGGTATGGAGTTAGGTCAGAGCTGTGCCCTCATCAAGCTCCTGCTTTCCAGACACCTGAAAGCTGCGACCTGCAACCATCACTCAAATCACCCCTCTGCCGATCACCATGTGTCCCCCACCTCGCTTGTGTGTGGTGGTTAGGAGGCTGGGGAGAGCTTTGAGCATCTCCATCCTCTTCCCTGCAGCTGGCCCATAAGGCTGCTGCCCTTTCCCACACTGGAGGCTGGGCTTTTTTGAGTTGGTTTTTTTTTTCATACCACAGCCATCACTTGATTCCAATGTGCCCAGAAGCATTTATCTGCTGGATGCCTCTTGCAGCAGAAGAGCCTGTCCCTGCCTGCTGATCCCAATATTAGCATCAGGTTCATCTCTACCCTCTGAATAACAACTTCTTTTGTCACAGAGTTAGATCTGAAATGAACTGCAATTCTTGTTAACTTAAGGAAGAAACTACCAGCATTGGAGAAAATGCCTGATCTCTTCCCACTTGTTGGCACGGATGTTGATATTTACTTGTTCTCCTTGAATGACAGTGAACGACAGACCTCAGTGGATTGTGCCTCATCCTACCATGCTCTTCAGCTTTCAGCATTCCTTGATTTTGCTGCCTGTGGAGCTGCCCCCTATCTGTGCTAAGTCCAGGAGGACTCTTTCTGTCTCCCTCTCAATGATTCACACCTCTCTTTTGCTGGGTCCCCACTTCAATTGATCAAGAGCGACGGAACTGGGCAACTCAGCATCGGCCACCATTTGGCCAGGAGCAAAGGGGCAATCTGGGTGCTGCTCCTGCCTCTTCATGGCTGCCTCTGCTTTCCTCAGCTGAGTAACTTGAGAGGAACTCCACCACCCCAGCCTGCAATAACATCAGAGACATGTTGTGGGGAGCAGGGATCCTGCTGTGGGGTTTCCCTCACTCAACCCATCCTGAGGGACTGCGGAAGGAATTAGGCATGAACCCCACCTCCTGACTGGAGTCAGGTCTGAGTTTGGCCAGAGGACCTTCAGCACGGTATTCCTACGTGCTCTGCAAAAGTAGCTCCTGTGCACCCCCCACAGCCAGGCTGGGGGGCCAAGGCTGCTGCAAACCCTTCCTCTAGATGTGTCCCAGCAGCTGATACCAGTCCTCAGCTGGCGACAGCAATGGGCAGGCTTAAGGAGCCTGGGAAGTTGATTCTGGCTTGGAGCCCCAAGGTGACGGATGGAAAGCCAACAAACTTACTTCCTTCCCTGATCACCTGCTTTCCAAACCTGGGAGCGAAGCTGCCATCCAAAAAGCACTGCAACAAAAAGCAGCCTTACAGACTTCCCCATTTACCCTTCTTCAGTAACTAGCAGAGACGGCATTCCCCAGCTCCTCGCCAGCATCCTATTCTTCAGTCTACTTGCTATGCAGCCCTCACTTCATAGCACATCCCTCAAGTGCTCGCCTGGTCCTGCCTCAGCAACAGAGGGTCCTTGCCATGGCCAAGCTGAACAGTGGGCGAGGTGTTAGAGCCCACCCCCTGCCTCTGCAGGGCCAGCCCTGTGTGGGTCGTTAGGTTGGTGAGCAGATTTTGGCTGCAAATGCTAAAAAGAGGGAGTTTCATTCAAAGATGTCAGCTTTCTGGAGCAGCTCTGCAGATACTAAATGTGCCTTAACCCTTGCTGGACTGGTTGATCTCAGCACCCCGTTTTGCTGTGTTCCTCCAAAGACACAAAAGAGTCTCTGATCTTTCATCTGAGACAGCATCTCATAGAGGCAAGCCAACTGACCCTTTTTAAACCCATGCTACACATGTCACTCCAGACGCTCTCCTTCAATGTCACTCCCAGATTCCCCATGCTGCTTCTTACTGCCCCCCAGGGTGCCGCGGGTATACCTGTGAGAGGCATCCTGGGGGGCACAATGCAAGTGACAGGGCAGAAGCTGTGGGAGGGGGAGGCCAAGAGCAGAGAAAGGGTGTTTGCAGGAGACAGGGACATGCAGCCATGACCAGGCAGGGGGTTAGCAAGTCACAAGTGGTGTCTGCTCAGAGTGCCAGGACACAGGTGACTTTGGGGATCAAATCCTCCTATGTGCATGGTTGGAAGCACAAACCAGGTTGCGGTGTTACCAGCCACAGGATCACCCCAACCACAGAAGATCCCCCTGGGATTGGGCACTCTGGAGCAGCTTGCAGCTTGGGGCAAGGAGCTGCCTGTGGCTGGGGACAGAGCACAACCCCGCTCCCATGCGTTGCATCCCCGACAAGCACCCACTACCTGCCACCTACCTCCTTCCACTGGAACAGGGCAACGGGATGAGGCTGCTCCCTCCGGCATCTGCCGGGGCCCCTCTGGGATGAGTCAGGTTCCTTTCCCAGTCAGGCAGTATTGAGGAGAAGGGACTCTGCTCTGGGAGAGCGGGGTGATGGCGAGAAGCGACAGGCGCGGGGCAGGAGGGAGGGATGGTGAAAGCAGCTGCAACTGGCAGGAGCATGCAGGGATGACATGCAGCCGGCAGCGTGGCCTCATTTCCCACAGGGGCTCCTGGAAGCTTCCCCCATTGCCTCCCAGCAGCACCAGCCCCCCTTCAGCCTCCCCAGGGCACCCCACCGCCAGCCTCCCCCGCAAAGGAGGGACTGTCTGCAACCAATTTTAGCAGCAGTTGTTATGGCAACGGGTCTCCCGAGCTCACCCGCACATGGTACCCGGTCGAGAGCCACGGGAGAGGCGGCCAAGGGATGCTCTCCCTCCTCCCACATCACCCGCAGCCTGGGCTGCAGCGCCGGAGGTCCTGCCGGTCTGAGAATGGAGGATGGGGTTGGGGAGGAGGAGAAATGCTGGGGGAGATGTGTGTGGGGTCAGGCTGATGGAGATTTATGGGATTTTAAGGCTCCACAGATTTACTGGTGCACCCAGCCCAGGCTCTGGTGGCTGGTGGCTTGTGGGCAGTGGGGTGGAGGCAGAGAGAGAAAGAGGTAGAAGAGGGAGGGAGGTTAGTACTCCCTTTAGGGGCTGTATGCATAAGTAAAAGAATCAACGCTTTGACCAAAAGTATCTTACAGCAGAAAACAGGACAAACATTGCTGTCTGAAGTAGTATCTTTGCTTTCAATGAAATAACCTTGTTTTCTGAATCCATACCTAGCTCTGTCATTGCTGCTGCTGACAGAAGCAGTTTTGCCAAAACCTTTTCAGCTTTTCCGCAGCACAGAAATAGGAACAATGAAACTGTTTGGGGTTTTTTTTTTTTGTCATTGAGTTGACCCAGAAGTCGTTTAATACAAAAAATATTTTAACAAAATCAATCAAATTACTGTCTCCAGCCTTGAGAGCTGCGTGCTCTTCTGCCTGCATTCTCCAGCCCTGCCTGCTTTGTCTCTGACACCTACAGCCCTGCAGGTGCATTGAAGGGGGTGGTTGTAAAGGCTTGCAAGGTGAATAAAATGCACCAAACTGTCTGAGCCCTGAATTTGCACCCACTACACACCTATATGCCAGGTGCTGAGGGGTGTGAGGTTTGGCTTCCCAGTAGATTGTGTTTCAGGCACAAATGGGTATGTCCCTTCCCCACACTAACATGTGGACGGTGACAGAACCCACATGAACTTGCTGGCTCCAAAGGTTTTGTACCCATGGGATCTGTTGCCTGGTCTGCACTGGGGTTTCACGCAACCAGTGCAGAAATAGGGCTGTGTTGGGAGCCATGGGCTGGTGTGCTCCATGATTTCTTCCTCATCTTCCTGTTGCCCTCCTGATCCCACTTCTGCTTTATGTTACTTTGTAATAGCTTAGAAGTGTTGAGTATAGGCTTGTAATCCCCCCCCATAGATAGCAGGGTATCTACAGAGCATCAGATCCATTAGGATTAGCTAGCTGCTGCTTGGTTTGCTCCAGCAAGGTGGGCATTCCAGACAGTTGTTGTGTGCCTGCAGAGGGAAGTCTGCAATCACACCTTAATTTTAATTTCACTGAAGCTCAGCCATGATACCCACCTTGACCATCAGCATGGTAATCTGTTTCACTGATCCTGATGTGAAAGAAAATGAGAGGGATACCAGTGGTGGCTGCACAAGGCAGGAAACTATTAGTTTCCCCAGAAAACTGGTCAGTGCCAGAGCCACAGGCAACCCCAGTAGGGCCTGCAGGGCCAAGCGTGCTGGAGGACATTGTGCTGAAATGCATAAGATTCCCCCACCCCCAGCCGACCATCCCAGCTTTCTATAATAGGTCACTCCAGGGGGACACAAGAGACACTGTGCGTACATTGAGGTACAACTTCTCCCTGGGTTTAAGCTTGGACTTAATGCTAGTATGCTGCTCGTGCAGACAGAACCCCAGAACAGCAATAGTTTTGTCTCATGGGGTAGTTTTTTCCCCTGGCTCATTTCCCTGCCATGCAAGCACTGGGAGGGCACAGAGATCAACTCTTTTCACAGCCACCACCCCACCAGTGGTCTTGTGCAAGTCATGACATGGCAGCTTTGCTTGCTTCAAGCAGAAACACACCCCACCCCCAGCTGAGTTTGAAGCATCCTTGGAGGCAGTGGGAAATGAGCACTGATCTTTGTGCTGCCAGAGCTGGGACACAGTCACAGACCTCCTGCCTCCAGAGCCACAGCAGCTGCTTGCTGCTTGTGACAGGGCTCTCAGGTGCTGTCACATCCTTTGGTTTCCAACAAGAGCTACAACGTTAAGACAGCTCCAGCCATCGACATGCTGTGTACAGCTTGAATCGCATGGAAACGCTTCAGCTGTGGTTCAGCTTTCTTTGCAAATAGGGCTGCCGTGTGCCACTCAGCATCTTCCAGGCGTAAGCATGTGCGTATCATCCTGCCTGGAGCCTGAGGGGCTTCCAGCCCCTTCCCCCTGACTTGAAGGAAGCCCCTTGAGCAGCTGTGCACACACGAGCCCCCCAAAGCCATTCTCCCCAGGATGTCTGCACACCACCAAGCCTTCGATTCCCTCCATATCTCTGGGCAGCCAACAGTTCACCTGCATGCTAAAGGCGAGTGCAGGGTCAGGGTTGACATGAGAGGACCACCCAGATAGAGCAGAAATTACAAAACCCTTCTCAGACAAAAGCCCTGGCTGGAGAAAGAGGAGATCTGCCTCAGGCACATGCTTTGTGCTTGTGACATGCCTATAAATCACATCATGAATGACATAACTGAGCTTGGCCTAATACCAAGCCTGATTAAGTGTTATTCCAGTTTTTCCTAACAAGTTTCCTTGCTGTTCTTTAGTGTTCTTTAGGCTTTTATCAGCATCTTCTGAGATGATCAGACACAAGTCTCTCTGCCCATCTTTGAGGCAATACTGACCCTCAAATACCACTCTCCCAAGGTAGGCAGAGGCATGGGAAAAGATAGGCTTTATCAAACTAGTGTTTTCCATGGTCTACAGTAGAGGACAAAACTTCATCAGGAGTCACAGAAGTACTCCCCGGCTCAGCTGGTGGAGGTGAGGGAGTTGCTGCAGGAGGCAGAAGGCACCCTGGATGTATGGCAGGACCTCAGTCAGATATTCTGGTGAGAAAGCAGAGTAACCTGCCTTCTGAGTGCTACTGCAGCTTCAAATAAGGAAACCCATGTGAGAAGCTTTGCTGAGTCGATCAAAAAGCTAAGGAAATGTGTATGGTGAGTTAATGAGTGGAATGGAGAAAGCTGACTTGCTTTGGGTCTAACAATAGCTGGAGAGAGCCTTTGCCAAAGGAAGCTGAAGTTGCCAGCAACATATGTGGAAATGTCATTAGTTTCCCTAATAATTTGCACTTGCTGCAAATGATATCATTTTTATCTGTTAGTGAGAGAACAATCAAATACACAGGAGTTTGTATTCTGAGTGCTTCCCCAGCAGCACTGCAGGAGGTCAGCCTGGAGACAGCGATCCATGGCCAGGTGACATCTCACAGAACTCGAGCAGAACAGGGCTGGGATGAAGCCACCACTGCCAGGTCAGGGAGCAGGTGCTGAGATAACTGAGACCTGCTGATGTCAGCGCTACTCCTGAGACCATCTCCAGAGCCTGTTCCCATCATTTCTCTGTCTGCTCGGGGAGAGAGAAATCAGAGAGAACACACCTTGAAATTCAGTCACCAAGCTGCTGGATGAAGCACACAGCAAATTGGCCAAGAATATCTGTGGGCAGTGTGTGTTGTACAATATTTTTGTGCTGTCCTGCTGCAGAAACAACTGCACCATTCCCAGGGAGCACTGGTGATGGCCAGCTCAAGCCTCTCTGAGGCTAATAGCCTTCACTGGCAGCACCAGAGCATCCTCACAGGGGCTACATTACACTTCTACTCATTTGTGGAATGGGTTGTGCTACCAGAGCAATGTACAATGGTCCACAGATAAAATCAGGAGCTCTCCCATATCATGCCCTGCTCTCACCCCTTCTGCCTGCACTGGGGGCGAGCGCACTGACACCCCTGCTTCAGCTCTCCTGCACTGCTTGGAAGCAGAGATAGACTCATTATTCCCGCTTCACACACTAGAAACAGGGCGGACAGAGGTGAAACAGCCTGACACAGGCACGCAGTGATATGTAAAATACACCCCAGCCTCCAACACCAACCATGTCTCATCCCTCTGCCCTCCTCTCCTTGCTGAGCTACAGATCTAGACAAGAGCTGCAGGCACATTGCCAGCCCGAGTCTCCACCTCTTTATGCCATCATCTACCATTAAAAAAGCAGTTTTTAAATGCTACCCTTTGACATTAGATCAAGATTAGATTAGATTTTACACCCCTTGGCCCAGAGGTAAATAGCCAATGAGGGTGCAGGATGATGACTCCTTTTCTCACCCCTGGTTGCCCACAGAGCTGAGCTTTGCTCTGCAGGCTCTGCATCTCCGCATAGAGCATCCCTGCCTGCGTTTCAAAAGAGGAAGGAAAGCAAAGTGAATCTGCCTGGCGCAGCGTGCTGTGCCAGCTGTCACGCAATGGCTTTGCATCCCGGGAGGAAACTGGATGTGCCAAAGCCTGGACTTTCAGGCAGGGACCATCAGCACTACCACTGTCCTCCTCCGAGTCACATTCAGGTGGGCCATGCACCCGAGGGTTCTTTGTCAGTAAGGGGCTAAGAGGGAGGTGTCCCTCCGGAGAAAGAATGCAGTGAATGTGGAGCACATGGAGGAGAGAGTGCAGCAAATCTCTGAGGTAGCTCATCTGGACATGCTGAACCTCAACAAGCATCAGTGTCACCAGAAGTGCAATGACAGAGGGGACAGTGAGCATTCCCTTGAACAGACATGGAAGCCACCCAGGTCTTTCTGCAGGGCCAGAAGAAGGCAATGCAAAGTATCAGGGGGATGAAAGAGGAGAAACACCTTTTAGGTGAATGCTTCAGCTTTTAGCATGTTGCTACACCCTCAGCAGACCAAAACCAGCATTGTCCAAACTGCTTTCTATACCCCTCCCCAACCCAGAAGCTGGCTTTATCGCTTTTGCCTGATTCCCATCTTTAGGACATGTCTGCCTTGGATTTGTCCTCCCTTCCCCCCGCCAAACTCAACAACCAGAAATATCCTGTAATCTCTTCTGCTTCACCTGTAATTTGTTTCATGCTGGCAAGGAGCAGAACCGTCTGTCTTTGTCAAGATCAAAAAAGCCACAACAGCCATGTGATGTCAGCTTACATTAAACACCGCCTCTCTCACCTCTGCCTCTTCTCTCCAGCTCGTGGCAGAGGGGAAGATGCATCTTCATCCTCTTGTGGCCTTCTTCCTTCCCCTCGCATATCTTCTGCTATTCAGAGGTGCCCTGGTTGAAGGAGCAGGGAGAGCCAGCTCCAGCAGTCATCTGAGGGTGTTCCTGGACCCTTCTTCACACCAAGCTGCAGCCAAAGACCCAGATGAGGTTTTTGTCAAGAGATACAGCAAGGTGGACCGCAGGCCACCAAGAGACATTGGACCAGCGAAGGCTTTACATGACTGCACTTCATCCTCCTGCTCTGACCTTAAAAGCTCAGCCTACCTCCGTAACTGCAGCACTGCTGCATGGGCTCCTCTCTGCCTGTGTCATCGGCAGGGCAGCTGGGAGAAGGTGACCAGAAAGGGGTAGAATGGAGGTGGGGGCTGCTGCAGCTGCCAGCAAAACCTTGCACAGAAAAATTTCGCATGCAAAGCTGGGCGCTGCTGCTGGGCCCTCTTAGGGAAATTTCCTTGCCTAGCTGCTGTACCAGGCAGTCTTTTTATTACGGAAGTGTATTAACTTCGTCAATATATATTAGTTCACATTATACACTGTGTTGTAAGGAATAGAGGAATTTTACTGCAGCCTTTGGTATTGTTGGACTCAAGGGTCTTAAAGGTCTTTTCAAACCTAAGGGATTCAGGCTCGAGCAAACCAGCGGACACCAGCTCACCGCAAGGACCAGGGGCACAGCCTGGCCCTGGAAAGAAGTGCTTTGCTCCTCGGAAGCTTAGTGCTGTTCCTTACGCCCCTGGACGGCCAAGGCGAGGCCAGCCCTCGAGCCCTCTTTCTGACACCCCGGGC
>WUAM01000359.1:31316661-31352754 GCA_024336885.1 Actenoides hombroni
CAAAGCACACACGCACGCCCTGACCCACGGCGCCCCCGCCCGCCACCGACAGCCCCGCAGCGCCCCCTCCTGGCGGGCCCGGCGGCCTCGTCCCCGCAGGCCCCGCCCCCGCCGCGCTACGTCAGCGCGAAGGTTTGAATTCCGGCGGGCGGGCGGCCCTGTCTCTGGCGGCGATGTCGCTGCTGCGGCCCTTCGACAAGCTCCCGGAGCTCAACTCCGCTACCCTTTTGGTACGTGCGGCGGTGCTGCGCTCTGGCACCGCCTCCCCTTCTCCCGCCCGGGGCCCGGCCCTGCGGCCGGCGCCCGCTTGTCCCGCAGCTTCCGCGGGCCGCGCCGACCCCGCACCCCCTCCCCGGGATAAGACGCTCGGCAAGGACAGCCCCCGGAGCCCGCCCCGGCTCGAGGCTCCCCCCGGCCGGGCGCCGCCTCCGGGGCGGCCTCTGACCGGGCTTTTCCCTCCTGTCCGCGCAGTTGGTGGGTTCGGACGAAGGCCTCCAGCAGAAGCTGGCCGAGGCGATCCTCCGAGAGAAGAAGAGCTTCAAGATCAGTATGTGAGTGGTGGGGAGGGGGGCGCGCCGCCTGCGGCCCCGGCCGCGCGGCGAGATCGTACGGGGCCCCCGGGGCCGCCGCGTCCGAGAGGCGGAGCCGAGGCGGCGGCAGCGATGGGCAGGCGCGGAACGCCCGCGCTTCGGAAACGCGCACGCCGGGGTTGTTGATAAGTGCCGGCCCTGGGACAGGGGCGGTGCTTGGAGCAGCGGGGTGCTGGCTTCGAAGCTGGAACCCGCTCCCGTGGGCGCTGGAGCGCGCAGCTGCTCGCAGGCGAGGCGTCTGTCCAGGGAGAACCGCTCCGGCTTCCGGGCCGACGGTTGGGGCGCAATTAGACATAGGGGGTGTAAATAACTCTCCGCTTCATCGTGTTGGCTCCGCATGTGCCATCGCCCGGCGGATGCTGCAGGGATGTTTGATTAGTAAATGGCCAGGCTATGAGAGGAGCACGGGTTTTTATTTTTCCCCCCTCCTGAGAGACATGCATGTACAGGAATTAAGCATCCTGGGGCAAGTATAATTGCAACCACTTGAAACCAAGTTTTCCTGAAAGGTGTCCATTACTTCTGGGGTTCTTGATGGCCATGTCCTGTTTTGTATGCATGCGCGTGCTTTTCCTTTTCAAGCTATTAAGATGTGTTTGAAGTTTTAACTTTAGCAGCATGACAAGTCCTGTCTTAAAAGCTTGATAACTAACTTTTTATGGTATAATGTCCTTGACAGCGCTCTTGCAGAGACCAAGTGAGTTTAGTCAGCTCTTCAGAAGGTGTTTATTTTGCTGCTGTAATCCAGGCAAACCCAAGCTAATGTTCTACTCGCCAGTTAGAGCCGTTGTACTGCTCTGTTTGTCTCTGCTCTGATGCCATCACATTGGATGTTTGTGATAGCTAATAGTAAATGTATTACCCAATATTCTCTTCAAATCCTGCGGCCTCTGCTGAGCTGTGGAATGCCGTAACTGGATGGCCACTGGTACTATAGCTGGATAACTACCCAAAAGCAGAGGAACTTATGCTTGTACTACAGGACAAGATAAGTCTCTGAGCCTGTATCACTAGGGAAGCAGAATTTTGTGAGGAAGCAGAAGTCCATGACTGTATTTTGTTTTGTTTTCCCTCTGTGTTGCTTTGGGATTATACACATTATGAAGAAATAAAGTATCTTGTCTGGCAAGTCTACCTGCCAGATAACAGCTCTTGGGAGAATTGTTGTGCTGGGGTTTTTGTCTCTTACCACTAGGGGGCAAAAAGGCTTCTGCAGTGCGTATCTGGAGGCTGCTGACATAATCTAGTGATGTCGGTTTAAATGTAGTAGAGTTCCAAATCATGCAGAGTTTAGTAATATTCCCCCAGGACATCAAAATCAGTGTTTGTCTCCTGGCTTTCAGAGAGAAAGTGGATTGTAAGAGAGACTGAAATTCTTGGATTTTTGTTTGTCCAGTCTATCTTTCAGGTGATCTTCCAAAAATATGGTACTGATAATATTCTTCCCTTTATTTTGTAGTAGAAGACACAAAAAATCCCAACCATGCGATTCTTCTTCCAGCAGCTGTGTCAGTGTTGGTGGTATTGTGTAGAACACCTAAAATAACCTGGTAACTCCTGACAGTGCGAGGGATGAAAGGAGAGTAATGGTATAAGAGAAGCTCTTTGAGTTACAGCTTCATCTTTAAAGCTCTAGTGAGAAGTTTCTAGTTTAAGGTTTTGTAAATACAACACACCTTCTTGTAACATGTACCCTCTGAGTGTGACAGGAAAGCACTGATGTGTTTTAACTGAAACTCTGCAGCAAAATATACCAGTAGAGCACTGGGGTTCACTTTGTTAGAAAAGATTCTTCTTAACAATTAACTAAAATGGCAAATCTGTGCAGAGAAAGTGTTTCTGAGTCTTGTTATGCTCTAATAATCTTCCTGTTATAAACAACCTTGTCTAGCAAGTATCATTGTGGCTGTCAGCAACTGAGTAGGCTTAGGATTTGACAATACCCCTTAGAGAATCGCAGTGTTGCTTCAGTGCCTACAGTGGGCTTCCTGTTAACTAGCTACATGGTGAACTGCAATGGTGATGTGGTTATTGTTAAGGATAATGCCTTCCCGAGCTGTTTGGTTAAACTGACAAATTTATTTATTGTCTTTCAGTCACCTTACTACATCCCTCCCCTTACCTTCAGAGAGGGATCACCTTCGGCCCAGGATAGATCTAATTGTATTTATGATTGACATCAAGAGCAAATACAGGTAAAAGAAGGGCAAAAATATGAGAGAGGAAACTGATACTCTTTCTTGGATTGATGGCTAAATCTGCATTTTTTTTTTTATTTTTTTTAACTGTGTCAGAATTGCTGAATAGTAGAATTCAAACCCAGGACTTGCTGTGGTGGAACAGCTCAGTAATGTATGCAGTGGTTTTCTTGCCTCGAGTGATGGATTAAGGCTGAACTGCTCAGTCCAATAACATGCCTGTTGTGACCTAAGTTGCCACAGCAGAGCAGGCAGGATTTATTCCTGCGTCCGGATATAGGATGATATGAACTGAACTTTGGAAAGATGCTGTCTGTAAAATTAGATGGAAACAATGGTGGTGCTGTTAAGTTCTGTAACATGCATTTGGTTGATGTGTCTGTCCCCAGTTCACTGATACTGCTGGTCAGCACTGTGGATGTCTCTAGTCAAAAGAGAGGGGTCTGTAGGGATGGATCCCTTTTCCCTCATCTTGTGCTTATCTTTGTAGAAATGATATTTGTAACCCCAGGCCATAAGTAAAGACTTGCTAAGGCACACAAATGTCAGCATTTTATTACTTACCTTGTGGCTGATGATCCTGGGCTCTCATTTACCAAAACTGACAGGTCCAGCTGCGTACTTAGAGCACAGATGGTGCTGCAGAAATGTGTGGGCTAGATTTTCTCAAAGAGCTGAAGTTAGTTGGATGTTAATGAATTCAGATACTTAGTGTCCGCAAATCACGAAGGACACCGTTCAAATTAAGTCTAACTGTTGAGTTTTGGGTAGAAAGGATATGTTATGGGTTATTAAACAGCTGTGGGCATTACAGAGGTCTCTGATGCCGTGCTTTTAGCACAGAGCATAACACTGCCAGCTCACAAATCAGCAGATGTTAACATCATTCATTTTCTAATCATGCTTCTGAAAGTTGCTCCCACTGTCCTTACGCTGCACTGGTTTTACCCCGCTGTCCAACTGGATTTTCTGTGCTTTTCTGACAGCTTGAAGAATGTTGAAGATTCCCTGACTCATGTGGATGCCAGCTTCTTCCTGGGGAAAGTGTGCTTTCTTATCACTGGGGGTAGGTATGGCATCAGCCCTCTTCCTCCTCTCTGAGCAGCACAACTCATTGTTACTTGCCTTAAAACAGGGCAGTGACTTAACTTGAAACAAAGCAGCAAACCAGCAGCTTTGTTGAAAGCTTTGTTTAAATTATATTTGAACTCATATTCTTTTTTTTGTTGTTTTCTTAGATAAAACAGTTCTCTCACGCTCACTTGCTCTCTCTTTTTTTTTTGCCAGTCATTCATCAATTCTGTTTGTAATCCCTGAACATGATTTGTCTTACTGATTTTTTTTTTATTATTTTTTTTTAATGTTTTTTTTTTCCTGTGGCACTGCAGAAGTCTGTTCTATCTGCTTTTGCAGATCTGTCTTAATGATAATTCTAATGAGCACTGAGAAGCATATGATGCTGTGGTAATAAAATGAATCTAAATGAATGAGCTATTAAACTATAAAGTATAGTTGTAACGCAAGACTGGTATCCCTACTGTGTACTGTCTGGCCCTGTTGTGCCTCTAGTCTTCCTCTCTGCTGAAAGCAGGGAGAGAGAGAATGTTTTCCTGTTTACCCTCCCTACTTTAGCTATGAGGAACTGGAGGGGCCAGACCGTACTATTCAGTGTTGGAACAGAGGTGTTGTGTCCCTAAAATCTGAGGGTCGGGGGCCTAATTCTGGGGTGAAATAATCTTGGCATTGTTTTGGAGACATGACCTGCCAATGATACCACATGAGCCCGCAGGGCTCCTGATTAGTGAGTGGAAGATTCTGCCTGTGCCCATAGTGTACTGATCCCTTATCCAAAATGTTAATGCTGTTCCTGCTGTCAGTATTGTGAAAAGCTTCTGTGCTAATTCCATTGCGAATCTTGTACCATTCTGTTTGCATCGCTCGCTGTTGCCTTACCTTCTATGGTGCTCTCAAAATTAGCCCTGGATCATTATGTGGATGTGGAATTTCCCGGTACTTTTACTCACTGAATGTTGATTATGGGGCTTGTAATGTGGGAAAACTTCTTCTGTAGTTGGCAGGATGAATTACTGCAGCGTAGATATGAATGCCATCTGGAAACTAGGAGAAGTCTACTGCAGCCCTGTGCTATGCTGTGAGCTGGAGGTAAGGGGCTTCCTTGCTGCCTGAAGGGATTTCTGAATTCCACTGCTCTCTGATCCTTAGGAACGTCATGGCATTAGTAATAAATATACATATGCTACTGTCCTGCATAAGTGTCAGAGAACAGACTCTTAACAGCAAGAACAGTAGAGATACAAGAATCTGACTGTCCTTGAAGTCTTCTAAATTACCTGTTCCTTCCTGTGTTACTTCAGAGCCTCAGGAAGCCAGGGCTAAATTAACAAAGACTTCTCTGATATGCAAAGCCTTGGTACGTTTGTTCCTTGATGCACTTGTTCTCTTCCTGGGGAACCCCTGAGCTGTTATTCGTCACGTGACTTTCTTGCCCGCTTAATGCTTCCTGTTAGCCAGGCTTTCTTGCTTCACAGGCTGTTTTACCATCTGACGTGCCACTCTTTCCAGTTACCTACTTGGTCTGAAAAGCTAGAGGGAGAGTTTGGCATTCGGTGGTAGCACACTTCACTTTCCTGTGTCCTCATCATTCCACCCTCAGAAACTGCTTCCCTGCCGGCAGGTAATATCTGTGCCTTTGGCAACCCCTTCAGGGTTTTCAGCTCACAGCGCTGTATGTTCCCAAACATTAAGGGAGTAAATGAGCCTCTTTGGGATTTTCTGTAGCTAGCTGCTCTGAACCAAGCTTAATGCATGCTCCAGTTCTTTCTTTTACCACAGCTTAGCACTGCTTTTCTTCTTCTCTACTGATTAAGTAATTTCTCCTTTTTGTTTCCAGTTGGAAGGGACACGGGTTGCCACCGCTCAGCGACTTCTCCGGATGTTACAGATCTGTGCTGGTCACGTACCAGGAGCTTCTGCCTTGCTCTTCAGCTCACTGATGAGGAGCTCTGCTGATGACTAGCTTCTCATTGTGAGAATTCAGCTACATTCATCAGTTTTTTCACTTCAGGCATTCAAGCTGCTGCAGTTGGAATCACACTGGGAAGCTCTTTTGCCTGACTTGTCATGACCGCTCATCCAGAGCTGTTCCTAGTTGCTAATATCTCAAGAAAACCCTGATCTCTGTTTCATGGATAATGTATAGGAACTGGGGAGAGGGCAGTTTGAATTTAGGATTCCTATCTGTTATAGCTTAATCCCATTTCATGTTCAAGTTTGAGTTTCACCCACCTTTGCTTGTGGCCAGGAGCTACGTGTTACTGAGAGAATATCAGAAGTGCAGGGCACTATCCCAGGTGCTGCGTGTCACAGTTGAGTATCTTAGTTTCAGTGTCCCCACATTACCAGAGAAGAGGCAGCAGGCTCCTGCTTGCTTTCAGCTGTAAGAGAGAACCTTGGACTAATGTGAAACCTTAGTGCCAGGTTTTGTCTCCCCACCAAGAGAATGATGGGGAAGGAAGCTGTCCTGCAGCTTCTAGGTGGACTGCAATTGGCAGTTAATGATCCAGCTGTGTGAGCATCTGCCCAGTGAAGAGCTCAGTATTTCCAGGCCTGATAGCTAACTGGGGAGGAAGGGATTAAAGAAGGTGATCTAGCACTTTAGCTTTCTTTTATGTCTTTAAAGAAAAAGGCTCCATCTATACCAAGCAAACCTAGTCTGTCAAGCCTTGGATAACCTCACCAACCCAGCCTCTGGGGCTGAACAGAGATGAAACACAGCAGGCTGGACTACACCAACCTATAGAAAACACATGTTGTTCCCTCCCCATGTTGGGTCTGTGTTGTCTATAATCCCTTAACTAACAGGTTCTTATCAGGAGTAATTCATGCCTTATTCTTACCGCAAGTCAGTAGTGTGTTTTTGATTTCTAAGTTAATAAAATGTATAATATTTAACAATCAGTTGTATGCTCTTCGGCTAGGTATATTGCATGAGCTCTAAAACCTACCAGCGCTTGCCTCAGGTTGCCCTTGGAAAGAGGCTGGTCCTTGCTGGCAGTCTTAACTTAGTTGATGGGCTGCAGTCATGGTTTCAGCCAGGTGGTGGTGGCAAAAGCTTTCCAAATAATATCTTTCCCATATACTGAGTTGAGCCACCTTCCAGAATAACGTTTCCTGAAATGCTGGGATGTTTCCTACCCTGAATTGCATGCCAGGTAGAAATGAAGCCTAGAGAAAATATGTTAAGCTCTCCTCTGGTTTAATTTATTTAATCCCTAATAGTGTGCTTTAATGTTCCGAGCTGCGGAGTTCTAGCTGCGTGTGCTGTTTCGCTTAGCTTCTTTCTGACATCTGTCTGCAAGCAGAAAAAAGCAGAAAGTAGCACCGCAGGCTCAATCAGCTGTGAGTGTTGGCAGTCCTTGCAAAGACAGCTCAGCAAGGCACAAAGCCTGTATCCTTGCACAGAGGACACACAAATCTCAGCTCCAGTTGTATTGTTGCTGGCAGGGGAGGGCTAGGTTGTTTGTCATCTGGAACAAAAGGAGCTAAACCATTCAGCTGTGTTATGGTGTCCAAGAGGGCTGGATTCTGGCTAAAACCCAAAGGAGAAAGACATGTGCAAACCTTTGCAGCTGTGTAAGAAGGATTGAAAGCTTAATGGGCATGCCCTACTTTCAGCTAGCTTTGGGATCCTGAAGGCACTAGCCAGGACTTTGCCCCTAGAGAGGGGCAATCATGCTGGGGAACGAGTTTCTTCATTGGTTATGCTCTCAGGCTTGCTCTCGCTTTGGGTCCCTCAAAATAAATGAGACCATGGTTTAGAATAGACTGGTTTCGATTTGCTCTTGCTGTGCAGGTGCAGTCTGGGGAGGGGGAGGGAAGGGCTGAGGCATGAAATGAGCCAGTCTTTTGTGTCCTCCACAACTGGTGTAAGATAAGGAGACTCTTTTGCCTCCTAGGTCACTTGCCAGTTGCCTCTTAACTATCGGACTCGGGTAAAATCCCTTTGGCCTCAAGAGTAATTTCACTGTGCTTTCTTAACTGGTGAAAATGAAACTTTGGTTCACTCAGAATGCTTTGTAGCAACCGACATGTGCTATTGTCCATTCCTGCACCTTCAAACACAGTTGGTTGTTGTTTTTTTTTTCCACTGCTACGTTTCAGATGCGGTATTTATTTCCTTCTACTGCTTTCAAAGAAGAAAGATGCTGTTTGTACTTCCTACAGGTGTCCGAATCCCAGCTGGTACAAAATAAAATCTAGTTCCTTAAGAGCAGCATCTCTCTTCACCTCGGGGCAATATTTTCCTTACTCTTAAGAAGTCTTTACTAGAACTGGCAGGGGAAGTGGAGCGTATCTAAGAATATGACACTGTGTCTCAGGTCCATCATGTTTTACAACCAAAAGTAGTTGGGACACACATAAAGCTACATCTTCAGCTATGTAAATACCTCGAGGAACCATCAGCTATTACTTTAGACAGGCCATAAACACTGTCCCTACCAGAGAAGACAAGGCAGCTGAGGGTATCTTTCATCTGGATGGAGTAGTCAGGGCTGATGTTTGACGAAGGTCTTGTGAAAACAGTACTTGGATTGGGACCAGAGGCATGGAAGGCCTGAAGCTGAATTAAAGCTAGTGACTCGGGTTCTGTTGTGCTTAACCATCATGAAAGAACTTGGCAAGCTGTCTGAAATCTGAACTAACAAATAATTTGGAGTTACTTTCTCTTCCTCTCTCTGTTGCCCCAGTTCCCTATCCCTGTGGAGTTTTACAAAGAGAAATCCCCCTCTCTGTGGCGTAAGTACCCATGAGTGTTGATGGCTTGACTCTTCCAGTTTGTGGACGTGTTTTTATTTGTCAGTTATGTCAGCAAAAATTAGTGTAAAAGCAGTTTAGTGTGGAAGACCTTGCACCAGTTGCACTGGTGTAAGTTTCAGTCATGCAGTGCTTTTTTTTTTTTTTTTTTTTGGTTGGCACTGAATGAGGCTGTAATACGGTCTGTTTTGCTACGGCACGTGGACCCACAGGATTTTGCCTTCAGTCCAGTCACTTGAAGATTTTTGTATCCTCAGCCTGCCAGCCAAGCTGCTCATGGAGGTGCTCTGAGAGATTTCAGCACAAATCAGCTGGGTTGGCATTACCTGTTGTGATTATCGCTCTTTGCTTGCCCAGGTTTTCCAAGAGAAGATGTATTTTTGCTGGCTTTGCCACACCAGCAGTTAAATCAGACTAACTAAAGTGTAGTAAGACATGATATGCTTGGCCTATACTAACAGGAGAGAGACTGTGTACTGAGATGGTGCTGATAGTAAAAGATATCTCTGTCCTGGAACAAAGATCAGGGAGAAACCCAGCCGCAGGGATTTATCTGTCCCGCCAAACCTTGAAACTGGTGGTAGAGGTTTAGATTCAAGGCCACCGCTAATATTTGTTCTGGGGACTGGTTAAAATTGGATGTCTCTGCTTGCAGTTGTTCTTCAAATTTCTTCCCAAATACAGCTTTGAACCCGTATTCAAAGGAGCTGGCTAGGTTAGGTCAGTGGTGGTACTCAGCAGCTGTGGTCACACTGTAAGAGCTGCTTGGTAGCTCTCATCACGACTGCAGCAGTGGACAAGAAGGCACTCCTGCTTTGCTGTCTGGAGCTGACCTGCAGAGCTGTGGCAGAAGGACCTGCTCTGTTTGTAAAAGCAAGGGAGACACTTTCTCCTGTGGGGTTTTTAATTTGTGATTTTTGCAGGAGCACTGGGCTTTGCTCTGGATGGATTCCAGCTGCTCTGTTTCTATTCAGCTGGCCCAGATCCCCTGGCAGTCTCCTCTGCACACTGCTTTCCACTTCCCACCCTAACCTGACGTGCAGTGTTGCTGTGGGCTGCTGAACAACTGCCACTTCCCATTCAGTGACCAGCTGTCCTTCACTGGTGGGGAAAAATGATTTATATGCAAGAGAAAGCAATAGCTGGCACAGCCCAGAGCTGGGAGCCAGGAATGTTTGGCTCGTTTTGCCTCTGTGGCCGATTTCTTGCATGACTCTGGGCACGTGTGTTAAAATTCACTGTGCCTCGCCTGCTCCACTTCTACAGCAGAAGCTGCCCCCACTGGAGGGGTGTGATGGGGGCAAATTGACATTGCTTTAGGGTCACAAATCTGGCATTTGGTGGAAACATTCAGAAGAAGCCATTTTAATATATTTTGTTGTTGTTCCTAATTACCAGAGTTTGATTCTTACCTAAGCTGTAGGGGAGGAGGGTTTGTTGGGACCTGCCTGCCAGGCACCGCCTGCCTGACATCAGCTATGTTTTGTGCTGCTTACTCACCTGACTCTGTGGCAGGGTGCCTGCCTGAAACTGGGCTGCAATCCTTCTCATACGGCATTGCGGGAGGATTGGATTTTGTTGTGAACTGGAACACAACCACCCTCTGAAACGCTGAAATTCCCCCGCACAGTTCAATTATCCTTGAATTGGCCAGTGGGAGAAATCAAAGTCTCTGGATCTCTTCCTCACTGTTAAATATTAATATGGCACGGCGATGCTAGGCAGGGCGGCATCCCCTCGGGTCGGCTGCGTGCAGGAGGGGCCGTCTTGGCTGTGAAGAACCAGCGCATGAGAGAGGTTGAACACAGGGGACTCGGAGTGATGTGACTTGCTCTGACTCCTTGGCGGCTGAGTACCACAGGCTTCCGGCCCATGCTGGGCCACGTTTCCCTTGCCACGGGCTCCTTCTGTGGGAGCTGACACGTGCCGCAATGCTGACGTCCCTCACCCGCCTGGAGCTCGCCGTGTGGCAGAGCGCTCTGTGAGGAGCCAGAAAAGAGGCAGTGCCTCTGTCCCCCCCCCCCCCCCGGCCCCATCGCCTCCTTTGAGAGTGAAGTCAGCGGTGTGTGACAGGGCCCGTGTTTTACATACGTGCAGGCTGCCTCCCCACCGCCAGCCCAGGTGCAGCTGCGGCCTGGGTGCAAGAGCCCCGGGGGCTCTGCGCGTCACGGGAAGGAGCACCGAGGTAGGGCGAGGACAAAAACAAAGAGAGAAGCCACCTTCCCTTGGGAAACCTGCCCCTGGTGTGCAGGGGCTGGGCTGGCCTCTGAATCCTGCCACCCTCTCCACACTACAAGCTGTGCCAGGGCTGGCGGAAGCACCTGTGCTGTGGAGTGGTCCATGTGCAGGAGTGAGGCAGAGGCACACCGGTGAGCGCTTGGAAAGACCTAAAAAGCCCAGCTAGTGCTAAACGCAGTAAGGACGCTTCCCTTGTTTCCTAGCAGCGTGGAGTATTTTCCCTTCCTATTTTCCCATGGAAGCACTCTGGTCCGACTGTGTGCCCACCCAGTGGTGACGGGCTGACGGTGCCCTGGCTATGTCATTGCAGTGTTCAGGTTGGCAAAAGCCCTTGGGTGTTTGCTAAGGGTTGGCAGTCCCTGAGGAACTATTACTGTCTGCACCGGTTGGCTCACATCTCTCCTGAACCTCTGTGCTGGCCGCTCTCCTAGGTTTAATGATGGCATTGGCATCACACCATTGTGAACATTCATTCCCCTCTCTGTGCTGTTTCCTTTTCTTGCTCTTCCAGAGATGACAGATGTGAAGCCAGGGCAGCATTTGACTCGGCTCAGTATGTAATAACCTGTGGCTCGTGCTGCAGTGGAGCACCTCTCTTCAAAGCAATGTGCCAGCGTCAACTAATTAATCCTTATTCTGCCATGGGACTGGGGGGTGACTCAGTGCCTTGTGCTGTTACACCGAGCAACAGATCAAAGGCAATGGAGCCGGGGAAGCCTTGGGCTAGCACAATGTCACCCTGCGCCTGCACATGAGGCACCTGTAAAGGCTCAGTCTTGCACATTTGTCTCCAGGGCTCTTTAGCCATGCAGAGGGCTGAAAGCTCTGCTACCTTAGAGACGAAGCTGGAGTTGCCCTCACCTTGCTCTGCAGGAAGTTGTGGGGTTTTTTTACTACCTGGTTTTCCCTTTTGATTTCTTCCATCATGTTGCTCCTGTGTTATAACCTGACTTACCCCTCCTGAGCCACTCTCCCTCCTTTTCTCACCTACAGGTCCTTTATGCTTCCATGGCATCCCTGCTTGGCTGTGCTGAGTGGCGGGTGTGTGTCTCAGTGAAAGGCAGGAGCAGAGAGGTTTAGGCACAGTGGAAATAAAGCTGTGGTGATGGTGTACGTTCCCCTTGGGCCTCATGCTGTCCTGTGAGCTGGCTGTGCCAGTGTGGCGGCCCTGAAGAAGCGCAAATAAAGCCCAAGATCTGGCCTTGGGCTGCCCTGGCATCCACTGTGCTGCTGCATGAGCTGCTCCTGGGGAAAGGAAGGCAAGTAGCTTGTGCACAGATGTTGCATAATACTGACCTAGTTTGAGCCCAAGTTTGCAGGCTGGGAAGTGTTTGCCCAGCCTGCAGGGAGGAAAAAACCCCTCCGGGGCAAGGGCTGCTGCACCACATCTTCTGCTCTGTGTTATGAAGGAGACAAAATGTGAAGTGTGTGCGTTCGCCAAAACCTGTCTCTTCCCTCTTGCCCAGGTTGCACGTGGAGCATCACCTGTGCCGGTCCCCTCTGTGTGTGCATGAGCTGTGATTTGGCTGAGCTCAGCCACTGCATGGGACTAATACGTAGTGATGGTGTCCTATAAATTATATAGTTGGTATGTTCACCATCTGCTCTGCGCCGAAAGCTGAGTGTGATTGAGACCTTCCCTGCTTCCCAAAGCTTGACTCTTTTGCCAAGCCTGAAATGTGTGCGTATCTCCTGTAAGTGGTTCTGATTGAATCAGGTAATGAGGGAATTTTTTAAGCAGGCTGCAATGTTCCTTGCACATGAAGTGAGAGCTGAAGCATAGGCCAGCATCCTGTTATGAGGCTATGAGTAAAAAGTGAGTCTGATTTCATGCTAATTAGGTACTAAAGAGAGTGACTCTTGATTACAGTGGTCATATCAAAGAATCAAAATAGTAATGCAAAAAGCAAAGGAAACCCCAGAGTGATTCAGATGAGAAGGGGAAATAAAGACAGTCATGGAGGAAAGAGTTTGAAGGGGACCGAATTGCTCTACTGCCCAAAAGCAGAGAGGATTTGAATCAGCTTATCCTCATTAGATGTCTCTTTAAAGCATCATCAAGCCAAAAGAATGGTCTGGAGGCGAGCTTGCAGGCATGGTAGCTGTGATTATCACCAGGGTTTTACAGTCCTAGTTATCTAGCTTAGAGACAAGATTATTAGGGAGTAGAAAGCTGTATCTGCCCTCAGCCTCTGATGTGCATTCTTGGGTTGGGTGATGGGAGATGCTGTGTTGCCGCACAGTGCCTCAGCAGCCTGCCTGCATCCTCTGTGGGTGCAGCAGGGAAGGGCAAGGCATGGGTGAGCCAGGAGATGTTCCCTGGGGGAAGGGGGGGGCCCACAGCCTTCCTGGTGGACTGTGGCACAGGGTAGGACTTCTCTGTAGGTGCTCTCACTTAGATGGGAAAGGGATCTTGGAAGGGAGATTATGTCCATCTGCCTCGGCAGTACTGCTCACCCTCCGCTCTTTCTCCCTTCCTGTGGCAGCCTGTGTTGGGGCAAATCCTCCTTCTGCCAGCCAGGGCCTTTGAGGCCCTGAAGGTTCAGAAGTCAGTGGGGCTGTTACAGAGGGAGCCCCTGCAAGCTGTGGGGAAGACCATCCCTTTGAAAGGGAATCGATGCCTTAGAGGACAGGGGAATATGTGTGTGTGTGTGTGTGTGAGAGCATGGCACAGGGCTGCTGGCGGTCCCTCTGCCTCCCCAGCTCTGCATCTGCAGCCGCCCCTCATCCTTCCCTTCCTCTTCCTTCCCCAACCAATTCATTCCTCCCCTGTTGCTTCTCTGGGCTTGGCAGGACAGCTGAGGCATCACACCAGCCAGGAGAGGAGGAGGGGCATGGGCCAAGGCTGCCTGTCAGCTCTCTTGCATCGCATCCTTAATGCAGCCTTTGAAATTCATAACATTATTCTGCATTTAAGCCCATGCAAATTAAATCACTAGATCAGTACTAAAAGGGCTTTAAGATGCTGGAGAACAGTGCGGAGGGACTGGTAAGTGTGGCAATGCCACCACAGGCTAATGAAACACTGTTGGCACAGAGGTGCTTAGGCAGGAGAGGGGAAGTTGTCAGCTGGAGCCTTGCCTCTGACAGCATGGTGGTGACGAGTTCGCTGCCGGAGGCAGCTGGCTGGCCATGGGGCCACTTCAGCTCAGTGGAAATGTGCTTCCTTGTTTCTCATCCCAGACTGGGACTTCGCTAATGTCCAAACATGTGCCACTTGTTCCTCCTGCAGCACCGTAGTCCCTCTCAATGCTACAGGGCTGAGACCAGCTTAAGTTTAGCATTTGAATGGCCAAGCAACCTAAAGTCAAAATCCCTGTACTCCCTTGTCTCACCCACTTGCAGGACATCGTCCAGTGATGACAAACGGAAAAGTTGGAGGTCCCTGGTAGTGGGAGTGAGGAAGACTGGCCTTGCACCTACCACCTGTGTTCAGGGTAGCGAAAGGCTACAGGACAACCACAAAAAACAGCTCAGGGACCAGTTTCTGAAGCACTGATTAGTACTAGAAACCATGCAGGCTCCTGTACCCTTACTCATGCTTAAGCTGTTGCACTCTGCAGGTTCCACAGGACTTTAGGGCAGGGAGGGTAGGGTGGTGGTTCATTCTGTTCCCTGTTTGAGCTGTACTTTAAGTTATTCATGTACGCTGCTGGTTTGAGCATCTCCTTTAGGCTGGCTGCCATGGCCAGGGCTGAGGAGCATGACTGTGGAGTGGCCATGCTGAGACTGGGCTGCCGTCCTTACAGAGCAGTGGGGTGTTATTTGTGTATAGGGAAGAGGGGTGGTTGTACAACAGGCAGCACAATAAATTGCAATGTGTCAGTGCAATCAGGAAAAACATGGTTTCTTCTGCATTGGAATTGCTTGCTTTGTGTTTTCATATGTTGCCTTCTTGTTCAAACCCTGTGTGTGAGCTGGAGCTGCAGCTCTCCTGCAAGCAGTTCATTATAATGAAGTGCTATGTAAAATGCAATTGGGGCTGCTTAGTTTAGTTTCGACTTCCAGGCTGACCGAAGCGATTTCCTGTCCCCTGCTGCTGAAACAAGCTGCAAAAAGCAGAGGGTTAGCAGGACACAGCCCCTCACCTTCACTGAGCTTTGACTTGGGCTCTGGAGTCATCTGCGGGAGATTTGTGTCCTGAAAGCACAGCAGTGGGGCTCCCCATGGCAAGTGCCGGGGTGGTTTCTGCGCTCAGCCTGGTGTGCCAGGGAGGTTTCTGCCCCGGCATACTCACCAAAACCCACCTGCTCGGAGGGTTGTAGTGTGGCAGCACATGGCCCCCAGCCATTGGTTTCTGTTTCAGTGTTGGAAGTGCTGCCAAGCCCTGCCAGGGCACGCGAATGCTCCCTCTAAGCCAGCCGCAGGTGAAGCTTCAGTCACACATGGGGCATGGGGCGAGCTCCCACACATCCTCAGGATGAGGATGGAAGCAGCATTCCTGCTGCGGGCAGAGCAGACAGAGGGATTTGCTTGTGGAGGTATCCCGGCAGAAGAGCTGGGTTCAGCTAATGGTGTGTCCCTCGTGACATGGCAGGGCTTGTGAGAGCCTGGGCAATGTCCAGGGAACCAAGCCTTGCTACGAGAGTCCCACTGCGCTCTGCAGAGTGGCAGGAGCAGTCAGCACACCAGCTGGAAACATCCTTTGCTCCCCTCTGCCACCTGCTCTTGGCAGGGGAGGTCAAACGTTCAGCTCCCCAGGGCTGGAAAGGGCGAGGTGGGGGGGGTGGGTGTTTCCCCTGTGTCCATCATACTGCTACATCCCTCTTGGGCTTTCTGGAGCAGGGAGTGGGAATGTGCAGAGGGAGCTTGAGCCCAGGCAGCACCGACTCACTGCTCTGTAACCCTGGAGGGGCCTTCAAATAGCAGCCCACTGTAGGAACCTAATTCAGGTGCTCAGCATCACCCCTAGAGGAGTCCCAGTCCCCTTGCAGAGGGACCCAAAGACATCTGCTTGTTTTTCCTTACCCTCACGGACAAGTGCAGCTCCAGGGACATGTAAACAAGGAGGAGGGCCACAAATGACCTTCAGAAGAGCTCGTGCCACTGGGGCACTGCCCCACATCAAACTTCCAGTACAGCACCACAAAAAACCTCTGTAAGAAACAGAGCATCTACAGAGTGGTCTGGGTTTTGGGATGAGAGTAAAACTCTTGAAGCCTTCGGTTTCCCACCTTATTCCTAAAATCTTACCAAGTTTTCTCCCTAAGCCTGTCTGGCTTTGAGAAGGCAGAGCAAAGGGGAGGCTGTGCTGTGCTGGGGCATCTCAGTGGATCGCAAGGAGGAGGTTGTGCCAGAGCCCTGAAATAACAGCTCTGAAGAGCCATATGGGGACATTGCAGGAGGGGATGCTTCCTACCAGTCAGTGCAGGGGTGTTGGTAAGGGGTGCAAACGGTGAGGTGCCAAACATGCTTTGGGGGTTGGCTCCAGCCAGAGCCTCCCAGCTGCACCATCTGGATGCAGGGCAGATGTCAAGCTGTGCTGAGGCATTTCAGGGGCATTGGGTGCATCATGTCAGAGGTTTGTCCTGAGGTAACTGGATCTGCTCGATAAACACCTCGCAGCTTCTCTGATTGACAAGCCTTTGGGTTTCCGGTGTGCACGAGCACAAGGTGAACTTTCGGTGGATATTTTCTGCTACAGGCGGTTCTACAAGCTTGTGCGTGAGTCACTTCACCCACCCCTGACACAAGAGGAACCGCTTACCCACGTCCAGTTGCTCATGTGTGCATGAGCACTCACGGGATGCCGCTGTCCCTACACGCTCCGGGGTCTACTCCACTGCCCCATCCACCACAGGCATCCCAGCAGCCCACCCTGGATGAAGCCGGCCCTCCCAGTGTGAGGTTAGAGCACACTGGAAATCGAGCTCTCCAAATCTAGGATTAAGGCTTAATTTTTAAACAGCTCATTTTATATCTTTACTGGTTTATTTGTTTAATAAAAGCACTTACTTAGCCAGAGTCCCAGGCTCTTGGGGCTTTCCTTTCTCTGCAGAGGAGATAAGAAAAGCACATTTCCTTATCCAGTGAGTCATTTTTTCTGCTCTTTAATTATGCATTTATGCTATTATCAAGTGTATTCAGCTTTTAGATGCAACAGTTCGAACTGTTCACAAAGCTTTAACTTTTGCACCTCCAGAAATGACCAACAGCCATTACAATGGGCAGGGGAGGCAAAGATGGGAGAGATGAAGAGGGGGATGACTGATGCCCGGAGCTGGCCAGGCAGCCTGGGCCATGCTGCTGAGCAGGCACACGTGTGAGTGCCACTGGGGAAGTCAGCGGTGATTTTCTCCATGAGTAAGCATTATCATGTGTGAATTCAAACATTGTTTTCTTGGCGCAGGAGGAAGCAGACAGGCTGGGAAGGGAGCATGAAAGAGCTGTAGAGGGGGTTGAAGAAGACTTAGCAAATGGGAGGAAATAGGGTAAGACCAATCGTGGCAATGTGGCTGAAACATCCTTCTATATAACAGGACCTGGGAGCATTTTATTCGCAGGAGGACATCATGGCTGCCATCCCCAGGCTCCCCACCATGCATGCACAGCTCCAGGTTTTCACTCCAGGTACTGAAACGGGAGTCATCAGCTGCTGAGCTCTGTGGTATATCTCATATAAAATGCAACATGTGGGTACCTCAGTCTGGGCTTTCCCCAGCACGTGTATTTGACTGGAGGGGTCACAGAGTAAATCTGTCAGTGTGGTACAGCAGATGCCAGGACCTGTTTCCCCCATCCTGCATTAATCCAAGCAGGAAGGGGAGAGGGGCAGGGTGGCAGCGAGACCCATGGCAATAGGGGCTGTGGGTCACCAAGTGACAACTGACGCAGGGAAAGCACAGCAGTGGGATTTCAGGAAGGAGGGCAAGAGGGGGATGATGGAGGAACCTGCCTTTTTGGGAAAAGGGGAGCAGCAGGTGAAAACACCCCAGGGCAAGAGGAACAGCAAAGCCTTTGGAGCAGGAGGTGTTTCAGGGGCAGGTATCCTGACAGAGCACTGGCTGTTGGGTGGGGGTCCTCTGCTGCTGTGCATGGCTCCAGCCCCACCAGCCTACAAGACAAGATGTTTTCTGCTTCCTAGTCCTACCCTGGCACTTGCGTGAGCTGCCTGCCAGGGACAGCAGAGCACTCTCTGGGTGCCCTCTTCTTCCCAGGGCTCTCTGCTGTGGAGCTCAGATGCAGCTTGGAGTGAGCCCGAGCTTTTCTCCTGACCCCTCAGTCCTCCCTGCTGTGGTTTCTGACCCCCCCAGAGATACTCCCGGTGCACCCTGCCACTAGATGCACACTCCTCCGGCTCCTGTGCTTGCACCACAGCCCCACTCCTCACCTGGAGCATACAGAGGCAGTGAGCCAGGTGAGATGGGATATGGAGAGATGTCCTCCCCTGGCAGGTACCTGCACAGAGGCAAGTGCAGCCTGTTCAGTACAAGCATCGAGGCCCTGCCGCTCATGGCTTCATAGCTCAGGGCTGTGTTGAGAGAGGGAAGTGCTTGGCTTGCCCCTGCTTGCTCAGGGAGTTTTACTTTGACTAATATAGAGGGGGAATAACTGAGTCACAGGCATGGGAATGCTGGCTGGGCTCTTGCAGCCTCTTGGAGGAGCTCACAGCCCCTCCAGGCTTGGCATGGCCATTGCCGTTGGCACAGTGCAGCCACGCAGCGCGCTCCCCGGCAGCCGGGCACGGCACGTGTGCGCGTGTGCAAGGGGTGAGGGAGCGAGTGGCTGGGCACGCCAGGTGGAAAGGGAAGTGAAATCGCAGCGGGCGTAGAACCGGCAGGCAGCGACCGGTTTTGGTCCGGACTTTCACTTGCCCAGAGCCCTGTGGTGCCCAGCAGGGAGGGCTGAGATGGTGCTGGGGCTGCTCCGGCAGTGGCCTGGTGCAAGCCACCCTTCAGGGATGCTGCCAGCAGGGAGGGAGATGCAGCTGGGGTGCTGGAAGGGCCTCGTCATAGGTCAGCTCTTGTCCTGTGGAGCACGGGGTACTGGAGAGCTGTGCTTGAGCTGCGACCTTGTACGAGGAGCTGGTGACTGTCTCCCACCCAGGGCTTCAGGGGGTGGGGTGAAGAGGCTGTGGGCTCATCTTGCCCAAAAGCTATTGGAGAGAAATCAAGTCCTTTGGCCTGTCTCTCCCCGGAGGGGACACCTGGTACTCTGTTACCTCAAGCTAGAGCATCCTTTTGCTTCTTCCATTCTCCCCTTCCAGCCTTGGTCCAGGACGGCAAGTGGCAGAGACCATGCTAGAAAGAGCTCAGAGGCCATAGTTACTCCCAGGATAGAATACCACCAGTAGAGACCCAGCAGGGCTCTCCTGGCAAGGGCAGGTCTCCTGTGCTGCTTCCTTCATCTGAGAGCAAGCCAGCAACTGTGGCTGGTCCCTTTCTTTCCTGTTGGGTGAAGGAAAAAGAGATGTGACTTTTGTTTCATAAGGACAGAGAAGAGCAACCTGCAGCACTGAAATCCATCAGTTTTCCACTTCAGATCTCAAGCTCTGGGCTTTGATGTATGGGTACTGGTGGCAGAAGGTTTCTCCTGATCATTATCAGGAACACCTAAGATCACTAAGGGTTTATTTAGTGCCTTCCAAGGGTATGAGGACTGGACTTGCTTGGTGTGACCTGCTTTGCCCATGCCCTGGGCAACTACTGAGCTAAGCCAGATCTGAAACCCAGAGAATGAGACATGGTGCCAAGGGGCTGGGAGGGTTATTTCCATGCATCTATGTCTGGGATGGAGAAGAGCAAGGTGATGGAGAACACCATCAGTAATAGGAATGGAGAACACACCAGCTGGCCTGCCCGTGCAACAATCACTGCCAAGCTGTGTCCTGGGGGCAGTGGGAGCTTATAAAAGGGGAAACCTCGGTGCCCCTGCACTATTTTCTCCTTTTCTGCGTTTTCCATCCGTGACAGATTTGCGGCCCTGAGAGAGGGTTTTTTAGAGATCTGGACACCAGAAAGACTCCTATAGGCACTGGAGGATGCTGTGGGAGCTTTTTGCTGTCTGTTGACAGAGGGTGTGGGCTGGAGGACATGTCTGAGCTGGGGGCGGTATTGCAGGGCTGGGGAAGGGTGAGGGCTGAGGAGGTGACACCATCGGGCTGGGGTGCTCTGCTGCTGGGCAGGGGATGTAGCATGACCGGGGCACACCAGGGGCTGCGGGGACTTTGGACTCATGTTTTGGAGGAGAGGGGTAGGGCGTGTTGCACAGGCAGGCAGGGGTAGGGCTTGGGCGCTCGTTCTCCTCCTCCCCAGAGAAGATCCGCCCCAGGGCAAGCGCCTCGATCTCAAGCCCCAAGGGAGACGACGCAGCTTGAACAGACTCTGCATCTGCCACGGGCCACAGGGCGCTGCGATTTCACACTCAGGCAGCCCCTGCGCCATGAAGAACCCGGAGTCTCGGTCCCACTCCACCATGTCCTCATCAGGAAAAGCTGCTGCTCCCTCCTCCTGCCTCTCCTTCCAGTGCTTCGACCCTCTGACCAGGTCCTGTGTCAAGTGCACTGACTTGTTCAAGGATAACACAAGTAAGTGGATGAGGACAGCCGGGACCGAGCTCCCTGGGGCTGGGCGGCCGTGGGCCAAGGGGGATGGGGACATCCCAAAGGTGGAGGGAACCTCTTCCTGCAGATGGTGATGGAGGTGGCAATGGAGCATGAAGTGTTGCCTTCACGTGAAGGAGGGGAAGGAAGAGAGATAAAAAGGGCAGCCAGTTTCAGTGAGAGGAATGTGATCTGGAAAGAGGAGGGGTGATCCAGTCCAGTGCAAGGGTCACAGCCTGCCCCATGGGTGACCATGGGAAAAGCAGGACACCCTCACCTTCCGCCAGCCAGGAATGGCAGTGGGTGGGATGAGGGTCCCATCAGGAAGGTGACGGTTTGTTGCGGGTGGTGGGTGGGTAGCGGTGAAGAGCCACTCTCCTTCCGCACCACAGCAGCCCCGAGGCTGGATGGACAGGTAACGCTGCTGCCCTCCTTCCCTCACCCAGCTCTCCCTCTCCTGACAATGCCGGCATCTCGCCCCACAGCAAAACCTGCCAGTGCAGCGCCCACCTCCACCCTGGTGCCCACCCTTCCCTCGGAGGACCTTCCCAACACCCTCCTTATCTTCGGGGTCCCAGTGGTGGTGGGGATCATCCTGGCTCTGGCTGCCCTCTGGGGCTTCCTGGCCTGCAAGTCAGGGAAATGGAGAAGGAAGAGGAAGGTGGTGGATGAAGAGGCCAAAGGTAAGGGACCTCTTGCTCTCTCTGTCACAACACTGGGGACCCCTGGAACCACTTGCTGCTGTCTCCTCTGAGGCAAATCCCTGTCAGGGTTGGCTCCTCCACCTTGACAGTGGCTCCCTGGGCACCCCAGGACATTTTGGGGTGACTGGGCCCCCTGAATGATGGTGTCCCATGCACATCCCCTGGGAGCCCACACCTGCACCTGACTGCCAGTGTTACCCTGCTGAACCATTCCTCCCTTTGCTGGGTCTCCTTGTGACTTTGCTTGCTTAAAACACCCACTGGCACCATCCCCTCTCTATGAGAGACACGTACAGAGCACTGGTGAGGAGCTTGTGTCGTCCCCCCCCAGTAGCTGGAGGGCCATGGCTAGAGCAGGAGCTTCGGGGGCAGCAGTAGACCTCTGGGGACAGCTCTGGATGGAGCCTCTCTCTGTGGTGCTGCAAATGGGGTTCCCATGTTGACTGCCCAGCTTGTCATTCCCACTTGGGACACGCAGTGCCCTTCAACATGTGCTCCAAAGACCTTGACGCTGTCAGGGCCAGCCGCATCGACAGGACACTGAAGCAGTGCACAGGATTGTCCGCAAAATAGAACATCAAAAATAGGGCTGGGTGGCAAGGGATAGGCCTCAGCCTTTCCTGTCAGGTATTTCCAGGGGTGTGAGGCCAAGGTGCCCCTTGATGGCTCACCTTGTTAGGGCATAAGCTGGGAGCCAGGTGGCCATTTTCACCCCCTGTGGGACCCCTACCCCGGTTCTGGCTTAACCCTGGCCACTCTTCTCAGAAACAGTCTTGATTGGCTTCACCCCTCCCCATCCCTGGGCAGGGGCTATGGTTACACAGGACCCCCATTTGGGGGCCACCTTGGAGGATTGTGGCACTCACCATCACTGAGGTAGGCACCCTTGGAGGGTGATGGGGCCAGGGGCAGCCAGTCCTCACACCCTAGCTTGCCCGCACACTGCTGATGGTGCTGGATGGGTGACTCAGACCAGGGGGACACTTTACCTGGGGGCCTTTCCACTAAAGCAAGTGCAGCTATGACAGCCCCTGACTCACATGCCTGGGAAAAATACCAAGAACAAAAGAGAAGGGAGAAATCCGGTGGCAAGAGAGGTCTGGCCGTGATGGAGAGCACTGGAGGCACCTCTCTGCTACTCCCCCGCCTCAAACCCTGGTGCCTGTTCCCCCCAGCCCCCCAGCCTGCACCCCAGGAAGCCCACAGCTGCAGCACTGGATGCATGGAAAGTTGCAGGAGGCCTGGGGCCGGCAGCACATGCCTGCATTCGAAGTGTGTAAACAAGTCTATTTTTAAGCGGGAGGCGGTCGGGGAGGGCGAGCCGCCAAGGGCCGGGCTGCTCTGCCACTGGCAGGGTTTAGCGAGATGGCTCAAAGGGCAAGTGCAAGTTTCTGCCTTTCCCTATTGTTTGGTTTTCCTTTTTTTTGGGGGTGGGGGAATGCATCAGGTGTAAGCAGGAGGAGTTCTGCAGCAGGAGAGGTCCGGTGGGGACCTTGCAGGCTCCTCCGGCTCCAGTTCCATCTATCCTCCCCATGTGTCCCAAGAGACAGGACCCTCTCCTTGAGACCCATCTGGCACCACTTTGTGAGCCCTGTAACCCCCTTTCCTTGCCCCATCACAGCAAACATGGATGCTGACGGCCCTCTGCCCACCCTGGGCTGCCAGGACCCTGTTGTGCCAGAGAGAGACGTTGCTTTGGCCCTGGCCCTGTGCCCGCATGTCAGTGGAGGCCTGAAGACGCCGGGGCCACCTGGGAAATCTGGGACAAAGCAGAGACTGTGCTGCCAGGGTGATGTCAATGGCGACATCGTCCTGCTCTCCGACATCTATCCCTGTCATGAGGAGTATAACCACAGCTTCCCGCTGCCTGCCACTGAACTGGGAGCCACAGTCCTGGTCACCACCAAAACTACTCAGAACTTTGCCTAAGAGAGAGAACCCAAGGGCAGGGGGAACGGGACTGGAGCACTCTGCCTGCTCCCTGCGGACATCCAGAGCTCATCCTCAGAGCAGGAAAAACCTTGAAGAGATGTGAGCTGTCTGAGGATCAGGCTTTGCCTCGAGCAAGATCAGCCTTCTAAGATGACTGCCCTTTTCCACTTTCCCGTTTGTGCCATTATGCCTGTAAGCGTTGGAGGAAGCCCGGGTGGATCACGCCAAGTTACGCCAAGCTGCCAACAGCTGCCACGGTCATACTGTTGGGGGAAGGCAAAGGAGACGTGACCGGTGAGGATGGAGCATGGTGGGGGCTACCATGCCATTTACGAGGCTGCTGTTGTGGCAGGATGGGTCTGATGCTGGATGGGTTATTCTTTGGAACATAGGGCTAGAAGATGGAGAGAGAAGCAGGGAGTTACGTTAGGACCCAATTCCACACTGCTGCCATTAGCTCAATTTTTGCTACTGACCTTGATAAAAGGAGGCTTGGGGCCATATGGAGCAAGGCACATCCAGCATCTGCTCCATTTACAGTCCCGTCCCCCCCCCGCCTTCTGCATGCCATAATATCCAGGTCTCTCCTCCCTATGGGTATCCACCAATGCTCACAGGAACCCCTTCTGCAGCCAGGTACCCTGGGGATGGGAAATAAGTCCATCTTCCCAAGCAGAGACCGAGGAAGGGAAGGAGGTGGGGGAGGGAGAGGAAATCTGTCTTTGCTCTGACCTACAATCTCTAAAGTCAGGGACGACCAGGGGCAGGCAACGGAGACTGCTGGTCTAGAGGAACTCCATGAGCTTGTCATTACAGCCCCAGACAACTGTCACTTCAGCTCACTGTGGCTGTAGAAATACCATGTGTCACTTAGGATGGATGTTTCCACACTACACAAAACCAGGCAGGGAGTGATGCGGGCGTAGGCGGCATGACTTAATTTATGTGAGTGTCTTCAAGGCTTTGCCTGTGTTCCAGAGCTGGCCAGCATTGCTGGTCTAAGGCATTTTTCTGTAGATGGTCTTTTTCACCCGCCTGCAAGTGGCTTTACTGCACAGGAAGGGCTCTGCTTTGGAAATGAACTCAAATCAATGGGCTAAGATCAATAGTATGAGGTTTAATAAGACCAAATGATGGGTCCTGCACTTTGGTCGCAACAACCCCCTGCAACGCTACAGGCTTGGGGAGGAGTGGCTGGAAAGCTGCCCGGCAGAAAAGGACCTGGGGGGGTTGGTTGACAGCCAGACGAATATGAGCCAACAGTGTGTCCAGGTGGCCAGGAAGGCCAACAGCATCCTGGCCTGTATCAGAAATGGTGAGGCCAGCAGGAGGGAAGTGATCGTCCCCATGTACGCGGCACTGGTGAGGCCTCACATCAAGTACTGTGTTTGGTTTTGGGCACCACGGTATAAGAAAGACATTGAGGCGCTGAAGCAAGTACAGAGGGGGCAACAAAGCTGGTGAGGGGATTGGAGAACATGTCTTATGAGGAGAGGCTGAGGAAGCTGGGATTGTTTAACCTGAAAAAGAGGAGGCTGAGAGGAGACCTTATTGCCCTCTACAGCTACCTGAAAGGAGGTTTTAGTGAGGCCGGTGTTGGCCTCTTCTCCCTAGTGACTAATGGCAGGACAAGTGGAAATGGCCACAAGCTGTGCCAGGGAAAGTTCAGATTAGATATTAGAAAGAATTTCTTTACTGAAAGAGTGGTTAAGCATTGGAACAGGCTGCACAGGGAAGTGGTGGAGTCACCATCTCTGGAGGTGTTCAAAAAATATGTAGATGAGGCACTTTGGGATATGGTTTAGTGGTCATAGAGGTGTTGGGTAGAAGGTTGGACTAGATGATCTTGGAGGTTTTTTCCAGCCTTAATGATTTTATGATTCTATGATCCCCCTCACTGAACAAAGCCAGACCACTGGGTAGGGTGAGAAACCCCATTGGCCCTGGAGGGGTGTGGTTAGAAGTGCCTTTGGGTGGGTGCTATTTGCATGAAGCACCATCTTGGTGGCAGCCCAGGTCTGCTCTTCCTTCAGTGAGGTGGCTTCCTCACTCAGGAAGCTTTGGGGACAGAGCACTGATGGCCAAGCAAGATGTGGGAGCACTGCTGCCAAGTGCCAGTGGGATGCTGAGGGCCATAGCTCACAATAGGGTCACATCGTGGCACTGTGCAGAGGCGATGTCCCTCTGATGATGGGAAGGTGACTCCCTGCCCAAGCCTGAGCTCTCTTCTGGGGCTGCATGACCAGACACTCCTGTTGAAGGATGACCCTCCCTCTTCTCCCCTGGTTGTGACACTGGAGCCAGATTTGTGGCATCTGTCCCATAAAGGGAATCACAGGTGCCAATGCCCAAATTCTTCACCACAGCTCCTCTCCCAGACCTATATGTGCTGGCGGAGGTGAGCCTTCATTGGGCTGCGGCTCTGCATGACCCAGGACACAATGGGTCCCCATCTCAGCCTGGGGGCTAAGGATGGTGGAGGAGCTGGTCCATGTATCCAGTGACTGTCTCCTGGGGCTTCAGGCACCTGTGGCTCACTGGCAGGAGCTGTGGAGGCTCCAGTGGTGGGGTCCCAGTTATCCTCAGCAGTCATGCTGCTCATCACAGGAGGAGTATCCCCATGGCACTTATCAGGCATCTCCTCATTCCCATGCTCTGCACCCAATCCTGTGGAGTGGCTTCAAGCAACCTTGGTGCATCTGGAGTGGGGAAATGAGCCAAAGCAGGGCTGGGGATTGCTTTGGTGCTGGAAGAAGGACTGCTCATGGGAGGCAGAGCAACCTGCTTCACAGGAAACAGGGACGAGAGGGAAATGGAGCAGGAACTGTCAGGAGCATCTCATGCTTCCTGCCCGGTGATGGCTGCAGCTCAACCCTGCAGATGCATTGCCCACCCCTACCCGCATGGCAATTTGAAAAAGATACTCCCGTGCAAATTCTGTTGAAAAAGCCCCTCTTTCTGCTCAGGTAAGGGCTTCTGCTAGAACTTCTGCTAGAACTTCAGCCAGGCATCTCCTCTATGGGCCGCCGACGGCACCTGCAATTCACAGAAGCAGCGTTTGGATCCACTTTGGATTCCTCGGCCAGCAAGTGCCCCTCGGCTCCCCTCTATATTATGGGGTGGGGGGCATCTTCTGCACACCCCACCTGCCCAGCTGCCAACTGTGGTGGGGCAGTGCTCCCCTCTTGCCCAGCCAGCCATCCCACCTGGGCCTTGGAGGGATTTGCAGCCCCCTCCATGCGTGCTTCTCCATCCTTGTGTACAGGGCAGGGGACTGTCCGTCTCCTCTCAGTGGAGAGCAGAGGGATTGGAACTTAAAAATAGGCTTGTAAAAATTAAAGAATAAAGTGAACCCTTTGCCAATGCACACTTGGAAGTCTGTATGGGGAGGCACCTTCTTGTTGCCCATTCCCTTGGTTTCAGGGGTCTCTGACACAGTGATCCTGGGGGTACAGCAAGGCCATGAGATGGCAAGACGCCTTCTGCACCAGCTTCACCAGCATGTCCCCTGCGCACAGCTGCCTATCTGGCTGTGCTGAGCTTGGCCACCTCCATTCATCTTGTGGCCACCGTGGGAGCTGGCTGACAAGACAAGGAGCAGGGCAAGCTGGTTTTGGGGGGGTGTTGCCCATATTTGAATTTCCACAGCAGTTTCTCACTTCCCCCTGTGAGTCAGGAGCTGTGCTTCCTCGCCAGCCAGGTGCCTGCCCCACTGCCCACACAAATGCCTAGAAAGGCTGGTGAGATCAGGCTTCACTCAGCCACAGAGGCATGGGGTTTTGGAGAGAGCCAGGGGAAAGTCTGAGGAAACCCCAGAGCAGGAGGAAGGAGACAGAGATAAAACCCTACTTGTTACAAAACCAACTCAGGCATATCCCTAGCCATTTCAACCCTATCAACTCCCTGAAGATGGGTGTATTTGAGCTCCTGCAATTCCCACCAACGATGCTGGTGGTAAAAGACGGAAGTGTTGCTGTTCCTAGGGACAGGGAGGGATTTTCATCCCCGCTCCTAAAGGCAGGAGCCAGCTGGCCAACAGAGCATGGTGGCCCAGGGAGGTCAGGCACTGGGGTACCCTGGATGAAGGTCTTCTGCATCTACATCTGTCAAACCCTTCTCAATCCCACAGACTCCCTGACCTCCAAAATGCCCAGCTTTCTTCCATCAGCCTCCCCACTTGGGCCCTTCTTCCTTCACTTTCTCCTCCTTCCACCCATTGTTGGTTCACCCAGTAGTTTAGGCTCCTAATACTTCACTCATGGGCCCAGCTGCTCCAGGTGAAAGCACTGCCACAGACTCATCTTTCCCCTCCACGGGCTTTCTGTGGATGCTGGACCTCAACAGCAGGCAAAGCGGGCAAGGTAAGCTGGGCACCATTTTAGCCCGTGCACAAAGCAATTAATTCAGTGGCCAATAGGGACTGCCTGTCTCTGGGTACAGCCTCTGAGCCTCTCACTGGCTGTAAGAAGTCCAGGTCTGCGTGGTCACCCCATCACCTGTTTGTGAGGCAGGGACCTTGTCTCACCCCACAGGACCCTTCCTCACCACCCACTTCCCAGCACCAGCCACTGCAGAGGGACACGTGGAAGCCCTTGCAAGAGCCGGGGGACACCCGTGGGAGGCCGAGGGTGAGGATGAGAGGCCAGCAGGTCCGGGCCATCTGCCACGAGGTGGCACTGACACCGCACGCTGACCCGCAGCGCTGCGGGGGAGCTGCGGGGAAGGGTGAATGCCCAAATGCAGCGAGGGGAGTTGGGAAGGGCCAGGCAGGCTGGTGGCCAGCTCTGCTTTGGCCAGACAGAAAGGAGACAGCTGGGCCTGCCTTCATCCAGCCACACAGCCCATCACCATGGCCTCTGGGCTGCTCAGGAGAAATGGTCACTAGTGGCTGGATACCTGTGAGCAGAGCAGGCATGGAGTGGTGGGACAACCAGGAGCAGAGCAGGAGGCAGCAAGCTGCTGCTCTTTCCCCCAGCAGCACTGAGCACCTCTACCATCGCCCCACTCCCTGGAGCAGCCCATCCCCAGAGGTGTCAGGCCTCCCCGGGGGCTGCCGCAGGACTCGGACCTGCCAGCCGGCACCTCCCTTCCCTATCCCCTCCCCATCAACTTCTACTGAAAAAAAAACCTGCTGTGCTACCAACCAAGCTCTCTGGCTGGAAAAGGCCCCGGGCTGAGAAGAGGCTTCCCAGTACCCTGCACAAGGCTGTTGGGGGACCACAGCCTTTCTGATGCCACTCATCAGCATCCCTCCCTAATCGCTACCCACTGCCTAATGACAGTAATTAGGAAGAGTGAAGCTGCCTGGGGACTGGAAGTGTTGACGGAGTTGGGAGAGCCAGATGGTGTTCACACTTAAGGAAAGATTAAGAGAAAAGAAAAAAAAAAAAAGAAAAAAAAATACCACTCAGCTTCGATCAGCCTCCCTTTCCTTTGCTCAATGTCAGGACCTCCTCAGTCCACAGGCACCCTGGGGAGACACCAGGAAGTGGCACTGGCTACTTTCCCTCATCTCCCATCTCCAGGTGCTTTAGGGTGCTGGGGGAGCAGTGGGAGGGGGTACAGCTCCCGCCTGGGTGCCTGGCGTGGAGGGTGTTTCCTCACTGCCTTCAGGGGCTAATGATCTCCCCCGGGGCCACCCCCACGGCTCCCCGCTTTGCTGGCAGTGCTCGGCGAGTGGTTTCCCAGGGGGGAGAGAGGGGTAGAAGAGCCAAAAAAACACCTGAAGGGCTGCAGTGAGCGTGCCTTTGCTCCCCTGGCATTTCTGGTCAAGGGACAGCCCCACACTTTCCCCTGTGCCACAGAGCAAGGCCAGCACCACAGGGTTTGCAGGGGAGCACCCAAAACCCAACCTCAGGGACCAAAGTGGTTGAGCAGGAACCACAATGTCCTCAGCTTCACCTCCCTAGAGAAACTTGACCCCCAGCCAAACCTCTCCAAACCCTTTTACCAAGCCCCTTCCCTGAGACCCAGGGTGATGTCACCAGCCTCCAGAGCCACCTGACAGGCTGTAGATGCACCCAGGGCTAGAGGACACACAGGAGGTGAGAGGGAGACCCTCCTCCTGCCCTCTGCCACTGCCCTGAATGCTCTCAGGGTGCCCGGAAATATGATGCCCACCACACCCCAGGGATGCAGGGACAGGGCGTGCCAGGTGGGGAGGATGCTCAGCCTCATGGAGGAGGATGCTCAGCCCTGTGCTATGGCATCAGCCTGGCCCGACTCCAAGAAGAGGCCCCAGGGCAGGTGTAGGGCAAACCTGCACATCTCCTGGGCTTTAGGGGGGGACCTCCCTTGTTTCTCACAGCGAGTGGGGTCATTTTAAACTCACTCTTTGTCCTGATCCCAGCTAGCAAGGCCGGGAGAGCCCTGCCAAGTGACACAAACCCCATCTGACACCTGAAGTGATCAGTGGCGACAGGCAGATTGCATGGGGAGAGCCTCTGCGCTTCTGTCAAGGCGCCGATGTGACAGGGACCAACCCCCCCCCCACCTCTGGGGACACCTCTGAGGGATGCAGGGCTCTCCTCCTTCCAGGAGCTTGGCTGCCCCATCACACCATTCCTACCAGGCTGTGGAAGTGAACATGGGATGTGGAAGTGAGGGTCCCCCCCAGAAGGGATCAGCCAGGCAGTGAGGTAGCCGGTGCTGAAGCTGGAGCACATGGCTCAACCCAGCCTGCTGCAAGCCCGTGTTGCATCTTTCCCCCTTCCACCCGCTTTATGTTATTTCCATTTCCCCCCCCCTTTTTTCCAAGCATGGGGCTGTGCTGAGAGCCTGGGGTGCAGCTGGAAGGGTGTACTGGGGGGAGGGTGATGGGCAGCAGGGTGCCGTGGGGGTGAGGCCCCATGCCCTTCATCCAGTGTCTCCGGTGCCAGCCAACTGCAGCTCGCAGGCTGCTGGCAGGAGCTATTCTGAGCCTGGATCGATGGGCGAGTGCAGGGGTTTGGGTGTCAGCCACGGGACGCATGTTGGGAGGAGGACTGCAAGCAGGGAAAGGCAGGTGGGTTTTTTCAGGAGATTTCCCCATCCTTTCCCCCTGCCTGTCCTGAAAGGTTTCAGTGATGCAGATGTCTTTCTCGTTTCCTTCCCTATAGGGGTTGCAGTCTGACTGGCTCCTGCCACTCATACGCCACTTCCTGATTTGAGCGGCATTTTGTGGAGCAGAGAGAATCCAGGATGAAGGCAGATACAGCCAAGAGCTGTGGCTGAGACCGAGCTCGGGATGGCAATTTAAACAGAAGTTTATGGTGGGGGTGACATGCAAATAGCATCTTCTTTCTCCAGAAAACCCTACAATTCTTATTCTTTGATAATAATAATATTTTTGGTAAGAATTTACAAGGCTTTTAATTTCTTCATTAAGTTAGGGTAATTTTAAAGCAGATGATTTAAATGCAGCACTGGTAAATTTGGGTATCGGGTAAATTAAAATGTTTGAATAATCTTTCTTTTTTAAAATACTGTTTTCCCTAGCTAAGATGTTCACCTTCTCTTTGAGCATCCCCAGGGGTGTAAGCATCCCTGGAGGTGTCCACCAAGGACCCCACAGTTCTTGTGGAGGGGGCCCAGTCCCCTTCCCTGGAGCAGAGCAGGGGCAAAGTATGGGCACAGGAGGAGTGGCCATGACCAGTCACCCTCGCTGGCCCCTCATGACCATCATTGCTCTCCCCTGAGGGTGGTCCTCGGTTATTTGCAGTGGGAGATGCTGAAAGTACTTCCTGTTCTAATTCAGAGGGAGGATCATTTTGGTGCTGGGCAATCCCATTGAGGGGCTGGCAGAAAGTGCTGCAGCAGTGGATTGGGATGAGGGAGAAGGAGAGACCTGTCAGCACCCCCAAGCCCACCACAGACCTTCCTCATAGCCAGAGCTCCCCCAGGCCTTCCCCTCTCAATCTCCTCCTGTCAAATTGCCTCTTGCCTCTTCTCTCCACACCCTGCCCCAATATCAAAATGAAATCTATAAATGCTGCTGGGGTGACACATTTCCCAGCATATTCCCCGTAATGGTCTCTCTGGGTTTCTGGTTTGTTATTCAGCTTCTCAATTATTTATCTCCACAAGGAAACAGGAAAACAAACTCAGCAAAGCAAACTTCATGCCCTGTAGTGACACCGTGAGTTATTAAAAAAAAAAAATAAAAAATTCCCCAATGAGTCATTTAAGACATATTTAATCGGCTCTAACCACAGAGATGATAGTCATGACTAGCTGCTTACATTGGTCAGGGAGGGCCAGTGGCAGGGACTGAATCTGGATCTCCCCGTGGCATTTCCCAACAGGGATATCTGGGGGGAGTCCCACTGGTGGAGGGCAAACCCTGAATGTCCTTGTGTACAGCTTAGGGTGACGAGGGGGTAATTGGAAGCTCCCCATAACCCGCATACATGTCCGGGCTGGGGGAATGCAGGGATGCAGAGGATACGGGAGGTTATATAACTGTGGTAGGATGTGGGGGATAGAAGGATGAAAGGGGTTTGGGGGATATAGGAGATGTAGTAGGAGGTGGGGGATGCAGGGGATGCAGGGGGATGCAGTGTCTGCAGGGATGCAGGAGATAGAGGGGATTGGGGAAATGGAGAGGTGGATGCCCACGTGCATGGACACATTGTGCCAGGGGGCTGCTGAGAGCCCTCTGCAAGGGCTTGGAGAGCAACAGGGTGTGTGCCAGGTCAGTTTCTCAGGAATGCTGCTAACCCATCCCCAGTGCTTCCCTGCTCACTCCAGCCCAACGCCAAATGGCCATGGGAGGCAGCAGTAAAGGGCTCCCTAAAAACCACCTCCCAGTGACAGTGGGTGTCTATCACAACCAACTGGGCACTGACGCCATGCTTGGGAGATAGCTCCTTGCTCCTGGGGTTCACTTTCTGTGAGACGTCTCCTCCACCTGCTGCCTCTTGCATGACAGCCAGGCTTCTGTGCTCTCAGCCTCAGGGACCGCTGAGGCACATCCCATGTCCCTGCTCCTGGCCCAGAGAGTGGCAGTGGCAATGCAGGAAATGCATAAAGGCTGTGCATTGGACGGTGTGTATGCCCAGCATGGGTGGGCTCCTGTAGCTGGGAGGCAACCGCTGGCCTGGAAGGTGTTAAGGGCAGGTTATCTTTAGCTCACCCCTTGCTTTCAGCCCAAATCCAGAGCTATCTGCAGATAAAATTGTTGTGCCTAAATTGTGATATACTTTGAACTTGGGTTTATGTGCAGAAACCCATCTTGCTTCAAGGGATGTTCTGATCCATCCTCTTCTCACCACTGAGGGGAACCCACAAAGTCCAGCACAGACCCCTGCTGTGACTCCACAGCTCCTTGGCTCTGCACTTCCCAGCCCTCCCAGCTCTCCAGTCCCCTGCCCTGGGAGCCACCAGCCATCAAATGCTCACTTGGGCAGCACTTAACCCCTTGGTCTGCCACCCCCAGAGCCGCACGCAGCCAGCAAGCTGCAATCCCCGCATGCCGCCGGCACGCCAGGCTCCACTTCAGCTTGAACACTGGGAAAAGCAAAGGGCATAATTTTAGGAGAAGCGTGTGAAATGTGTTCTGGCAGATCAGCCGAAGAGCTCTCCAGCGAAAGGAAAGCATTAACATTTGCAAAAGGTCCTTGCAACAAAGCAAAAAATTCCCAGCAGGCAAATCCAGCTGTGGCCAGCTACCCAGAGGTGGGGATGTACAAGCTCTGGGTTGCAGACAGGGATGGGATGGGTCCAGTGGTTTGGTAACAGTCCAGGAAAGAAACATACCTGGGCAGTAGCGTTATGCTGATGGGGTGAAATGGTGGCGGCAACCAGAGTGGGAGGGACTGCAGGTTCCTGGCCACGACCAACCACAGTGGTGCAAGGGGATGGGTTTAAACTTTCTTGGGATAGGATCTCCCCTGGGTCTGAGCTCCTTTTCTCCGCCAGCCCCTCTCCCTCACATGACAGATTCACAGAGAAAGGAGGGAAAAAAAACCCCAAAGCCTGCAGCCTGTGATTCATCCTTACTATATTTGTACTTATTATTAGAAAGATGAAAATATAGCCAGAGCTGGAATTACAGATTTAGTAAGCAGGACTGCCTATTTCAGTATATACTGCTTCTCCCGATAACTCTGACGCTCCAGGAGACCAACTTACACCCTCACTAGCATTAAGGCATTGCCCTATACAGTCTGCTTGTACATCTGAGTGGATGTACTAAGTGGGAAAGTGCTTCAGGGATGGCAACGTTTGGGTTCCTGGCAGTGTTTGCTCAGCATGCTGTGCAACCAGCCAGCGTCTATAAACCTCTACCTCAATATTCAGCCTCCTGATAACACTCACCCAGATTTTGGAGTTATGAGTCCATGAAAGCTGTAGGCAGTAGAGACTTACCTGCTTTACACACCCCCTCCATTCCCAGCAGAGAGCTTGTGCAAGGGGGGAATGGGGGGAGACCCTGAGCATGCTGGCTCTTTGCTGTAACTTACCTATTTGTCCCAAGCCCCCAGATTTTTATGGACAAACCCTGGGCATCCTGCCCAAAGTCCACAGCATCTTCCCACATGAGATTTTCCTCCCTCCTGAACTGCTAGCTGTGGTCAGGCAGACAAGGTATCTTCCACAGTCTGCTTGCTTGGTTTAAGACCTTTTGGTTTGCTAAGAAACCAGGTTCATTCAATATTGTGTCTGCTTGCAGAAGATGTTTTTCCAAGGTTTAATGAAGCAGCAGGTGGCTGCATGACCTGAAGAAGAGTCTCCAGCATCTTTCTTGCAAAGCATTGGTGTGCTGAGACAGCTGCAAGTGCAAAAGCCAACAGAGAGGCCAGGAAGGCATCACCAGATCCCTACTGCGAACCCAGACCTTGCCCTGCCTCCAGCCTGCTGCTGCCCCCTCCTTGCCAGGCAAGGTGGGACAGGGACTTGGAAGGCAGCAGGCTCTCATCTGGGAACAGCGGGCACCATGGTCTGCTCATAATCATGTTGTTTCGAAGGGGTTTATTTGTCCAGGCAGGACTCGTTAGCAGTCCAGCACTGGGAAGACTCTATTGGTCACTGTATCCAATTTGGCAGGCAGTTGAGAGCTGTGGAGCAATCCATCAGCAAGCCTTGCAAGATATATCGAGCAATCCCACTGCACAACCAGCAACTGTCTTTTCCATGGCAACTCTTGGCCGAGGTGTGGGACCTGTGCTCTTCATGGTAAATCCCACCGCTGTCACCTCCCACTCTGATAGCCAGCTCACCCACCTACTCGCTGCTGGCAGTGGGTGTTGGGGAATGGAGAGGATGAGTCCTAGACCACCAGGTCTCACCCTGCACACATGCACCTAGGCCAGCCCAACTCATCTCCCCAAGTGGACCAGGTCACCATGCAGAGCACAGGATGTCTCAATGAAAGGCTAAGGATAGCTCTGCCCAGAGGCACAGGAAATTTGGGTGTTTTCCCATGAGATGGCAACACTGTACCTGGAGCAGTTTAGGCCAGGGAGGTGAGCAGACCCCCAGGATCCATCCCTCTGACCACCACAGCCCACACAGGGATGCAACCCCAAAGGGGTGAGCAGTGTGGTTACAAGCATTTTGGCAGCAGAATAATGACCCGCATGGGGTGAGGTCAGCGGGAAACGTGTCCTTGCATGATGCTTTCCTCCTTTTGTTAGTATTAAGGGAAAAACACCACTTTGGGAGGAGATTTTCCAATTGCTCCATCCTCAAGGAAGGAAAGGGAGAGCACGAGGGGGCTGACTCTTGGGATTGTACATCTCAGGAGGCTCTGATCCCCTGACGTGGTCATGTTTGCCGTGAGAGGCACTGGGGAACTCCACCTTTGGGATTGCAAAACACTGGGTGACCCCAACCACTCTCTGGAGAGGTGATGGCACCCCTATTTCTGTCCCTGACCTCCTAAGGAGCATGTGGGAGGTATTTTTCTTCTCCTGCTGGCTTCCTTAGTCACCGGCACTTGCTTTAAATGGGTCAAGAGGGAATAAAGACGCCTCAGCCCTTGTCCCTCTCTGCCTGTCTTGGAGCACATTTACTAGCAGCACCGAAGCTCCCACCTCTTGTTCTTCATGCGCTGTGGTGGACCTGGAGACCTAGGCTAGACCTCCTCTGCTGAGAGTCTTACTTGCAATTAACTCCTCATTAAAAGCCCAGTGGCAAGGCAGTCCCACTGCAGAGGTGCCACACATCAGGACAGCATTGGCTCTCTTCTGGGACAGCATGAAGGAAGGTGGCCACCCTGACAGTGTCAGAGGCAGCGTGCTGGGGTGGGTGGATGTGTGTGGGAGAGAGGCAGCAGGAAACAATCCAGAGAGTCCCAGGCCTGTGGGTACAGGGCAGCAGGGCTAGCCCTGGAGCATCAGGGCCAGGTATGGCCCCACTGAGTTGTTTTAGGAAGGGGATGATGTGCACTAGGAGAGCCCACAAGATTTGCATCTGTTGCCAGCAAGGCCGTAACAGCATTTGACATCAATGACCCCCAGTATCCATCCTGGGACACGGTGCCACTCCCTGCTGCAAGTCACAGTGTGCTCTACCGCATGCTGTTTCACACCTCATGATCATCATGACAGCATGGCTCAGGCAATGGGTTTCTTGGGCTTTCATCTGGCTACACCTCCTCTTCCACCTGGGAACCACAGGAAAACTCAGAAAGTTAGGAGCCAGGGCTCTGTCTGAGCATCTCCCCCTTCCCTGGCTCCATCCCCACTTCTCTGGAGCAGCCCAGCTGGTTCTGTGAGCAGTGCATCCCTCTTCCAGTGACGACACTAGCTGGTCACCAGGTCAGGACATTTTAAAGGGTTTGCTCATGAAGGGTGACAACAGAGCTCCACATCTGCCCGTGTCCAACGTTTCCAGGGTGTGATTTTCACTGCAGTTGTCTTTGCAGATGACACCCAGTTTGGAGGGAACAGAGCCAGCCTTCAAGGTGACCTCAAGAGATGAGCAGGGGGTGAGCTGCAGAACCCAGGGGAGATTCGGACCTAATCCTTGTGACATCTTATACCCAGAGAGAGAGAAAAACAACAGGAGACAAGCTAGGGGTATGGGGGGGGGGGGGGGGAAGGCTGGCCGAAACCGGCCGTTTCCCCCACCAC
>WUAM01000359.1:31363180-31377107 GCA_024336885.1 Actenoides hombroni
TCTCTGGACGCGCCGGCTCCCTCCCCCCGCCCTCCTCCTCCTCCTCCATCTCCTCCTCCTCCTTCTCCTGCTCCTCCCGCCCTGGTGCGAAGGGCTTTCGCTGCTTTTCCCTTTTCTTTCCTGCCGTCTCTCCTGCAAGGAGCGCGGTGTCGGGAGGCGCGGGCAGAGGAGCGGGGATGGGGCGGCCGCCTGTCCCCCGCCCGCCCGCCCGCTCCCGCCGCCCGCCGCCGCGTCCCCTCCCCGGCCGGCGGGAGGGGACGGCTCTTCCCCGTCGCCCGCTTCGCCTCCTGCTCTGAATATTTGCCCGTCGGCCGATCTAGGGAGAGACGGGGAGAGGGTACGTCCCCTCGTACTTTTTTTCCCCCCACTTTTTTTTTTCCCTCCCCTTTTTTTCCTTCTCTCCATCACCACCCCCTAGCCCCCCTTCTTCCCAGCCCATTTCTTAGGCGGCCATGCGGCCGGTCCTGGGCGAGCGGCTTTAACTCGCCCCCTCGCCCGGATGGCCCCGCGGAGCCGCGGGCGGATGGAGCCGAGCTACGTCGTGGGTATCTGCTGCCTGGTGCTGCTGGAGCCGGGCCGGGTGTGGAGCGGCGAGCCCAGCACCGGGGGGCCCGGTGAGAGCGGGAACACCAGCCAGGCACCGGCGGTGGAATCCACGGCCCCCGCGCCCACCGGGGCGGCACCACCCGGGGGGGACCGCTGCCGCGGTTACTACGACGTGATGGGGCAGTGGGACCCACCGTTCAACTGCAACGCTGGCATCTACCAGTACTGCTGCGGGACCTGCGGGTACCGCTTCTGCTGCCAGTTCAAGCCCGGGCGGCTGGACCAGAGCGGCTGCTCCAACTACGACACCCCCACTTGGGTCAACACGGGCCAGCCACCCGCCCGAGTGGATGAGACCCCTGAGGACCCCACTCGTGACAAGACCAACATGATCGTCTACATCATCTGCGGCGTGGTGGCCATCATGGTGCTGGTGGGCATCTTCACCAAGCTGGGCCTCGAGAAGGCACAGGGTCCGCAGACGGAGATGACCGTCTCCAGGTAAAGTGGTCCTGTCCCCTCACCCACCCTGCTTGACCCCTCCATGGGTGGCAGCCCACATCCCCAGCCCCTTGTGTAAGTGAGCTCCAGCTTGGGCAGCCAAGAAGGCAAAGTGATCCCTTGAATCCCTGTCCCAGCATGCCGATACACCAGGGGAGTGGGTTGGCTGCAGCCCCCAAACACGTCCTGGCAGGGAGGACTGCCAGCCAGGACAGGCTCCTCATGAATCATACACCTGTTCCCTCTAAAAATGACCTGCTTCATCCCTTGAGGAGGCCTGTCTCTGGCTCAGGGGAGCCGTCCCCACCAGCCACTGGGGTGGGTGACATGCGAGCTATAGGATGTGGCTTCCCCCCCAACCCTAAACAAAGCTGTGGTTCCCAATGGGAAGGGGAGGTGAGACCAGGTCCGATCCTGCATGGGGTGACTCAGGACTGCAGTCCCCTTGGGCTCATCCTTGCTGGCAGCGCGGGGGGGAGAGGAGTCAAGGGAAGACAGCTCCACCATGACTGCTCTGCCGTCTTAGTGTGTGCATACACACGCGTGTGTGTCTGTGTGCATGTGTGCGCGGGTGTCTGCCTCTGCGCACCTGGGTGGGACGTTGCCCTTGCGGAGGGGGACTGGGCTGTGCATGCACTGGGGCGCAGCCTCCAGCGGAAAGTTGGGCAGCCCACACACTCCCTCCTCAGCTCCCCTCCCCTGTGGGTCCAGCCCCTTGGCTTTTCAGCTCGCTCCTGGGACTGAGCTCAGGGCTGGCGGGGGGGAAGGTCAGGGTGTCAGGCACGCTTTGGCATTAGGGACCCCCTGTGCCTACCACTGCTCCCACCCCGCTCCCCTGGCCATCGGTGCATCTTCTCCTTTCCCTCCCATACCAGTCCTGGCTCCAGATACATGTTCTCACCCCATTTTGGGCCACCCTGCCCCTCGCCACACAGGCTCTCTGCTCCCAGCACTGAGGTGTCACAAGTAGCCCAGCCTCAGTCCCGCAGGGTGCTCCACCAGCTCCCCTGGGGACAGCATCCTTGTGTGCCTGATGCTGGAGCACATGGGATCAGGCAGGAGGGGCAGGTGACCCCCTGGCCGGGGGTGAGGAGGGACAGGGCCAGGAAAGGTGGGGCAGGGGATGGCAGGGCAAGGCAGGATGTGCAGGCAAGGTCAGGCAAGGGAGGGCAGGGCTGGTGGCCCCAGCTCCCACTTTGGCTCTGCTGCTTCGCTTTCCCCTCGCTGTCATGTTGTACAGCTCCTCCGCTTAGGTAGGTTTTTCTTCTCCCTCTTTTTTTTTTTTTTATTTATATCTTCTTTTTGGTTTTTTTTTTACCAATCACATTCAATGAGTTTAACACTTCGAAGCGGCTGCCGGCAGCTCCAGCCTCCTCAGTGCAGCTCTGTCCCTGCGGCTCTGACTCAGAGCTGGCCCTCCTCAGCCTCCTCCCGGCACACACGTAATGCACACACGTGTGCACACACACACACACGCACACAGGAGTGGAGCTGGGGCAGGGTCACCAAGGTGGTCGTGCGACGGTCTTGCCATAGGTACCTCAAATTGAAAAGAGAGAGAGGGTTGGAGAGAGGACCCATTGAAGGCTGCAAGGGCAGAGAGAGGGGCCAGGGGGCTGAGCTAAATCCAGCACCTCACCAAGCAGTAGGATGCATGCTCTACTTTGCATCTTCCCAGTGAGGACATCAAGCCTGGTGATAAACCCATTTTTATGCCATTTTGTTCAGGGATTTTAGCTTAAAAAAAAAAAAGAAGCAGGGCTGGAGGAAATAATTTCACAGGGCTGGTGAGGAAGCCACCCTGTTTGCACCGCCTCCCCCAGCAAAGGCACCCTATCTCCTTTTCCTGAGACACCCACCTTCCCCTGCCCACCTGGGGCTTAGGCAGCAATTGGGTTCTGCACCCCAGCTCTGGACCCACTGCACCCCAGCGCCAGACCTACTCCACTCCTTCCATCCAGCCGAGGAAGCAGAGGCTGACCTCCCTGCTTGGTGGAAGATCATATCTGGGCACGAATGGGGTGTCACAAGGCCCTCCTGAGCCACACGAGGCAGTTTTGGGGGGATCCATGCTGTGGCCCCTTCTTGGCCGAGAGCCTGGCTGGGTGCCACCGTGTGCCTGCGCCTCCTCCCTGTGTCACCTGAGGAAGTACTGGCACCTTGACAGAATCAATATGGCCTCTGCCAGCCTCCCGACCCCTTCCACTCTCCTGCTGCTGAGTCTTTTTTTGGTGTGTCTGTCCCCCCCCCCCAGTCTTCTGGGAAGGAGATACTGCACTTGGGGAGGCATCGGCCCTGGGGACGCCCAGACCCAGGTCCTCATCCCCTGCCAAAGAGTCTTGCGTGCTCCCAGCACCAGCTGCCAGCCAGACCACTACCATTCACCCAGGGATGTGTTTCTGCAAGTAGCCTCAGTTCTGTGCTGCCCGAGCCTTGTGTTTCCCGATGTCGTCCCTTCTTCTTGCTCACCCAAGTCCATACTTTCGCGATGAGTTTGGTGTCTTTTCTCCCCAAAGGTGCAGACCTTTTGGAAACTGGCATACAGACCAGGAGAAGGTGTGTTTTCCATGCCCATCTTTGTGGAACAAAATCAGAAGGGTACCTTCCTCCAGAAGGTGGGAGAGGTCTCACCATCTTCCATGTCCTATGTCCTTCTGCATAAGCCATGAGTGGCTCCAGCTCCACAGGGATGGTGACTGGCAAGCCAAGGCAGGGCAGAAGCGATATATCTGGTACAGAGCTCTGGGCACCAAGCAATGGGTTGGCATGGTCTCCTGGCTGCTGGGCTGATGGAGACTAGCAGGGGCTGGGTACATGGCATGGGCATCCAAAAAGGGATGCTGTCACCAGCATCCTGCTGTGTGCCCAGTCACCCTGGGCAATATATTTTGCCTTGGCACCTCCAAGAGAGCAGGGCTATTTCTAGCTGCTTTGCCCCTGTACCCACATGTGGCCCAAGGCATGGGCAGTGCCACCTCACCTCCCTCCCGGCACCTCAGGTAGCAGCTTCTCATTTGCTCCTCGGGCACCGCATTGTGGCCTCAGGCCAGATCCCTGTTGCATGGCCAGCTTGGTTTTCATTCCCATCCCTCCCTCCTGCCAGGGTTTTTCTGCTCCTGGGGAGCGCTGCCTGCTACCCCAGGACAGCTTCTGCCACCGCTGCTTGCAGGCTTCCCGCTTGGGGGGGAAGGTCAATCACTTCTGCATCTCCAGACATCATCATGGTCCGGGTCCTGGTCTGAGCCCAGGAGGAATGACCAGGCACAGAAACCCTACTAACTCCTCCCAGATGGAGACACCTGAGCTTGTCCAGCTTGTCCTGAGACTCCTACACCTCAGCCACCTCCAACAAGGCTTCTCCTCCCAGCTTTGACTGTTAGTCCACCCAGGGGAGCAGGTGCCTGAACAGCTGCAGCTACCTGGTGTGTCCTCCCCTTCCCATCCGCCTTCCTCCCTCAGGGCCTTATGGCGGCTTCTGCAAACCCCTTTCCTTCCTGCTCGGCTCACGCTTGGCACCGGTCCCCGGCACTCGCTCAGCCTGGCCAAACCCCGCATTGAGTCAGGAACACCTGCCCGTGTTTTTCATCAGGCCCCGGATCTCTGGGGACATGGGATCCTTGGGGATCACCGCTATCTGGCTGTGCCTATTGCATGAGAGCAGGCATTTACTGCTTCCTCAAAACCTCCTGAGGTGGGGATTTCAGGCTGTGGCCGGGTTGAATATCCCTATGGGAAGAGCTGGGCGAGAAGCAACCTCCTGAAGGCCAGTGGGGATGTTGGAGAGGGACAAAACAGCCCATGGGAGCAGGTGCCTTGGCAGCCACAGTAGCCAAGCCCCCCCAGTGTTGGCTTTTCACTCTCTGGGTCCCCCCATACTATTTGGAGTCCCAAAACCCATCACCACTGTGCATCTGACTGATCTGGGTGTTTCTGTGGTAATGCTCCAGTCCACAGTCATGCCCGTGGTCAATGCCCACAGTAGCAGGTGGTGGCGAAAACCTAGAAAAAGTGTTTTCAGGAAGCAGAGCAAGTTGTCAGGTGCTGCCCTGTTTCTCCAGGAGATGAGAGAGGGGACCCAGCTCCAGCAGAGGGTGAGACATGGACCCCTGTCCCAAGACTGTACCTTATGTCCAGCTAGGTGGGCTCACTCCTACCACCCAATGCCTTGCTGGAGCTCCATTAGCCCTTGCTGCAACTCCAGTTTTGCAAAGGTGCCTTGCTACCCTCCAGCCTTCCCGAGGATCCCCGAATGTCCCAGCCCTGTTGGGCAAGTGTCCCACACTGCCCATTTGCACAGACAGGCACCTCCTGCCCTGAACAGATGCACCATAATCCATGGGAAATGCCTCTTCCCAGGAGGTGATGTTCTCACTGGGTGCAGAGGTGGCATAGCCAGCCGGGGTGCCAGCCTACCCACAAGCCACAGTGTGCCGTATGTCTCCTCCACCACCATGCCTCTGCTCCAAACCTCACCACCCTGCTCAGATGGCAGATGCCACCTTCTGCGCCCCTCCAAGAGCTCACTCCAGCTCAGGTCCATGTCACTTTGGCCATCATTTCATCGTCTCTCCTCTCCTCTGGAGGCTGTGCTCCCGTCTTCTCCCATTACTCCCTGTCCCCTTGTCTGGAACTTGAGCCACTTTCCTGTTGGGCTTGCCAGGTGTGGGTCTGGGGCCTCCCAAAAGCAGGTCATCCCCTGGGCTGGGGTGCTCTGTCAGGGCCTGGGTCCTGCTCCCACACAGGCACTTCCATTTCATGCTTCAGCTGCTCCTCTGGGGATGGCTGGGGAGCACCAAGCGCTGCATGTCAGCTTCTGACACGGAGCTGCCTTCTCCTCTATCATCACTGCTCCTGAATCTGCCTTTTTGCTTGGTCTCAGGGCTCGTGCCAGGCTGTTTTGGGGAACCTTGGTTGTACCTGTTGGCACAACAAGGCTTGCTGGGGTGGTGGCTGCACACCTGCACAGGCGAGGCTGTGCTCAGGCAAGCCGGGTGGCAAGCGACCTTCACACATTGCTTCATGTGCTCAGCATCCGTGGCCACAGTGGTGGATGGGGATGGAGGCCTCAGTGGTGCTGCTCATTACTGTTTTGTTGCAGATGAGCAATGGAGGCTTAAAGCTGTATCTGCCCTGGGTTCCGCACTTGTATCTGCACCCTGGAGCCACATTAGTGCCACAGACCACCAGCTGATCTAGAGGGATGTGGCCTGACCATCCCCAAGGCCCCCAGCCAAGGGACCAGAGGCTGGAGCTCCTAAAACACCCAAAACCCACCCATTTATGGTGAGACAGCAGCTCCTCAGCACAGTGTCACCCTCCAGCTCCACCTCCCCTGCACCGGACTGCCTGGGGACAGGGAGGGGGGTGCAGCCCCCAGATTCCCTGTCAGCAGCCCTGGACAGTGGCACAGCTCATGGTGCATGGTTGGGGGTGAGTCCAGGTGTTGCTGGTGCTGAGGGCTAGTGCAACACTTCTCGCCTTAGCAAAATAGCTCGTTAAGAGCTGCTCATGCCATTATTGTTAATTGTTATCGTCCACACACCCCGGGCAGTTGATGCGGAGGGCAGGCTTATGAGAAGAAGCAGTGATGGATTTATCTGGAGAGGAAGTCACAGATAAAGGATTGCTCAAGCTTCATAAATAGACCCGAGGGAAAAAAAAAAAAATAATAAGAAAAAAAATAGGTCAAATCACATTGAACTTCCTGGTGAAGCAAGCCTGTTTGAGTGCTAGGCTCCAGGGACTAGCAGCAGCCATTGGGGAGGGGGACGGCCAGTAGCACACCCCAGGGAAGGTGGGAGCTGATGGGGTGGCAGCGCTTGAAGTTGACAGCCCACAGCCTTGGGGCATCTGCCTCCCCCTTGCCTTGCGTGGGCACAGCCCACCACCCACCCAGGCTTGTGCCCAGGGCTTGTGGCCAAAGGAACCCAGCTGGGCCTAGAGCTGGGGTCAGTCGGCTGCAGGAGGGCTCCTGGGAAGGTGTGGGTTTTGAGTAGCGGCAAGATGGAAGTGCCACAGCCTCCCCAGGCAGCCTGGTCCAGCCTTTGACCATCCTTGCAGGAAAAAAGGTTGTTTTTTCTGTTTAAACAGAATCTCCCATGTGTTGGTTTGGGCCCATCGCCACTTGTCAGCCTGGCACTGTCCTTGTTGCACCCTCCCTTGGGATAGTCACATTGATAAGATCCCCCTGAGCCTTCTCTTCTCCAGGCTGCATGGTCCCAGCTCTCTCAGCCTCTCCTCCTAGGAGAGATGCTCCAGTCCCTTCATTGTCTTTGTGGCTCTTTGGTGGACTCTTCAGTATACCCATGTGTCTCCTGTACTGGGGACATCAGAGCTGGGACCAGTACGTCAGGTGTGGAAGGATCAGCCCCCTTGACCTGCTGGCACTGCTTTGCCTAATACAGCCTAGGAGACCTTTCACTGCCTTTGGCCCAAGGACACATTGCTGGCTCATGGTCAGCTTGGTGACCACCAGGATCCCTAAGCCTTTTTCCACCAAGCTGCCCTCCAGGCGGTCAGCCTGCTGTATATACTGGTGCCAGGGGTTATTCCTTCCTCATTTCAATTTGTTCAGCTCCATGAGGGTCCTGTTGGACCATTTGGAGATTAAGTGATCCTGGGGGGGTTATTACCCAAAGCTCCTCAAGAATGATGTGAAATGAAGCCAAAATGCAAGCAACCTTCCCGTGTAGTTTTGCTCTCACAATGGCCCTGGGATATTACTGGGAGGGAAATGTCCCAGGACGTTCTCAGGACCTCCAGAGCTTCTGCATGCCCAGACATAATACATTGCTTTCCTCGTTGTTCTCACTGCCTTGCTTAGCAATTTCCCACACCAAGTTCACTAGGCTTTTGAGCGCTCCAGAGCCACGAACTGACACTTCCACCAAGTCAGGATTATTCCTCCCTTCTTTTCCAATTTGCATTTATGCACATTGAGCTTAAGCTGCTGTTTTATCGTCCAGTGACTTGCTATTTGTGAGCTCCTGCTGCAGCTCCTGGTGTGTGTAGAGTCAGGCAGAGCTTTTGAGGTGCAAGGAGTGCTGAAAGTGAGGTGGGGATTAGGGACTCAAAAAAAGCACCAAGTTGACACCCCTGCACCCTTGCAGTCACACCAGGCCAGTCTCTGTAGGGGGAATAGCAGGTCTCCTTGCCGCGAAAGCTGAAACAGTGCATGGGCATGCCAGCTCTGGCATCGCCAGCGTGCCCTGCTCCAGCACTACCAACATGTCTTGCTCCGGCACCACTAGTGCACCCTAGTTGGACTGCAGCAGCTCTGTCCATGAATGTTAAGCAAAATAGGGCTTTATCTTATGTAATGGTGGTTAATGTTTAATGCTGTTCCTTCTAAGGAAGGCATTACACAGGAACAGCGCGTGTGCTGGGGGGTGCTGCTAGTTCATCCTCCTTCCCAAAGAGGTGCAAGCAGTCTCTCTCATCCCTTCCTTGGGGTCTTCTCCATTTTGAAGGGACTAGAGTGAAGATGTTGTCTCCTCTCCCCACTTCCACCAGGTTCTCATGCCAAGAGAGCATGTCTGAGATGTTGCTCCAGCTGCTGTCCGTTCAAGTTCCACTGGCTTGGTTCGTCATACCCCTCCATGCCGCTCCAAGCCCTGCATCTCTCTCACCACACTCACCTGCTCCCCCTCCCATCCCCAGGAGGGCTCAGCCCCAGCAGGACCCCAATTCACTATTGCAGGCGGTTTTGCCAGTCCCTGTGCAAAAGCTGGGTTGGGAGCCTGGGTGTGCTCTTTGCTCCAAGTGGTCATTTCTTAGCCCCAGGCTGCCTGGCTCTGCCTCCAAAGAGTGGCGGTTAAGGGCTGGGACGCATGAGGGGGGGCAGGGAAGTGAAGTAGGGTATCACCCTAACGGCCCTTTGCCCCCTCCCCAGGACACTGACGGACCTGCTGAAGCAGCCAGGCCACGGCCTCTCTGAGCATGTGGATGGCCTCATGGGGGACGTGCAGGTCCCGCTGGGCGAGGGGCTGGCCCGGGGGCCCCCCAGGAACGGCACAGGTAAGGCAGTAGCACCTTGGGTGAAAAAGGGCGGCTGGAGGGTGCTGCCCGCAGCTGAGCCCCCTGCCCGCCTACCTCTGCTCCCCCAGACAAGCTGCCCTTGAACAACGCAGTGGCCATTGCCCCCTCGCTGGGGCGGCCCCACAGCCACAGCAAGCACCAGCCCCTGGGCAGCAGCCTGGCCCTGCCAGCCCCCACCTACTCTGCGTACACCACCCTCAAGGCTGGAGGTGAGTGCCGCTGCCGCTGGGCCGGGAGGGGAAGCACCCCACGGGCCCTGCCGGTGGGTGGGGAGGGGTGTGAGCAGGACAAGCACCCCGGTCCCCTAGGGGTGCCCCTGTGGCTGCTCCAGCTGGTGGCTCTGCAGGTGTCCCCTCCGCCTCCCCTGACCCCCTGCACTCCTGAGCCAGTCAGAGCTCAGGATCCCCCATGGATCCACCCCACCGCTCAGCCAACCAGAGTTGAAGGTCCCCCATAGCCCCACTGCATTCTTCAGCCAATTAGAGTTCAAGGTGGTCCCACGGCACTCCACAGCCAATCAGCACCCAGGATCCCAGGCAGACCTGCAGCACTGCCCACCTAATCAGAGCCCAGGATCTCCCAGGGACCCGGAGCACGCCCCAGCCAATCAGTGACCAGGATCTCCAGAAACCCCATAGCCCTCCCCAGCCAATCCATGGCAAAGATCCCCCCACTCCCCAGCCAATCAGCACCCAGGGTCCCTCCCACAGTCCCATCTCCTCCATCTCCCTAGCCACTGTCCCACACTGGTCCCCCACACTAGCAGAGGGTGGGTGTCCTTGCGGGGGTGACATCGCACCCCTGTCCCCACAGAGAGCGCCCCCAAGGACTTCTACCGGCGGTTCGGGGGGCCAGACGTGTCACCCGCCAGCACCCTGCCCTTCCTGCCCACTGAGGCCCCAGCCCTGCCCGAGGGCTGCCCCACAGCCAAGGCCAAGGGCCCCAAGCTGCCTGGGGGCCCAGCCTTCTTGGGGAGCTGGGAGGGCGGCCCCTCCCGTGGGCCCCGGCGGGCTGGCCTGGCCCCCTTGCGGCCCGAGGGACCTCCCGAAGCCTTCGTCCCTGCCACCCCACTCTACGGCCAGCCCCACCGGCACCTCGCCACCAACAGCAAGACCGAGGTCACCGTCTGATGGCTGCTGCCACCGGGCACCCCCTTGCCTGGGCGTCGCTGGCAGCCTCCTGGGGGAGCGAAGCATCATCAGCCCTGGGTAAACCACCAAGGGACAGACGTGGCCAGAGACGAGCCGTCCTTCCTCTGCCCGGAATGGCGGCTGACACCTGCACTTCGCCATGAGGAGGCACCACAGGCCAGGTCTTCTGTCTCTTCCGGGCAAGGCGCTTCAGCCATCCTCAGCCTGCTGCGTGAAGAGGGTGAGCGGGGGCATATTGGCAGAGCAGTGCACTGCTCAGGGGGTGAGGGCTGATTGTGGACGGACTACAGCCCTAGGAAGGGGGGAACACACGCTGCTAGGGCCAGGCACCCTCAACTAGCTCCCAAGACCAGGCAGATGAAGAGCAAAGGACTCAAAGCACTGTCCCAGCACTGCCGGCAGAGCCCGAGCAGCATCTTTCCCTCCCCCGTCTCCCCTTCTCCACTGCCCCAGTCTCCACCATTGTCAATAAATAATACATTAAACTGTACGGCCTCGGTACGGTTTGGGTGGGGGACACTGCGCTGCTCCGCAAACCCCAACCTTTCCCCACAGGCGGCAGGGTGCAAAGCCCACTCCTCCAGGGCTCCAGGAACAGCCCTCCAATGGGCAATGTGGTGGGAACACAGCTTCCAGGGCCAACTGCAAACCCCTTTGAGCAGCTACACAAAACCAAACAGATCTCCTCCATCTGAAGTTTAATGGTTCTGACAGAGTTTTACCAGGGGGAGCAGAGAAACAAAAAGAGATGGAGCGAAAGGACATTGTTCCAAGCAAGGTCAGGTAAAAGCTTTCCTCCCATAGAGATGCTCCTAAAATTGCAGGCTTCTGGCCCAGCTCTACCTTGCTTGGCTCTGCTCAAGCCACCAGCCTCTTGGGTCGCTTCCAAAGGAGCAGAGAGACACCACCTTTGCTCCACCAAAGGACCATCTTTTGTCACGAGCGGTAAAGCCCCATTTTCCAGGTTATCTGGACAAAGGACTGACAGCTTCCCAAGGCACTTGTGGGTTGGGTTTCTCTGAAGGACACTTCAGGCTTACCTACGCTTAAGAGCAGCTGCTGGGTGGGATGAAGAGTGCAAAGAGGGCAGGCAGAAGGTGGTGGTAACGTTCACCTTTATTAGGTAATAGATGCTCAGGAGCCCTGGGACAGAGTTTTAAGACAGCAGATATGTTCCCTGGGGAACTTCCCCACCACCAGTTGCACCTCATATCACAAAGCATCCCTACTCCAAACTCCATGTGGATAAATAGTCTCTCTTCACATAATCCGTAAAACAATTTCCTCCCACCCACAAACAAAAAAAAGTTACAGTATATACACACACATATAAAAAAAGTTGTAGGGACAGGTGGGCAGCAAAGTTATGAACAGTATAGAAAAAACCAGGGCAAAGATCCCTTGCCCTGGAGGGGAGAGAGGCACCAGCAGTGCCAGGACCCTCCATGGATCATGCCATTAGCTACCAGGGTTTCAGCCCAGCAGCCTCCTACCCCCAGCCCAGCCAGTGCTCCCTGCAGCCCATTGCCCAGGACTTGGTCCAGAGTGACAAGGTGAAGCCTCAGCATCTCCGTTTCCCAAGTCTTGCCTCCTCTTTTACTAACACACAAAACTTTCCGTGTGTCAGATGCAGACCCGAGGAAATGTAAAATAACCTGGAGGCTGCCACAGCTAAGGAGTTTCTGGATTGTTTTGGTTTGGGTTTTTTGGTTTTTTTTTTAGGAAAAACCCACAACCAGGAAGACAGCACAAGAGCTACTTTAGGGGGGAAGAAGCAGGGGGATGTGATCCACCCCCCAAAACAGGATCACTGATAAGCTAGGAAATTTGGGATGGGCAATCAAAACCCATCCAAACCCCAGAGCTGTTCTGCACACTTAGAAGACATGCTCAAAGCAGAAGCGGCTGTCACCAGAGCATCCCCATCACTGATCAGAGACACGCAAGAACAACTTCTCCCTCTCAAAGCATGAGTTCCCCTCTGACTGCTGACACTAGGAAACAAGGGACACCCCACCCTCCCTGCCAGTGGGGTGAGAAGCACAGGCTGCTGACCATTGCAGCTGGGTGTCCACCAGCTCTTCTCCCAAATAAAGTGAAAGAAGGAGGGAAGCATCCTCTGGTCCCCACAGTTTTATTCACAGCTATAGTCCAGGGTCACTGGGAATAGGCTTTGCAGGAAGACAGATTTCTCCTGGCCCATTTCCCTCTTGTTGAAGCTGGATAACTCGAGGACTAGCCCTGCGTTCAATTCTTGCCACACACAAAATCCCCCTCCCAGATGCCAAAAGACCACATGCAAAGTGAGACAACAAGCCCTCATCTTTTCCCCCTCATTCTGAAAGGAGCTCAAGCTCTTGTGTCCCTCTGCAAAAGCTGAATATATGTGGAAGCTTCTTGCAAAACAGCCCAAGTTCTGATTTTACATGAGTCAGGCTGTTCAGGCCTGACTGGGAAAGAAGAGGATTGGGCTGCTGCCTGTTCCCGAGTGCTTCTAGCTGCCGACACTGAGCAGGGAAAAACAGCAATGCTCGCCCACCAAAGGCTGGTTTCCACATTTGCACATATGAGAGGGCAACTGCTCTGCACTTCTTTGCAGGGATGCAACAGGAAAGGCAGAGAGAAAGAGGGCAAACCGTTCCCTCTCTGTTCCCAATCCGCCTCCCCCCCGCCCCGGAAAGTCACAAGCAATTCAACACCTGCAAGTCAAACCACTCTGAATTAGCGATGGTAACAGAGCTGGGGGACTCACACCCTGAACCAGTGCCTCTCCTTGTGGGAGCTCAGGAGCTGTGGAGCTGTTGGAGAGGGAAGGAGAAACACCTGAAGGCAAGTTCTGGGATTGGGATTTAAAACAAAACAAAAAAGCCTTTCTAAAAAATTGTTTCTTCATCAACAAAAAGGCACCGGAGAAGCATTCACCCTTCACAGCAAGTGCAGCGTGCTGCACGGTCACCTCTGCTGCCACCCAGCACCAGGTGACATAGGGTGCCCCAGCCTTCTATGAGGCTCTGCTTGTTGAAGGCTGTCACAAACCCAACCCCTGCTAAAAAAACAGAGGCAGTTATCACAGGAAGGAGACACATGAAAGTGGAGAGGAAGGGAAATCTGCTGCATCATTCCCTATGTTTTTGTAAAGCCACAAACACTCCTATAAAAAAACCTGTATAAAAACCATAGAGAAATTTGCCAGGCAGTACTGGCCCCAAATGATACTCCCAGAGCACCTCTGTGAGCTGGGTCTAGGGGGCTTCAGTTTCCTGATACTCAGCTCCAGGAAAGCTGCTGCCTTCTCTCTCTCTCTCTATCTCAAGAACGGTCCCAGACCACAGCAGCCAAGCAGGGTAAGGTGTGAGCAGATCCTCTGACATCCCCAAAGATTTCTTTCTGCAGAGGTGTTTGGGAAGGGAAAAAAATGCCCCTGAGGACAGACACAGGATGTGCCCCTTCTCTGTGCCTTGGGCTTCTGGGCCTCTCCCCACAGCAGGGATGGGGGCTTGGGACCGGGGCAGCACTTCCCAAGAGCCCCAGGCACAGTCGCAAAAAACACAGCTAGACAGATTCCTGCTGCAGCGCCTGAGAACAAGCAAGGGGGCTAATAAAGCTAACCTCGGGGGAACAAAAAAAAACACAACCAAAACCCCTCCCCCTCCCTCTCCCACCCCATCACAATCCCACCAGCACAGCCCTAA
>WUAM01000359.1:31377541-31400622 GCA_024336885.1 Actenoides hombroni
CACCCCACCACAATCCCACCAGCACAGCCCTAACCGAGCACTTTTTTTTTTTTTTAAGCTCCAGAAGGGAGAAGTCCAGGCTGACGGTTGCCCAGGCTGTCTTTGCACAAGGCAGGCCCAGGCCGGTGTTAGGAGGCAGCAATGGCCGTGCCCCCACTCAGCTTGACAATCAGCTGCTGGCAGTCATTGCAGGAGCGCTTGTCCCCCACCTTCTCCAGGGTGCGGGCAGCCTCAGCCAGCAGGACCGCTCGCTGGCCTGGGGAGGAGAGGAAGGAGAGGGGGAGATGGCGGCAGGCCAACAGAATGGCTGTGGCTCGCTCCCTCTGGCCTGGCAGTGTGTCCAGTTCACCTGCACATAAAGAGGAGAGAGAAATCTCACAATGAAGCTACCACCTGTGTGACAAAACACCGCCATGCAGGCCCTTAACTGGCACCAGTGAGTACAGGAGTCCTCTGGCTGGCATCCCCCGGCTGTGCCAGGAGTGGGGGTCACCCTGTGGACCCCCAAGCGGCTCCTTTAGGCTAGCAGAGGAGAACAGTCTGAGCTGGAACCAGGCAGGGACTGGCAATCCTGTCTTCTACAGAGATGGTCACTTCGACTTCACTTCCTAGGACCAGCACGCACACCTGCCTGCCCATCTCCTTAAACCCCCAAGGGATTTCATCACTAGCACCACGTCTCTTGGCTCTCCCTTTTAGGATTCCTGGCTTCTGCCTCTGCACTGACCACCTCTAACTCCAGCCTGCCAAGCTTTGTGCATGCGCGGCTGCACAAAAGCAGATGTTTTCCAGACTGTCGGCTTTCACCTCCAGCCCAGGGCTGGCAGCTCACATTCACTGGCTTGTACAGAGCGTGGCAGAAGCATCACCATGAGCCACAGGCTGACAGGAGCCCATTACCCTGAGCCTCAGACATGGGGAAGACACTACAGGTTGCAGCTATGCCCACCCACCCTACCCGAGCACTGCCAGGCAGTGGGTCACTGCCCAGATCCCGGGGCCCACCTTGCTTGCTGCTCTGGGGCGTGCGTCGCCTCAAGCTGTGCTCCAGCAGCTGGTGGGTGCGGGTTGGGCTGGCACCCGCCATCAGGCGCACAGTGGCCTCGTGGAGGAAGACCTGGAAAGGAAGGCAGGAAGGGGGGTGGAGAGATGGGCTGGCACAGAGGTGATGCTGCGGCTGAACTAACGTCATCCCTCAGCCACCACATTTCAAGAGCAGAGCACTGACACCTTGACAACAGCAGACTCACTTCACCACTTCTCCACAATCTTCCCACCTGTCTCTGAGGAATTTGCAGGTCAGTGCAACTGTGAAGGGGGTGGGAGGGCGAAGCTTTTGACATGTAACTGTGAGTGGCCTGGAAAGGGGGAAGAACAAGAGCAGGGAACAGGGCAGAAAATGGGAGGGCAAACCCTGGTACTGTGGCCCGGGTAGGCATCTCAACCCCACAGTGCTAGCGCAGTGCTCCAAGAACAACATCAAACTTTGAAAACCAGACAACCAGGACAACTCTCTTGTCCAAGTTCCTCTTAGACTAGATACACTAAACAGAATGGAAGGGGGGGAAAATCCCCAGAGAAGCACCTGGTGCTCTACAGGTGTAGAAGGCATCTGTCTCCCCAGCTGCCCACAGAGACAACACGGCCAAGGAAGCCTCCTTCCACAATCCCCAAGGGACTGACCTGGTCTGAAGCCATGTTAAGTGACAGGATGCCATTGTATCTGCTTGGCAATACAGACGCGCTGATGGTTTTCTAGGTAGAAATTAAGGCAGATGCGCAGGACTCCCATAGGACGCCCCTTATCACTCACCAAGAGAAAGTATGAAGGCTGCTGGTGGCAAACCATGCCGCCCCAGCTGTCCAAACTGCTCAAACCCATGCACACCCTACATTTCAAAGGGCTGCAGCTTCCCCCTCACCACCCCCCAGGAAGGGCTGCAGCTAAGCTGGAGGTGGAGCAGGCAGGGAACCGAGCCATCACCTTGCGATAGGCGGGTCTGAAGCCGTGGGCCAGCTTGCGCAGGCTGCCGAGGTCACGCTGGAAGCCCGTCAGCTCGGGCGGCGAGGCGTGGTAGGTCTCACCCAGGGCCTGGCTGGCATTCGCCTGCTTCTGCCACAGGCTGGTGCGGAGAGAGAGCAGCAAGTCACAGGCCAGCAGCTGGATCATCTGCAAGAGCCAGGGGGCCCAGGCACACACGCTCATTAACACAACCCATCAGGCAAGTAACAGGCCGTTTTGCTAAGTAGCTGCCGACGCAGCACCTCCTGTCCACCCAGAGGGGCACCCCCACCACAACGCATCAAAGGGGGCAGGACTTTGCGTTTTGTCCAAGTGGCGTCTCTGGGGCCCGGCACCAAGAGGTCCACCTTAAGGAACACATGCCAGGCAGTGCCCAAGGAGCAACGTTCTTCTCCAGGAGAGACAATACCTCCATAAGGCTGGCCCTGGACCACACCCCAGACAAGACATGCCATGGGCAATACTGCACCAGCAACGCCCCAGCCTTCTGCAAAGGCTTTCCTGCCTAAATGGGGCACTAGCCAGAGGGAAACAGCTAAGACGGGCCTTGCTACCTGTCGAGAAATAAAAGACGGCCTTGACACAGCCCCCACTGGCTGCCCAAATCCCTTTTCCCCATCCCTAGCATGGCTCACTATCCTAGTTGCTCTTAGGGGACTCTACCTGTGCTGCTGAAGCAGAGAGTGCCTCTGTACTGCACTGCAGAAACATTGCACAGTTACTGCCACAACATGCAATGCAACTACAATGCACTACAGCTGCCACCCAGGAGCAACAGGAGGCGGCAGAGCTGTGTCCCATATGCCATGATGGGAAGCTCCAGTTTTAGGTAATCCTGGAAAGAAGAGAAACAAGCCCCACACAAACTCAGAAATAGCACAGCCCAGTCCCACTGCTGCGGAGGAGGGTTCAAACACTCATGAGCACTGCCTGGAACAGAGCAGACTCAACTTAATGAGGTCCTGCTTTACAGGTGTCAGCAACTTCACTTGGAGGACAGAGATGAATGCTTTCTGTGGGCCAAGTTCAAAGTGGTCAAAGCACCAGAAACGGGTGACAGCTACTGCCAGGAGAGGAGAGCTCAGCTAACTGAGTCTGTGCCTAAGGAAATGATGTTGTACTTGCAGCTCTGCTCCTCCACACATCAGAGGCAGAGAAGTGTCAATGCCCTTTGCAAGTTTCCCCTCTACTCCCATGAGATGTAGGATGGCTGGTGAATGCAGATACAAGAGGGAAGTGATACACCTGCAGCAAGACCAACCTTACAACCCCCACAGACTATGTGTTATCCCGAGGCTTACATTGTTGAGGACAGTGCTGGAGACACTGCTGCTCATGTTGAGGCTGTTCCATAAGTGACTGCTGGCCCTCTCACAGTGACCCAGGGAGCTCTGCTGTCCATCTGCCTTTCCAGACAATGAGGCCTGCATGGCTTTACACACATGGAAGGTGGCTTTCACCAGGGCATTCCTGAAAGAGAAAGAGCTCCATGTTCAAGCAGTACATGGTGTCATGATGCCACAGGGCCGCCCCAGGAGCTCAAGCAGCAACCAGCATCAGCTTTCACCCTCCTACCTTCAAAAGCAGAGATATTACCACTTCTTAGATGGGGGGGGAAGGAAGGAAGGAAGGAAGGAAGGAAACTGTCAAAGATGCTTTAATGCAAAAGAACCAAGATGGTGACACTAATCTTTCCATCAGTGCGTGATGGTTTGTTTGTTTTTTTTATTTTGGAAGGCAGGAGGCTGTGCAATTAGACAGCCAAAAGACATTCCTAATGAAGCCATTCTGACACTTCCAGTCCACAGTTCTGACATCAGCCTTCGGAGCCTTGACCTACACGTGAACTGCAGAGCACATCTGCAGGTGGTGCTACTGCATCCCAGAGCACAAGAGGTGTGTGACTCCAGAGTACAGGCAGGGTAGCCCAACAGGAGAGCATCCGCGGAAGGGCCGCCCCCGTTTAGAAGGATCAAGAGTTTTAAAAGTCATATGAGGCCTACGTACTCTGACAGCTCCAGGGATTTCGGCACGCGCTCCACTTCGGCAAAATGTGACCTCACAGCCGCGTCATCCCCTCTCAGCCAACCGACTGCCATAGCCACCGCAGCTGACCACCATCTGCACACCATGTCGGGGCCTGCGAAACAGAATCACAAGCTGCAGCCCAACAGAGGACACCTAGCTGCTTCCTGCTCTGAGAAGCAGGCAGGTGTCACATGCCCTTGCCAGGGCCTTCTGCTGAGATCAACGCTAATGAGCCCAAACTGATCCCACGGAAACAAAGCCATCCAGGTAAATGCTGAAACGTGCTGCAGGAAAGCGAAGGGATTTGGCAGCAGGCAAACACCCTATATCTGACTGCAAGAAGGGTTTTGGATGCCGAGTTTGTATCATCTCAACAAGAACTTACCCCATTTACTTATCTAGAAATCTGTTGACTTCCTTCCCAACAAGGATCTCCACTTGCCACCCCAAAATAACAATTCCATTTGTATATACCATGCCTTGGCACTAATCACCATCAAGTCAGTGAATCAGGTTCCATATGTAATTTCCTCCATTTTTAACATCCCCTCAAAAACTTCCCAAAGCCTACCTAAGGCCAAAGGACACACACTCTGCTACTCTGACTGGCTTTTAAATTTCATTACAATATTGACACAAATTCAGACTTCCCTTTACAGCAAAAACCAATCCCTAGAAACAGAAATGTCTAGTTTTCCTTCTGTGTTTGCTCTATACATTGTAGGCACAGCATAGTCAGTCTCTACAGCTCCAGTAGCATCCAGAGCTGCCAGATGCTGCCTGTAACACCACCAAGCAAGATGAATACTCCAGCAGTCTGCTACCAGCCAAGCCCAGATGAGTGCATAGCTCACAGGGAGTTTACAGCTCTCGTTGTCCCACAAAACATACAAGGAACCAAACCAAGTGCCTCCCAATATATGCCTACAGCAGAGGCTACAGGTCTCTGGAGATTGAGAACATACATGACAGTTGCTGTGAAAGTGAGGTCAACCTGTATTTGGTCCAATAGGTAATTAAGTGGAAAAACACCCTTCCAGTACCTCAACTGCAACACTGCTATGTTTGTTTATATGCTACACCCTTCCTCTCACTTAACACTGCCAGGAACAAGCTCCCAGGTGAGGACACAGGGTTTAGCTTGGAACACACCTGGCAATAAAAACAACAGCAGTCCCACCTGGGCACCCAGCATTATGACACAGCTGAATTTACAGCCTTCCCACCCACCCTCTTCCAGTCTGAGCCACTGTACCACGCTGTGGTGTGCTGCTGGCTCAGCAATCAAGTATCACTCCAAGGACCATATTTCTCCTTGCCTGGAGTTTGAGAGGTGGTGGGGAGAGAGGGAACATGTATCAGCAGGAGTTCCTGCCGGTAGGAGAACCTCAACTCTGTTTGACTTACCCAGGGCAGACTTGAATACAGAATTGCTGGCAAAGGGTGGGGCTCCACTTCCCATTGAGTCCAAGAAAGAGTTGAGCAATTTCAGGTACTCCATGGCACTGGAGAACTCACTGAAACAAGAAGAAAGGCAGACCTCTGCATGCTGTCAAACAGGAAACAGCAAAGCCTGAAGGCATTTCTCATCAGTCAAAAGGCATTTTTAAACAATGTTAAAAATTGCCAAGCCAGCGGGAAGTTCAGGCTCTACAAGTAACACAACACTGCTGAAGGGACCACCCTGAGAATGGATATGCACAGATGCTCAGGGAGGATCTCACATGTCCCTCTGCAAGGAGACCAGAACAGAACTAGAGTCAACCCCAGAAGCCTCACCCTCAACTATAGAGATGTTTGACATGACATAGGTTACAAGTGGATTACAGACTCCTTTTCAATTGCTGCCTCCAAAAAAAGCTGAACTATGCTTCTGCAAGTGACTATTTGCATACATGCAAATATGTAAAAATGCTACATTTGTACGTATTTTGACAGCATGTCAAAATATAACAACATGTTCATAGCGTTGGTCAGAGGAAGTAACATATGCAGCAATGGTCTAATTTGCTGGGATGTGCTACTGAGGACAATCTTGAGATCCTACCCCTAGAGAGGGACAAAAAGGCTTGTTGTATTACTAGAGCTAGTACTCCTCATGAGGTGACAGGACTCCCACAAATATATTGACAATCCACCTCACTTATACAAATCCTGCTACCTTCTCTCATCATCAACAGTAGCATCTGCTCACGAGTATTTGTATCGTGCAAGCCATCAGACAGAACTGCTGCTCATTCTCTGCAACAATGCTAGAAAACTGATATGAGATTATAAAAAAAAACAAAAAAACAACCCCAAACAAAACCCAAAAACTAAGTGTGCAATATCTTCCCTACACAGGTAGCAAAACTGGGTTGTCTTCCTATTTGAGGCTTTTACCCACACATTCTGGGGACAAGATCCTTACAGAGCTTGCTATATATTTACATGACGTTTGCCTGGCACCAGCATTATCGGTGCAGAATTGCTAGCAAAGCCTGGAGCTCCACTTCCCATGGAGTCCAGGAAAAACATGGACACAGATCAGTACAAAAAGCTGCTTCGATTTCCACCTATCAACTCTATTCATTTGGTCACAGAGCTTAGAGGCAATGACAATTTCAGCCAACATCATTTTGATTTCTCACTGCTGGTAAATGTGGCACTTAGGAGAATACTCTCATTCATAGGGGAGCAAGGCAGTGGGGTCACTCTCTGAGATGCCAGACCTTCACACTCTGAGAGCCCTGGACATATGTTCTGGTCTATACACCTGGTAGGTGCACACTGATTTTAGTGCTCCTGAACATTAAACTTCGTCAGCAGAGAAAGCACCATCCATCCAGTTCAGGAATCAACCAGTACTATACCAGCTGACACCAGAAATCCTTACCACACCCAGATTCACCTTTGACTTCAGAGATTTTAACATCAAGAGGCAGAGTGTGCTCTTCTAATAAGCTATGGTGACCAGACTTATGTTGTCATTTCAAGTCTTTAATAAGGACTAACTGCACAGTTTGCCCCAGAGTTCTTGGTCAATGGTTAAGAGCTCTGCCTCAGAGCCTGCAGTTGCAACCAGCAGATCCCAGCACCGCACGTAAACTTACCAAGGCTCCTCCTCCTCTTGTCCTGCTATCTCTTTCCTAGTCTGAGGCTTCACCAGTGAATCCACTGCTCGTTCAAGCAGGTTCTCACAAAACGCCTGATGAACTTGTGCAATAGGATCCGCTAGGGAGGAAAAAAAAAAAAGCAAACCATTCCACTTGCGTGGGGTGATAGCCACCTTTCAATACAACCAAAAAGAAGAATCAAAAGGTAGGAGCAAGAGGAAGAGAAGCAGAGGGAAATTCTTGAGGAATTAACGCAAAGATTTCTAAAGACTAAGTTTTCTGTGTCTATTTGACCCTTTAATCCATTTATAAAGCTGCAGTCCTTGGACAAACATCCCTCTGGCACTTCAGCCACTCAGCAAAACGGTGACGACACTGCTCTGTTTATCTCTAAGGATAAACTTTGGTGACCCCAAAGTCATCCCCTCCCAACGTTTGTATAAAGCATATAAAGACACAAGCAGGATAACACTGCACAGTAAACAAAGGGAAGAGAGCCGGCTCCTGCACGCTGAGGAGATGTCTATCATCCCCACAGCCCCTCTTGCCAACCAAGACTACAAGCAGGGTGAACACAGAAGAGCGGGCTCTCAAACAAGACACACACTCTTGTCCCAGAAGTGGGGAGACTGCCAGGCTTGAGGGGCTGGAAGGACTCGCGCCTGGAACACAAGCGGTTCTCACCAGGGTTCCTCTGGGTGCAGTACAGACTCTCCTTCGCAGCAGACTTCACTGTCCAGCTTCGCTCCACAAAAAACTTCTGTCCCAGGGGGTGGCACAGCCAACGCAACGAGTCAGGAATGGCACTCCGCTCTGAGCTGCACAGGCTTTGAGCCTGGCTTAGAAAGTAGCTCTGGGAAAAGGAGAGGCTAACACTGAGAACAGCATCCAGGGAAGACACACACCACCCAGGACAAAGGTCATATCGTAATTACGGCTCGCACCATAATTGCAGGCCATATTGTAATTGTGGTGCTAGCAGATGCCCCAAGCTACGGCAACGCCAGCTTATAGGCCTCCTCAGAGCTCTGCTTGGAAGTGTGATGAGAGAGGAGATGACAACTCACCGCTAGAAAGCCCAGCTTGCCACCACAACGGGTTTTCAAGCCAACTGCAGCCGTCAGGTGGATTTCTGCCATTGTGCTGGGTGGGATCTTTTCTTCTGCACACTCAGCCAGATTCACAGCACACAGGGCCATGTGTAAGCCAGAGTACGCTGAGCTGGAGGGAAGTTTACCTGTACCACAAGGTAAAGGAGGGCATCAAATGTTAATGTAGTACCAGCTACTAAACACTACCTTGATTTTCGGGGCTACTACCCTAAAAAGAGAAGAACCTGTTGACATGAGAAGTTTACAACATTGTACGCCTACTTTGTATTCAAGCAACAAAACAACCATAACCAAGACTTCCCTCCACAGATACTGAGGTTGGTATCCACAGCTTTGCTTCTGCAAGAAAGCCCTGAATAGCTAAGCCAGTTAGGATAAAATAATCAGCAAATTTTGTCTTGCTGTATTCGTCACTATCTTAAAACTGCACTCCTTTGCAGTCCACACTTGTACCTACACAGATCATGTTGAAGACAAGTACTTATCCCTGGTGGCATGGCTGCCACTCACTCAGCACGATTAGGAAGAGGGAAGTTTAGCTTGGATTTCTGATGTGCTCAGAGCCTATTAACACTGCAAATTAGTTCGCATGGAAACGACAATAACAACCATTGACAAGGAACATGTGAGCGCTTCCTTAGTACATGTGCGCACACCCAGGTTTTCAAAGCATGTCAACACCAACTGGCAATCTCTGCTCTACACAGCTTTGGAAATTTAAGTTTTTCCAGCGATTAATCCCAGCCACTGCCTCCACATCGTGTTCTTAAGTGATGGGGATAAAAGACAACCTTAACAGATGCAAAAAGCAACTGGACTCAATCAACTGCTGCTTGGGAAAGGCTCTCGGCCACCTCTGCAGACTCAGGAACACATAACTGGAGACACTGCTGTTGCTTCAGCTCTTCTTACAGAGCTCTTCTATTGCATGAACCTGTCATATTTTAGTAAGTGGCTCCTGAAATTTGTCAGGGTAATTTCCAACAGCAGGCCTCCCAAAGGAGGAAGGCTGTAGTGCTCTCTCTGTAACCCCCAGGAACAGCTCTGAGCCTCCTCATTTAGCAAAGAAAGGACAGCAGATCTGTCACCTCTGCTCCCACCTGTTATGTGGAGTTGATGGAGCTTGTGATATGCTAGAGCCGCATCCCTAGCGCTGGTCTTGGCCTCGTCCTCGAAGCCTTCAGTAGCCTCCCTTGCCCTCCACTGATGAGAGGTCCTCTTCAGCAGCCATCGCACCAGCGCCAGCTTCTGCAGGCTATAGCGGATCACGTTCCAGGACAGGCTGCAGGCCAAGTCCAGACGGGAAGCTGGCAGTGCTCGGCCGAGTACCGACAGGCAAGTCTGCAGGTTTGACGCAGCTGCAGCAAAATCTCCCTGCAAATAACACGACAAAAGGTTCAACAGCTAAAAGCACCATCAGAGACACTCGGGGACCTCGCTGGCATCAGGAGAAAGAGAAGCTGATGTGTAAGCTAGGACAAGCTGTTTAGCTGAGGGAAGTCAACACAGTCCCAATAAACATGAGGGCAATATATACCAGCTTCAAATTTGGCCCTACACGTATCTTTCCACACATGGCTCTGCCCCTGCACTGCCTGTGAGACACATTTGCACTAGGTGAAAGGAGGTTCCTGCTTTCTCAAACAACATGGAAGTTTCAGGGTCCCAGTATCAAAAGCCAAATGTTGCATGAACAATGGAGAAGACTTCCAAGAGGCTGAAGGACAGAAGACAGAGCAGAGGCCAGATTCTGAACAAAAACCAAGACCTTGCTGCCAAAGATAGATGAAAGATGCAGTAACAAGGAACGAGGGCAGAAGTCAGAAGCCTCTTCCAATGCTGATATCCATGCCTCACCAATTTAGGTTGAGGGAGGACAGCAATTCGCTCAAGACAACCTAGCACCACCTTCTCTGAAATCAGACAGGACAAGCCACTCAAGGAACACCGTGCTCTCTCAAGTGCCAAGATACTGCTTCACTAGACCACACTCATCCACACCCCCTCCTAGATGGTATTTTCAACGCAGAACAACAAGTTGACTTTACCCGTGCCAAATCCAGGTCTGCTTGCTTGCGATGCCTCCAGAATGTGACCGATGACCTTGAGTGCAGCCGTGTCACCGGCTCACCATGCACAAGGAGCTTTATGAACACGCTCAGTACAATCACTCCATTCACAAGCCACAGGATCAGCGTGGGCATCATCCAGCCAAACCAACCACCTGCATCTGCAATGGACATCCCAAAAGGAAAGCTAAAAGTTAATCTGGACACCGAAGGCCTGGCAACAGGATCAGCACAGGCCCAGAAGGAACGTCTTGCTGTGCTTGCCACATGTGGCTTCAACTTTTGCAAAGACTGCACTTTAATCAGGAAACACCTGTATCAACAGTGCGTTGTCCAACCTCCAAGCCACAACATTCCCCACTAAATGAGAGTAGTTATTTTTACAAGACAGCTTTACAAAAAACGGAGTCAGCACTTACTTTTCCTACTGTACTTTACATTCTGATTTTTCTATCAGATACACCCCATGGGTACTCAATACTTCAGTGTCATTTTACGGTCTTAATTAAGTTTACGAAGTGACACTGAGGAAGCATATTTACCAGTCAGGGAAATGACAGCACAGCTACAGAACTCGCTGCCCTCCCCTAAGCTGCTGTACTCTAAGCTATGAATACTACAGAGTAAGTGTATTGAAAAAGACAGTTGCAAGACCCTATAGAAAGTGTTTCTGAAGTAATTCACCTATTACTTTAGTATTAAGTTACAAAAATCAGCCAGTTATCTTAAAAATGAATATAAAGTGAACATGCCTCAAAGACTGGTGAGGACAGGAGGACGCCCCTTGCCATGAATTACTTTACAATCTCAAGAGCCCAGGCTGCTGGGCCACAAAGACGTGTCCTCTCTACCTCATCACACCGAGTGATGGCTGGTTTTGTGCAAGAAGGATGCTGGATGTGGATGTAAGCTAGAACAGTGACCAAGCCCTCCTCCCACACCCAGCTCTGCAGTTACTACCCCACCTCAACCATTAAACAAAGGTCATACAACTCCCTGAACACACAAACCCATTCTACTGAATGACACCAACAGTCCACTTAGATGATCTGCAGGCATTACAGCTGGAGATGGTCTTCATCAAGACCATGTAAGCCTGGCCACCTTCTCTGGTCCAAACAATTCTAGTTCACTACCTGACTCAATGGTCAGCATGTTCCTGCCAGAGCCGTGGTGTACCAGGCTGTCGGGCTCTGGGGTTCCTCGGGCGTCCAGAAGGGATGTCAGAGGATTGAAGGAAAGGCAAAGGAATGTGAGAGCACAGAGGAGTATTCGAGAGCGATCCACCATACCAAGGGCCACAGGAGGAGAGTCAGGCTCATCTTTAACCTTCAAAGGAATAGGAGTGGAGACAAAAGTAAGAGGACAAAAAAAAAATATAAAAAAATCATGGCATTCTGTAGAACAAAAATTGCTTATGCCAAGAGAGGAGTAGGGAAGAAGGAGAGCATATTTCAAAATTTACTTTTAAGATAAAGATCTGCAAGAACTGCAGTGAAGCCTTCCCTAGCTTAATAAGATAAGGCTGAAGTATTTGTGTGCCTTCACCTTCCTTCTGCTGCCAGTCATTTCAGTTATCATGAACTGGATTACTGGTTTAGGCTAGGATTAACCTTTGCTGCCCTTACTCTTTTTAAGGATCTCCCAGAAGATCCACTTCTGTGATATCCACAAAACAAACCTGTCAGACAAAGACAGCTAACAGCTTTCTGTTACTGTGGTTGGTTACGGTCTCATTAAACACAGTTGATGTCATCATCTGTTTCTAAGTTCGCCTGCTTTATTCACTGGACATATGTATGTCGGGAAAGCCATGGGCTATTTGCGTCATGAACATTCACTGTAAGTCCACAGTGACTCTACAGAGGCTGAAGGCTAAGTAGAGTTCTTCTAGCAGCTAAGGTACGGCTTAGATCATACAGCTCAGGAAGCAGTATCAATCATTTAAAAGATAAACCACACCCATGCACCTTCCTCGTCCTTAAAAAGGATCTCTGACACCTACACATCTGCTTGTCAGATGTCTGCTGGTTCCACTCTTGAGAATTAGGAGAATTTAGATTCTGGCCCTTATATATCCCTGAAGTAGATGCCTTGAAATCAACAAATGTCATTTTTTGACAAGTGTCAATTTACCTTTGCATCATCAAGGAGTGGGCTTCCCGGCTCTGAATCAATGGAATACGGAGAGAAGCCAGCCTGGGATCCCGAGTCAGAGGCTGGAGGAGACATCAGCAGCACGTTCTGGTTGAAGTCATCTATCTTCAGATCCACATCATTGTCAACCAGACTGCTGAGGTCAATGCCCTTCAACAACTCTGCAAAAATCAAGAGCGTTGTTACGTACCTGTTTCTTGATCCAGCATCCTGCCAGTGTTGCTCAGGTTGGCTCTGTCACCTGGAGTAACACTGGTCACTGTTGATGCAACATGCAGGTTATCTACCTCTGTCAAGGATAAGGAACTGCAAGAGGTATTATTCTGACTGCCTCCCACCCGCACCCACTGCACAGCCTCCACAACTTACTGTTTTTTTGATTAGCCAACTTCAGAACCATGTTCTCCTGCCTCAGTTTATGGTTGGCCTGCTGTAGGTACTTAATGTAATCAATGGCTTTTCTCAGGACTCCAGACTTGTGCATCTGCAAGGAATTAAGACGTAGAGAAAATGGCTAAATGGTTTATATGAAGAGTGTCAAAGGGTCACAGCTGCTTGTAGAGATTCCACAACCCTTTGTATCACGTGGTGATAAGAGAGAAAAGGGCGTAAAGGACCATTCAGCAGCCACAAAGAAACTAATAGTGGGGCATACTGTGGGCAAGATATCAGACTTTGAAAGACACCAAGGACCGGGAGCTCTAGGAGATTTTATAAAAGAGTACAATGGAAATAGATTAACATCCAAATTACAACAGAGTTCACATCTAAGTTTCAGCCAAAACAGTCCCTTGGAAGTACCATAGTTTTGAAATGAAGCATCTCTCTTCTGGGATGGAACAAGCTGCTGTCTGTTAACCATCATTCACTGTTTAATGCTGAAGTAAGTGCTTCTCTCACGCGGGCATCTCCATGAAAATACTCACTTGCAGCAGCAACAGACAACTTTAGCTTGTCAACACAAGCCCAAAGCACTATGAAGCCACTGCACATTACCAATGTTTTTAAAACGTAACCTTCCAATTCCACACAGCAATCGGTGATCTTCACTAGAGCACCTATTTGTACAGAGACCACGCAAGGTATCAGGAATAGTACTTCCTGCTCTGGCAGCATGAGATACAGTGAGCAGGACAACCCTGAACATACAGTGTGAGAAAGCCTCTAATATTTTAGCAAGCAGGAGATTTTAACAACTCTATATCTAAAGGAAATAAATTGGAAAGCTCTGTAAAGTCTTGTCCCTGCTGCAGTCACATGGAAAAGGAAATTTAAATTCCAGCAGAATTATGAAAACATCCACTTGGATATTCTACCCAGGAAACCTATATAAGTTAGACCTAGCATAAGCACAAACGCATAAGGTATAGCTTATTTTCAAGAAACAGTAGCATTAGCATAGCAAAATAAACATTTTACAGGTGATCCTTCCTGAATACAATTATCATGCTTTCTATCACACAAATGTCTCACCAGTCTTATCCCTACAGATGTGTACATAATACTAACAGTCACACATACCCAACTGCTTCATTTGGTAGAGCAAGAAGCACCTGAAGAAAAACTATTTATGACACTAGATTTGCTCTTATTCCACATCTTTACCTTGGCATCTGTCCCCATGACAAGGTCCTTCAGCTCAATGATCTTGTCATTTATGGATGACCGGTAACGCTTTTCAATGATGTTGTGAGTTGTTCTCCTCTCTCCTTCTTTAGGTGGTTCTGGTTGCTTGACACCCCCAGGAACTTGTTTGATAGGCACCTTTTCTTGTCCCACCATCACTGGCATTGTGGTCAAAATGGTCCCATTGCTCCCAACAAGGGTCTAAAAAGACCATGTGTAATAAGCATCATGAGCAATCAGGTAACGTTTGAGATGGTAAAAGAGAAAGAACTAAACAAAAGAAGAATCACAAAAGTTTGTACAGCTCAGAAAAGAAGATATATGCCAATTTCCTCTCATCTTCCTCAGACGGCAAGAGCACTGGCACAGCAGCATGGAAAAATGTGCCACTCTGCCTCCCGCACTGGTCACTACAGAGTAAGAACATCTCTTGTCCTCCAGGAGCATCAACACTGTTTGCCAATACCATGCTCTGCTCATCCACTAAACAGAGAAAAAAAACCAAGATGACTCCTTGATCCTACAGTCCTCACGCTCCAAGTGTCCAAACCTACCTTTTGTATGGACAAATAAAGTCATCAAACCAGCAACAGGCCACGTCACTTCCAAACTGGTAATGGCAATGTTAGAAGGAACCCAAATATAAAACCCCCAAACTTTAGCTGCAGCAGTGCAGTTGATCTGAACTCAAATAAGTGGATCCATAAGCTATAAAAGTGCCTTAAGATGAGAAACTAAGGCAATGAGTAATATACACCAGTGCGAAAACCTCAAACTTGGACAGACCACCTACACCAAACTAAAGCAGTATGTCCTCTGCAATACAAGATGATGAATCCCACCAGAACAGTTGCAGGACTTCTAGGACAGTTGAAGTCAAGAAAGTTTAGACTGCTTAAGCCACCAAAAGAAGGGTAAACATGTTCTCTAAAGTACAGCAAGGACCAGGGAAGTGGTTACGGAGAGGAAGAGTTATTTCTGTCAAAAGACAAACTAACATAAATAAGAATAAACTAGCCATGAGCAATTTCAGGAACAACTGTGACTCCAAAATAAGTCTTCTAATTGGGATATTAGAAATCAATTTCGTTTCAAGCTGGAATCAATTTCAAGCTGGAACTTGACAAATAAGTGAATTTAAGTCCTACACCTTTCCTTGACTAATTTCCACCAAATTTCAACATGTTCAAAATGCTTTACGGATTGTGTCTCAGACAAAATCACATAAGCCTCACCTCTGTATGAAAAATGTCACCTAAAAGCGAGCAGGTTAACTGAAGATTTAGCCTGGCTGCTGACAAGTTCATATGAAGCCTACTACCACACTATGCAAAAGTAGTCAAAGCTTAAATCCAGACTTAGAAAATTATCTCCCCCAGTAAATATCTGAACACAGATATCTGTTCACAATGTACAAGATCGTAATAAATGCGTCCCTGGGGGCATAAGTGTCTCAGAGTTGATAAGAAGTGAAGGCCATGAAGCACAGCCGCCATCTCCAACGATTATATTGAATCCTTACTGCAAATGCCCTCTGCAAAGTAGCTCAATTAGTTTTCATATTCAACATATTGCTATTAGACCCCACTGACAGGGGAAAAGAAAGTTATGCAGGTATTCTGAGAGAGTTAGCTTTTGGTATCAAGTATCTTCCAGAGGTTAAAAACTGCATGGAATTTTTAGGTCACGTTCCTCTCCTTGTAATACCAGAAAAAGGTAAACAAAAACGTGCCCTTGGTCTTTGCTTACTGGCCATGTGAGGCTGCCAAAAAAGTAAAATCTGTGTGTTTAGCCTTGGCAGAAACAGGGTATTAGTCACGCTGGACATGTCTAGAGCAGCCCTCAAAACCCCTCCTGTCTGCATCACTGCAGAATATTAAAGCCCAAGTCTCTTCCTTGCATTAAGGGAAAAGGATGACAGGGAGGAGAGGGAAGTAAGAACATCTACACAGTACCTGCAGAGCTGTGGTCTGAATGGGAGCAGTAAGTGTCGTCAGCGCTGGGTTCTGTACTGCAGCCATAACGGGATTACCATCTGCTTTCAGGGTTGTCAAGACAAGGGAGTCCGTTTTTATGATCTGAGGTTGGACCAGAACCTAGGTTGGAAACAGTTACAGGTGAAGGAGAGAGTAAGTACACATTACTCTGCTGATCTCAGTAGCTAGAGGATGACAGAGATGGAACTTTATATCTCAGTGGATGGCAAAAGAGCAAGGTATTTCTTTCACCTTGTGCCCTGCATCACCTGGACAGTTTTTGTCGGCCCCTGATGCAAACTCTGACCATGAGTTTACTCAGTCCAAGCACTGCTGGAGGGAAGGGTGCAGAGAAACCATCAGGACTTTGGTTTACAATCAATCACTAGTAGGAAAGGAGTAGGCAAAGACACAAAAGAGCTGATGGAAAAGCTCCCTTCCTCTCTCCAATTACACCTATAATTAGCTTTCTGCATTAACTGGTCAAGCGCTCAAGAGTCTAACATGGCTAGGACAACCTGCTTTTGCAAACACCTGCAGTAGCTTCCCCGCCCCCCCCCCCCCGCCTCCAATTTCACTGTATCATGAATATTAAGCACATCAAAACCAACTCTAAGTTATTTTACCATAGCACAGCTTGCTCTTATTTTTTTCAATTACAGAGAACCCTGTAGACGGCACAGTACAACTGAAACAAAACAACTTTGTCACATTGAGCCATATCATTATTGAGCTTTTTATCTAAGACAAAGACACACAAGACTTCTTACTCAGACTTATGTTTTAAAACACAAATCACACAGCACTGCAGCAGCAAAAAAGTCAAAGAAACTGTGGCAGGATTGGAAGAAAACATTGCAGTATCAGCCAACCTTTCTAAGACATGGTAGAGGTGGTGGATTTGCAACATAGGCAAAGGTCAAGCAAAACTTTAGTTATGCACGTGTTTTAGTGAAAATGGTTTCTGAACGTAGCCTGCTACTTGAGGTCACATCACAGCTCGCAGCAGGGACTTTTCACGCACGACTCGCATGAAGTAAAATGCTTCTGGAATGCAGGCTAGAAGTACCTCTCACACACAAAGAACGTTTGTGCAAAAGCAATCCTAGCCAGGACCACCAGCCCTACAAGCTTCACCACCTTTCCCCTGGCAAGCCAGGAGGACCAGACCCACAAAGCAATTTCTGCTGCTGCTGGATCCCTGTATCGTTCCGCAGTTTTACTTACTGGAACTTGCTGGACTTGTGGTGCAGCCACTGTCTGGACCGTGGCTGGTGTTAGTGTCTGGATGGTGCCGTTGGCAGCCTGAGTTAGCACTCGCTGGGCCTGCACAGTCTGCACCTGCTGCTGGATGGTAACCGGCTGAACCTGGGAGGATGTCACAAGGCTCTGGACTTGAGGCTGAAGAACTGAAAATCAGAAGAGATGTCAGAAGTAGTTCAGCAACACAGGCCTCCGTTCTGGAGCCTGCAAATGCTCCTAGCTTCACTCCTCTTCTTCCCAGAGCTTCTCAGTAGGCAGTGTTCATCTAACACATCCCACACGCTGGGAAGCTCCCAGCTCCTTCAATGCCTCCTGCAAGAGGACACTACACCTAGAATAGCAGCTTTCCAGAAGGCATGGAGGATCAGCTAAGAGCAAATAAAGTCAAAAACCTTTCGTCTGATAGCACAGGACTCATTACATAAGTGACATCACACAGTACATCCAACCAGCACTTGCCCACTCCTGCTGATCTTGGCGGACTCCGGGATCCTATTTATCATGTAAAGAACCAACACCTACTGAAGAGGACCAAGACAACTGGCATTCGCAAAGGAAGATCCAGGCATTGTTAAATAGCCCTACAAGCGTCTCTGCTCGATGCAAGCACAGCACTAGAGACCAGTAGCTAAAACCTGCCTTCATTTCAGGCTGCCGCACAGGACAGACTGGAGCTGCAGGGCTGGATCTGCCTACTGCACCCAGCAGCAGGAGGATGGGGTTGCTGACAACCTTTGTTTAGAGACGCTTTTCTCAAGCCTCCCAAGGGGCACAGGGGAGAAGGCCGTAACAGAGGAGAGCAGCAAGATGACCGCTACCGCAAGAGGTTACACAAAGAGACTCAAGATCTCGTTTACGACGGTTTCTCAGGTTCCCCCGATTCCAGAACCACAGAGGCAGAAGAAGGGACACACCACAAGCAGCGCTGCAAGAAAAGACTGTCAGGTTTGTCACGGCAGAGGACGCTTTTCGAGTCTGAATGTTGTTTATCCCAAGTGCACCCAGCCCACTGGTAGCCTGACCACCCCAACGCGTTACCTTGGAAACTGGTGGCCGCGTTCTGGTAGATCACTGGCTGCTGGATAATCCTGGTCTGGGGCGCAGAGCTGAACGTCGGTGTAATCATCACGGCCTGCTGCTGGAGCTGAGGCTGAGGCTGGAGCGGGGGCCGGGGCTGAAGGAGAGGGGCCGATCGTGGCGGGGCCGGAGGTGTTGCCTGCGTGGCTTTGATCGGCAGGCTCTGGAGCTGGGGGGAGGTGGCGGGCGGCGGGAAGGGCTGGAGCTGCACCTGGCTGTACGGCCGCTGTGGCTCCAGGCTCCCACCGCTGCTGCTGCTGCTGCTGCCGCTGCCCTGGAAGATGCTGCACAAGTGATCCGCAAACAGGTCTGGGAAGTCCCCTGCCTGGTTACTGACAAACTGCAGCATCTCTGCAAAACAGAAGAAAATGCATTCAATGCTATTTTACCGCCCATACACTTTAACACCTGCGGACTCAAATGATAGGCTGCCTGCACAGAAGGGATCTCTAGCTCCTTCAAAACCTCCAGAGAACACATCACACAAACCTAACATCTCCAGAGAGAAGCCAAGAGGTGGCCAGAGGTGGGGCATTGCTGCTGCTCTTCAGGGTGAAAGGCAGGGCTCTCCTCCAAGAGAAAACACTTTCCCAGACTACAGGATCCAGCCACAGACTGGAACTTCAAGCCACCTCCAATACATGTAAAATACTAGTCTAGGTCCATCACTGCTCCAACCTAACCCTTCCGGAAGGAAGGAACCAAGCACCTCCACAATTCCAGCACTAACCATTCTCACACCCAGCTTTTAGGGTACTATCCCTCCTGCTCCACCTAGTATCTGGAAAATTACAAAACAGGGTAAGAATTCATCTTAACTTTGTTTTACTTTCAAGCATACCAGAAATTGGGGAAAAAAAATCCTAAAGGAAAAAACACTTTAGTAGAACTGTGGCAGGAGAAATCCACGCATGTGTGTAAACCAAAGTAACTTTTTTTATTTATCTATCCCTTGCTTGTAATCACTGCTCAGCAGTTTCTTTCCATCGCACTTTCTTCGGGATTTTATCATCCCACAGCAAGAGGCTCCTACCACAATGCTTATAGCTCTCCTCCACAGTGGAAAAATTTCACAACTAAGAGATCATTGTTCATAAGCGAAGCTTTCTCTTCCCTCAATCTAATCCCATTTAATGCAGTTGTGCATCTTAAGCCACCTGAATGCTTCTCCTGATTTGTGGGTGCGCTGTGGCGTGAGGAGTCAGACATCCTTCTCCAGCCCAGGACCTGCCCACACTGTGCTGGCTCTTCCACAGCTTTCTGAAAGTCCTATTTATTTTTTGCTGGAAGTAGGAAAAAAAGGGAGACGATCCACAAACAAAATGGAGGGTTTATAACTAAGTAATAAATCAGGTTTAGAAAGTAGATTCCTGATTTGTAGGAAAAAAAATACAGCAGAAGGTTCCTTATACTAGGAGCTTTCTCACCCACCAATCTGAAGGATGCTGTTGCTGTGGCTTATCAAGGGAGTTCAAAAACACAAACTTTTCACTAAATGTTTCCATGGAAATTGTCCCAGGAATAAGAGGGCTATTAATTTGCTTCTCTGAAATGCCACCCACACGTCATCCAATTAATTTGTCTGACACTCCTGAGAGAGAGCAAAGGGATCATCCTCCAAGCTTCGTGCTCCCTCAACAAATGTTTTGCCAGATTTCTAGGCTACTACTACTCTTCCAACAGCCATCTCTCCACAACCTTACACACATTTAAGCACTGACCATGACTGCTGCTCTTAAGAACTTACGTCTATTGGATGGAGGACCTTGGGAGATGTGTCCTCCTGACCTATTTATAAGCCAACACTAAGTGAGGACGCATGGTTCCCCTGGTACGGATTGGCAGCTGCCCTCGGGGACCAGCTGGACAAAACGTTTGTCTCTGCTTTTAACTAGATGAATGAAAGGTTATTTTTTTTATGCAATGCCTCAGTAAACTTTCACAAAACATTACTGAAGCAAGGAGTGCTGTTTAAAGATTAACACTTCTGCATAACATCTAGATGGATATTAAGCAGTTTTTCACCCTCCAACCAGCTGCAGTGTAGACCATCCCAAACAACCCCCCAACATGATAAACTTGGTAATTCCACCTATGGACTTCTCAAACTCTTCATTTGATGGCACTGCTATTTCACTACCAGACAGCACTACTGCAAGTGGGAATAAACAGAAATCAGCTGAGATTTGCTCTGGAAGAGTAAATTCCAGTGTTAAGAGCCAAATTTCAAATACTGTGTTTTAAAGAACATTGTGTTCAACACAGCAGACTTAGTATCATACTAAAAAAAAATACTCTTGCTCTCACAAGCTAAATCACATCTTTATTGCAGACTTAACTTTGACTAAATGCAAAAAGTCTGAAGATTATTATTAATCAGATCACCATGGGATCAAACCCACTACTTTTAAAATGCTCAAGAACTTTCCTAGCAGCCACACAAGGAAAATAAAAAGGATGAACAACCACATTCCAAATCCCTCCCTTTTAAAACACCTTTGCCTACACAGGGAACAGAGTGAGTGTCTCCACTGACTATCAGAAAACTCAGGTGCTTTTGGAAGACAGCTCTCAGTGACAAACCCATCATCACCAGACCACCCGCACTCTGCACTGAAGAGGTTTGAGACTCTAACATAGAGATGTTACCGCAGAAAAACAGCCCAGCCCAAGGCTAAAAAGTGCTTCTGCCACTTTCACCAGCCCAGTGCCCAAATAGCTGGCAGAAAGGTGAGGGCTGGGCTTCAGATGCCTCTCCCTGGCAGGCTCAGCTCCCCTGCACCTTCCTGGAGATGCCGTGCTTTGAGAAACAGAAAGCAACGGAGGTCCCAACTTTGAGAGAAACAACCGCTCTGCCCCAAACATGCTTTGCACTCCCAACCCACTCAGACCTCGCTCTCCAGCAGCATCCTGCAGCAGGCGAAGGAACTCACACCAAGGCAGGAGGCAAAGCTAGGTGCCTTTGGCTCAGCACTGGGACCCCACCAACCTGGAGCACAACCCCGGTAAGGGCCAACACCCCAGAGCAGTCGGCACATCCGCCTGACTGACCAGCACCGTTCCTCCCTCACCCCAGAAAAGCAAAAGCTGTGCAGCAGGCAGTGAGGGACCTTCACCCTGAACGGGAGAGGAACACCAGGACCAGACAACAAGGCAATTTAAAAACCAAATCAAAATCCTTGCAGAATTTCAAACCCTGAGATAAATCCATGCCAGAGCACAGGAAAAAAAAAGCAGGTTTGTCATGTACTTCCCCACCCCTCCAGGAAAATCCACCCCGGGAGCCAGGGAGGAAGGTAAAGCTCCTTCTCCTAAGTTACTCATCACTCTGAATCACACCTCCCTGGGCACGCCATGGTTCAGAGCTGGCTCTGGGTTCACGGGAATTTTTCTCAGTTTCCATACGGATCCTGAGAAGTTATTACGTGGTGCCTCAACTGGAGCAAACACCATCTCCCATTTACACTGACACCTTTATGAATAACAACTCATATTCTCAAAAGCTACATTTCTCTTTTATGTATGATAAAGAAAAAAAAAAAAAGGGTTATAAACTTTGTCCCTAGCCACACTGAAAATCAACTGCATTTATAAACTTAAAAGCTCTAGTTTAATTTTATCTCCCAGCAAACAGGGATGTTTTGGGCATCATTACCCACCCCAAAGCTGAGCTCTGTTTGGGATTTCAGCTGAGCAGGGCAGCTGAGCCAGGTCCCCATCTCCAGCCTATGGGAGAGCTCATAGAGAAACTACACTTTTAATGGGCTTTCAGGAGCTGTTTGGGAAACAGTAAATAAGACATCACACCTGGGCACTTTGCTTTGCTGCATTTCCCTAAGAATGGATTTCCTCATGGGTCTGAGTTCTTGGTGTCGATGCAGTGAAGTTTTAGGATGACACGGGAAAAAAATCAAACAAATAGAACCAAAACAAAACAAAAAAAAAACCCCAAACACAAGCAGCACCCAGGAAAATTTAAGCAGTTACACCTGTTTTGGTGGGGCAGGGCAAGGAGGCAGAGGCTCCTCTCATGGGCACTAGTGGTGGCACAGCTCTGGCTATCATTTCCCACCGACTTTAAGGGAGCCACGAGGAAACACGAGGGGAACCCGGGGAGCACTGTTTGCCCCACGGCTCCGAGGCGGAAGGAGCGAGGCGAGGCCACTAGCTTTTCCAGCTGGCCACGGGTGGGAGGAAGGGCTCGGGGCTACGGGGGCTCAGACGCCCACCCACGCGGCTTTTTGCCGCGACTGCCTCAACGCTCCTCCCGGCGTGGCCGAGCCCCACGAAAGCCGCCCAAAAGCGCTGCCCGGGCGGGGCCGGCCATCGGCGGGGAGACACGCGTGGCCGCTCGCCCCAGCGAGACGCTCCCTGCATCCCCCTCGTGCCGCGATCCGCCCGGGACGGAGGATTCCCCACCCGCCCCACGCCGCGGGGCCGCGGCGGTGCGGGCACCCTGCGCTCCAGCTCGGGGCAGGGGAGCACCCCGCGCAGCGAGCTCCAACAACCACCACACCCACGCACCCTACCCCCCCGGACGGCACCGGCCGCCCCCGGCCCGCGAGGGAGCACAAAACCCGCCCCACCCCCCGCGGGGGAGCCCCCCCCCCCCCCCTTCCCCCCCCCCCCCCCCCCCCCCCCCCCCCCCCCCCCCC
>WUAM01000359.1:31410390-31434692 GCA_024336885.1 Actenoides hombroni
AGGGTTTGGTGGCAACAGGGGGTCTGGGGCTGTAGTCTAAGGGATCACCCGTAAACTGGAAGAAGTCCCCTCTTCACAGTGGGACAAGCAGCACATCTGCTTCCCCAAGGGTCCTGGCTGAGCCTCCAACACCCCTGGCAGCTCAGAGGAAAGGGGCCATCCTGCAGTACCATCAGCAGAGTGCCTCTTCCATAGCACCTGCCACCCACCTATGACATCGTTTTCACCAGGCAGTTCTGTATTTTGATAACTGAAGAGCATCAACCAAGAAAAGGAAACACACAGAAAAGGAAACAAGGAGCCATTTCAGTAACCAGGCTTTATAAAATATTTTCAACGAACCTTTTTCTGAAAAGGAGCTACATAGGACTTCCTTTGTCCATCTTCTCTCTACTACTCGCTGGGAATAAATGGCAGGATGGGGTCTCCTGTTCTATTCTGGCCCTTTTCCTCTGCTGCATGCACCATATCTTCTCATTTCAGTCTCCAATGTGTGAAAGGGACACTGCCACACTTCCCAGACATCTGTCATTGACGGCATGAGTGGAAACCAAAGTGAAGGTGTGGCTGAAACTCCAGCATGCTACAGGAATTCCCACATTTGACACACTGCTGACAGGAGGTTTTCATTACTAAATCAACCTCCCCTGCCCAAGCCATGGAACCCCTCCTCCAACACGTGTGAGAAACACAAGTGTAGGTGAACCTGAAGAAAGTTCTTTTTTGACAAACTGGTTTTTACCAGAGGATTTTGTCTTCCATGTTCATGACTATCCAATTCAGGTAGCCACCACTGCTACCCTCTGACTGTATCCAAAACCCTTCCCAACAACCAAGAATTGAAGGTTTTTTTGTATGTGTAAAATCCAGAAATGAGAAGCAGCTTTAGCAGTGTAACAAGACCTCCTGTCCTCCTTCCCTCACCTCTGTGCAGACAAGCAAAGGCAATGGAGAGGAACTTCATTGGGTTGGATGGTCTCCACCCAGACAACTTGCACTCTGAGAGTCCCACCACAAAACAGTAATATCACACTGAGGGTAAGCACAAGGACAAGCTACTCCTCACAGATAACAAACATCTCCCCCACCACATACCCTGCACATGGCTGATGACAGTGTCCCACAATGGAGGAAGTCCCCACCCCAACAGGAAATCTCTGCCATGGCCACTTCCATCACTGCTACCTGTCTGAGGCGATGCAGCATGCTGAAAACAGGAAGGCCAAAGGAGGCAGTTTGAAAAATAAACCAATACTGTGTCAGGTTCCCGCCTTTTCCACAAGTAATCTGGGAGCAGCCCCTGCCTCCATCCCTGGAGAAGAGGAAGATTCAGTTCTCAGCAGGGGACTCTAAGGCCAAGAAGAACAAAACTTGGTAACTCCACTCATCAGTTTCCAAACGTACTTTGAAAGTGCTCGAGTCATCTTTGGCCTTCCATGACTTCACGGCACACTGGTGCTACTCAACATGCAGACAAAGGTTAAGCAATTGCTCATCCTCCAGGGAAATCACTACAGGGATCATTACTGCTTTGAAGTCACAGGCTGCCTGGCCTGCTCCTCTGTCATCAGACCACCTCTGCCAAATGGATGAGCGCAATCCCAGCACAGACACCCATCTTTCATCCCAAATGTCTCCTCATTTCCCAAATGTCTTCTAAAATTTTGGGATGATTAAGTCTTTCAGCCCAAAGTTAGTCTGGAAAAACAAGTTTTTACAATTATTTGCCTTCAGCTGGAACAAGGCAAAGAGCAGCAGATTAAGTATCCCTTCCACCTCTGTTATACCTACCACTCTCACATCACCTGTCAAAGGCATCTGCCCAGCAAAGGATACACAATGTCCTGATGTTTTATACATGTGGTCTTCTGTGCCAGGAGGCGATCCAGCAAGGTCTGAATGGTCCCTGACTGCACTGGCTCCACCTGGCAATGACTGCTCTGAAGCTGAGCAGTCAGAAGAAAGAAGGATTTCCAGACCAACAGGGAACTGTTGGGCTCGTTCCTTCATACCTCCCTCCCTCATCTCCACACAGAGCAATGAGACCTTCAGACTTTGATCTGGGGGAAAATCAAGGGGTGGACCAATATGATGACACAGTTTAAGCAGCTGCTGGCATCACTCCCTTTCTGATTTCACTGTACACCCCTCAAGGCAGTAGGCCAAGCTAGCAGCTGCAGGATTCCTCTTCATCTTGCTATAACCTCCTCAAAGGAAGTTTATGGCTCCCCATCAAAGGCTAAAGCAAACCCCCACGGATTCCCTTCCCATTTTCCTACCTGACAAAGGAGAAGGTGAAGAGCACGAGAAGTGGCCTCAGGCAGCTCTGCTAAGTTGGCTTCTGCTGCCTGCTGGAGAATCTGGCTAATTTCTTTTTGAGAAATAATATTGCTGCTCTGATGTCTCAAAAACTTGAACAAAGGAAAAAATTGAGGCATTAAACAGTGAAAGACACACAGACTCCAACAATGATTCATCTCCTGAAAAGACCTCTTCTATGAAATGGGATGCTGCAGCATCTTAACCACAGACCTAATTTTTATACCACTTCTAATAGAACCAGCACAAGTATCTGTGTTGACAGTGCTCTGATTTATAACCAGACTTATTTTGGTTTAGGTCAGGAAAGAACTAAAATAAATCAGGTAACCTTTTAGAAGTGAAATAATAACAAATATTCACAGACCCATCTTGTATTTGGAGGCGGAAGGTTCATGTTAATAACCCCTTCCTCTCATCCGCTGCCGTGAGTGTGTCACTCACTGTTTCTGCTGGGTAGGACCACATTCCCTCTCTTGCTCACAGGTCCCACGTACAGTGGGGTAGCAGACTGTGGTAACTCCCTGCCCTGAAAGTCAGGTCTGTTCAGTCAAAGATGGGGAGACAAACTCTGATGGCAAGCAGAGCTCCACTCTCCAGGGAGCCACAGCACGCTCCTTGACTGGCAGTGGCAGTTGCATGTTCTCTGTAGGTTTCCCCTCTTCCTCCCCAGGGGTCCTAGATGATATAAATAAATTCTGCAAACAGCAGAAGAACAGGACGTGCTCACTAACAGCAGTCAGTTTCTGCAGGGTGTGGAGGGGACTTGAAAGTATCATTATTATAGGGCACGAATATAGCGCCAGACAAAGCCACAGCAGTGGCTGAGATTGTGTGTGTGTGTAGGGGGTGAGTTCCAATAACCGACCCACACGCACTGTACCAGCATACTGGAAAAAAAGGAGAACAGCCTGACTGCCCTTCCCCTGCTCACCAAAGTCACCAGCCTGAGGACTTCTGGCTGCAGAAAGGACTTCTGGCCCCCACTGAGTAGCGTGAAGAGCAAGAATCGGTGCCAGGGCTGTGAAGCAACATGCAGAGCTGGGAGAGAAGGAGAAGCCAATCAAAGACAGCTTTAAAATCAGCCAAGTGACAGGCTGGACCCGGATAAGGACAGTTTTCAATACTGATCCCAAGTTTTCTCTTCTGGACCCCACACTGTGACACACTAAGGGGATATTGTGCTCTGTTCTTACTTGCTTTTTAATCTGTCACTCTCTGGGCAAGAGTTTAGTCGTGAGGAAAAAAGCTTAATAGCTCTTTAAAGCAGAAAATACGTTTTGTCCATCTTTGTGCTGGTACAGGAAGAGAAATCTTCTCCTGGGGTGCATGTTGTAAGATGGTAAGGGTGTATCTTTAGCCCAGGATTTTAAAAATAATACCCTCTGGCTTCAATATGAGGACAAGTTTCCTGACCATGGGTTTTATTTAGGTGCAGAATACCCTCTGGGGAATGAAGAAAGCCCTGCAACATAAGCTGCACAAACGGAGCCTGGATCTGCATCAGAGAGCGTACCACGGGGACCAGCTGGGCTGACGGCAGCAATGCAAACAATCAGTAGAGAAAATGTTCTTAATAAGGAACATATATGATAAATGGAGGTAGGGCCCAAGGTTGCCATCTGTGACAACTTTAGCAGTGAGAGACTTTATGCTAAGTGTTATTACCGTGTATTTATTGCAGGTTAGGAGCATGGGATGGACAACTACAACAGGTCAGCCAATACAGCTTGTTATACCATGGCAACTCTCCAGAGTTTCAGAAAGGTCTCTTTTCCACAGCAGTCACGTAACCTCCCTATTGCCACTACAAGAAACTTTTATATGGCAAAACAATGCTAACAAATAACGTAAAATGTTTGGGGGGTATCTTCTAGCTGGTGGAAATGAGACAGTGCAAGCACTGCACACCAAACCTGTTTGGCACATCTGGAAAAATCTCTGGACCAAGAGAAAGCCTCAAATGAAGCAACTCCTAGAGGCAGAGTCCAGGCCACAGTCTGCAGTGTACTTGCATCTTTCAGTCAAACACAGCTATGACCCTCATTCTGCTCGGAATAAGGAAACTCCTGTTATTGCTGTTGTCAACTTCTGCACCACAGCAAGAATTGAGGCAGCCAAAGTGACAGGTTTAGCTGCTGCTGAAGCAGCATTTCATTAGCTTAATCCCAAATCAGCGGAACCTCCCCATAACATGCCACCTGTTTTGGTGTGGTTTTTTTTAACCCAGCCTTTTAATAGCCTCCCTTCAGCTACTGGTTGTCATTCATCTGCAGTATTACATCTGCATTCAACCACTTCCTCTCTCCCACCAGTGCCCCTTTTGTCTGATGTTCATTCACACCATTCCCTTCTCTCTTAGTGTTTAAATGAGTGAATTGAACAGGTCAGGGTACAGAGAATTTTCGGTCTGTTTTAAGATCAGAGCCAGCACCTGGACTTTGTGGCAGGAGACTGACAATAAACAGAAGGGTCTATTCTCCCCCTGACTGTACAGCGCTGTGGTATTATGTTACATTGCTAACACGGTATACATTAGGTCTGACACAGACTCCAGAAACCAAGGTCTACATTTACCTCTGGAAATCTAGAATTTCCAGCTTCCATTCCCTCTGGCTGTCTAGTATTCTGTTCTCCCTTCCCCTCTCTCAGGGCCAAACTGTAACCAATGCTGTCCACGTGGAAGACACATCATATTCAGAGCCTTCCTCTCCTGTATTTATGGTCCAAAGGTTTGCTACAATTGGTCTGGAAGAGAGAGACTATTCCAACGCTCCTTCCTAAACCTTTCACTCTTTCCATACTGGGGAGTGGGGAATAACTTTTTTCCTTCTGGAAAGCATCTTGGTGTCCACAGGGCTCACACCTGCAGGGGATCCAGGCATTGTGAATCCATTCCACAAAGCACATGATTAGGCATACAAATAATTTTTCTTACTGGGCATAAGTCATTAAGCATCTGCTCCAGGGCACTACTGGATGGAGATCAAAGAGCTCAAAATCACTGCCGGAGGGAAACTCAGGAGAAGAAAGAGCAGAAAGACTTTACCAACATCCTGGTTCTTCACATAAAGGTATTCCACTAAGGTTTCCAGGCAGGCAACCACAGCTTGGGAGAGCAGCAAGTCTTTCTGGAATACCAAGAAGGGGAGAAAAAAGAAGAAAGGAAAAAAAAAAAAACCAAACAAAAAAAACCAGTCAACAGCTATTGCAAGAGGAAAATTCATAAAGTGGCAGGATCTGAAGAGCATGCAGTACAGGGAAAAAAACATCCTTCATCTCCTTCACAGGATGCAACGTGGTGCAAATTATCTGTCACATCAAGGAGCCAGACAAAGGCATGACTACTTATTCTGACACTAAAAAAAATTAAGTAGCAGCCTCCAAAGAATAAACATAGGAGCCTAACATTGCTTGACAGAGTCAAATATAAACTGATGTACTACCCCACAAAACACCTTGCCAAGGACATTGGGGAGGGACTGGCATTTGCTACACTGTTCCCACCTCTGTCCCTATGGGTGTGGTGTCCCTGCAGAGCAGGAGATGGGAAAACAGAGATCAGATTGTCATCAGTACACTGAATTTCAGCTATCCAGTTCAGCAGCAGGGAGTACTGCATAGCTTGATTTACCTTCCTTCTCACTGCGCCGTGCTGCAGCAAGAGCATTTTCCCTCCTTCTCCTCACATGTCTGTAAGGGGTGGAAAATGCAGGGAAAAATAATAATAAAAAAAAAAAAAGCAGCCCCTTAGGTTCTGCAGCAGGGTGGTTTTTCCTCAGGTTAGCGCACCTGCTTGAAGCCCAACACTAGTTTTGTTCCAAGAGTCGTATTTTATATACCTGCAACTGGATGTGCACCAAAAGGTTCTGCAGGCTGACAACAAGCAAGAAGATCTGCTGCATGGCAAGGGGGTGCAAGGCAGCATCCTGCGGTGATGATGGCTGTGGCCACGTAGCACCTTGGGCTGTGTTTTGGTCAACGATCACCAGCAGAGAGGAGGAGAAGTTCTGTTGCAGGACAGTTCTCAGGAACTGCATGATGCTCACTAGACAGGGAGACGCTTATTACTGTGTGTCAGTGTTTTTCTCTCCCCTGCCCTGTGTGTTAGTGCCTGTGCAATAGCATGAGAGAGAGTGAGAAGAGAAAATTTAGGCGTAAGGGCTCACCAGAGTTGCCCAGCAGCTGCTGACAGCTACAGACTGGAATGGCAACATAAATTCCCTTGTTTGTCTCCTCTTGGTGAGACACGACCCCAGTTCACGCTCAGTTCCAGATGTCATTACCAACCTCCAAGAAAGATTTGTCCAAAACCAGCAGAACTCCAGACTTTTGCCTTTTTTTCACCACCAGTTATGTAATCCCAAAGCCAAATGGACCAAAGCTTCCAGATTCCCACCAGCACCTCCATCATCCCATTCCACAGTCACCAGTTCTCCATTGTTGCCTGTAACATGGTACTAGCGTGTGCTTCCAGTCAAATCCTTGCAAGAAATGCAAAGTACCTAACAGCAGGACTGGCTTCTTCTTCCTGAAGATGACTGCATTCAGGACTTCTGTTAGGTCTAGAGAGAGTGTCTGGTGAACCTAGAGGAGAATGAAATCAAAAAAACAGTGCTGGTTTGGACCAGGGAAAAAACTTCCTTACATACTTCCAGTCCTTAGACACTACCCCATGACAACCATTGAAAAACAAGGAAACAGCAACACGGTTTCAGGAGTCTAACCCAGAAGGGAGTCACATCAGTCACCAGCGCCGCACAGTTTCCAAACCACAGTGCAACTCATTTGCTGGTTTCACTCTCACTTCTCCCTGCAGCCCCTCTGGCACATGGCTGTCAGACTGCCAAGCACATGGAGTAGAGGACCAGGCACCATCAAACACGGCTGTACCCTAGCCACACAGATAGTCACCAAGACTGAGGAGCCAGGCAGTCAAAAGCCAGTAGTAACAAGAATGTGTCCCTGCCTGCTGGAGCTGGGAAGCCTGCAAAGACCCCAGGGCTAGAAGCTATGGCACGGGTGAAGGAGGCAGAGGAGGTCAGGGACTTGGGAGCTAGGTGAAAGAGAGGTGGGCTTTAAAGGGCAGTCTGCAATACACTGTTTCCCTCACAGAGCAGCTGTCCAGCAGCAATGGCGTGAGGCATCACAGAGACCCAGAAGGGTTCCAGTTTTTCAGTACGTCAGAGAAGTGGCAGGGGAGGGCACGCGTAAGGACCACAGGTCTGATTCCTTCACACTGTGTTCTGAAGAGAGAAATGTTCAACAGGAGAGCTAGGAATATCTCCTGCAACAGGGTAACGGTGGTTATTTTGTCTAAGAACCAACAAGCCAAAGTCTTCAATAGTCTACCATTCATGTCCCATGTTTATCCACAGGCTTCTACTAAAGCCAGTAGCAGTAACATAGCTAAGATGCAAGCTTGCTATGGCCAGGCAAGTCCTCACTGTTAACATCAGCCTGAGATGTTACGGCCATTTCTCAGAGCCGTTGTTCCTCTCTAAAAAACTGAAGGCTCAGGGAGTCGGCCTGGCATCAGATCACATTCACAGCTACAAAGGCTCTCTTACAAGGGCCTTTAGGATGCTTTGTGCAGCTTCTGCTGTACTGAGCTGCAGAAGGCAGCAAGAGAAGTGACCCTTCCTCTTATCCCCTTTCCTTCCTCCTCAGCAGCAGATTAGAAACACTGCAACTTAGAAATGCTGAAGATTAGAAACACTGAAGCAGCCCTGAACCACTTCCATTTGCCACCTGCATCTGTAGTTTCTTTCCCCATCTCTGGTGCAAGAAGGGTTCCAGATTGCTTATCACAGAACATTAAGCCAGCAAGGTACCGATGAAGGCAAACAAGAGGTGTATAAGCCACTAAATGACCGTGCTTCAAAGATCAGTATGAGCTGATAGAGTCACTCACAGAAGATGAAGCTTGCCACTTACCTACTAGAATTGAATTTGAGACTGGCACAACACTGGCCACCCAGACACAGCCCTGACTGGGAGACAGAGAAGGTAGGTTGTGATCAGCAGTTAATAGAGCAGGGACAGCTGGTCCTGCTATGCATTCACACAGCTGACAGTCCATACAAGCCCCATGCTGTAAGAGCTAAACAGAGGCAGCACATCTGTGAAAAAACAGGTGCGGGCTTGGTCTGGGTTGGCCTTTTAGGAGACTTCTTCCCTCAGCATGAGAAAACCAACCTTTGCCTCTCTGTGCAGATGCACGTGTGCCCTTAATGTGATTTTATCATCTGTGAATAGGTGCACTGACTCCCAAAGAACACACTCTGCTGGGCACAACTGCAAGAGCAGAGCTCACAGCTCATGACATGCCATTTAACTCCATATCAAGAGAGGGAGCTACTTCTGGGGAAGGTATCTCCCAGGTAGATACTTCAAAGGGAAATGTTATCCCCTTGTGTTGGCATTAGAAAGTGCTTCCCTTGAAGCTGTAATTCCAGTATCAGGCAACAACTCCACCTTAGCTCTCTTGTTGGACTGCAAAGTATCAAATACAATTACAGATGCCCACAATCTTAACAGCCTGCTAACTCTGAACACTTACTTGCCAATAATAGGCTTGGATTTTGACTTTTCCACTACTGATCATTTTAGTATCAAAAAAGCAGTTTGCAACATAAGAACTGCATCTCCCACACCCAGCCTTCCCTTGAGAAAGGCCTGATGATGCATTTTGCTCTGTCCTGAAGAGGAAAGTGTTTTGGATCGGGAGAGCTGGATATGTACTTTTCTCCCCCAAGACTTTTGTCCTTCTCAACTCTCCGATGATTCAGGTCTCAGCCTTCAGCACCAGGCAAGCTTCCAGTCCTACTGAAGAAGTGCATCAGGGAACAACTTGTGGACAATAACAAAGGAGCAACCAAGGCAAGCAGATTCCAGGCCAAAGCAAACCAAATTCCTCTACTAATGAACAATTTTTTACATTATTTATTTATTTAAGGTTTAGCCATTCCCTGGATCTGAACACCAGAGTCATTCTGACCTCAGTATTGTAGCGATGCTGATGAAGTAAGAGGGACGCAACCAACAACCATCCAGAGCACAGCAAGGCATCCTCAGACGACAGGGAAGCACGTTCCGAGGGAGAAGACCGCAACCAGGTGCCCTCCAAAACCTTCTGCAGGAGCTCTAGCAAGGACACATTGGAGAGCAGCACAGCCACTGCTGTGTGGAGAGAAACGTAATCAGAGAAGCCGATGGGATGGCACAGGTTAAACCAGCTTGAGAAGCAGAAGAGAAGTGCAGAGCACACCCCTGCTGCAGTGAGGCTGCTCATCAGAGTAAGGCAGCCCAGTTACACTGGTATTCATCTCCCACACCACAAGCAACCGCTCGGCCAGCTAATAAAATGACTGGCCTTCAGCTACCACAGCTTGAAGGCTGTTTAGAGCTGTTGTCTATTATTGTTTAATTTTCTGAACCATGGCAATACCAGGACATTTCAAACAAGGCACCAAAGTCCCACTGCTGTGTTTTACGAACAAGAAAAATACAGTGGTTCTGCCTCTCAGCAGCCAATTCCTCAGTCATCAGAAGGCAGCAAAAATAAACCAAACCAAAATCCTCAACCTAAAAAACCCTCATCCCAAATACAAAATGGTCTTTGTTGACTGTAATGCCGTGTCTGGAAAATTCCACCTTACCTGCTGAGACAGTTAGAATACCAAACTACAACCTTACTGAGTTTAACTCAGCAATCAATACAATCTTGCCTCACCTCTCTGTTGACTACAAGGTGTTGTCTGATGAAGGCTCCAGTACAGAAAATTCAAGGATGGTTGCAGGAGGTCAGTGTCTCTTGGCCTGCATTTCCCACAGAGATTACTGACTGGAAACAAAAGAATGTACATAACACAGACACTAACAGAACAGGGCACCTCAGCACAAGAAAGTCATTTAGTGGGGAGAGAATTCGGATGTAAGTGACACAGCTTGAAGTGAAAATAGACAGAGCATGGTACAAATAAAGCAACAGGCATAGGATGATAATGGGGAGGGGGTAATAAAAAAGAGTATGCTAAAGAGCATCCAACCACATTGGGCAGTAATGAATCCAAGAGCAACAGACTATAAGTTTCCGCAGAATTAATTTGATCCTAATCAACCATAAATGGTCAAATCCCTGTCTCACATAGCGACAGACTGGGGAATGGCATGGAGAGCTGTGTTCTCCACTCTCACCAACTCTGCTTACGCTAAGAATAAACATACCATATTTGTCCTAAGCACCAAACACTTAGGAACAATGTTTAGCAAGAGTTTGGAAGGGAAATCCAGGACTGCAGGGCTCAGCAAAACTGTCACAGGAAATCTTTTGAAAAGCTTAAAGTCTAAGTAAAGCAATTCTCAGAAAATATGCATCAACACACCTCCCCACACCCCTTCCACCTACAAGCTGGTTTCACCTAGCCTCATCAGAGGAGAGTGCCCTGCACTCCCACTCCTGAAGAACACAGCCTGGGGAGCCAAGCAGGGAATGAAGAGCATGCCTGGGGCAGGGAAAAAGTTGTGCAGAAAAATACAGAGCAGAAAGCGAGAAGCTTGTGAGTTCTGGGAGCAGCTGACCTGTGCTCTGAAGTCACAGCAGCTAAAAAGGACTGGTATAAAGAAGATATGCTTCTTCCACGCTCCCAGTTCCCTTGGCTAATGAATGTCTAAGATACACTGCTTCGTTACAAGGGCAACACAGGCAGACTTGAGACATGCAACATTTCAGACTGAAGGGGACAGTCCTTCAAAGTGTGCTGGAGAGATCAATTTGTCAGAACAGAGAAGAGATGAGAGGATAGATCAGCTGAACTTCCCTCTAGTATCTACTCTTTTTTCAGAGTCTGCATGAACCTCCACTAGCCAAGTAAGAAGGGAGTCACTGAGTATGTCACTGAGTAAGGATCACCAGACAAAAGAGCAGACCACAGTATGGTATGTAAACAAACACAGCCCTGTCTTCTATGTCTCTGGGGTAGAGTGGGCAAGTCCTGCAGCTGGTTAGGACCCATATACTCTGGACTCATCACATTCTGTGGAGAGCCCAGGTTCACCAGGCTGCTGGTTCCTGCTGGTTGGTTCACAGGACAGCCCGTGGCCCGAACCCCACAGCAGTGTGTTAGCAAGTGTGGACAAGGAAGGATGCTTCAGGATGCACGTAAGTGATACTGTCATGTACCAAGTAAACAAGAGTCACAGACCCTGAAAACAGCTCACAGCCAGGAGAATACTTTGGCCACCTTGTGAGGTTTCAGACAACAAATGTATTGTAAAAGCAAGAGGCAGAGAACCTGGGTTTTGTTGACTGAACTGGCAACCAAGGGCTCTTTACAATGCTCTGGCTTTGAAAGTATCTCAAAGCAACTGTAACTGTAAGGCATGGTACACCTTCTCTCAAAGGACAAAGAGACAACCCCTAATCATCTTCTGGAACAATTAATAAACACAGACCTAAGGCCCCTGGGAGAAGACGAATGCACAGACTCACCCTGGTGAAGCAGCTTGAAGTCTGTGCTGTCCAGCTCCCTCAGACCCTTGCTCCGCAGCTGCACCAGGAAAAGGAGGTTCAGCAAAACAGGCAGGTTCCTATTACCTAAGAAGGGCGCAGACAGCTTAGCTTGTCAGTGAGCTCGGAACTGTTGGACCTTAAAGCATGTCAAGAATTGTTAATTGTCCAGCTCAGAAATGAGAGAGGGCTAGGGGAGGAAGTATTCCCCCTTTACACACACACACACATACACACACACATACAGACAGCGTCCCAATTTCATTCTCATCTCTACAGTCCCCTCTGGATCATGCCCCCCTTCTGCCACTGTGCAGTGGCCTGAGTTACACCATTTTAGGAACAACCAGAAAGGAGGGGGGAAAAAAGAGGCTAGGGTCATTTACACCCTTAGTGAACCATGTAAGGGGCATGGCCGTCACACAATCAGGCTGATGCCTCTAACAAACTAAAAGCCACCAGCCCATTCTAGATTGCCCTCTTCCCAGCTACTTGACCATCACTGGCAGCCCATGCTTTGACAGCAGCCCAGCACCTCAGAGCACTCAGCTGCGCAGCATTAGTTCTCCTCTACCTTGTGAGGCTGGAAAATGTTTCCATTCTGACCCAAAGGGCAGAGCACAGACAGTAGAAGTGAGAGCCCCACACAGCAGGTCTGTACGTGAGGAGGATGGAGCTGCTCAGATCACCAACTCCACAGGGCAACTCCCTCCCCAGTATATTCACTATTCTGCAGCACTGTAAAGAGGTGAAGATTTTGTATTGTATATAGCCATACCTACAGCAAGCAACTATCACCTCCAGAAAACACCTTCACAAAGGCTCAGGAGTTTTCAGTTTTGAGGAGGAAACACTTACGGGTGTCTTTAGTGTTAACATATTCTTGATAGAGTCCCACTGTTAGGCCTTATTCTTGTCTAAGAGCAGGATACTGTTTGAACAAGGATGCAGATCCTCTGGACTTATCTTCCCCAAACCTCACAAAGAGCTGCCCATGTGCTGTGTGACAAGGAAGCTGTGCTTCTGGAGTACAGCTGGTGTTTGATTTTCTGGATGGGGCTGCCAGAAACTTGGTTAATGAGTTCAAGATTCAGTATGAAGAGAAGATGGGGATATTAGTGCCAACAGAATGGCTTGAATCTTGCAAAATCCCCTTTAGCCGAGTGTTCTGTCTCCCAGGACACCAGCAGTTTGGAGGAATAGGTCCGATTCCCATAATAGGTGGACAGTCTGCCCCCCTGCAGCCCCTGGGACCCTTAGATCAGCAGCAGAGGGACACCGCAAGTCCAAATATGCACAATTTCAAACAAAATCAGATCTAGCAGATGCCAAGGTTGCTTTCTTAATCCATAATCTTGCAACCTCATGCTCTACCGTGCTCCTGCTTTCAAGTGTCACCTCTTCTCCAGCATACTGACTTTGCTTGAGGGAAGGCAAAACCACTTTCTCTCTTGTTGCTTCCATCCCAACGGCTGCACCGCAGAACACTCCAAACAGGGCAAGGCTGTTACAAGTGTCAATGGCCCCCTCAGGAACAAGTGAAAGTTGTGCTGTGCCCCTATCCCAGGGGAGGAAAGGACATCGAAATACTGCTCCCTCTTTCAGTTCAAGCTCACAGGATGTTTTGCACAGCACTGTTCACAATGGGACAACAGTCCCAACACCACAGCCAGGGCTAATAAGGAAAAGAGGGATTTCCCCCGTCACAACCCTGCTATATCTTTGAGAGATTTAATAGAATTCCAAGATCTGGTGATAGCACTGTTCCTGTTTGGGAATCAATATCATGAATGATTCAAACAATCTCTGCTTCTGGTCCCTGGCCGCTGGGAACTGACTGCACTCAGACACACCAAGCTGTTTTGCACAGAGAAGAGGCAAAAAAGGAGGATGTCTCTTAGTCACCAGTTGAGCCCCTGTTCAAGCTGGAAGATTTAGCAGCACAGCTCTCCATGTGAACACTTAAAACAGTATAAGAGAACCTTGCTTTGGTTTAACAATCACAGTTGGAAGACAGACCAACCTAAGTTAGGAAAAGACTCACTTCAAAACAAGAATCTCTGGAAAAGGAAACTAAATCAGTACAGTTCTGTCTGTAAATTGTGTCATGCAGATAAGTCCTGAACTGACATCAGCAGTTCAAAAAGACTTATCCTAGACTGCGTCTCTTCAGCCATCTACCCTGCTAGCTGATCTTACAACAAGACCAAGTCACAGAGGGGAGTCACCTTGCAAGGAGGCCAAGGTGTTCTCTACCAGCAGCTGCTGCAGAATTTGTAGGAACTGACTCCGGAGGAGGTCACAAACAAGGACATCCTCATTTCGTTCCAGGAAGGTCCTTAGAGTCATCACCACCTTCCAAGCCACCTCCACAGAGCTTGAGCAGACCAAGTCCTGCAAGGGAACAAGCACACATATTACCTTTCTGCCCTGATGAGGCAGAAGTCACTGCTATTTAATACCATTATGCTAAGCTGGTGCCTTGGGAAACAGCCTAATAAAGCACCATTCAGATAAGTATGTCCTGGTTAAATAGAGAACTGGATAAAGCAGACGGACTCTCACCTGACAGACACCTCTGAGTAATATCCCCTTTAAAGAATGTATTTGGCTATGTATCTCCCATGCAGCACACAAGTGTAGGGGTAACATACATTTAAGGTCAAGGTTTTAGACAGGTGAAGTCCTAAAGCCAGGGCCCTCTTTCCAACAGCACAGAGCCTCTATTCCCTTGTTGTTTTGAAAAACCTGGTTGCATATTAAAGATGCTTACCTAAAATCAAGCTTATGAGTCAGACCATAGCTACTCATTTTCAAAATACTGGCAGTCTTGTATCTGCAGTAGCAACCTAACAGTTAAGCTGCATGAAACGTACATAAACCAGACAAGCAACCGCTCAGTCACGGAAAATGGAAGAGTCGTGTACACAGCATTCAGCCCACGAGCCTGCTTCTTGACTACAGACCTCTGTCTGGAGTCTCGGAGCTGAATCTCACAGCCAGTAGCCTTAATTTGGGCATATTTTTGCTATTAAGGAGTTTAACATGAAATTCACCTGCACAGCACGTACAGATGCAGTTCCATAAAGACCAGGCAGAAAAAGCCTGGTAGTGCTGACATAATGTGATCGTCTCAACATGTATTATGGCAGTACTACTTTTCCTCTCCTCCCCCAGTAGCCCTGACTACTGCATTGCAAATTCTACAGCAGAAAGAGGTAAACAGAAAACTGGTCTCAGCAACCAGGTGTACAGCCTCCTAGGACAGACTACATCCTTTTCCAGCTGCCTTCCCCTATCACACAGTAGTGATGCATCCAGTCTGGGATGATGGAGAGGAAATGGCTGTAGAACCCCATACCCAAGGAAAGCAGTAAAGGTAAGAACAGGCTGCCTGTGCCAGAAAAAAACCCTCTCTACTTCTGAGCCAGATTCCTGCACATATCTGAGACCTTCAGGAAAAAGGGGCAGGGAGCAGTCTGCACAAACAGCTCCACTGACGTAGGTCTGCTCCATATGACATTCAGGAACATAATCTAACATCAGTCAGCCTATCTCCCTTCTCTGAGAGCAGCTCAGATCTGGAGCATGGAGAAGACAAGTGGGACAGTGTGAGATTACAACCATATTCACCACCAGACAACTACACACAGCACCAAATGGCACTAACCACAGCCTTCCTGGTCCTGGTAAATGCATCCCTGTGTTAATATCTACCTTCCTACTCTAACCCAGACAGCTATTAAAAGCAGATAAGAGAATAAATAATGCTTGGAAGGACAATCATTTTTGTTTCACTGTACCATGCAGAGGCCTCTCCATTTTACTAGTGCGTTCTCAAGCTGAGGTTATTCACCTCATAAGTTCTGTTTGCATCTGACAGTATATTTATCCCAGGGTATTGCACTGTTTTATTAGCCCATCTAAATTCAGATTGATTATGCTCTTCCCCAACTGAAAGGTGAATTGTCAAAGCCCGTGATTTATTACAACTCACTTTAAAGACCAGGACAGAGCTAAATTAATTTATTTCTGCAAGAGCACATGGCAAGACAGAAAAGGGAAAGTGGGAACGCTGTAACATTCAGGGAAGAAGCCAAAAGTTTCTCTTTTGCTTATTGATAGACCTGTGATTTGCTCTAGTTTATGGAGTGCCAGGTTCCAGAACTACTGCTAAAGGTAACAGCCTAGGCAAGTCTCATGGGACACTTCTCCTCCTTAATTTGTACTAATACCTCAACTCATTGACCACTTACACTAATGGTCTGCAATGGTGTCAAATGCCTGGATGTTGCTATCTACTCTACAATATCACCCCAACTATGCAAACTGTCCTATGTGACAGCCATCCTGTCAGTCATTTCAGTAACCTGGGATATAAAAATTTACTTCATAGACTCTTAGATCCGAACAAATACACACCAGTCTGTAATGCCTGGTGGGTGCTTACTCAGAATCAAACCTTGCTTCTTCATGGGTTTCTATTATCAATTATATATCGTTTTAATTTCTCTAACAGGATGGAGAAGAAACGTCACAGCTCTCAGTTTTCACCCTTGCAGGCACAACTCGTGTTCTGGTGTGAAAATGTTAGCAAGTATTTACTACGTGACTGACTGAACAGTCACGGGACAAGTGGACACTGATGGGGAGGGGTAAGAGAGCAGAGGGGAAAGGTGGAAGTGAGAGAAGGCCTCTAAGCAGCCATCAGGACCTGGATTCTGTCGTGATTACCAGGTTAACCGAGCTCATTACACCAACCAGTCCTGCTACTTCAAGGCCCCTTTCTCCCCTCCACTGATTAATTTTCCCCATCCCAAGTTTTTATTTATCATATCTCTTAAGAGCAATAAAATGTGCTATTTGCAGTCCTGAAAACCCAGGAGTAATGCAAAAGTCTCTGACAAGACTCTCCAGTTAAAACTAAAAAAAAATTAACCCTCCAAGCAAACAGAAAGCCATGCCCTCAAGACCTGTTCTCTGCAAACTGCTTTTTCAAAGTTCTTTGTCCCTCATACTCTTCTCAGCTCTCAGTAGTAAACCATTGCTCCCAAATTAGCAAAACAGCTTCTTGAGAGGCTGCCGCAGAAGAATCTGGAGTACCCAGCTGTACATCTGGATAGAGAAAGGACTGGGGATTTTCATGGCACCCATCAGCAGCACCCTTCAGATCCCTTCGTAGTCAACTCTCAAATGATCACAGTGGATGGATGACAGAGGAAGAGCTAACACACAGTGCCATTTTCCATATCAGGCTTCCCTTGGAGACGGACGTTAGTGTATATACACATGGGCCCTCCTAGCAGAATTATCAGCCTTGTAACAGCACTAAACGCTTTAAGAACTGAAAAGCTCCCTAAATCAGGGCCAGGATAGCAGCCCGTCCTTGTGAAAGTCACATACCAGTAAAATAAGTACAATGCTGGAATTGCTCTTCAGAATGAGAAGTAGCGGGTTGGCGCTGTTCAGCTCATCAGAAGCACCAAAATCAGTGTCTTCAGCCTCAGTTTGCTTGCAGTCTCCCCAGGAAAACCAGAGTTGGAGGACTTGGTGTCCAAACCTCCCCATAAGTTCAGGGTAGTGCAGGAAGAATTTCAGCAGGAGAGGACAATGGACATAGACCAAGCTCAGATCTGGAAGATTATCCAGGATTCTCCTTATGGTACACAATGACCTCTGGCAAGTGTGTGGGAGGGAAAGGGGGAGAGAGAACAAAATAATCAGCAGAGACTGAATATCAAAAAGGCAGAGTGATGAGAGTGTACCGTGAGAAACAGTCACACTGCTTTTTAAGTAGACAATCAAATATATCATTTAAACATCATTTTCTGAAGCCCATTTGCATCACAAAGGCTAAGAAACTTGTAGGCTTTATACAGTGCTCAAAGCTGTGCAGCAGCAAAGAGCCATATGGGAACACTAGAAAGCCTGCTGCAGAAGCTGTAGATGTGTTCAGGAGACTGAAGCTATGAAATTTATTATATTCCATATGTGAATTCACAGCCTATCCAACGCATTTACACTTCCCACACATACACAAGTTTATTCATATCTATATTCCCTAGTGGCTTTTCACAGTTTTCTTTCCAGAGTGCAGATGCACTGCACACTCTTCACTCATTCACCACTCACCACCTATGTCAAAATACTTTCTGCAAGTGGGGAGAAACCTTAGTTTCAAAAACAAGGGTCTGAGAAGTAGGAATTAAATCTTCTTTTACCAAGTCCAGGGCTTTGCCTTTGTCCTGACAGACAGCAAGGAGGTAAATTGCAGCTCTGAGTATGTATGGGGGGGGACAGTCTCCATAGTCCTGTGCTGACAGGAGGAAATTTCTTATGGCTAAAAATAAATCTGCTTCTGGGACAAACCTGCATTCAAGGAGATTGGAGTAGAAACAATAACATTGAACATATCTTATCCATCAATACATGGTATGTAATGGCCAGAAACCCACTTGCCTTATATAGTCTTGGCTTACCTGTCCCCAAGGGTGTAGGCAAAGTATAAGAGTAGTATGAAGCAGTGTTGGTGGCTGCAAAGAGATTGATCCAAAGAGAAAGGCTCAGGGGTTTCAGCCAGGAGGAGAAGGCTTTCAGCAAGGGTGTAGTTTAATTGAGGCAGACCCTTCTGCAGCAGTTCAGACATCTCTTGTTCTAGAAATAAAACTAAAATGAGCAGGCAAGCAGTGATGAGGAAAGTCTACAACAAAGCAGAGTGGAACAGGGGGATGGGAGTATCTGCCTGCCCTAACTCAAGCCCCATTAAATTAGGGAAGCTCCTGATCTAAGAAATACTACCCTACAGTCTGCAAACAGCAAGAGCACCCCTATGATTTGGCATGAATAGAGTTGTGAGACCTGATTTAATGGAGCTGGTTTTGAGGATGAAAAGACACTTCTGTTTGAGGTTCCCAGCTCCTTGTTCATGCAGCCTGTATGGTAATCAACCACTGCCAGTGGGAGAAGTGGCTTTTGTGATGTGGAAACTTTCATCTCACTTACTTGGGACTTACCTACTATGGAAAGTTACAGTATAGACAGGAAAGCTTTACAGATTACGTCAGAGGAAAAAAATTACCTTAATCTGCAGATATGGGTGACCATGGTAATACATACTGTTTCAATTAAAGCATGCACAGTCATGCTAATCAATGCCACCATATAAAGAAAACCATAGGCAGATAAAGCACATTCTTTCAGGCAGGGTTCTAAACCCTTTCAAAAGGCATTCTCTGGGTGTTGTCTTCTTGCTGGACCCACTTAAAAAAGATCGGGGGGAGGAGCAGGCAGAATCTCTAAATAGAGTTTATGTGTGTCCTTCCTTCCCTCCTCCTTTGTCTTTTTTTCAAATTATTTTTGCACCTATTGCCTAGAGGGTGGCAGGGCCTCAAACTAAATGAAGTGCTTTGTCTTATTCCCCAAACTTGCCCTCCTGAGAAGAAGTTCTCTCCTTCTCTGTGGCAGAGTAAAGGCCCAGGCATAAGCTGCAGAGGAAGACGGAACAGACCTGATTCAAGGCAGGATTTCTGTGGAAAAAGAGCAGAAAGACACAGTGAAGAAGGCTAGAAACATCCTCTTCATAGTCTTAATATCACACGCTGTCTGCCCAAACCTCACTTTACTGAATGATCACATACATGTGCCCCATCACAACAAGACTCCAGAAGCCAACCAGGGCTTCCAGGAAAATGAGGAGTTTCCAAAGGACAGTCTGCTCACAGATGTGGGGCGGCTGTATGTGGTGATGACAGCAAACATGTTCACATACCTTGGGACAACATGAATACAGTGGGGTACTCTCACAATCATTGTACTTGGTACACACAGGGAGTCTTGTAAGGGCAGGACCCCTAACACTGCAGAGAGTGGGAGATGTTTGAGGGTGACTTTCAATACCAGATTCCACTGGCAAACACCAGTAAGGAGACTTTTGTACCAATGGTGTTTCCAGGGATGGACACTGAAGAATGCCAAAACATTAAAAGGGTGAGAGCAGCTCTATTTCCAGGTGTTTACCTCTCTCCAGTGATTTTCTTGCAGAACAGGACATGACCAAATCTCTCTGCACTGTAACATGCCACCCTTGGTGCCCCGCACTAATGCATTCAGAGGCCTGGACTGCTCCCCACACACACCATTCATGGGCACAAACATCCCCACTCTAAGCTCCACAGTGGGAACCTGGACTAGAGGTGCTGTGGATTTTGTTTACTTTTTTAATGAGACGCGGTCACAGAAAGGAAGAAGTAAAACATATCTGCAGACCCACAGAGAGCCTCCACAAGCGCTCCACAACCTAGAAATCACAGACTCTGCTACACAAGACCCTTTGCAATGTCTGCTGTTGATGTTTTCCTCTTCTCTCCCATTTCTTATGCATTATCACACCACAAGGAAGGAAGACAGTGGTAGTATGTGCCTAGGAAGCCAGAGCTCAGATGGATCCAATGCTACTGTTAGTTCTTTTCAAAACATTGATTTGACTACTCTAAAGCCAGGCTGCTTTATCTCTGTCTGTGCAGCTCACAATTGAGCACAGAATTCTCAGGATGCTGTGTAAATCCACCCGCCCCCTACCCAAGTGGTTCTCCCTTCTCCCACATCCAGCTTTTCCGTTGTCAGTTACCATTTACATTTTGCACTAAGATATAAACACTCTTGAGTTTTTCAGCATCCTGTCTTGCCTAATCAGGTGCATTAGATAAGGCACGATCTGCTTTCCCATCTGGAAATCTTTAACTTGCTCACAATACCTTTGTACAGAGCAAAATCTGGCCTTCAGCTCCAGTGTCAGTCGGATGAAGGAGGAAGATGCTAGACAGAAAGCAAGATACAAATGTTGAAGGAGCACAGAATGTGTAGGGGATAAGGGAAAAGAGTAGGCAGGTCCCATAACCATCCCCACACATGTTCTTGCAAATCTGGTGAACAGGGCAGGTCATCTCAGTAAGAATACATTTGTTAGGCTTTCTCTTCCAAAGCAAACTACTCCAAGTTTGGTCTGGAGAGGAGTACCTGAGATTCATTTGTTCTCTCAGGAGGAGAAGGAAAGATTTCCCAGTTTCACATGTTTAGAACAAAGCAATTCTCTACACCACCTCTCTGATGCATGAACAGTGAGGAATACACAGAGTAAATAGGATTTCTACATAGTAAAATCCCACCACCAATTCCAGCATAATCCCTTTCTACAGGAACAGCCAACTCTGAATATTCTAGAGGAAAGGGTAAAGCTGACACAACTTACATATCTAAAATAAAATCTGTCCCATCATCATTGCTAGACCAAATAACTTTTTCATCCTGCTGAACATGACTGTGCACTCTATTCCTACTCACATAAACATGTAATATAATCCCCCACATAAAGTCTCATTAAGCTCATTGCTTCAATAATATGCAGTAGCAGCAAGTTCCATCAGTTAAGTTAAGAGCACAGAGAACACGACACTGCATTACCCTCATACCCAGCTTTTTGGAGAACTTATTCCTCATGTTTGGCACCACTGTGAAGAGAGTATTAAGTGTTGATATGAAAACCTCCATCACTGCTGGGCTGACAGCCCTTTCCAGGTAGCTCTGTGGAAAGAAGAAAAGATCAGAAGCACGATACACAATAAACACTGAAAGCAGCAGCTTTCTTCCAGCCTTCTGCCTGCCCAGAAAGGTAGATTTCTAAATCCAAACAAATGGAGTAACAGCTCTACCAAAATGCCTGGCAGCAGGCACACAGGCTCACAGAGCACTTGGAGAGTATCTAACACTCTCTTCTGCCAACGTTATGAGCTGTGCTGCTAACTCTGCAAGACATTACAACAAACAAGAAAGTTCTTCCTGATTCCAGCTGGCAACCAGTTGAGTCTTAATGTGCAGTGCCTGATGTTACTGCTCATACTGCCCTGGAAGTAACTGCTCTTACAGGTCAGATGGCCAATTCTCCAGTGTGGCGTACACCATAGGACATATGCGTAAGTGCAGCTGACTTTAGCAACACTTAACACCTGTACTTCAGCATTTTATTGAGTAGTGGCAAACACAGGCTTTTGAGCTCTCTCTAGAGTCCAGCCCTAAAGGTTTAGAAAAGAATGACTCAACTCACTCTTGTAGAAGGTCACCAGACAATTTTCTCACAGTCCAGTAATTTTTCAATGAGCAAGAAACAGCACAGTGACTCCAGCTTTACCAAACTGGACATGCACTGCACCCTCCCTTCAGGGAGGAGAACAGCAATGCCACTGTAGCTGCCTACCAAGAGACTGGTTAGAGAAATAGAAAATAAAACATCTCCAAGCTCTCAACAACTGCACAAATCCATACACCTGAACCTGTGGCAAAGCATGAGCAAAATTCACTCAAAAGAACCAACAGAACTCAATTAGAACCACAACCAGAGTCCCATTGTTTTGACTTTTCTGCTCAAAGTGTCTTAGTGACAGGTCTGTATGGAGCACTGCAGCACAAACAACTCACCACGGCTGCTTTTTAAACCATGTCCCTGGCCTTACTGAGGCACAATACTTAGTACTGCCCTTGCTATGTAGACTGGGCAACCTCCTCAATACCTTCTGGAAATAAGTGCAAAAATGAAATTACAGACACAAAATAGCCCTGCTTTCTGGGACACAAGCAAGTTTTGAAAAAGTGGCAGAACAGGAAACAACACTTCAGGCTCTCTTCATTTTCTGCAACATCCAGAGCTGCTACGGATTAGATAGCATGGCAGGTAGGATGTAGGGATCTCACACTCTGAAGAGAGACACTGATACCTACATGGAAGCTTTATGAATTTCTCTACCTTCTGAGACTGCACACTCTCATTTTTCATGAACTGTATAATGCCATACACCTGAAGAGGTGGCAAATGCCACAGCTATTCTTCGTTTACCCCACAGGCTCTCTCTTCCCAAAAAACCCCTCTGGTGCAACCCACTCTTGGTGCTTGGAAGCACCTTTCCACGTGACAAAGGTCAAAAGAAAACCTACCATGACCATGGGGATGCAGAGACTGTCACAGATCCTCAGCAGGAACTCAGAGAAGTTGCTCAGCGTGCCCTTGCTCTCAGAGTTGGGGGCAGTGAAAGCATTCTCCTGGGCCATGGGGTCACTCTGGAATTCCACCGCTAACCTACAAACACATACAGCGGATACCAGAGGAGAGTGGAACCCTCCTCACTCTGTAAAGAAGTCAGGAGATACTGCATTTCCATCACAACTTTCACCATTAAGGATGCCACAAACACTCGAGGGGTTGGCAACACAGGAATCTGGCAGTCACAGAGAGTTACCTCTTGAGCAAAGCTAGTAAATGTCAGCACTGTTGCACAACAGTACAAGCTGGGAAAGGAAGACTTAGCTTCTGTGAAGAAAGTATCTGCCGTGGGAAGCCCTAGTGTGGCAAGACCAAAGTTTCTCAGCCAGGCCAGAGTGCCTGGAGCAAAACACAGTAAACCGTGCGAAAATCAGCCAGGAGACCACTCAGCTGATCTAAAAACCATGACAGAACCCAAGAGCCCAAAGACACTGGGTCAGTGCAGACAGGGACACCTGCCTCTGACTGCATGATCTCAGACAAGCCAAATGCTACTGATGCAAGGCAAACTAACTAAGGTGGCCAGACTTCCCTGACAGATCTGGATTCATACACAAACTCAAGTACCACTGTCTGCTGTGCATCTAAGGGTGAGAGACAGCTCCCATCCAGCAAAACAGGAAAAGCTGGTGCTTATAAGCCCACTTGCAGCATCAGGTCACGAACAAAAGCAAATCCAAGGGCAGCATCTGGAGCAGATACACATTTGTTAAATGGCTAATCCCCTCTAGCAATGAGACCACATACCCCAGGGTATGGGAATACAGTTTCACACATGCCTTCCAACAGCTCTTACATTGTCAGTAGTTTTGGCTGATTTTCAAGCAGTTCCTCAAAGGCCAAAGACATGAAATATACAGCTAGGTCCCAGAGAAATTTCTTGGGATACACATACAGATGTCACTATCACTACATATCCCTCCTTCTGTTGTTTCACTCGCAAGTGCCATACATTGAACCCACTTGTGATAGTTCAGTGCTGGGGTTGGGTAGACAAACTCAGTTATAAGGATAGAAGGATGGACAGACATGGACACACAAATAACCCACTCACACCACTGACTTGTCCTCACCTGCAAGCATTTCTGAAACTTTCCAGGGTGTTGAGCAAGAATTTGTGTTGTCTCTGAGGAACTCTGCTAAGATTTCTGTTTGCTGGGTGACTTTGAGACAGCGGGAATAGATCACCCTGTTAAAGGAGGGAAGTATTTAAAATCTTATGTTCACAGTCAGAAAAAAAAAGAAGAGGAAGGAGAGAGGAGAGGGAAAAAGGCAAAAAAAAAGGAAAAAGGGGAAAAAGGGGGAAAAAAAGGGGAAAAAGGGGAAAAAGGGGAAAAAGGGGAAAAAGGGGAAAAAGGGGAAAAAGGGGAAAAAGGGGAAAAA
>WUAM01000359.1:31435138-31447059 GCA_024336885.1 Actenoides hombroni
CTCCTCCCACGGGCCCGCGCCTGCCTCACTTCCGGCCGCGACGCAAGGCGCAGCAGCGCGTTCCGCTTCTTCCGCTCAGCGCGCTCGGGCCCAGAGGAGCGAGCGGGCCGCGCCGCCCAGCCCAGCCCAGGCCGCGGCCATGGTGAGCGGCGCTGGGCGTCGGTCTCCTCCTCCTCGGGGAGGGCCGCGCCGGGGGGTCCTGGGCCGGGGGGGGGCCGAGGGGCAGGGAGCACGTGGAGGCCGGGAGGGGCTGCGGCCGGTTGCGAGTTTCCCGCTCGGCGCGCTGTCCCCGAGGGGCGATAGCTGGGGGTCCTGGGGGTACCTAGTGCCGGGGCACCATGGCGGCCTGACCCGACCCGACCCGGCCCGGCTCCGTGTGTCGGGCCTCGCTGCGCCGCCGCGGGGAGCGGGAGCGTGAGCGTGTGCTCAGCGGTCGGGCAGGGCTGTAGCCGCGTGTGAGGGCGGGCGGCAGAGCGGGTGCGGCGTGGGGTCACCCTGCCCGTTGCCGGGTCGCCTGTCACGGCTGCAACGGTTCCGTTCTGCCGGTGCAGGCCATTAATGCCGCTTGTGACCTCGTTGCTGCTCCGCTACGCCACTGATGTTGGCATCGTGTTGAAGCTACTTGTGCGTTGCAAAAATAAACCTCTGACATGCGCTCTTCTCGGGATTTCTTTAAAATTCATGTCTAAGCTTGTTAATTTACTGCTGGCAGGACCTTGTGCACTGAAACACTTCATTTCATATAGTATTTGTGGTAGTGAACGCCTGAAGACTGCCCTGTAAGCTCATTGCTACAGGTGTAAATTAGCTGCCTGTGCATAGAGATGCTGTGTACTTTGAATATGAGGATAATCCCTTTTCATAAATAAAGTGCTGTGCTATTTTCAATGTATGTGTAGAGTGACTGAGAATGGTGATGTGACTCTAGTAGTCAGTATATACGGTGGACACAGTTATTGTTTTTCAGAACAAAATTCCCCTTGCTCCTGTTGTCATACTCTATTTTTTCCTTTCTCTAGAGTGAGGCAGAAGTGAATCCCAAAGCTTACCCACTGGCTGATGCACAGCTCACCAAAACGCTACTGGACCTTGTGCAGCAGTCCTGCAACTACAAGCAGCTACGCAAGGGAGCCAATGAAGGTGAGACACGCGTGTTGCAAAGTGTGCTAGAAATCATAGCAAGGATTTTGTGACCAGCCATGGCTAGAGATTGTCTTTTCTCTCTAGCTGTGGGGCCACTACTTTTACATAGATCTGGATATTGCAAGTGTCCCTCTCCTTCCTCGTCCTTCTAGCTTGCTTAAGCAAGATTCAGGGGAAGAATTAAGCTGTAACCTTTTCAACATGTGCAGTTCTGGTACATGCCCAAGCTCTGTTTCTGGTGCATGTCTTGTGAACATGCATACTTTAGTGGTGTCTTTGCCAGATGCCTAACCAATTCAGAATCATAAAATGATTTGGGTTTGAGGAGACCCCTAGTGCAGCCTGCTCAGAGAGTGGCTCCTTTCACAGGTGGGTCAGGTTAGGCGGGGCTTTGCTTAGTCAAACTTTTTTGAAAAACACTCCTCAAAGACAGAAACTCCACAGTCTCTCAGGACCCATGTCCCATGGCTTAAACCTCTCTCATAAGTGCGTGTGTGTGTAAAAATTCCACCTTGTCCTTTTTCCTGTGTACTCAGAAGGACAGTCTGGCTGCATCTTCTCTGCAGTCCCCTTGAAGTAGTAGAAGACAGCAGCCACATCCCCCCTCTCAGGGCCACTTTGGCCCCCTCTTCTCCAAGCTAAACAAACCTAGCTCCCCCAGTCTCCCCTTATCTGTAGTGCACCCCAGCCCCCTACCCATCAGCAGCCCTGGGCTGCCCTTGCAGAACTCTTCACTGTGCTCGAGGGCAGCCACTGGGCATGGTACCCCAGGGGCAACTCTGGGAGTAACCCCCTCTCTGGCCCTGCAGCTGCCACTTTCCTTTGCCCTGTCCTCATGCTACCGGTAGGCCTTCTTGGTCAAGCCAATTTCAACGTTTCCTAAAGTTGTCTTTTGTGAGATGTGCTTTCCAGAAGGACCTAGACTTACTATTCAGTTTCTTTTACAGCCACCAAAACACTGAACCGAGGGATAGCAGAGTTCATTGTGATGGCGGCAGATGCAGAGCCCTTGGAGATCATTCTACACCTTCCTCTTCTCTGCGAGGACAAGAACGTACCGTACGTGTTCGTGCGCTCCAAGCAAGCCCTGGGCCGGGCATGTGGTGTTTCCCGGCCTGTCATCGCCTGCTCCATCACCATCAAGGAGGGATCACAGCTAAAACCTCAGATCCAGTCTGTCCAGCAAGCTATAGAAAGACTTTTGGTCTAAATGCCCATGAGTTTAAGTGCGTGTGGAATAGGAAAGTTGAAGTCAGGGGGAATTAATGTCTAGCTTTAGTTGAGATTATAGTTTTGACATCAGTGTTTCATTTCAGAACACCACTTTGTTTAATAATGGCTTAATTTTCAGTGTTTTTGCCTCTTCTCCCCCCTCTTTTCTATTATTCCACTCGAACACATTCATTCTCATTGTATTACTTCTTGAAAAGTGGTTGTACAACTGTATTTCCTGTTTGATGTTTAAAAGAAAAAAAAAATCCCCCCCCTTATGTCCATGTCTGCCTGCTCAGGGCTCTTTTAACCTGCCCAGGAGCTTCCTCTGTGCTGTGGTATTTTTGCTGAGCTTCAGCCTCTAACAGGTCGAGAGTAACTCTGTGTTTCTGGATGGTTTGGCCTACAGAGGATAAGATGTGTCGGTTCCCACGCGTGCAGGCTGCTGGAGCTGCTGGTCCAGGTGACAGAGCAGTGTAGACTATGCGCAAGGTGGGCAGCAGCTACTGTGTAGCAGTGGACAGTGCCAAGACCAGTACACGCAGCACAACCCCTTTGCTTCTTGAAACCAGACAAGAGACTTCTGTAAGAGGGGTGTGGGGAGCAGAAATCTTAAGGCAGTGAACAAGGGGAAATCTCTTATCTTGCTTTATTTTTAAATACTGACTTTTTAAGAAAAATAAAAGCGCTGACACGGCTAAATCTAATTGTCATTTGCCTGGGGAAGCATTTGCAACCAAATGAAGTGTTCCTACTTGTAGAGCTAAACTGCTCAGAGATTGCCTAAAGGCTTTTGCAGTGCAGTCAGTAGAAGTCATGGACAAGGCAACAGAGAGCAAGTAATTTTTTGGATTGAGCTGTGTCCCGTGATCTCGTGTTCGGCAAAAGCAGAAGCACCATCAGCATTTTGGCTGAGTAGTGGTTTTATGAAGCTAGCTTTAGTTAAATGTGTATTTAATAAATCCACTTACTGTTCTGAGCAGAAGAGTAAACCTCTGTTGGAATGGGTCATACCAAACCTGTCTTCTATTGCAAGATGTCAAAGCAAAGCTAGCAGGGAAAGACCAATAGGTACAATAGCAGAAGGGAATATAAGTTCTGTAATGTTTCCAGAGAGGCACTAACTTTGTACCTTTAAGTACCTCCCAAACAGATAAAACCAACTCATGAAAGGCTGCAGAAAGAATCATGCCTGCATATTTTTGTAAATAGCTGAGAACAGCCTTGCTGAGGTGAACTTAATACAAAGATTTTTGGAGTCCTTTTTTTTTTTTTTCTATGAGGTTTAGAAAGGCTGCGGTTCCCTTCTACTGATGCTGACTGTTCAGCTAGTTGTGTTCAAACCCACAACTTTGTAAAGGATTTGCCTTACTGTACCACGCCAAGATGGCTGATACAAAACAAAGCACATGAGGAGCAGAAATAAAGGATTCTTAAGCAAGTAGAACTGTGTAATTTTCTGCTCTGAAGCTTCCCAACGCCATCCCTTTCAAACTTCTGCTTCATGCGATAGCCTGCTACTAAAAAATGCCAGGAGGAAGATTTAATAACCTAGATCAAAGATGCTACAAGCATCCAAGGCCTGGAACACGCTGTGCCTGGGGGTTAGCAGGCCAAGAGAACTTAACAAGGGCATTTTGGGAATGAAAATTGACTGAATTAAGGACAGGATAATCTATTTCATTGTATTGAAGTCTTACTAGGACAAACATTTACAGCAACTTCTTTGCTGAAGGGCAAAATAAATTGATTGCTTAGACAAATCTTTATTAACAGTAACTAATCTAATGCAGGCTGATTGAAAGCATAATGAGACTATGTAGCTTCAAAACTGCAGAGCTCTATGAGGGTGAGCTGCTCTCGAGGAGCTGTGGAAGTGAGCAGCATGCTGGCACAGCTCACGTGCTCACAGTGCCAAGAGAGCGGTCATGACTGCCTCCCATATGTGTGGCACACTACAGCTCCAGCATGACCTTCATAAATTACTTAATCCTTCAGTAAGTTGCCTAAATAGTTTGTGTGCCAGACACAGGCATCCCTGAATGCCAAAAAACATCAAGCAGAGCAAAAGGACAAAACTAACTGTTTAGCTAAAGTATTAGTACTGTTTTCTAGTGCAATGACTATTTACTGGTTTCTGCCCTCTTTCATCGCAAGGCAGGTGGAGTGTGCCACAGGTAGTTTAAAACCCAAAACACAGCCCCAGATGCAGCCTCCGTAAGTGTGATCAGAAAAATAAAAATACTAGATGTAACAAGGGCTACTCTCCACAACTTGCTCTTTTTCCCTTTTTTAAGGCACAGATTTGAGTACAGAAGTCTGCACAATATTCTGACTCATACTTGTTACAGAGGTGCTAAAGCTCTGTGTCATCTCACTAATTTAACTGGAGTAAGTACTTGCAGCTTTCCAGGGAACTTTTTCTCCACCCATCCCCCCCTCCCCTTTTTACATCAGCTTTTGCTACCACGTTTATACCCTCTGTTAGCACACGGACTTGACCCACTGTTTGAATTCATGGGGTACCATTAACGTAGATCATTGTTTTCTTACACTACAGTGAGTTTTTTCATGATGCAAAGATGGTACAGCCAGTGTCGCAAAGTGAGAAGTTGAAAATAACTTTTATTAAGAAACCAGGAAGGCACAACCGTGTTCACTTGCAGTAGGTGACCTGAGTTAGCAGGGAATTTAATTCTGCCTTTGGCTACTGTGAACAGAATCCTAACTTTGCAGGGATGTTTCACAACAGAGTGTAAAAAGTTTCTCCACTGCTAGATTTGGCAACATTTAATTGCCTTCTCCATAGCAAGATTAAACAGACAACATCCATCTAAGACAAACAAAATTTTAAACAGATGGAAGTCAAACAGGGCCTTCCACTCTTGTTAGTGCTCGTTAAAGTATTCAGTTAGCGCATCCATGAGCTCCTGCTTCTTCCCCCCACCCTTCAGCCCATAAAGCCTGCATGCATCCTTCAGAACAGGCACAGTGAGCTTGCCTAGAGTGCCCTGCTGCACGTAATGCCGCAGCTCATCTTTTGAGACTTCTACCTTGGGCCTCTTCTCAGTTTGACCATCAGAAGCTAGAAAGATAAATTTTAGAGCACCAAGATTTTAAAGAGTTTAACACAAATACATTAATGTTTCCTATATGTACCACATATAGGAATAGCCATTAGCTCATGGTACTGAACAGCTACCAACCCGCAAACTCACAGACCTAGTGTCTGCAATTTGTTTCAAGTAGGTGTCACTCACTAGGCAAGTCATGTAGTAGAATGATCTCAAACTCAAGTATGAAACTCTGTTCTGATGGAAAGATCACCCCCAAATAAAACATTTTAAGGGATTCTAATCGAGACAGCAGAATGCAACTATTCAACAGGGAGCTCAGCTAACTAACACTCCCACTTTATGCGGAGTTTCATAGGCTCCCAAACTATACATGTACTTCAGCATTAATTAGGCATTTAGCCCTGAAGATGCACATTTCACTTGCATAAAAGTCTTGCTTCCTCACCAAGAACACAAACTGACAGCACGAACATTTTACTACTCTATTGTAAAAAAAACCCTAAAAGTTATTAATAATGATGATAAAAACCATAATAAACATCTTTTGCAGTCATTTACCCACATCACTTAATATACTTCTCTATTTTTTCACCATGCGGTTTCTCATTCCAGCAGTTCTCTAACTGGATACTACAAAACCTTCTACTCTCTAAGAATCACTGCTGAATATAAGTCCACTTTGTTGTGGAGATGAGTGAAGAGTTACTGCACAAAGCAGCTTCTTTAAACTATGAGACAAACTGAAAAATCCAGAAGCCTCTAGACAAAGAGCACAGCCACCATGTTGCACATCTGCACTGTCATTACCTACCTTGTTTTCGCTTTACAGCCTTCCCATCAGGATTGTAGTCAGGGGGATAAACCAGCTGCTTAAACTCCTCCACTAGGTTGCCCAGCCTGCGGTTCATCTCTTCAGCCTTCGGCACTGGCAAAAGAGAAAGATTTGCTCTCTTAAAACCAGAGTGATCACTGGGAAGTCTAAATGAAGCCACTCCTAGGTACAATTGTGCTTCTGTAAGAATTGGCACGCAAGCGTCTTGCAAGCACGTGAAATGCAAAGACCTACCTTATGCTATTCACAAATGAGAAATTTACAGCATTTTGTAATATGATGAGTTGGCATTATACATAAATCATGGACTTGCACATATCCCCAAACAGGAAAGGCATAGGCAGAACAAAACTGACGTGGTGGAAGCGTTGTAGAACTCCTACCTGGTTGCACTGTCACCCAGGTCTAATTCAAGACATTTAAAATACAATACCTCATTACCTAGGGTTGTGAGTAGTTTGAGGCAGAAGAGCTTGTTTCTGTCATGTATTTGTATGATATCTAGCACAGGGACCTAAATTATTTGTTGGGTAAGAGACAAATAGTTACTCTAATGCTACTCCTCAAGTACAACATAACTTTAAAAAAGAAACTTTCCCCCCAAGGAGTAGATTTTTATCCTTTGACAAAATATTCTCATGTAGATACCACAGCCACAAGGTGGCATCATTGCCTCCTACCAGAATTCAGTAATTCTGCACATTTACCAGACTGAAATACTAATTGGACTCTTGAAGAGAGAAATTTCAGAGAAAAATATTTCTTACCATAGAAAAAAGGTGAATCAATTTCAGTGTTGGACAGTAAAGTGAACAATTTTTCCTTTATCTTAAATTTGACAACATTAGAAAGTAAGAGCCCTCCATCCCACCTCCCTTCACCCACCAATAGTTCTTACTTGTAAGATCCTCAGCTTGTTCTGGTTCCAACATATCCAGTGCCAAAGCCTCCAGATTCCTGAAGTGTTGCTGCAAAACTGGGTTCTCAAAGCTGTCAGGCCTGCCAAGAATCCCCCAAAATATCAGTGCATGCTGCCAAGAAGACAGACAAGACACTTAAGATCTACCACCACCTTATTTCAGAGCAAAACTTCCCTCTTTCCCACACAACAATCCATCTCATCAGAAGAACTGCTTTTCCTCTTTTCAATTTACCTGCTGAATCACTATCCCATCAGGCATTAACCACATTAGAAAGCTGTGTGAGACTTAGAAAGTTGCATGAGACAAATGGCATTCTACTTTAGTAACAGTTATGCTACTTTCCACATATGTAGGCAAAAATCTCCCATAAAAGCACTTCCTGAAATTTATCCTAGCTATAATGAAAAGGCTTAACTATTGTCACTAAAGTGCTCTAATTTAAATGATCCAGGTTTGATCTGCAAGAGATTGGCAGAACCACAATAAAATGTGATACCTCTGCAACAAATGACAACAGCCCAGAGAACACGAGCAATTCTGTAGAGAACTCCAGAATGTGCTACAGAAAGCATGTGGCACCTGGGTATTCAGAATGATTAAGAATAAAGTTTGGACAAAACTACTGCAAAGGGAAGCAATTTGCATCCAAATCTCATCTCACGGACACCACAGCTGAACAACGTGTGCAACACAGCAAGCAATAGTGTTGAGCCTTCTTCCCCACGCCACCCCCTACACACTACTTATCTCCATGTACCTGTATTTGAAACGGAGTTTTTGGATTATTTCCTTCATTTTGTCCACCTGTTCTCGACTGGCTGGCACTCTTTCTGTAAAATCAACATTCCGTTTGTCATCTGCGTATGGTAGGAAAATGATGTGGAAACCTACATAGAAGAGAGGGAGCAAGAGAACAGTTGTACAGAATTGTGACCTCAATAATTTATGGGAAAGACCAAGATGTTTATTACCTAGGTCTGATGACTCCAAACTAGCTAGCTATTTTGTTGTAAACAACGGCAACCCATAATACTTCCTAGTACCTACAGCATGACACACAGTCCCAAGCTCAATGTATATAACCAACAGTAATGGCTTTTTGAAAGAGACTTGAATCGAATGGCATAGCTAACAGCTGGGTATTTGTGACTTGCTTTCTATGCAGGAGATCAACTTGTCCACCTTCCCCATCTCTTACTGAGTATGAGCTTGAAAAAAGGCTTGTTTGAAGATTAAGTTAATGCCCACATGTTGTTTTCAAAACACTTTGCTTTGTACACAAACAGTGTTGTCTTACTTTACATCCTCCTAGAAGAGGATTTTTCAGTTAAAGAGGTGAGAAAAGGGTAAAAAGCAACAGTTTGCCTTTGCTCCCTAATCATTCCCCCCTCAGCTGATAAGGTGTGAGGTTCACTTTTTAAAGTACAAAAAAAAAAAAAAATTAAAAAAAATGTATCCAAGGATGCAATAAAATTCAGGGAAAGACATTCTGTCGAGTCAGCAAACAAAAAAAAGGCTTTTAATTTTTAGGTCAATTACTTGATGTGCTAAAAAAGAGGTAGGAGACAAGGAAAATACTGTAGCCATGACATAACTGAGCAAGCACTGATGCAACTGGGGTTTACAAAGAGATACAACATCAGATGCTTACAATAACAAAACTGCAGAAAAGGGATGTTAGAAAGCACTCTCCTCGGTTTTAAGGGGAGCAGCACTAAGAATATTTTCCCACCACAGAGGATGCTATCACGCTGACTGCATCCCATTGTGCAGGGAAAGGCAGCATCTCTTCCCATACCTGGAGGGGCTATCTGCACTTTCTGCTCATCCACCTCTTCCTCCTGGGGAACCAGGGCCACAAAGCGAGGGGGAATGTTCCGGCGGGCGGTGTATCTGCACAGTGCCATCACCTTCCTCTCCAAGCACTTCATCAGTAAGGCATTAAATAGTGTTGTGCTCCCTGAAAAGTAAAGACTGTATTTGTCAGACTGACAGTTTTGCTCCTTTGTTCAGGAATGTAGCCCTAGATATTAAGGTTTCCGTACCTGTGGCTTCTTTGAAATGTTTGCGGTACTGCAGAGGTAAAAAGCAACTTTTGGAAGAGGGAGCTTTGAAAATTACAATTTTAGTATCTCTCTTGATCAGAGCAGTGATAGTTCTGGTGAAATAAGTGAAATCACTAGCATCTGAGCAACGAAATACAGTTGAAAATCAGAAACGGGTATCTACAAAGCCTCCTTCTAGTCTGGTGGGACATAGTAGTAGCAGCACATCATAGGACCTTTTGCAGAAGTAACACTCTAAGAACTCAGACTGTAGTATTCCTCTTGCAGCACATGTTTACTCTGTATTTTACCAGATAACGGTGGTCAGGAAAAGACTGACATCTAAGTAAGGTGTTTGATTCAGGAAACTGCTAAGCTGGAGAAGCTAGTATGAAGGCTCTTCTCTAGGCAGACACGGCAAAGCATCTGGTCAGACCTGAGCCTTCTTTATCCACCAGTAGACTGAGGAGCTGGAGGGTTTTTTTCTTTACTATCACAGCTTGGGATGGACTAGTACTATACTTCTACATAAGCAGACTTACATATATACAGAAAAAGGTGAGAGAAAGTCCTAAGCATCCTCTCCTTCCCTCTTTACAAGCCTGTAAAGTGCTGTTAATTCAACCATACTTCCCGAGTATTATGTTTCCACTCCTAGCTGATATAGACTTAAACCCAGAAATCATCTTCACTGGGATGTTTGGGAGTTGTTTTTTGTCAGATTGTTTGTTGTTTAACCACATTTCCCTTCTTGTCAGGTGCTAGGATCCTTCACTTTCATGAATGACAAAACCAAGTATTTTGGGACTACATCTGCACAGTCTGATTAGCTGCTTGGCATGATGGATGAAACATTAGCTGCTTGCCATGATGGATGAAACATGAAGCCTAATTGGCTTCTCTGCTATTGAAGAAAACAAGGATTAACTGTAGTTGAGAGGGGCAGTAACAGCTAATTCTACACTTTTTAACAGTAATGAGTTTTTAAGCAAGACAAAGATTTTACACTCCATGATCCCCACTCAAACACAATGAATCATTTGATTACCATAATGCAAGGTGCCATCTTTACTTACCACTTACTAGGGACTCCTCAGGATAGATGAATTGGGAGGGCTTGATATGGTGGTGCTGCTTTAGCATCGAAAGTGGTTTGAAGCCAATCAGAAACAAGCCTGGAGATTCAAACCTTTTTAATTCTTCTGTTTCCTCTTTCTCCATGACGATTTGGCGGTTTCCATATGTCTAAGCCAGGAAAGAGCAGACAGTAGTAGTGCTGCTAGTATTAAAAAAAAAAAAAGGGGGGGTGGGAGGCAGGAAGATGGTGATACATTTGCTGTTTTCCACTGCTGAAAAGAGGGTTATAGACAACACAGAGCAAAATCTCATTAGTGCATTTCATTAGTGCACACTGAAACATCAAGTCACAGTCTGTGACCATTATCCCAATGGAAATTCCACCCGGACATTAGCAAAATACACTTTAAGACAACAGTTGAGCCCTGGCACAGAGAGGCTGTCACATCTCATCCTTGAAAGTTTTTCAGAGCTGTCCCAGACAAACCTTAGGTGACCTGATCTGGTTTTGTAAGTCTTGCTCTGGGCTGGGTTGAACCAGACATTTTCAGATCTCCTGCCTGATTCCAAGCTTGCTTCAGCAGATGTATGTCAGCTGCCTACTCCTGACAGAAACAGTGGCTGAGAAATCATGTTTTTGAAGCATTGATCATACGTCACAAAACCAAAACCATACCGTAGTCCTGCTGCTGAAGTTAAACATCAGGGCTTAATACTCAGTTTTCTGTTCATCTCCTGTACTTTATGTCAAGAAATAATATTTTACCTTAAGACAACAACTTTAGGAGCCTTTGGCATGAAAGGACATAAAGTGTGCTTGCAACAACATACCCAACAACTGCATATCTGATTTTGAAATAAGGCTGTGCCTTAACAGAACATGACATTAAATCTAGACCGGCCATACTATCAAGAAGGAAGGCAAAAGCAAAGAACAAAATAAGAAAAAAACAAAGGTAATATGCCTTTTTTTGTCTGTTTGGAAAAAAAGTTCCAAACCCCCCACTGAGATTCACACTTGTATGTTTAATAAAATGGACAAAATCTGTTCCTAATGAATCAAAAGATAACACCAGCAGTGATAGCAAGACCACATAAGGTCAGGCTCTGACAACCTGGTTCTGCCTTACAGAAAGAAATGACCTGTGCTTCTGACTGCACTTCCACCAGCGGCCAGAGAAACAACCCGCTCTTATTCTGCCCAGCTTACAAAGTGACCCAGGGCCATACAGATGTAAATATTTCTGCATCTGATCTTGAAAGTGAAATGCAAACAAAAGCAACAAGAGAATCAGCATCTCCTCCCCACATCACAGAGACGGGAAAAAGCAGGCACATAGCCAGTACTTTACCTGAGCCCTTTTTGTGTCACTAGGCAGAAGCAAGCTGCCTGTTTTTCCATTAAATGTCCTTGTTTTTGTTCTAACCAGTTCATTAGTCTCCCGATAAAGCTTCACTGGATATGGCTTATAAGCTTTTTGAACAAGGTTGTAAACACTAACAGAAAGAAACACATCTTTGTTCAGATACAGATTTAACCTGAAAAAAAAAAAAAAAAAAACCAAAAAAAAAACAGAAAAAAAATTGAGACTTATGTGAACAAAAAAAAAAA
>WUAM01000359.1:31447070-31465669 GCA_024336885.1 Actenoides hombroni
AACAAAGTCATCTCCTCAGATAAGTTTTCTCTGACCTCCTCCTATTCCCCTCCTCCAAAAATCACATGTATCTCTGGAAACATACTTCTACTTGAGTCACAATCTCACTTGTATAAAAACATTCTTGCAACGCTGCCACTTCTGGTTATAAAAGTGATTTAAACACAAATAATTTGCCACATTTCTTTCACCTCTTTTCACTCTGAAGGGCAGCTATGCTGAAGCAGAGCACAGGATAAGTCCACACTGAGGGGTACCACACTTGGACTTAATGCTCTGTGACCTCTGAATTCACATCACTGTTCACAAAGAAGGTAAAAGTTCCCCAAAGAACCCCATCAAGACAAACAATACCATGATTCAGAAGTAAAGGTTTAAAATTGGAGGCAATCTTCAAGTTCTGAGAGCAGAACAGTGAATTACTGTGAATATTACTTCATCTCCTCTAAAACGTATCACTGGTCTGGGATTCTTCCTCCTCAATTATTAGAAAACTTGAGGAACGTTCCCGGAAGAGATAAATAAAGCTGTGAGCAGGAGCAAGAATGCCAGTGACAACAGCTCAGGTTGGGATTTTTTCAACATATATGTTACATATACAGATATTTAAATATGTATTTTAATATATATTAAAAACTCTAGGCTGTGAAGTCCATTCCTGTACTGTACTTCCACGTCATTCTGCTACGAACTCGCTCATTAAAACAACTGTTACAGAGTGCATGGTTCCAAAAATACTTGCTATCTGCTTTCTCAAGATCCCTTTAATCTCTCTATACATATCTTTGATCTTTCAGTAGGAGATCAGAAACATCAAGGCTGTGTGAATAAGTGCCTAAGCAGACTGGCCACATAACACTACTTAATAATAGGCTGAAATACCTACCAGTGACATGGAGATGACATTTTTCTAAGTTAACACTAGAAAGAAAAGCCTCATTCTCAATCAGATTTCACTATAAACTAACCATTTTAAATGTTGCAGATTTCTTGGTAAGTATTTTACTTGGCAACGACGTAATTTAAAAAAAAAATTAAAAAATTATCATTTCTGGCCAAGTTCAATGCTGAAGATGTCAAACAGAGGAAAAAAAAGGGCATAGTTTCACTCTCCACTCATTCACAAAGGAAAAATACCCTTGGAAGCTACAGAACACCGCTCTTGGACTAAGGAATTAAGATTGAGGAACATAAGCACTGATGCCTTTGTAGGTCAATCCCTTCAGAAGAGGGAGGGGAGATGCAGTCTAAAAATAACATCAGGTGCCTCCACTGAATGAAGTACCATAACCAGGCACAAACCTGACTAAAGCCCGTTTGGTTGTCTCTTTTGCTCGTACTTTCTTCATGAGATGCTCCAGTTTCGCTGACTCCTCAGGTTGGACCCCGAGGTCCTCATCCTCTGCTATGTTTATGATATCCCTGTAGAACAAAGAGATATCAAACCCTCCAGGCTTCTTCAAGTGCATCAAGTCCAGGATGATACCTAGAAACAAAGTAAGAGATAGGAGGCTTATCACAGAAACTGCTTTTTTTTTTTACATTGGCATGTTTCTCATCATTCTCAGATTTCTCTAAGCAAGGAATTTAAGCAAGAATAAGCTCCAAATTGCCATCTGCACCAGATGTGAAAGTTTCTCGGGAAGGAGGCGAAAGACATTCATCAACTTCAGTCAAAACAACATAGCATAGAAAATGTTTCCTCCCTAGGAGAATATGGACAACATTCTATATGAAACAGCTCTGACAAGCTCCTGTAAAACATAATCCTACCTCAGACGTAGAAGGAAGTAATAAGTTCAGCAATTTCCCCTTCCCAGTTACAAGGTTTAAAATTGGAGGCAATCTTCAAGTTCTGAGAGTAGAACAGTGATTACTGTGAATGTTACCTCTTCTCCTCTAAATGGTATCACTGGTACTAGATTCTTTCTCCTCAGTTATTAGAAGACTAACAACGGATTAAAGCTAACGAACTAAGGAAGCCTCACGGCTTCTAGATCCAGCACATCTGCTGAACTCCAAAAACACTGGTTATCTCAGCTGTGCAGTTGAGCTAATGAAGCATTTGTTCTCCAGTCTCTGAGGTCAGGTTGCTGGTCCTCATCTAATTGAAAATGGAGCCATTAAAGTACTTTTGCTCTTGTGTTAATTGAGTATCATTATTTCCTTCCTGGAAAATGGTGGAACAATGAAACAAAGTTTGTTTCCCTTGGCCCTCTCAAGTTCTGATTTATGCTATCATAGTAGAAAAAGAGATCCTAGAAAAATGTTAGTTGTTGGATATCAGACTGGGTAACAGATTCTCTAATTTATATTAGATACCAAATTTCTGATTTAGAAAGCTTCAGAAAGATTCCCAGTTACATTCTTTTTCCATCACAGACTTGCAATGCAATTAACATTGGCTGTAAGGATACACTTTTATACCTCCTGAAAGTAAAGGGGGAAATAATGACCTGTGTCTCTCAGATCACCAGCTCTAGTCCTGGAGAACTTGGCTTTAGCGCTGTCATTGGCATGAGGGTCATCCTCGTTGGTGAAGAGCATGATCCTTTTGTGGCTCAGTCTGACTTGGACATCGCTGAAGAGATTAGAGCAGGCCCAGAGCGCTTCACCCAGTGAATAGTCAGCATTGTGGCCAAAGGTGTCACAGAAAAGTACTCGTCCTTCATCTCCCCTGTACTGGTCCAGCTCTAGAATACGCTTTGCACCTAAGAGCAATAACAACATTCGCATGCATTAGAAACAAGTACTGTCAACTCTTCTGAATACACACCAAGGGTCCCTCACAGCTGATGTCTGAGTAACATCCTCTAACACCTTTGTGGTTGTGCCTTTCCAACACCAGGCTGAGAAAATTGCTCATCATAGGCTAATATTTGTCATATTGCAAGCCAGTTATCACTTGAAAGCATCTACTAGGGCCAACACAAAGTGCTCCAGCACCAATGCCAGTCTCTTCCTGTTGGGAGGGAAACAGGCAGGGATCAAAGTATCTCAAACCCTCTGCACTGAAGGGACAAGTGCTTGGCAGGAAAGGCAGCCATTGCCAGTCTTCTTTCTACATAACCTTCATATCACTTCATTGCTTTTACCTGGATTGTCCAGCTCCTGAAGAACATAGACGTGCTTGAAATCTGCCGAGTTTTTATTCTTTTCTGTGCCATAGAACACAACACTTAACAAGTCCCGGTCACTGCTAATAATTTTGCTGGTATACACATTCCGGATGCACTGAAAAAACAATGCACACAGGTGAAAAAAAATATCAGTTGCAGTAAAGATACCAAAGTTTTGTCTTTGGCAGTTAGTAGTTTATAGAAATAGAGTCTAGCAAACAGATGAACTGTAACAAATGCTTTAAGCTACATTTCACCAGGAGAAACAATTTGGGATCTTGTCTTTTGGGATACTTTTTTTCCAGCAGGCAGCCTTAGATATTTTTCATTAGCATTCCCTTTCTACGAGCAAGGCCGATGAAATAAATGTTTATGTCTTAAACACAGCACTCTGACCGCGGCTCGGTCGCTCATCATGTAAACACGCCCCTGACAGAAATCGGTACACCAGCCCATAAGGAGACGGCGCTTCCCAAACCCACCGCCACTTGAGCAATCTCAGCCGCTCCAGTTCCACGGTGACCTGACACCAACAGCTCGGGAAGAGCGAGGGCCCGGCGGCCAGGCCCACGGTGGTGCCGAGGGCGATCCCCGGCGGGTCCGCCGAGGCCCCCGCTGCTCCCTGCGCGGCCTTAACGTACCTGCACCGTCATATCAAAGGGAGTCACTCCCTCCCCGTCGGGCTCAAACATCGCCTTGGAGGCATCCACCAGGAAAATGAGGCTGTCCCGGCCGGAGAACCTGTAGTCCCCTGAGGAATTAGGGGGGAGGGGGGGAGGAGGAGGACAGTTTTAGCTGCAGCTCGCTCCGCCCGCTGAGCCCCGAGGGCAGCGGGCCCCGGGCTGCCCTCCGCCGGGGGGGTGGTGGGCCCTTACCGACCGCCTCGGCCCCCTCCTCCTGCTGCTGCTCCTCTTCCTCCTCCTCCGGAGCCTCGCTCCGGTAGTAAGACACCCACTCCGACATGGCTCCCGGCGCGGCGCTAAGCCTCGTTACCGGCCGCGGAACCGCTGGCGGAGGCGGGAAGTACAACCCGTGCCTATGGCCCACCAACCACGGCGGCCATGCGACACTGCCTGCCACTCATCAGGAGGCTCGCCCCCCATGGCAACTCTGACCAATGGCTAGAGAAGAAGGGCGCCGCGCTCTGCTCCTCCCACCTCCTCCCCTCCGTGTGGATTGGTCGCGGCAGGGAGAGGTAGGCGGGAGCTCGGGCTCCCTCAGCGTGGCTCCGCCTGCCAAGCCGGAAGAGACGCCAAACCTCGGCCAATGGACAGGGGGACTCCCCAGCCCCGCCCACCGCCTGTAGCTCCCCTGCGCTCCGCCCCGCGCCCGAGGCCGGAACCGCCGCGCTGCATAACGGCGCAGTGACGGGGCAGCCCGGCCGGTCGCCGGCTTCCGCGCATGCGTAGAGGCAGCGTCAGCCCTTCCGTTCCGCCTGTCACCTTACGGTCGGTGCTGCCGCGCCCGCCGAGTGGCGACGGGACCGTTACCGGGGGCCACCCTTTCCCCTTCCCCTCCGCCTCCCGGCCGGACGGCGGGTGCCCGTCGGGGCTCCGGCTGCCTCCCGGCGGCCGTACCCGCGCCCCCATGGAGGAGCCGCTGGCCCTGCACCCCGTGAAGCTCTATGTGTACGACCTGTCCAAGGGCATGGCCCGGCGCCTCAGCCCCCTCATGCTGGGTAAGAGCGCAGCGGGAGCACCGGCGCCGCCGCCGCCTCCCGGGGGCTTGTGCTTCCCCACCGAACGCCGCGGCCCGGCCGAGCCGCGCCGGGAAGCGGGACCGAAATCGCCCCCGTTAGCGCCGGGAGTGGCTTTACCCAGCACGGTACCGCTTTCCCGAGGGATGAGCCCGCCGGGAAGGGGCTCTCTGCGGGGATGGGCAGCGCTCGGCAGCTGCGGGCACCGGCGGCTGGTGGCTGAAGCACGACTGGGGAGCCTGCGGGCCTGGCCTGGGGGCCCGGTGCGTGGGAGCAGAGTGGGGTTTAGCGGCAGCGTCCTTGTTTCCCTGTCGGCGGGACGAGCTGTGTCCGTAAGGCAGCTCCGGGTGAACGCGGGCAGGCACCTTTACCCCATCTGTCCTCGGCTGCTTCTTTGGCTTTTTTAGTAAAGGCTGATTAAAAGTATTACTTAGCCCCTGAGGTGGAGGAAAGGTCAGTTCCCGACACCCCGACGGCTGTGACGCCCTGGCAGGAAGGCTAGACTGGAAGAAAGCCTTCTGCTGTTTACAAGGTTATTGAGTTCAAACGGTGCCATGTTGTGGTGAGGCTGGACTGGGCCAGGCGGAGCGTGGCGTGTAATTTGCTACTAGCCACCCTCGCCTTCCAGAGAGTTTGTGAAAGTTTGTTGTGCGTCTCCTCGGGAATAGGGGCATTTTCAGCCAAACCTTAGGCTGGGGATGTGGAGGTTTTCCTTGAGGTTTTCGAAGTGTGAATGAGGAATGCAACCAGAGAGTGGCTCATACCTGCTAAGTGTAGACTTTGGCCCCTGGCAGGACAGCAGGCTGTGGGATGAGAACATCTCAACAGGTTCAGTGTCTGAACAGATGGCTCTGTGTAATCTTTACAGTTTGTCGGCATTCCCTTTGCTCATCTGTCCTATGAGGAGATTCTGTGCTTTCCTGCAAGCTTAAAATGAAAGTCCAATAGTCAGTGATAAGCTTGAGAAGTTGAGAAGAAAATATTAGAATTCCTATGTGAAGTTCTATGTTAGCCAGGCAGCAACACCGCCTCTGGGAGATGTGTGTTTCCCGCCCTAGATAATAACCTCAGAACTTTTTGTGTGGTCAAGCACTTCTGTTATAGCCCCGGGGGAGGTAACTTCACCTGTTAGCTCATAATAGTCACATTTTAAGCTGTGCTAAGAGTTACACATCTTAAGAGACAGGTTAAATGTGTGCATGATTTACCATTGTTTGAGGTAACCAGTCTTATTTCAAAGTGTTGGTCCAAGCAAAGACTCGTACAGAAACAGGTTGTTGCTCTATCAATCTTCACATAGATCAAGTGAAGGCTTTTTAGCTCTCTTCTTACCCACAAAGTCAATCTTGGGATCTCATAGCTTTCTGAATTTCCAAAGAAAACCACTCAGTGCGTGACTTCATTTTTGGTGCTTTTTATGCTGGCCGAACAACAACTTGACTGTGCTTGCGATACCATTTGGTGCTAAATTTCTACAAGTCTGCATAACAAAAAGAAGAGCTTAAAAAATCTGAAGGCCTTTCTCGGTAGCGTGGGAAGTGTTACTCACTAGTGCTGCCTGATAACTGTCTGAGTTCAGACATGTTTGTGGAACGGGGCCAACTAGGCCTGTGTGGCCACAGTGACGGTGCAGACTGCAGGATATGTGGGGTTAGGTGGATCCGGTGACTGGATTGGCTGTAAAACAAATCATTGTTTATTCCTTTTTTTTTTTTCCTTCAAGTAACAGATCTTCTCTGCATTTACACATGGATCTGTCATGCCTCCAGATTAGTTTAGAAACCTTCCCAAGAGCAAAGTGGTGGAGAGAATGTGCCTCTTGCCTTACGTACGCACCTTTTTCTTTAGCCTTGAAGAACAATAAAAACTTGTGCTGCTACTCTGTACATCAATTTTCAGATGGTAGATAGCTGGTTTTCCTTTTTATTTTGTTTGTTTGTTTTTTGTCAGTGATGTTCATAAAATGTAGGTCATCTGAGAAAGTCATGGACATTGAAGAGGAAAGGATTTCTTAGACGATCTAGTGCTAAACATTTGTCATCTCTGCTTATGGAATTCTTTCCATAGATGCCAAGTTTGATTGAAACAATGCTCTTGCTTTGAGTGATAATCCTGTAACATCACCTATATTGAAATACATGTGTTTTAGAGAGAAGAAACAAATACGATAATTGATTTTGCTAAAATCAATTCCTAGCATGCTTGGAAATGGCAGCTCAGATCCCCCTGCCAAAGTGGGGGGGCCTGACCACTGCAAGACTGTTGCCACAGTGTCTTCAGTGGTGCTGGTAGGATCTAGAGGTGTTATGGATTATGTCAGTACAGCATTCAAGGATCAGCTCCCATTGCTAAACCTTATCCTAACTTGCCATTGTATGATGAACCTGGAAGGCAGAGCTGTACACCACTGTTTGTAGCGGGCTCTGGGGCTACTTAGTCATGCCCTGTGGGCGCATCTTTGCTTTTCTTGGAAAGTTTACTCTTTTTCTACCCAGACTACTTTTGTTGTTCTTACTGTTCTGTGAGTTTGCTCTCACTTTGCAGTGAACATTTCTATTTTAAAGTATACGTGACCAGGTATCGTAGTTCAATTGCCTTTTGTGACATGTTTAGTTTTCGCGTGCTGTTTCTCCATATGCACCTTCTCTACAGGCACTGTTCCCCCTTTCTTCTCTAGTCTCAGTCTGTGAGACTACATTTGTCCGTCAGACTACGTGATCTAATAATAATAAATGTTTACCTGAATGCAATGAGGTTTCTGTTTTCGAGACAGAAAACCATAATCCACCTGGCTCTGTGGAGGGTAAAGAGGAAAACAAAATAGTTCAGCTTGCAGTGCTGGTTTTGAAGTAAATGTCCTTAGGCAGAGAAATCCTTAAGGAAGATTAAAATCTCATTGCATCATGGGCTTGAAGAAAAATGTCTTCCAGCTCTCAAAGTTTTCCTGTCCTGTAAGTGAGGTTATTGCTCATGTAACTCAGAATGCATCTGTTTAGCCTGAAGGAGAGACGACTAAGAGGGCATCTTATTTTTATAAATATCTAAAGGGCGGGTGTCAAGAGGGTGGGGCCAGACAAAGGGCAATGGGCACAAACTGGAACATAGGAAGCTCCATCTGAACAGGATGAAAAACTTTCCTATGAGGGTGATGGAGCACTGGAACAGGCTGCCCAGAGAGGTGGTGGGGTCTCCTTCCCTGGAGACTTTCAGAACCCTCCTGGATTTGTTATTATGCAACCTGCTCTAGGTGAACCTGCTTTAGCAGGAGGGTTGGACTAGATGATGTCCAGAGGTCCCTTCCAGCCCCTACCATTCTCTGATTCTTTAATGGGCAGGAGCTTAGTTTCCCATAGCAGCTTTGGCTCAGTATAGTATAAATTAATGGTGAGCTGACTGGGAGTAGGTATCTGATTAAATTTTTAACTGGTGCATTCAGCTGTAGGGACTTAGCAGCCCGGATGGAATTGAAGCAAAAGAACTGATTAAAAGGAGTTACCTTGAGCTTTTTTCCCTTTTCCCAGGCCTGGTGCATTACTCTCCCTCTCCTCCATCCATTCTGAGGAGTTAGAATTGCTTCAGCATAAGATTTCATCAGCTTTGTTCCAGAGCATTTGCTAGGGATTTCATGGAAATCAAGTGCATTACCCTCCCCCAGTCTAGCCTACTTCTTGATGTCTCTAAGCACCTCAAGGAGAAGAGAACAGAAGCAGACTCTTCCCTCTCCGTTAGGTTTGGGTGGTGGTTTTTGCTTCAGTTGAGCACCCTCGGCAGCACATAGGAGAAAGTGCTTGACTAATTCGGATCATTTTCAATTCAAAAAGGGCAGGAATCTTAATGGATTTGCCTAAGGAAATTGCAACAATATGCAAAGCAATGCACATTTAGAAATACCCACACTGGTTAACCAAATTATATTGCTTTCAGTTCCACTGGAGACCAGATCATTATTTTTGGGGAGTTCTTAGGGTCTTCTGGAGCTTTCACATCCATTGCAGAGCATAGATATGTTGTTAAAAATACTAAGCTTTCTATTATCTCTTTACTTTGCAGCTCAGGAACAGGTGTTGTTCTTGTGCTAAGGGATAGATGGCCTAAGCTCTGAATGGGGTAAACTAAGTGCCCATCTTCTTATATAGTTCCATCATGTCTCAGAACTCTTCTGGCTTTCAGGCTAGTAATTTGTATTAACATACAAATGCCACTTCCATTTGATATTTAAAATGCACATGAATAAACTACATTGGGTGGGCCTTAAGATTAAGAAATTAACTGTGCCAGTAAAACAGACTGGTGAGCATCTAATCTCCCTCCTGCTTGGCCTTCCAGATAAATCCAAGCATGGGAGTAATCCCATTCGATTGTATTCTAAAATTACACAGGCTCACTTGCTTCTTTCAGAATACTCTCATATCCTAACAGTGGCAGTTTCCTGAATCAGTTGTACAGTAACAACAAAAAAAATCTAACTACTTCACGTTCTGTGACTAAGCTGAGGGTCCTGGAATTGTTTAATGCATTTGAATGTTGTATTTTTCTCCTAGGTTTCTGGTTCATGTAAGCACCATGAGAGTATTTGAGCTATGACCATTATAAAGGAAAATAACAGCAAATGAACTTGTTTACTTGCCAGATGATACTCTGCCTCAAACAGTTTGAATCTTTGAGATGCTTAAGCTCCCATCTAGATCTGTGCTGAACTGGCATCCCCTCCTGAGTTCTAGTGAGTATTTTCAGGAAAGATCGGTTCAAGCATTTCAAGTGAAAAGAGGAAAGACTTAAAGATCAAGTATGTGATCAGGTTTCCAAAGACTGACAGGCTGTCACTGTAAACTGTCACAGATTTAACACAGTAATGTTCATGTCCATGTTTATGGTCTGTGACAAACGAAAGGTAGCTTGGCTTGCATTAGCTCGTAATGGAAGCAGATCAAATTAATCTGAATTGCTTCACATTTGCTTCAGGCTGAGAAGTAAATTCCTCTGGAACAGCTGATACCTGGTAACAACCATGAGAACTAATTGTTGTGTGATTAAGTGTATGCATCTAAAATAGCAACACTCTTTCCTACTCAACAGCCCTCTGGGCCTTGAAATATTTAAACTCTTCAGGCATCTTGCTCTTTCTCTGTTTTATCTGGGTGAACAGTGGATGCCCAAAAGAGTATCATCCCATCAGGACACTCCTGTTCTGCATTGTATGTGTGTGCATCATTTGGATTAGCTTTGCTATAGGTGTTGAGTGAAGGGTAATGCCTGCAATTTAAAGGCTTTTGCAGCTCAAATAGAAATTACTAGGGAATCAGTCTTTTCTATATAGTTATAGACAACCTCAAGTTATGAGTAAATGTGTTGCTTTTGGTGGCAGTACCAGGAATGGTCCTGCCCATGTTGCAGCATGCCACAAGAGTTGGGAGTGTCATGGCAAGGAGTGGAAAAGCATGAAACGCAATGATGTCTGCCAGTATCCCAGATGGTATTTGCAATTCCTTCTTCTAGACCTATCAGTTGACTGTGGACACTGCTGCACTGTAGGATTATATGGGGAGGCTCCCTGGCAAGCTTGGCCTTCTGCTTTGTAAGCCGGTCAGTGCTGCCAGAAGCACTTTGTTGGAAAGTGTCACTGCAAGGCCTGGATACAACTTGTGCCTTAGCACTGCTACAGCAATGCTGTACTCGTGCACTCCCCTGGGCAGCTGGCTGTGGAAACAAAACGGTGGCAATCCTTTCTTGGTCATCCTGTTAGGGCTGGTATGGGTATCAAGCCTTCAGAGACCGCGAGCAACGGCTTCTGTGTCTGGTGGACAACACCTGGCAAAAGGCAACACAACTTGTTAGTGCAGGCTGCCTTGATTGCTTTAGGTGAGCTTGTCGTGAGAGGTGGGCGTTGTGAGCTGTAACGTGTTCCGTGCAATGTCTCAGTTTGAAAGAAGGGCAGGAAGAGTCATAGGAAGATCACCAGCAGAGGCAAAGTTGAAGAGGAAGATGCTGGTGTCCCCCAAGATCTGTACAGAACCTCTTACATGATGCAACAGACAAACGACATTGAGATTCTTGCTGAGCAGCAGAAAAAGGAGCTGCTCAAGTTCCTCAGAAGCTGGTGGCCATTGCTTTATTCCTCTGTCAGTCAGCTGGGAGTTGAGTAGCCAGCTGTGCGGCATGGGAAACTGCAGCAGCAGAGCAAAAGTTCTTGGTCTAGGCTGTCTCTAGGTGGTGCGTATGTGGCCAATGGTGGCAGGTTTCTTAGGCAGGGGATTCCCCAGCGGTGGTATCACTGAGGAGGCTTGCACTGCCTCTGACCAAGCACAGCCCACCAGTGGCAGAAAGGGATTTTATTCCATCTGCAGCAGGCTGGAGAGTTACCATGCCTTATTGTCATCAGCACTGTAGATCTGGCGTGTGTTCTCCGCAACGCCAGCCTGGTTATTGTCTCACAGGAGCCAAGCAGAAATAGCGGGTCGGCAGCGGCTTCATTAAGATCATCAAACTGGTGCCTGGCACAAACTGACCTAACTGAGCAGCCTCAGACAGACCTGCCTTGTCAAGATAGGCCGTTTCACTTGCCAAGAGCTGTTCTGCCCTGGCAGTTGCTGCCTATTGTCTGCTATGGATTTTGTGTGTGGCAGCCAGAGAGGACCCCCCCAGGGGCTGGACTGCAGTCTAATGCAAAGTATTTTTCCTAAATTCTGTTTGGGTTTTGTTCCTACAAACAGCAAATTGCGTTAGTGGAAAGGGATCTCTAGGAGGCCCTGTTCAAGGTAGATCTGGCAACAGTAGACTTTGCAGGGCTGAGTTCTGAGTATCTCCAAGGATGGAAGTCCTACATGCTTTTTGGACCCTTGCCCCAGTGTTTGGCCACTTTTATGCCAATTTTTTTTCTCCTACTGAGTTGGGAATTTCCTATTTCCCAGCTAACACCTGTTGCTTTTCACTGTGCATCTCCGAGTAGAACAAGGCTTCTTTTCCTCCATACTCATTATGTAGTTGTGGACAGCAATAAAGACTCTTGGCTTTCTCTTCCTGAGGCTGAACAGACCAGTTCTCGCAGCCTCTCTTCAACACCACATGTACTCCAGCCCAGTATGTCAGTGTCTTTTGTACTGGGGGGGGATCCAAAAGTGGACACAGCACTCCAGATACGGTCTCACAAGTGTCAAACAGGGGAAGAGTCACCTCCCTTGAGCTGCTGGCTGCAGTCCTGCTAGAACAGCCCAATGTGTGGTTGCCTTTGTTGCAATGATCTTTTCAAGTAGGTGTTTTAATTGCAGGAGCAGATTCCCAGCAGCACCCGTGGCTTTGCCAGCATCTGCTGTAACTCGTTCACCTGCACACAGAATCCAGGTGCAAAGTGGCAGCTCTGTGGAAAACCTTTCATCACTGTTTGCTGGAAATGTGTGTGAAAGTAAATACCAAGATGTTCTTTTTTTCCATTTAGCATGCAAAAGGGCAGATACAATTCTAGTATGTACTGGCTTGGAAACAAACTGTTTCTCTGCCCTGAAGAATAAAGTTCAAGTTTCTAGTGGAAAGCAGTGATTTATCATGGACAACTGTGTAATAATTTATTAACAGATATGCAGAAGGCTAACTGTGCAAAGCCCAGCAGTAAAGCCTGTCGTAGGTCCGCTGCTGAAGTTAGGGCAGAGTGCTATACCCTGCCTCACGTGTTGCTGGTGACCCTGCAGTGTCACTGGTTTCTGGTAGCTCCAGAGTGCAAGGTGAAAGCTCTTTGGGGGGGGGAAGCTGTGGAACAAGGGCTGAAGGATGGAGGAGCACAGCAGCGTGGACCAGGCTACAGGGGCAGCAAATGCTCCCGAGATGTTACAACACACTGCTTCGCTTCTCTCATCGTTGCTACTATCTTTTGGCCTTCATCCTACTCTGTGCCTACGTTTCTGTGCACCGGGTTAACAGTGAATATGCTGCCTGCCTGCCTGGCTGTGCTCCGTGGCAGTGACGGATGAGTCCGCCTACTTCAGAACTGCACGCTCGCTTCGATCGATGTCTCCATTGACACGGCAGCCTTTTCCCTGCCTCCGCTTTTACACGACCCTTGTCTGACGCAGGTATCTATCTCTGTGCCTGTTTTGCTTCAGACTTGAGTGGGAAAAATACCATAGTGGTTGTTTATTCCTAACTTGGACGCGTAAATGTAAACATCCTTTTCTTGGAACTCTTGAAGGATTATCCTCAGTTGTGTTTCTCTGTTTTACCCAGTCCTGATGATGACAGAAAGTTGGTTTTGCCCAAGAGAAAAAGAAATTGAAGAACTACTGCTGCTTTGAAGTAGCATATTTACTCCTGGCACTCACAGACCAAAGCAGCCCTGACAGGAGTAGGAGATAAATACCCCAAGACACTCTGCCTATAGATAGGGAAAGGCAGTACCCCTGTCTCCCTGTTGGCCACTGCTGCTGTGGTGCTGAGTGAAATAAGGACAACCAGAGAATGTCTTTCTACGGGACAAGTGGAACTGGGACAATGTAACCCATCACTGCTACTACAGCAGGGATCTTAGAAGAAGCTGGGCACCAGCAGAAGAAGAGTGACCCCTAAAGTTTCATCAGAGAAGCCAACATCCTGGAGGTTGAGGGATGAAATACTGCTCTGTCAAACTACCATTTCTCTTTAGGCCTCTGACATATCAGCTAGGACCCAGTGTTTAGCATTTTCCCTCCTCTTTGGAAGTTGTGGGGGAAGAGCAGGGGAATGCAACTGTACCAAGCTTCATTTTTACCAAACATTTTTTTAGTAAGTTGATTAATATGTTGTTATTCTAAGCATCTGCTTCCAGCCTTTGAAAAGCAGTCACACTGCACTTTCAGCATCATAAGCTGTGAGAATACAAGCAGGGTGGCTGGTGGAATAGTTGAGAGGCAAGGCTGACAGGGTGATGAGGGATGCAGCCAAATCCTGAGTTAAGGTCAATTAATACACTGGCCCTCGAGAGCTAAGAAATGTCAGAAGCATTTCAGTAAAACATTGGCCACAGCTCTAAGGCTATGTTTAAAGGAGAAGGATAATATCTAGACATAATAGCCCAGAATCAGGACATAAGGTGGTCTGTGCCTGGCTTTGGGAGGCTTGAGACTGGTGTGATGCAAATAGATGCTGTCCTATTGACCAAACAGTTAACTCATCAGTGCTTTCTGAACAAATTCTTACTAGAACAGTGCCATGATTTTATCAGGTCTACAGTGTTTTTTGCCTAGCTCTGGGAAACCTGTAGGTGTCTTTAGCAGTTCATCACATCACATTCTGGTATCTAAAAGTTGTACAAGAACAACAAAGCATCTTGGAAGAGGTGCTGCTTGGTTACCAAGTGGTGTGGGCAGTGGTCTACTGGGAGAGAACACTTACACATGGAGGCTGACTAAAAGGATCAGGAGCCTGCTGCAAGCAAGCAGAAGTTATGGCAGAGGAGCACTCAGTCTGCTGCTTGGGTTCATACCAAATATTGGTATGCCCACAGGTTTTTTTTGTCCTAAATCCACTTTTTCTGGGTGTTGAGCACCTTGTTTGGCAAAATAAATAGCATGCTGTTGCTGCCTACAAATTCACAAAGGGATATGATACCAGGAACCAAGCCTTTAGGTTATGATAGATAAAATAATTGAGCCTAGAGCAATAACAGCTGCTGACCTGCTGAAGAGAGGTTTGATCTTGAGATCGTACCATCAACACAGAGAGGTTTAGGCTTCCCACTCCTAGGGAACTGGAAAAGCATTTCAGAAGATACTTTTTCTCTAAGACACAATGATATTATCAGTTTAGTGATGCCTGGAGTAAGTCTTTGCTGCTGTGTGCTACAAAACACACAATTTTATAACTTGTATAAATTTCAATCCTGCACTTCTACCCCCCAACTCCCACTTAAAGCTGTTAATTTTTAAGGGCAGTAGGAGGGAGGGAAAGGAGGAAACCATGGAGTAGATTATAGAGACTATACTACAGATCGTATGTTCAAGCCAGTTACTGAAAAAGAAAACTGAGTATTCTGTGCTGGCTAATTATGAAATCAGTGTAAAATTCCCATCATCTGGTTCCAGCTGAAGACTCTAATTTTAAGGAAAGGTTTCTCTACTTGGTCTGTAGAGAAAAGCCCAAGGAAGGTAAGCGCTGGCAGGATAGGATGGCATTGCCACCTCTATGCAAAAGGAGGAAGGTGCAGCAGTAGTGTGGATGGAGCAGTTCATTTGAAAGAAAGACATTTTGTTTCTTTAGAAGCAACTCTGGGATGAAATCTTTGGTATTACTGTCATGGTGAAAGAATAAGCATGGCTCCTAAGTGACTGACAGAAAGTAGGCTGAAATCTGGAAAATATGTTGCTAATAACTTTCTTTTCTCTGCATACAGGGAAACAGCTGGATGGCATCTGGTAAGTGACTAGATTTAAATTGCATACTGCGTGTTAAACACCATGTGGTGCAGGGAGTATTTTCAATATGAGATTGTATATGCCTCAGTTCATTTTGGTGCTGAAGAGAGATCAAGGCACTTTTTGTTCTTGAATCAAGATTGACAATAAGATCACGAAAAGTCAGGCGCAGGTTAAACTTCTCCATTCAAAGCTCAGTGAACCCCATGAAAAAAGTGTTGGTAGTAGTTGTTACAGGTTAGTGCACTTTTTCAAGGGTAGGATGTTGTCCTTGTCCCAAGCACTTTGTCTTCTAATTGCAGGCATGACTAAACATGACAGTAAAAGAATAGGTGGGAAGAAGGTATCACAGAATGGGGCCTTCTGGCACGTAAGAGCAGTGGCTGCATTCGGTTATGAAACACCCCCCAGTTCGTTTAAGATTTGTTTGCTGGTTTTTCTGTTTTGTTTTGGGTTTTTTTTAAAGGCAAAAAACTCTCAAACCCTTGTCCATCCATATTCCTTTCTATTAATCCACCTCCAGTGATGGTCTGACCTCAGTCTGTGTCTGTCAGACTTGCACTTCTGTCAGTGTGGTAGCAGGGCTAGCTCTCTATATCTGTGACTTCAGCCTCAACCCTTTAGCTGAAAGAGGCTGCTGGAGATCTCACGCTGGTGTGGAAGTTTCTCTCTTCCAGTGTTCCTTCATGCTTGGACACCTAGCTGAGCATGTTCTTTCCCAGCCACTTACAGAGTTAACGATAGGCTCAATAATCATTGCTTCCATATTCATTCACATCCCAGCAGATCACAGAAACACACTGACCTTTTGTTTCAATTAATCACTTCATGATGTCCTTGAGCACATAAATTTACCATTGATTTATGTGGTAGGTTAAATATTTCCTTTGTTTCACATGGTTTTTGTTCTCTGTGGCAGGCACACCTCCATAATTGTCCATAAGGATGAGTTCTTCTATGGCAGCGGAGGAATCTCTAGCTGTGCACCTGTAAGTTAAACTTATTTTTCTGATAAGATAATTTTGTGGTAGGGCTATCTGCTTGTGTCACTGTCTGTTAGAAAAGCAGCAAGAGGCTTCTGAATTCAGCCAGACGTGACTTCTTGCCATGGTTGCCCAGGGCATCTGAGGAAAAGAGAGCAGGGATGGTGGGTTTAAGCCCAGTTAAATACAGGTTGAGGATTGCTTCTGCTGTTAGAGTCTGTCTATCCAAGACACCTTCTGCAGCTGCATTGCCAGAGTGACATCTTGTCCAATTCTGTATCGATAGGTTTTACATACAGACTTGGCAACTCAAGGCATCCTTTCTAAGATTTAAAAAAAGTTCATGGTGCTTTCAGACCTTTCAGTTCTTGGAGAGGCAAAACTGATAGGCCGTTCATCTAACGCAGAATTTTGCCATAGCTTAGAGTCTTCAATGCAAATAGCCAAGTGTACAAGCTGCAATGTAAGCTGTGTGTTCCTTCTCATTCTCCAAGTGCAGGACAGGGGAGGCCAGTAGGGCTTTTTGCTTGACAACTATACCACAAGTTCCTCATTTACTGCCTTGACAAGCCATGATAGCTCTATTCAATAGAGTCCCCTAAAAGAATTTGGTGTGTCCATTTAACATTTTCTTCTTGTTGCTAATTTTTACAGGGAGGGACGCTTCTCGGCCCCCCAGACTCAGTGGTTGACCTGGGTAACACTGAAGTCACAGAAGAAATTTTTCTGGAATATCTTTCCTCTTTGGGGGAATCTATGTTCCGGTAAGTAGCAGCTTGTACTATAAAATCTGTATAACTAACAAACAAAAAAGGCCTTTAGGTAAAGAGGTGCAGAATGGAGGAAAACTATTATGAAACCAATCCTGCTAACGGAGCTTTGTCTGCTTCGTGTATTCTTTAGTACTCTCCAAATATGAGGCTGGAACTGATGCACCAATACGCAGGGAGCTACCAGCTAGGCAACTCTTTGGTGTGCCAGCCTTGAGCTAGGCTGGGAAAGCATTCTGCCAGGAAGTCTTTCACACTTGCTTTTTGTAAGATGGAATAATGCCTGAAATGCCTTTGAGAGAATCACTGGGGAAAATGAAGCCGCTATATGAAATATTTCAGTAAATAGTGCTTTGTCTCATGAGTCATAGGTGAAGCATTGCAGTAAAGCTGCCAACTTTCACATGAGTAAAAGCAAGGTCTTGACTGTTAAAGAGCGTAGTCTACTTCTCTCAAGAACAGGGAACAGCAGCATTTAGTGTTCTGGCTATATTTCAGTGTCAGTAATTCCTGTGATTTCTCGCTAGTCGTTCTGTGGTTTTAGTTGAAGAAACCTGACCTCACTTATCCTTCAAAAAAACATTGTATAAACTCAGTGAAACAGAGATATGTCATTTTGCACCCTGATTTAATTGAATTTGAAGGTGAATTGATGTCTGTATTTTACCTATTTGCCTTAGAATTCTTTGTGAGGAAAAAAATGCTAAAGGAAGATGTTTCTCATTAGGGGTCCATGGGTTTTTTTTCTGCTTGTTACATTTATTGATGAGTCTGTCTTTTTATGTTTCAATTACTTTTCTGTGGCACAGAGGAGAGTCTTACAACCTCTTTGAACATAACTGCAACACCTTCAGTAACGAAGTGGCACAGTTCCTGACAGGAAGAAAAATCCCTTCCTACATCACTGACCTTCCAGCTGAAGTTCTTGCCACGTGAGTATGCATGCTGCTCCTCTCTGTAGTGTATTGCTGCATGCTATTGCTTAAACATTTGACAGCCAGCGGTACCAGTTTCTACTCTCTCTCTGAGAACTGGCATAAGGTTAAGGAGAGGATGCCATTTGCTTTACTTCAACACTTACAACACTGTACAAGTGCTGACTGTCACTGGCATTACTAAGAAAACAGAAGAAGGTTGTTCTTCTGCCTTTAATTAGTTAACTAGTTATTTTGTGACAGTCTCTTCTATGTGACCAGAGAAGTGTAGAAAGTTTCAGAAACTGGTGCAAGTTTTTTTTGTCTTAGGAAAACAGTATCTGTTAAAAGTGAGTGCCCTTACTCTAAGCACTGTAATTGCAGTGGAGGTGTCAGCTTTGTTTTTGAAGAGACAGGGGAGATGTAATTTCAAAATTAATGCTGCAGTTTTAAAGCTGGGACTTGATGGAAAAAGTGTGAGTTAGAAGAGTGGACAGTGAGATGGGTTGAGAACTGGGTAAACAGTAGAGCTTAGAGGGACGTGATCAGTGGCGCAGAGTCCAGCTGGCAACCTGTAGCTAGTGGTGTTCCCCAGGGGTCAGTACTGGGTCCAGTCTTATTCAACACCTTCATCAATGACCTGAATGAAGGGGCAGAGTGTACCCTCAGCAAGTTTGCTGATGATACAAAACTGGGAGGATTGGCTGACACACCAGAAGGCTGTGAGGCCATCCAGCGTGA
>WUAM01000359.1:31466561-31477870 GCA_024336885.1 Actenoides hombroni
TTTTGGAGCCCTTATCTTCATCCTGCCACTGATTCAGCCTGTGACCTCGGTCAGGTCATTTCCCCCTGTGTGCGTCAGCTCCCCCACCTGTGAGCAGGAGATAATCTCCTTGCCTGCTTTGTGGAGACCAAGGAGGGCTGGTGGCCATTTGCAGAGCACAGGAGATGTGGAAAGCACAGTACTAAGGAACCAGGAGGATGGCCCAGTCCTTTTGGCCCCTTTTCCCAGGCACTACTCACATTTCCTCTTTTGTTTCCTCTCCCCTCAGTCATTGATAAGTTTGACTACGTCTTCGCAGAGAACGGCACGGTGCAATACAAGAATGGGCAGCTGGTGTCCAAGCAGGTAGGTACAGCCCCCCTTGCAGCCACAGCTCTTCTTCCCCATCCCCTTGCAGGCCCTGTTTCCTGCATGTGCTGGGGAGCAGCCCCTGGCCCTGGGCAGATGGGTGGTCTGTTCTCTCCAAATGCCAGCTCTGGATGTCCCACTCCTCCAGGTCATGTTCTTGGGTGGGCTTCATGAGAAGTATAGCTTCTTCCTCACACCCCCTTCTCCTCCTGCAGGCCATTCAGGACCACTTGGGGGAAGAGCTACTGCAGGATCTCATCAACTTCTGTCTCAACTACATGGCGCTGCTGAAGCTGCCCAAGAAACGGTAACAGCCCAAGCCCATGCAAATAGCGGTCTTATCACTGATTTCTAGGGATCTTTGGGCTCCAGAACTCCTCCTAAGAACAGCTGAGCTACTGAGCTTTTCCTGCTTTAGGTTTTATCTTAGCATCTAGAGGCCCTGTGCAGGATCATTGTTCCACGGAGCTGGGCACTGTGGGCAAATAACAGAGGACAGTCTTCTGGAGAGCCTACACTATTTTTCAACATAATGCCTGCTCTTTTGCCCCTTGGATTTGATTCCCTGGGTAGCAGGCTGTAGCCACTGCATGCATCTCATTTAGGACAAGGGTACCAGCTTGTTACTGGTCAGGGCATCGGGCATCATTGGTCATATGAGCTTCCAAACAAACAATGGCTCTTAAGATGTGACGTCCAGTGCCTGAGCACACAGTTTTGCACTGTTTCTGACCTAGTGTTGCTTGGTGCCACTGGTAACAGGGCTGGCCCTGCTTTGCTTGCAACCATGTGTTCCAGTCTGCTTCCCAACCGGAGATCCAGCAGCCACAGGGTGAGTTGGGTTGGTACACCTCCTCTGAAGGACAACTAGGCCACTGCCAGGAAAGAAAAGGGTAATTTTCCATTGGATCAGCTTGATCTGTTATTCTAGGAAGGAGGGCGAGGGAACAGAAGGTAGCATGAAGGTGGAAGGGAAGAGCAGGAGGACCTCTTCAAGAGGCAGCCTGCAGTTAAACCAGTCTGGGTGCAAACTACCCCTCAGACCACGGTTTCACAAATGCTTGAAGCCGGCACGAGCCAGCAGCGCTATTGACCGCAGCGGCTCTGCCCTCCCCTCGCCCCGGCTGGTTTGTTCCTGCTGTCCCCTTGTGTTTGTCCGGTGACCCCGAGCAGGCCAGCTGTCTGGCTGAAATTAAGCTGGGAAAAGTTGCTAAAGGGTGATCCAGATTAGCTGCCTGATGTGAGTCACCGTGTGGCAATGGCTAGACCGGTTAGAGGGGCCAGGGTAGCTCCTTGCGACAGGGCTACTGGTTGAACACGCCCTCAGAAGCATGGGCCGGGACCCAGAACCATCAAGGCTGATTGGTTGCCTCATTGCTGTCTGCTTGCCCAACACCCTGGTGAAGTTTCAGCTCCCAAGTGCCTCTGAATTTAGGCTTATGGGATTTCTAGCAAAACAGGGACTTTAACCCTTATCTCCCGAGTCTTGGCCTGGGGCATGAGCCACCAAACCCTTGCTGCTGCAGAGATGCTGCTGTCAGGCTGCAGGCATCGCTGCCCGTCTGTTCATTCCCCATGATGTTCTTTACTGTGTTACAAGACAGGAGGTGGAAATTTCTTCCCCCAGACTCAGAGTGGTAGCTGCTTTACCACAAAGAAGCAGCGGAAAGGGCTGGGAGGGACATCAGAGGGTTAATGAGCTCAGAGCTCCTCAGATGGACAGGGAGGAGGATATCCGTGCTCCAGTTAGGTTTCCACAAGAGTTTCAAACTGTTTTCAAATTGGCAGTGCTGCCATCCCCTGCTGTTTCTACCCCAGTGCTGGTACCTGTCTGACTCCTCAGTGAGCTATTCCAAGGTGATAAACAAACAGAACTGTCTGGGTTTATAGCAAAGAGAAAAGAAGGGAGCAGTCTTCTGGCTTGGTGCTTTGAACCAGCCCATTGAATAAGTGGCAGTGCAGTGATTCTGGTGCAAAGTGAAGGTAGCAAGTAGGAACTGGGTCCTGTCCATGCAAGGTTAGGTAAGGGTTGCAAAGGTGCAGGGAGCAAACAGAAGATACATAGGCCCTGCAGGTCCTGCCTGATTTGTGTCCCACAAGAAGGTCCTGATTACTTATCAGCCTGCTGCTGGACATCAGCAGCGAGTCACACTGACCCAGCAGTTCCATCTCACGGCCCCAAGATATTGCCAGTTTCACCCAACCCACCACAGAGGACATTTCTTAAAAGCTTCCAGGGCTGGAGATGCCACAGTCTTGTCAGGTGGTTGGTCCAGTCCAGGCATTAGCCGTTCTTGCAATTATCACAACGTGAGAAAATGTTTCCTGTCATCTCACCTAAGCTTGTTGCTTCTAGCCTGTCCCCAGGGTGCACGGGAACTGTTTATTCCTCTTCTCTGACAGTCTCTTTTTGTAAAACTATGAGTCCCTCAGAGACCTTAAGCAGAGTTGTTGCTGCCTGGTCTCTGTGTGGTGTGAAGTACCCGTGAGTGGGCCTGGCTCCTCTCCTCCTGCATGTCCTCACAGAGACTGCATGCCTCACCGAGCAGACATTCCCCTGGAAAGGTCTGTTTTTCTCACCCTGCCCCAGTAACCTTGTGCCCTTGCCCACCCACAGAGGAACCTTCATTGAGTTTCGCAATGGGATGCTGAACATCTCCCCCATTGGACGGAGCTGCACCCCAGAGGAGCGAATTGAGTTCTCCGAGCTGGACAAGGTACACGGGCCAGACTCAGGCTCACCCTCCCCTTTGCTGGTTTTGTGTGACCACCGATCTCGGGTCTTACCCACTTGCCCCCTTCCCAAGGAGAGGGGAGCCCAGCTCCAAGCTGTGCGCCAGACCAACACATGCAGCAAGGTGGAGACAGGACTGGGGGTCAGAAAACCCAAGGAGAGGCACAGATGAATGGAAGAATTTGCCTTCACTGATGCAATGGGGTAGCCAGCAGGACTCCTTGTGGGAGAGCCCCAGGAAATAAGACACTTCTTTAACAGGGTGTCTCCTCATTTACGGCAACCAAAGACAGAATTACACTGACAACCTCAGAGAGACATAAACTTCTCAGCTTGTGCCATCCCTCCAGGCTGGCCCAGCAGCTGTCTTCTCTCTCCCACTCCCCCAGCCCCAAAAGAGCTGGAACTAATGGGCCTTCCAGACTGGGAGGGCCACAGCAGATCTGCTGGGCGGATCTCTGAAGCGATTGGCCTGCATCCCAGGCAGTTTCTGCCTGGAGGGAGAAATCCTGGGGTTGAGAGACTTTCCAAGGCTCTGCAAGACTTGTTAAGCAAAGCTGGAGACTTTGGTTTATGAACTGAGCTTCTGGGAAGTTGAAGCAATTGCACTTCGTTGCCAAGGAAGGGCTGGGATCTGCTCTTCCCAGAAGCCCCCTGAAGCTGCCCTGAGCTGGTGGCATTTTATGCAGAGATTGGACAGGACTGGTGAAAGCTGGTTAAATGGCATTACACCAGCAGCATGTGGGAAGGGGGAAAGCGATAAGCCAGAGTTGCCTAGCAGACAGCTGTATGGTGGCTTTTGGTGGACTATCAACATCTAATTATTTAAACTAACCTCCCTCCCTTCCTCCCTTCCCCTTTCTCCTTCTCCTCCACAGAAAGAGCGGATCCGGGAGAAGTTTGTGGCAGCTTTGCAAAGGGAGTTTGCTGGCAAAGGCCTGCGTTTCTCTCGAGGTGAGCAGAGGGGCTTCCCTGGCTTTGCCCTGTCCTCTGTATTACATTTCCCATAAAATGCTGGGAAGGGGAGCAGGAATCCTGGCTGTTCCCTCTGGGGGCCTGGAGACCCCAGTAAGTATACAAGGAGCTTCTGTTCCTTGAGAGCTACCTCAGGGTCATCAAGTTGGCATTCACAGCAAAGTGACAGCAGAAAATAAACCCTGCTGCACATTTGCCTCCTTGGGAATCAGCCAGGCAGGTGGATTTCTGTTCAATGACATTATCCCTGCCTTCATTCCAGTTAAGTCCCTGCACAGGAGGTCTGTCCTGGCTCAAGCGTCAGCAACAAGGTGGGCACCTCCAGGCCCATGCAGTCCTCTCTGGGAATACTGTGATATAAGGGAGGCAGGAGCATCATGCTTATGTATCTTGGCTCCGGGGTTTTGTTGGAAGGGTTGGCTACAAGGGACAGATCTTTCTTCCTGGAGGAGGAGCTGCCAAGAGGCAGGGAGTTTGCAGCTCCATGCCTTGGCCTTCTGCAGGGCCGCTTCTTGGGGTGAAGGTAAGCTCTTACAGCTAGTTTACCAAAGGTGGAGAACCAGAGCAGGGGCTTGAGCAGTCCCGGTGGCCTGGCCAGGACAGGGAGGAAAATGGGGGTCTGTAAGTGGTGGGGCTGAAGCAGAGCGGTGGATGTGTGTGAGATAAGAAGATGCCATGTAGCAGCCTAGCCAAAGGGCAAGGGGGTGATGAGGCTGGGAGGCGGCGGGTGACATGCTACTCTTGCAACCTGTGTGGGCCAGTACCAAGGGTCTGGACTTGTCCTCCATGGCCTTTCCTCTGGAGAGCCTCCCCTTGCCTTCATTGTCCTGCCAGGGGCATCCTGTTCTGCCCAAAGCACTGACACACACTGGTTGTCACAGCAGAGATATCCCCACTGCCGTGTCCCTGCAGGCATGGGGGACAAAAGCAGAACAATGGGTCTTTCTCCTCTGACTTTGGGAAGCAGCCATGAAGAGCCCAGGCCTGTTGTGTAGAAGCACAGAGACAAGGGGAGCTGTGGGCCCCCAGCTCCTCCACAAAGAAAACGCGGGGTGTCTCAGGTCAGGCATCCAAAACCAGGGACACATGGAAGCAGGGCTCTTCTGCCAAGCCAGCTCTGTGTGCCTTGTCCCAGGCTGTGGAGGACACAAGCCCTGGAGGTGGTAGCAGATCTTCCTGCAACCCCCCAGACTCATGCTCTGCCTAGGCGAGGGACAGTGCTTGCTGTCCTCCACACCACCTCTTCTCCCTTTGATTTCCTACCCCCTCCAGCTGGCATCAGGAGCCCCTTTTTGCTGCCCAGCTCTATTGAGAAGGCCAGAACACAGTGAAATGCAGTGTTTTTCACAGGTAAATGGCTTTGGATACTAAACCAAGAAGGATTTTAATGAGGTCAACCGAGTTTAGCTCCTACTCTGGTGCTGGCTTCTGCTGCGAGCCCGGGGAGCATCCCCCTCCTTCAGCTCGTGGGGTGCTTGCTCCCACCCATATCACAGTGCCCTGCCTGGGCATCCTGGCTGGTAGTGAATCCTCTGCTCCAGGCTGGACACACCAGCTCCATCCCCAATTCCTCAGGCTCCAAGGAGGGTTGGTTACCAACGGTAACACCTCAACCAACCAGGGAGGAGAGGAGCATGGCATCAGGACGTGCACATTTGAACAGCCTGGGGGATCAGTGCCTCTTCTGCAATAGAGATCACCCCCTGAGGGTACCTGTGTACCCACCCTCTTCCCAAGAGAGGTGGGGTTATGATTTATGAAGAGTGAGAGTGTGAAACTCCAGTATTGCTATTGGCCCAGTAGGTTGCCTGGAGAAGCAGGGACTCCCCTTGAAACAGAGAAGCAGAGACCTGAACTGGCAGGAGGACACATATCCCAGCCCAATTCCTCATTCCTCCTGGCTCCGAGTGAGACCCAAACATGTGTGCCCTATGTCACAGGCTTTGTTTTTGGAAGGAACATGTCACCTATGTCAGTGCTGGGACAAGGGTCTGGCTCTGCAGCCTGTGCACAAAGCAGGGGAGCTTGGGAGGACGGGGAAGGTGCTGCCTTCAAGCACAGCCAAAAAGCAGCAGTGCTGGGGTATGCTGCCTGGTGTAAGAGTAAGGTCTAAGGAAGTTCATTAACCCTTGGTGGTGGCTGTGGGTGTCCACGTGCACACGTATGTATGTTCTCTGAGAAAGCTCCCTCACCTCTGTATGTTTGCCCCACCTGCCTTGGTGCCCCTCCAGATGTTGGCAACCCACACTTGACTCTTGTTGCAAGAGATGACAGGCCAGGGTTGTGCCCCAGTTATAAGGTTCGTGGTACCTCTGTGGCAAGGTCCTTGGTCCTTGATCAGTGTGCAAAACCTGCTTGGGCCCTGCAGTGTGGCCAGCTGGGACCCCTGAGCTGTGCAGTGCATATGCTTTGCTTGGTGTGTGCAGGGTGCCAGGAGCCCCTGGGGTTCAGGAGCATCAGGAGCAGTGGTTTTAGAAGACCCATCAATGTCCATGGAGGAGTATAGGAGAGAGCTTGGTGCCAGTCTCCAAGGACATTATACCCAGCTGGGACACAGAACATGCTGACGCTCTCTGCAAGGTGTGATCCCAGATACCCCCTAACGGATGCATCTCATGGGACCTCCTACCCCAGCATCTCCCTTTGCAGCCCAATGGTTCCTGCTTGTGTGCCTGCCTGCAGACAGGGGAGCCATGGTGATGTCATCCCAGCCATGCTGATGTCACTCCAGCCTGTTGTCATAGGAACAGCATCTGCCACTAGCCACATGCTGGAGAGGCACACCAAGGCAGAGCTAGTTCTTGACTGCTGTTTGGGGTGGAGGTTCCCCACAGACATCCAGCCTTCTCCCCTCCTTCTGCCCATTCCAGGGCACCCTGCCAGCTCCCACCAATGTTTCTCGATGCCCTCCCTTCTGCTGGCAGGTGGCATGATCAGCTTTGACGTCTTCCCAGAGGGCTGGGACAAGCGCTACTGCCTCAACGTGCTTGATGATGAGAGATTTGACACCATCCACTTCTTTGGGAACGAGACAACCCCTGTGAGTATGCCCTGCTTGCCCCACACGTGGCTGCTTGCTTTCCTTTGTGGAGGTGCTCTATCACAGGTCCCACAGCCTAGGTCCCACCTGCAGCAGACACAGACCTGTAGCGGTACGAGGGGGAGAGGTGCTCTCGTGCGACATGGGTTTGCAGCAGGCTCGTGGTGGCAGCAAACCCATAGGGTTGTGGGGAAGCATTGCTTTCCTTCTCCCAGCAGCCTTCAGAAGGGGGCAACCACTCCTGCAGTCCACAGAACCCAAAACACAAGACCCCAGCACTTAGGAGAGGGCTTTTCAACAGCAGGAACAGCTTCAATTTCATTTTACAGTGCTGGAAGATGATGCTTCCTTGCTGCTGTAACTGTCTTGGCCATCCACTCAGCTCTTTGCAGATGATGGCAACCTCTGCCCACCAAATATGCCCACCCCACCTTCTGCTAGACCCTCCACAGGCAGAGCAGGGCTTAACCCCCGGCTCCTGGACAAGCTTTTCTGCTCAGGGACTTTCCCCATCCTTTCTATGCTCTTCCCCTGGCACAAAAGAGGGGCGGCAAGGGGGAGAGAGCTGGGTTCCCAGCCCAGCTTCTTCTGCCTCCCTGGGCACCCCCTTCCCAGCCAGTCCTTGCCTGCCCAGTCGTTGGCTCTCAGCCCAGCTCACAGCACAGAGCAAGATGTGGATTCAGGGATGAGGATGCTCTGGTGAGACCCTGCTAACACTTTCCCTATTTTCTCTTCCCCTGCAGGGAGGGAATGATTATGAAATCTATGACGATCCACGCACAGTGGGACACAGCGTCCAGTCCCCTCAGGACACAGTCCAGCGATGCCGTGAAATCTTCTTTCCAGAGAGAGCAAATGAGTGCTGACTGCCAGGTCTCTGCAGCCTTGCCCCAGCCCCACCCACTCCTCCCCCTGCCAGGAAAAGCAACTTCATGTGAAGAATCTGCTCAGGGTACACCGAAAAAAATCCTTTTTCCAGAGCTGATCAGGATGTAACACATGAGTGTGGGTGGGTTTGCAGGAGGTGGCTTATGCTGAGCAGCCCTTTGACACTCCCCCTCTACGGCTGGGGCTCGTAGGACCAGACCCTCCTCACCTCCAGAAAAACTCTCTTGACAGTGGTGGGTGGCAATGCAGATGCTTTCTTGGTCGGAAAGCATGTGAAAAGGCCAGCCATGAGAGCATGTGTGTGTCCCTCCCATGCTCCCTCCCCTCTCCTTTTTCATGCTGTTTCTCTTAATACTTCTGCATGAAGAAACATGACTCACCTTTCTCTCCCCCTTGCACCTTGGATGGGGAGGATGGGGCTGCTGAGGCCCCAGACACTCTCACCAGAGCTACTCTTAAGTGAGAGGCCAGGAATGCTCTTTGCTTCAAGCCCATGGTAGGAAGGGGTAGTGGTTACTCCAACTTGTTGCAGCATTGTGCATCCTAGTGGAGAGGATCACCATGTCCTTCACCTCGGTGCCACACTGTGCCAGTCCCTGCAGGTGACCCGGGAATGACAGTTTTATAATTACTCTGCTCCTGCTCCGAGCTTTGCTCAGGTGCCTGAAGAAACTCATTCTCTTGTTTAGCTTAAAAAAAAAGGCTACCGTAGGTTTCTTTTCTGTGTTCTGCAGAAGTCATCAAGTTAGACCTTATCTGGTGTGACTGGAGGATGACGCTGGGTGTCTGGTGTGTGCAGAGCACCCTGCGGAGTCACTGGGGGCAGAAGGCTTCCCAGCAGTCCTATCTCCCGTGTGTCCATTAGGCATCACAGATGCGTCTGTGTAAAACCTTACCCAGGACATTCACAACAGACCAAGACTCCTTCCTTCCTTCCTTCCCAGTGCCCAGCTTTCCATCATGCTTTCAGAGCCATTTCCAGTGAAGGCCAACACAGGCCATACCTGGTTTCTAGTGCCAGCGGAGATACTCACTCAATAGTGGCCCCCCAAGCTTACTTTTCCACCCTGTCTTGTCCCATGTGCTTGGTTTACGTGGTCACCATTAGGGACACAAGTTCTCCAGTGCAACTGTCACGTGTCCTTCTGTTCCTCTTCTCCTGGGCCTTCGTAGGCTGCAAAACCACATCTCTCCTTTAGCCCTTGACCTCCTCCCTCACGTTGCCCCTTTATTCCTGGCCTTTATGCTGCTGTGTGTGACTGTACAAGTGATGCTAATCACAACTCAGTGCTAAAGAGGAGCTTGGGGATCCCCTCCATGGAGATGCCCTGCTTATATACATGTCCTGTGTTTGTGGACCTGGAGGGTTCTGGAGGTTCCTGCAAAAGCTCCCCATGCTGCCCCCTGGGAACCTTTCTTAGCACATCCCTGCTGGTATGACACTGCCCTATCTCTTGGCCTTGCTTTCAATTCTGTTTTCCTCATTTGCTCTTCATGTTCCACCAGCAGCTGGACTGCAGAGAGAAATTTCTCGGCTGGCTACTGCCACTGAACCAAGGGGCCAGGTTCCTCAGGCGAGATGTGTTGGTGCTTTCAGACCGAGGCAGGGCTCCCACGTTGCCACAGGCAGAGTCCTGAGTGGGCCTTGGCAGGGGTGCTGCATGACCAGTGCTGGTGGGCTGCAGTCTCCTCCAGCTGCCTGTACCACTTAACTCTACAGCCTATCAGGTCTGTAACACGTCACAGCTGCATGAGCACAGCGGTCTGCCCAGCATCCGGAAAGCCCCAACAAAAGCACAAATTCCTCTTTCTACCCCAAGATTTCTGCGTGGGAGAAGAGGACTTGTTGGGGAAGCCTGGATGCAGGGTACCTTTTTCACGGGCCCTCATGAGTTTTGGCCCTCCACTGCAACCTCCATGGAGGAATCATCTGTTTCATGGTTCCTCCTTAACTGTGGTTCTGGTTATATGTGGGGTGTGAAGTATTTATTTGTCCTGTAAGTCTATTCAAAGTCAGCAGGATCTCTATCAGCTTAGTGGTGAGTGAAGAGCAGGGCCTGGCCCTGAAGGCGTGGGGCACTGAGGTGGCCTTTGGGGCTGAGATGACTTGCATACTTGAAGGGATGGGCAGGATCTGTCCAAGGCTGCTCCTAATGGCAGCGTGTTCCTTGCTCAGGGTAGGGGGAGTTGCAGGGTGAGCAGGGCAGAGGTGGGGATGACCTTCCAGGCACCAGCCATTGCTTTCTCTGCTCAGGAGCTCATGTGTGCATGGGTGGAATTGAGTTCAGGAACCTTCCCTGTCTCTGTCTTACACCAAGCTTGGGCTAGTTGAGGCTGCTTCCCACCAGGAGACCCTGTCCTGCCAGAGGGATGAGGAAGAGGTTGGCATCAGAAGTAGCTGGGGCAGTCCCAGGGTCTCGCAGTCACAGAATGGCTGAGGTTGAAGGGACCTCTAGAGGTCATCTAGTCCCACCTCCTGCTCAAGCAGGGCCACTGAGAACCCCAGCTGCCTACCTTGTGATTTTGCAGGCAGGGATAAGGCACAGCACTGGTGTGGGAGCCCTAGACCTGAGGTATGGTGCACACCTGTCCCTGAGGCCTCTTTGCCATGGTGCTCTCTCCCAGTGAGCGCCCACAGCATAAGAGGGGGCTTCTCCCTGTGTATGCGTGAGCGAGCAGATGTGGCAGCCTCACAGCAGGGACTGTCTTGCCGTGTGGCTCCATATCTGTGCAAGACGGGTGACTCCTGTCTGGCTGATCCTAACTGTTAAATAAGAAATATATTTAAATACATATATATGTATATTTTAAAAATAAATCATATTAAAGCTACAACAGCAGCTGGAGGCAGCGTGTGCTTTTTGTTCTGGGCTCTGCTGGGGTGAAATGCAGCCGGATGGCAGGCAGCTACACTTTGAAATACCCACAGCAGTGGGGGACCAGCCCAGTTCTGGTTACCCCTCTTGGTGGGCAGCAGCCTCTTGTCCCAGGCTCAGGGTCTCCTGAGCAGGGCTGGAGCACCCTGGGACCCCAAAGAATATGCTGTGTGGTGCTGGGTGAGTCTGTGTCCTGCTGTCTGGCTAAATCCCTGGGCACTCCAGGTCTTTCACCCAGGAGAGCCACTAGCGCAACACACAGACACTGGACAAAGAGCTGGGACAGGCAGGGTTCATGGGAAAGTCAGTTTTAATGATTTATTGCCAATGTTACAAAGGTTGACACATGGTCAGACAGGCAGGAACCACACGGGAGTTGTAAAAACACCAAGTCTAGGGCTTTAGTTTATTTGCCCCCCCCCCCCCAAAAAAAAAAAAAAGGGGGGGG
>WUAM01000359.1:31498838-31545298 GCA_024336885.1 Actenoides hombroni
AAGTGAAGACCCTTCCCCTGGGCATGCACAGTAGTGGCAGTCTGGAGTCAGCAGCATTATAATTGTATGTAAATTACCAACCAATCATAATAAAGAGGGTGGGCTTGTAAATTGCTAACTTTGTATTAAATACAACAGAGAGGGTTTTTTTGGTGTGCTTGCTTTGCAGGAAACCACCAAGCCCCAAGGCTTTTGCGACTCTGAACTAAATTAGCTGTGCCTCTGCCGAGTGTGTGAGAATTGGACTTACTGCACACTTGGTAACGAATCCAGTCTTTTGGACAACAGTTTTATGGTGACCCAGATGGGACAGCTGTGAGGCCTAGCCCGGGTCATCTTGCTGGCTGACAGTGGGAAGAATCTGTTCTCTGGACTCCAAGCGCTCAGCAACTTGCTGTTCGGAGGGCTCTGTGAGTAATCTCCCCATCCTGTGTGGGTAAGCAACCTAAAGGTGCAACGTGTGATAAAGAGATATTGCATGAGGTAATAATAGGCAAAGGTGTATTTCTAAACCATGCATGTGGTAAAGGTATTGGTAAAGTAAAGGTATTTTTTAAGGTATTTCCTAAGTTTTCTGCACAGTTGGAGAGTGATGACTAGAGTGCATGAGAACATGAAGGCATAGGTAGTAAAATGTTTTTTTGGGGTAACAGTATGGGAGCAGGGCAGGGGCTAGGACAACCTGCAGAGGTTTCCCCTTGCTCCCCATTAGGATGCACCCTGAAACGTCAGAATAAGTTTGGTGGGGATCTTCTAACAAAGAAAAAAATTAAGGGAATATTGCACTCAATGCTGGATGCAGTATAAATTGGAGGGCAAGGAAAAATAGCCAGAAATGGGGGTCTTTGACTTACAATTCTTCAAGTTCTGTTGTTTTGCAGAAGGCAGAATAAATGGGATGAAATCCCATATGTGGATTTGCTTTTTGCTTTAAGAAAAGATCACGAAACAAGGAAGAAATGTAACTTGTTGGTATCTGATTCAAACCTATTAATGATGATGGAGGAGGGAAAGAAACTGACTTGATGTTGTTCTGCTTGTAGTATCGGGAGAAAACCATTTGAAAGTGGAGAATGAGGAAGAGGATGTGCAGTTGTTGGTTCCTCCAGATAGAGATCAGGGTGGTGTTGTCGATGGCAGGGAAAAGAGCATTGAAAAGCTTAGTCCCATCGTGAGCAGAACCTGGGCACAACAGAATGCTGTGATTCAGACTCCGCTGTGCCAGGCAGTAGGATCAGGTGGGGAGCCTGTACTTGTGAAAGATCCTTTTTCAACCTCAGATTTAATGAATTGGAAGGAGTCTGCTGGGTTTTATCGGGAAAATTCAGAGATACTGGTCTTTTAAAATGACACTTGAAAATCATTGTCCAGACTGGAGAGATGTGCAGGTGTTACTGAATACTTGGTGTCAGCTTGAGGAAGGAGAATGGTGCTGGAAAGAGCTTGGGAGGAGAATGAGAGACTATGAAGCTAATACAGTGACTTTTACTACTTTGTGGGACAGTCAGTGCCAGATAGAAGAAGAAAGCTGCAGAAAGTAGATGGCATGTCTGGAATGTCAGTGTCTCAGTTAACAGAAATTGTGTACAAAGTACACAATAACGGGAAAGAATTGGAGAAGGAGAAACAGAAACTGCTGGACAGAAAGCAAAATGCTGCAATTTTAGCAGCTGCTTTTGCCCAGGCACAAATTTCTTCTCAGGGAAGAGGTTTCCTGAGAGGGTGGGGGCATAGAAGGGGGTGAGGAGCAGGAGAAAATATGGGAAATAGAACCCCTCTGGAAAAGGATCAGTGTGTGATGCACAAAAGAAAGAGACATTGGAAAAATGAACGCCCAAAGAGACAATCAGCTAAGTGGACACCCCTGTCTGTACCTGTTCCGGAGGCAGATTTGCTTATGATTGGTATGAAAGGTTCAGACTGCCGGGGACCAGGGGTTGAGAAATTAGTTTCCCCAGCCAAACCCCTGGTTATAGTTAAATTGGGGAATGAGACAGTTACATTTTCAGTCTATATGGGGGCAATGTATTCTGTATTAAATAGCTGTAAAGGACCTAGGAGCAAGTTTTCTATGCCAGTGATTGGTGCCACGGGAAAATGGGAGGTCAGACTTTTTTTTTTTAACCTATTAAGTGTGAAATTGGGAATAAAATGCTTACACATTAATTTTTGTATATGCCTGAATGACCGTTACCTCTGATGGGAAGGGATTTGTTAAGTGAGTTGGGGGCACAGATAACTTTTGATCAAGACAAAATTTGAGTACATATTCCACAAAATAGTGCCTGGGAGGCACAAATATATATGTTACAGGAATTATCAGAGATAAAAGATGCTAGGAATAAAGAAAGCCAAACTGAAGTTTCTTCTAAAATGATGAATGCAGTGTTCCCTTTTGTCTGGCCAACCGAGAGACCTGGAAGACCCAAATCAACAGAAGCAGTGAGAGTGAAATTGAAGCCAGGAGCAAAGCCGTTAAGAAGAAAACAATATCTTTTGAAATTGGAAGCCTGTGTTGGATTGGAACCTATAAATAATAATTTTCTAAAATATGGACTGTTACGAGAATGTAATTCAGAATATAATACTCTGATTCTGCCTGTTAAAAAGCCACATTCACAGGAATACCATTTAGTACAGGACCTGAGAGCTATTAATCAAATAGTGACATATGTACACCCAGTGATGCCCAATCCTTGCACTTTGTTAACAACAGTAGTTGATTTGAATGTTTATTTTACAGTACTGGACTCAAAGGATGCCTTATTTTGCATTCCACTGGAAGGACAAAGACTGAAGCTATTTGCCTTTGAATGGGAAAGCCCTGCAACAGGAAGCAAAATGCAGTTGTGCTGGAGGGTGGTCCCCCAAGGATTCAAAAACAGTCCTACAATCTTTGGTAACATACTGGAGAAAAAACTAGAGTGATTTCAAGGTAAGAAGACCACTACTACCTTGCTACAATATGTAGAAGCTATCTTGTTCGGGACAGACATGGTTGAGGAATGCAAATAGACCACTATCAGCTTATTGAACTTTCTGAGGCTAGCAGGATACAGAGTGTCACAAAAGAAAGCAGAGCTTATACTGAGAAATGTGATTTATCTTGGGTTTGAGATACACCAAGGAGAAAGGAAACTGGGAGTTGAGAGAAAGGAGGTGATTTGCCAAATTGCCCGCCCAACTCAAAGAGAGAACTCAGGGGATTTTTAGGAATGGGCAGATAGTGTTGTCTATGGATACCTAATTTTGGATGAATGGCTAAACCTTTGTATGAAGCTGTTAAAGGACCAGCAGAGTTACTTGAATGGACTCCAAAGTGCCAAAAGGCACTTGATAAAATAAAAATTGCTCTCACGAGTTCTCCTGCTCTAGGCCTCCCTAATTTAACAAAACCTTTTGAAGTTTATGTACACAAGACAGGACACCAGGTGCTGGGAGTGCTTGTACAAACTTTGGGAGACTGGGAAAGACCAGTAGTTTACTTTTCAAAATAGATAAAGTAAGATCTGGATGTCTGGGATGTCTGAGAGCAGTAGCAGTTGCTGTGTTGTTGATACAAGAGGTACAAAAACTGAGCTTGGGATAGAATGTTCCTGTTGATGTGCCTCATGGTGTTGCAGCAGTACTGGAGCAAAAAAGACACCACTAGTTATGTCTCAGCAGGATGGTACAATACCAAGCAGTCCTGCAAGAGGATATAATAATGAAAATGTCTGGTACTCCAAATCCAGCATCATTTTTGCCCTTACACGAAAAAGAAGAATTGGCACATAATTGCTTACGAACTATTGAGCAGATATACTCCAGTCATTCAGATCTGAAGGATACTCCTTTACAGGATCCAAACTGGGAGCTGTTTACTGATGGAAGCAGCTTCATAGTAAAGGGAGAATGGAAGGCTGGATATGCTGTTGTCACTCTAGAAGGAGAGATAGAGGCAAACCCACTGTCAGTGAACGCATCTGCTCAGGAAGCCAAATTAATTGCTTTAACCTGAGGCCTAGAACCACCAGAAAGAAAGTGGGCTAATATTTATACTGACTCAGAATATGCTTCTGGAGTAATACAAGCTCACGGTGCAATTTGGGAAGAGAGAGAGTTGTTATCTTTACAAGGGAACCCCATAAAATACAGTAAAGAGATTATGAAATTACTCGAGGCTGTTAACAAACCCAAAGAAAGAGCAGTGATACACTGCAAAGCACATCCATCTGGACAGAGTGCTGTAAATAGAGGAAACAAAAAGGCAGATGAAGCTGCGAAAAGAATTGCTCTATCAACAACAACTGTAGCAGCCTTAGTTCTGGAAAGAACTTTAAAAATCAACCCCCCTAAATATACAGAGAAAGAAGTCGGCTGAACTATTGCAATATATACAGACTGCTGAAGGATGGTGGGTAACCCCAACTGGACAGTGTGTTGTAACTCCACAAATAATGAAGGAGTTAATGGAACAAGCCCACAAGGGTACACATATGGGAACTGAAGCTCTAATTGAGGCAATAAAAAGATATGCTTTGGGAATTGGTATGATGCTGATTGATAATAGTGTTACACAACAGTGTGAAATTTGCATCAGAAATAATCCTAAAATTCAAAGGAGACCCCCTCCCAGAGAGGTAAAATGGGGTTTTACAGCTGAGGAATACTGGCATATTGATTTTTTCTGAATTACCTAAATGTAATGGATAGACATATTTGTTGGTAATTGTTGATACTTTTTCAGGATGACCTGAAGTGTTCCCACGTTACACCAATAAGTTGAGAGAGGTGGTAAAGATTTTGATAAAAGAAATTATACCAAGGTTTGGGGTACCCGAAGGGTTTTCTTCAGATAGGGGACCTCATTTCATTGCCAAAATAGTTCAGGAGGTGTCAAGATTTTTACAAATTAGGTGGGAATTACATACTCCACGGAGACCGCAATCTAGTGGAAAAGTAGAAAGGATGAATCAGACAATAAAAAGGAAGATTGGAAAGTTGTGTCAGGAGACCCATATGAAGTGGATACAGGTTTTACCTTTATCATTACTGAGAATTAGAATAACCCCTGGGGTTAGAGAAGGAGTTAGCCCATTTGAGATTTGCTGTAGGAAACCTTACGCTGTAAATTTAATGTAGAGAGAAAGCCAAATGCATCTTAAAGGCAAATAGATTTTGAGTGATTATTTCTTGTCTGTGGCAAGAGTTCTCACTTCTCTTCATAAGTATGTTCAACTGAGAGCTCCTGCACCTCTGGACTCACCAGTATAGCCATTTAAGCTGGGGGACCAGGTGTATCTGTGAACGTAGGAAGAGAAGCCTCTGGTAGAAAAGTGGAAAGGACCTTATCTTGTGCTACTGACAACAAACACTGCTGTGAAACTTCAGGGGATTGATACCTGGATTCACTACACCCGAATAAAGTGGTCCCTGTAGAGGCTTAGAAAGTTGAACAAGTTCAGCATTTGAAGCTAAAAATATGCAGAGATAAATGAACTGTACTAGGACTAATATTGAATCAATTTTACATTTAGATTGCATACAAGGGGAGATTTTCTTGTATTTTTTTTCTAAGGGTAACATTGATAGTGTTTGGTACCTATACAAGTATACTACCTTTTTAAAACCTAATAATGAGGGGGACAAGGTGGTTGTTTTCTTTTCACATTTATACGAGTCAGATAACTAGAGGGAACCAGGAAAAATGCTCTTAATCTTGGAATTGTAATCTTCACCTGGAAACGATTGAAAGGTATGTACCTACAAAATTTCACTTGTCAGATGGTTTATTCCTTGGCCAGGAATAAGTGAATTAGAAAAGGCCATAGTAAACATGTGGAACAGATAGTAAATAAAACCACGGATGATATTGTTGCTTTATAACAAGAGGTCTCAGAAATTGCTAAAATAACCACTCAAACCAGGATGGCTTTAGACGTTACTAACTCTCAAGAAGGAGTGTGCACAGTGATTAATACCAGCCACTCTGTGTACCTCAACCGGAGTGGAAGAATTACTACTCACTTGAATGAAATTTGGAAACAAACCAGAATACTCCATGAGGTCCAAAAGGATGATAACTTCTCTGGGATTTGAAGAAGCATGGAGATAGCTAACGTCCTGATTCCCTGGTCTGAGTTCACAGGTTAAGAGGATAGTGATGTGATAGCCAGTAGCCTTATTAGCCTTTGTATGCAGATGTGTGACTTTTCAATGTACTTTTCAAAGTGTACTTGTAAGCTTCTAAAATGAGATTAATATAAAGCATATTTATATGAGTCTCAAAGAGGGGAAATGTTATCCACCCAGACATTGCTTATTATGAATTTAGTTAGGCCTTTTGATTACTCGAAGAACCTTTAATCAGCAACTGGCTGTCCTTGAAAAAGAGACACCCTGAAAAACATACAAACCAAATGGGATTAGAGATTATATTGTTTTTCAGTAATTCTGTACTGTCAGCCAAGCAACAATTAGTGCTGTCAAGTGAACTGGCTTCATTATAAAACTAAAAATCCTGTTCACAGGTCAAAAAGACCCTTGCCCAAGTGAAGACCCTTCCCCTGGGCATGCACAGTAGTGGCAGTCTGGAGTCAGCAGCATTATAATTGTATGTAAATTACTAACCAATCATAATAAAGAGGGTGGGCTTGTAAATTGCTAACTTTGTATTAAATACAACAGAGAGGGTTTCATTTGATGTGCTTGGTCTGTGGGAAACCACTGAGCAGCCAGGCTTGCGCAACTCTGAACTAAATCAGCTGTGCCTCTGCGAAGTGTGTGGGAACTGGATGTATGGCACACTGGGCCACGAATCTTCTTTTTTGGACAACACTGTTGCTGAGGGCCCGTCCATATTTCTACCGACCACAAGCATCCCCCCGATAGAAGTCACAAGAACCCGCCCCAGCCCAGGGCAGCCGGGCCGAGCCCAGCCCGCCCCGGTAACGGCCGCAGGCCCCGCCCCGCCCTGAGGAGGGACAAAATGGCCGCCGCCGGGCGGGGTGCGTGCGCGACAGAGCTCCGCCACTACGTCCCGCGAGCGCTCCGCCTCGCGTCAATCAGGCCGCCGGGCCCGCCCGCGGACGGGGATTGGCTGAGGCGCCGGAAATGCCGTGAGGCCGAGGCAGGCGCGGCAGGGCTCCGCGCGGCAGGTGGGTGAGGGAGCGGCTGCAGCCCCGCCGAACCACCGCCGGGCCCCTTCCCGAGCTCTCGGCTGTGGATGGTGGGGCTGGTGCTCTGCCTACTCCCTACAGCGGTGGCTGCCTGGCCGCCGCCGCCGTTGCCTTCCATTCTCTCAGCTTCTCCCCTCCCCCAGCTTCCCGGCCCTTGCGCGGCCGCCTTCAGACCCTCCCCGCCGCTTCCCCAGCCCCTGCCCTTTGTGGGAGCCAGGGTGCTGCCCCACGGGCACCCGTGCCAGGCATTGGGGTGGTTTCCCAGGCCCGCCCCGCATCAGTTGTTGCGGGTCTTTGTTGTCCTTGCAGTGCTGCGGTTCCCGAGGCTGTTGGTGTCTTCTTGCTTGTCTCTGAGGTGCTGCCCGCCACCATGTTTGTCCTGGTAGAGATGACTGACACAGTAAGAATTCCTCCCTGGCAGTTTGAAAGGAAACTGAATGAATCCATTGCTGAAGAGCTAAACAAGAAATTGGCCAACAAGGTAAAGCATGGGTTGTGTATAGGTTGATGCGGGTATCACAGCGTCCCCGAGCTTTTCATCCTTTTATTTGTTCCTCATGAGATGCGTAGGTGAGATACCAGAATAGTTTAGATGGGAAGGCTATCCCCAGTGACTGAAATATCATGAACTTTAAACAAAGAGGCAGCCATGTATCATCTCAAAGGGGACTTTTCTAATGGTTCAAACTCTAGATAGATAGGGCAGATACTGAGGCACCAGATGGGGCAGAGAAGCACAAAAGAGAAGTGAAGGTAGCTTCCGATTTGTGTGTAGAGTAGCAATCCAAACTGTAGTCTGAAAAACGTGCGAACTAATCCACCCAGAGGGGAATTCAAGAAAGACTGTGTAAATAAATGTAGAACAGTAATACTGGAAGAGAAATGAAGGTGTTAATAGCTGACTTCATCTGTGCTAAGTACTTGAAATAACGTTGTGGCAGTAAGAAGTTGGTCTTTGCTGCAGGATATAAAAGAGCGTTCTGTCATAGACCAGGAGGTCGTGGTTTCCCTGTGCAGCCCCTGGGACTGTGATTAGTGTATGGCTTTCAGCACAAGACAGGTGCGAAACTCAGAGTGCACCTTGTGAGCCTGAAAGGAGCTCAAAAGAGCAACCTGAAGTGATTGAGGGTTGTGAATAGCAGATTATACACACAGGTTATGAAAAGCAAAAGTCTTTCCTCATCCACTGATGCCTGGTAGGTGCCTCAAATGGCATTGGTAGGCCGTCTCAAGTAGCAGAGAAACCAAGAGTTCTCATCTCTCCCCAGAACTATTATAATTTAAGACAAAGGCAAGCCTAGAGGCTTCTGAGAGTGTAGCAAGAAGTGATAAGCTGTGGGGATGGTGAATAATGTTGGTGAGCAACTGTCTTGGCAGGTCAAGTTTTCTCAGCACTGACAGTTATTCCAAGGATTTCTGTTTGTAGCAGTACTCTTTCCAGTGCCAATGAAAACACATCCTCCCTTAACACTTGGGTAACTTCGGGGTTCCCCTACAATGCAGTGTGGTTAGGACTCAGGCTGTTCCTGCTATCTTGCCACCCTTCTGTTGTCTTCTTTTGAAAAGGTGTGCAGAATGTGTACATTTGATAGTTTGCTTGATTTAACCTGGTGGGTTGCTTGGTTTGTTGCTTTTTGGTTATTTTTGTCTTTGAGCAGGTTGTGTACAACGTCGGCCTCTGCATCTGTCTGTATGATATCACAAAGCTGGAAGATTCGTACATATTCCCTGGAGATGGTGCCTCACATACCAAAGGTATGTGCTTGTCCTCAGTTACATAGTTTTTCAGAAGGTTAGTTATCTGGAAATGTAAACCAAGTTCAGTTTTTAGGGAAAGAATTTACTGAGGCCTTAACTCCAGTTCTGTTAAGAGGGTGAGAAGAATATGGCAAAAATCTCTTCTTTTCTTTGCATTTTTTGGGCACAATTACAGCTTTAAATAGGCAGTCCCCTTTGTCTTCCCCAGCAGTCTATCTCTGCTCTACAGTTAGAGCCATAGGTGTGGAGTAAGGAAGGGCTTAATTTCATTTGAATGACTGGAAATCTGCACGTAGAAAAGAAGTTGTATTAGTTGTTCTGAGTTTCTCTAGTATTTTTTTCTTTTTGAAGCTTATTTTTCCTAGCTAGAATGTCGAAACATGTTTCTGCATATAACATTTGCACAGCATTTGATGCTGTTTTCCTAGCTGGAAGTTTTGCTAGGTTTTTGCTTGAGACTTAGACAGATCTGGTTCAGCATACATTTCGATTGACTTTTTTAAATAAGAAATGAATTTTTTCTTTACTTTGACTTTTGACAAATATGTCTGAGAATTTTTTTTTTCTTCTTTTTTTTTTTTCTTTATTTGTAAAGTTGAAATAAGTTTCTTTAAACTGGAAAGGGAAGCATTTTTCTGGTTTCAGTTTCCAGTGTGGAAGCATAGCTTGGGCAAATGAAATGTTTCCTGTTAGAAGGGAACTGGGCTGACTGAATGTGGCTCCTCTTTTCTTAATTTTAACTCAAAACAGAACTCTCTCCCTACAAATAAAACCTTCTCTAATACAGGAGGAGGATGGCAGGCTTTCCTGCTTGCTTTAATCTCCATTCGGCTTCTTAACTTTGAATTGCTCCTTAAACTGAAACAAGAGACTATATTCTCTCGGCGTTTGGGAAAAAAAATCTGCTTTGATACATCCTGCTGTGTCTGGTAATAATTCCTTCTTTAATGTGCTCCCTGATTTTATGTAAAAAAGGAGTACTGAATATGGACAGCTAAGATGATGTTAAATTGCTCCTAAGTATTGCTTGGCTAAGATTGTCTTAGTACAGCATTCTTATAAACACAAAATGCTTGGTTAGAAACATTTGATGTCATCTGAATGAAAAATCCAGTTGTGCTAGAGAATCTTATTTACTCTGATAATATTTGGTATCAAATATGGCATTTAAAGAAAATAAAGCATTGCTGACAAAGAGAAAAGGAGCAGAAGTATTATGGGAAGGTATAATTTCAGTGGATACTCTTGGCCTTGGAGCACTGTGCAGGGCTGCTCACACTGTGACATAAGCAGAGACCCTGTTCTTCATCTTACAGTTTCATTCTGTGAGGTTAAGCTCTTGCAAGATTGAAGAGCAGTGAACAGGACAGTGCTGATAACTGCTGTGAGGATTGGTGCAAAAGAGTTAGGAATCAGAACTCTTATTCCTGTTTTTCTATCTAATCAGTGCCTGTGAGGAAACTGGAAAAGCAACTGGGGAAGCATGTTAGAGGGTGCGTAGGATGTGGGGTTTTGTTTTAATGGCTGCCACCCCGTGGAAGGATTATAGTTCCCTAACACGATCATAACATGAATTATCTGTTCTCTTGTAAGTGCATTTCCGCTACGTGGTCTTCCATCCCTTCCTGGATGAGATTCTGATTGGACAGATTAAGAGCTGCAGTCAGGATGGCGTTCACGGTAAACCACAACTTCTGAGGCTGTGAGCTGCAGAGCTCTCGGCTCTTTCGAGATACTGTGGTTCTGGGCTGTGCAGTGCAGTGGGTGGGCTGGGTAAAGGCTGTCACTGGCCTCTAGCGCTGCTCTGGCTTGAGTGTGGTTGGTGGTTTGAGCCTGGCAGCTTCCCCCTGCCCTCAGTGGTTTTGTCTGCACACCCCTTCCCTCTTGTCATTCATGTGCATGCCGAACCAGAACAGGCAAGCCTATCTGGAGTGTAGACTGGATTAAGTTTCTCACTTCAGTTAACAGAACTTGTTTTGTTTTGGTGGTTTTTTTTAAGTGATATTGTTGGCTTGTGTTGGTCTGATAGATCTTCCCTGTAATTCTGTGCAAAGTCATGATCGTTTCCTGTACCTTAAAAACATGGCAGGAAAACGTCTTTGTGAGCACAAAGTGCTGTCAGATTCATTCAATACATAATTGATGAGTTGCTTTTCTTTCTTGTGGGAGTCTTCCACGCAAGCGAGCTCCTTTGCTCGGTTGTTAAGTTAGGACAGTAAGATTACCTTGGGTGCATTTGTTGCTGAATTTGGGCGTGTCCACTCTCTGATAATATTCAAGGTCGCGAAGGCTTAAGAGGGAAGTGTGGGCTGTTCTAACATTATATTGGTCTTTATTTAACATGTTACATCTGGGATTTGTAAGCTCTTTTCTGTCACAGACCTCTATGGCATCTGACTCATTACTTGGAACGCTTTCATTTCCAGTCCTGCTCCAAACAGACCTTTTCCTTTCCCAGTGGGCAAGAAGACTGTGCCCTCTGTTGCTGTATGTACTTTCAGCTGGGTGATTGCTTTGCTGCCAATTGAAATGGAGCATTGTGGCTCAAAGAATAATTCCTACATGATCTCAGATGTCCTTCCTGAAAGAGGAAGGAGAATGAGTCTAGAAATGCATTTTAGGAATCACTGTGGTACATACATCATTTGTAAAGAATCAGTTTAGTCTTAATCAAATTCTTTTCTCCACAGTTTCTATTGGATTCTTTGATGATATTGTCATCCCCCCAGAATCCCTGCAGCAGCCAGCTAAGTTGTATCCTTTGATCACCTTTGATCAACTTTACTACTTCATTTCAAAAGATTGTGCAGTGCTGGCCCAACAGGCATTCACTACTGCAACAATGAAGGTGCTCAGTGGCAGAAGCTAAGCCGCTGCGCCGGGCACGTCCCGCAGACCGTTATCACAGCTAGACAGGCCCGGCGCTTAGTAGGTTTTGCAGGATCATCGCGCCCGCCGACAGAAATGAATGCCCGTGTCCCCCAGACCGCCGCGTTGTAATCCTCGCCTCTGGTCTTGGCCGCTGCTGAAGACAGAGTGCTGGTTTGACTGCGGGGTGCGATGTCTAGATACATGGCGTGTCCGATGTACCCGCTGGTACCTAGGCGAGGTCTTTTTGCGTTTGAGGGGGTTTGCATTTCTAGGGTTGTTTGTTTTTTTTTTTTTGTTGTGGGGTGGGAGTAGCCCCAACTCTACCCGGTAATACGCACCTTGAAGTAGGAATATCGGAAACAAGATGAGGATCCTGCACAGATTGCACAGACTTAGGACGGTGCATTGTGGTTTGAGAAATAATGGTGAAAAGGCTTTGAATTGAGTCTGTTCCCCAGACTGTCAGGCAGAATCCTGACTGTTCCATCCTTAACCCTTGGTGTGGCCAGTGATGAAGTAGAGCAGGTGTGGGTGTGGGAATATGAGACGGAAGAAGGAGCCCACGACCTCTACATGGACATTGGGGAGGAGATCCGCTTCCGAGTCGTGGATGAAACGTTTGTTGATACGTCACCGACGGGTCCGAGCTCTGCAGAGGCTTCCACTTCAAATGCCACAGAAGAAGTCCAGAAGAAAGAGGCACCCTACACTCTTGTGGTAACTATGTGCATCATTCCTACAGCCCCGCGAGCACCGTGGTTTATTCTGTGTCTAAAATAGCATCCCTTTCCCAGGGAACTGCCTGCTTTAGGCCAATTGTGAAGCAGAGAGACTCACAAAATGAAAGGAGCAGAAAAGGAGGGAAACAAGACTGTTCTTGTGGTCACACTGTGTTTGCTGGGTGTTTTCACTTTGTGGTGGTTGGCGGAGTTCCCCCTGGGAGGCTAATTTAAAGCAGGCTAATTTAAAGCAGGGGTGAGCATACAAGGAGCACGGAGCTGGTAGAACTGCATCAAGGTTACGCAGCAGCTAAATGACCTTTCTCACGCAGTGGATTGGTGCAAGACCCACCTGTGTATAACACAAGGGACAGACAGATTTAAACCAGTGAAAGCTGTGTTTTCTCATGGCTGGAGTATGTTGGGACAGTCAGGAGGTGGAAGGGGCAAGCAATTGATTTCCAAGTGTTGGTGTAGTGTTGACGAGGTTTAAAGGAGTCCGGGCAAGTGCTGAACAGGCTCTGATAGGGGAAAAAAAGCAAGTGCCTCAACCATAACTCAGCAGGTAGAGATTTTATATGTATATATTTACTCCTGTATTCTCTATGCAGTTCACAATTGCACATGCTCTTCTCTCTGTGAACAGGGATCAATCAGTGAGCCAGGCTTGGGCCTCCTGTCGTGGTGGACAAACAGCTAGCTGCAATCAGAGCCTGCTCCGCAGAAAGTCTTTCCGGTGGATGTTTGGGGGATAATGGGATCCTGCTGGTGCTCATTGCTCCTCTGAAGCTGAATGAGAAATTAGACCTGCCATTCTCTGTATCCCCTTCAGCTTCCAGCCTGCCAGATCAAGACAGGCGCTTTCAAGAAACGTCTTCACTGATCTGTAGAAGTGAATTTACAGTCACAAAAAAGCCTTGAACGCAGCAGCAACACGCTCAGCTGGAGCTTTGGTCTCCTGCCCTGGAGGGGAAACTGGGGAGGTCTTTACTTGCCTGAATTAAGAAGGGAGCTGACATCAGTGAGTGAAAGCAGGAGAGAATGCCTGTCAAGAAGTATTGCTTCCTCGGTCTGAGAGCTTGATCTCAGAGGGGTAGAAACCCACCCTTCTTTTGACAGGAAATGGAGAAGAAACAGCAAAAGACTTGAGGTGTGGTACTCTGGAGATCTAGAAAATGCTGCTGCTGGGAGGGTAGGTGGTAGTAATGTTCTATTAAGGAGGAGAACTTAACGTGTGGATGAAGTCAGCCAAAGGGAACTGGAATGACAGTAGTTTACTCAAAAGTAACTTGTGCTTTGTGAAGATGACCACTGTGGAAAGCTACAGGCTGCTTATTGTGCTGAATGGAAATCCTTTATTGGGTGGACTGTGTTTATGTAGAATGGGCTAAACATTGCAGGAGTTTGGCTGAAAATACATAATTATGAACTGAAATGGACCAAGGCTGCTTTGAGTAAGCTGAATACTTGTTTGTGGGGGTGTGTTAATACCAGAAATGGAATCAATAGTGAAAACCACAGAGCCTGCCTTCCTCTACAATTTGTGGGGAAGCTATTAGCTTCCTGCCTAGCAGGAAGAAAAAAAAAATGCCTCCTGCAGTTTAGCTACTTGGATTTCAAGGCAGACAGTGTTGAGACCAATGCTCTGCTCTAACAGCCAGTAACAAACAATTCCCATCACCCTCCCTGACAGCAGTGAAAGGGAAGGGGGGAACAAAACAGTGAGTAAAATCTATGCAGGGCTAGTGCCAAGGGAGTGATGTTGCACATAATTACAAAGCCAGCCACGTTTGGCAGGAAGGGGCTGTAATTCCCTGGGATAGTGGGTCTGCTTAACCTCCAACTGTGAAAACAAAGCCTGAGTCACCAGCGTCCTCCCTGCAGTGTTGTTAGAACCCCTTAATTCTCAACTGTTATTCCTGGTGCATTGCCCTAATTAAAAGGGAGCCTAGAATTCTTTAGGTTCACATAGTAACTGAGGTCCATCTGCTCAGACAATAAGCTTACTGAATGCCATCTATAGAGCAGTAGTGCTCAGACATGTGATTGTGTAGCCATGGTGGAAACAAACTCTTTGCAGAAAACTCCCAACTGTTCGTGTAAGTGGAAAATTGGGTGAAGTGAGTGAAAGCCTGAACAGCCAGTGAAGCTTCCACACAGGCTGTTCTGGGGTAGTGCCCACAGGGCATGCAGGGGGGATGCAGTGCTCCCAAGTAGGTGTTGTGCTCAGCTCCCATTTCACAGGGTCAGAGCTCCCAGGAGCACAGGGAGGTGGTAGCTGCCTGGCTTTGCATGCTGATCTACTGAGGTACTCCTATGTGTCAGTCTCCTCTTGTGGAGAAGACAAGCCATGCTTGAGGAAACAAGTTTACTGCACAATGCTGCAAAAGCCTATAATCACTAGCTCCTTACAAGTTTGTCACTGCTGCAGCAGTGGCACTGTTGCTCCAGCCGGGGATGTACTTGGAAAGGTGGAGATAGTCACAAGTATAGCCTGCAGTAGGTTAATGTCAAGGGATAAACAGTGCAAGGCAGCTGTGAGGGCTTTTTTTTTTTTACCATGTGTTTTTGTACACAGCAATGATTAACAGAATGAGAATCGGGCAGGCACCATCTCGTGTCTCTCAAAGAAATTCCTTCCCACCCTCCACGGGACAGGGGAAGCAGGGGCTGAAGAGCAGGATTAAGAATATAACACCACATGGCAGAAGAGATGGTTCACATTCTTTATTTTCATTTTATTCTTTAGCCATCAGTAAAATGAATGGGCAGAAAACAACCAACTGAGCAGACAAACCCACCTTAGTTGGTTATTTCCAAATATAAATAGCTGTGGGACAACTGAACTTGAGCCAAAATAGAAAAAGGGAGCTGGGGAATTTAAAAGACAAAAGTAAGCCTAGCTGCACTCCCTTTTCATAGTGTCAGTGAAGAGGAAGTACCATAACAAAAAGGAAGCTATGGTTACATTTGATCAGACATTTATTCCAACAGTAGGCATGGAATTGCACTTTCATGAAAACGCCAGAGCTGAATCAAGTCCAGTGCACTGGGGGCATTGTGCGTGCTTAGCTCGATTTCTGCTGCAGCTCCTTCATTCTGTTGAGGGCACTGCCAGCCTGAAACCACTCTATCTGGGACTCGTTGAAGGTGTGGTTCAGCATGATTGTTTCTTGGCTCCCATTGGGATGCTTGATGATGCATTTCAGAGGCTAAAGGAAGAAGACAGTTTTTATTTCCCTCCCTTCTCTTTCAGGTTAACTGAAGCTTCTCACGGGAAAATTTCTACTTGTTTTTAAAGGGTTGAATGTGGAGAATTGTAGCTCAGGGTGGGTCTTAACATAGAAGTATGGTTGCTGATCCTTCTAAGGAACACTCATGCTTAAGGCAACAAGTCCGGGAATTCAGACTATTGTACATGGCTTTCTTGTAACTGCTCAGAATAGTGTGATCTGATTCTGACCTGCTCTCTCCAGCCCCTGGACTACAGGTGGGAAGTGCCCAGGGGTGCTCCTGCTGCCTCAGGCTGCCGAGCGCACAGCTCCACACCGCTCCCTGTCAGCAGCACCTCCCTGCCCCCAGAGTGTGATAAGACACCCAGACAGTTACCTTTCCAGGTGCAAAGTCTGCCAGCCCCACGATGCTCAGCTTGTCCACAGGATGAATCTTGTTGTAGTCCGCTGGATCAGCGAACGTGAGAGGAAGCAGACCTTGCTTCTTCAGATTGGTTTCTGCAGAGAACAAACCACCAGGCGTACTTGTAACCGCATCCCGCACGGGATCAGGATTGCCTTCTGGCTGCCCAGCACCTCTGAGCACTATTCCAGCAACAATGACTATCTTTGTAGCAGAATCAGCATATCCACTGTTTGTGGCCTACGTAACTAGGTATGTAACAGGACTGAGGGACCTTGCCATCCATCTGTCAGCAGATCCCGTTCCTGCCCGTAGGCGTTGAGCCCTGGGCAAAGGGAACACCACTTCCACCCAACCCAAATACATCCTGTTTACACACACCACAGGGGAAGTGTGACTCACCGTGGATCCTGGCAAAGCTCTTAGTGATGATGACCCTGCCCCCCAAGTGGCGTGGCTCCAATGCTGCGTGCTCCCGGCTTGATCCCTCACCGTAGTTTTCATCCCCAATAACTGCCCATTTTACACCCATTTTCTGTGACACAAAAAACCCACAAGAGATTTACATTTCTGCAGTCATGCAAGTGAGGAATTAACAATAAACACCCACCCACACATCTAGTTTCAGTACTGCACTGCTGTGCTATGTCACCTTCTCCCAGAAGGCTCCCTTCAGTTCTGAGGAAGAACAGAAATAAAGGGATTAAGTGCTTCACAGCAGTTAGGCACCACCATCCTTCACTAGCAAGGGCTGAGAAGGATTGTCCCTGGGGCCCAGAGCAAATCCTTGCTGCCACCTTTCCTTCCATGGTCGACTGTCAGAGCAGTGTTCACACCAGCCATGAAAGCAATATGGAAGACTTCAAATTTTTGTCTACTGGAAGAACCAATCTGAGATGACTGCCAAGCCATCCAGAGGGTGAAAGGACATTTCTTGAGGTTCTAAGCCAAGCTTTAAAGACTAAAGGGGACAAGATTAGAATTTAAACATTAGACTAGTCACAGGTGAAACATTCTAGGTGGTGAGATCTAGTTGCAGTCTGATGATAGCTGTGCCTTGTAAAGTGTACAGTGCCTAAAGGAGCTTTTTTGTGTCCAATTCCCGGTCCTCTCTAGGTCACAAGAACCTCCTTCCTCTTCCCAATAGCAGGCAGAGAGAGACTCTCTTACAGAAACTGCCATCATCATATTAGGTCCTAAGAAAAAGCCTCAATGCTGAGTGAATTCAAAGCCACTGTCACTTGAGAGCAGGAGGGTGAGATCCTCAGTCTTGATACAGACTGCCCAAAGTGTAAATATCACCTTAAAATAGATGCCTCAGGGGAAAGTCTCACCTTGTAGTAACGGGCTGTGTCTGGGACTGGCCCAAACTCCTGGGTTAATGCGTTCCTCACAGAGTTGGCTTTGCCATTTTCAATGTTGATGGCGCCGATGAGCAGATTGTTTGAGATGTTGTCCAGATGGCCACGGAATTTAAGCCATGGTCCAGCTGCAGAAATGTGGTCAGTGGTGCATTTCCCTTTTACCTGAAGGGCAACAGAGGAGCAGAATGCCTTAGGATAGATTGGTAACTTGACTCTTCCTCAACACCTTTTATTGTGAACGATTCTCACATCTCTTTTTAAAAGGCACAAACTCGAGACAATTGCATCTGTTACAGAATCAAGACACTCTAAGGCAGAACACAATAATCATTCCGTGTGTTAAGCAGAAAGAACATCCCTGTTCCCAAGGGTAAATTATAAAAATGAGCTTGGCCATGACACCTCCTGCCATGGCTTCACTTCCCTCAGCAGCAGGTTCTTCAGGTACAAAAAGCAATTAAGCCCTTCCTGCTACAGCTCAGCCTCCCTGCTGGGGGAGTGCAGCAAGGTGCCAGGTGTTGCCTCCTAAGTCTCCATGCTATGCATTAGCTTCTCAGCTTCTAAGAACAGAATTCCCAGCCAGAGATAATGGCCTTCCAACTGGTAAATCCCAAAGTGCTTGCAAAGGAATTATGTCTGTCAAAAAAATTGAGCACAGCTCAGTATGGCCCTTGGGAGGACCTGCAACTCTTCCATTGAGAATCAGCAATATTCCTAAAGCTCAGCTCCTAAGGGATTGCATTTCAGAACCCATCACTGAAGGTTTCATCCTGTTAACACAGGCAGTGAGGAAAAAATCCATGTCTTCATTAAGAGACTGAAATGCAATGTTGAACTATTAGGAAGTAATTTCTCTTTCTATAAAATGAGAAAAGAACACATATACGGATGAATGAGCAGCTTCTAATGACCTCACTTCAGACAAAATGCATCTTAGAACAGTCAGGTATTACAAGCACTAATTAAAGAACCCATCCACCTTCCCACTGCAGGTTTTAACTGGGACAATCTGCAGACTGCATGGTATGGGAAAGACTGTATGACATGGTGTAAGAAGCTTCATTTTTCATGGTATTAGCTAACCACTAGCCCAAAGGAGAAAAGTCTCTTAGTTGTAATAGAAAGAAGTGTCAGAAGGAAACACCTGCCTCACTTTCCATAACAATGTGGTTGTAGAGGAGGGAGTCACAGGTAGCTCAAAGGCACATCCAAAGCTTCTAGCAATGGATGTGCAAATACCTGTTTGAACAGCTCTGTCCCAGCTGGTGTTCCCCCCTTTGCCCCTGACCTTGATGAGGATCAGCATGTCCTCTAGATCCTTGCCGTCCCACTTATCGAAGGGCTCAAGAAGCTGGAGGCGCTGGCTGGTGGGGCTCACATCCACATGCTGCCCGCTGCCATCCTTGGGAGGGTACTGATAGGTGTCCTGGCCTGGGTCAAACTCCTTCCAAGGAAGAACGGGAAATCGTCAGCCTCAGCCATCCCCAATAGCACAAGAAGAGAACAAGCCAACGTAGGCAATTGCACCCATTCTAGCTTTAACACTAAGGAAGAGGTCAGTGCAGGAAAGTTCCCTTGCTACATGTAAAACATGACTAGGGAGGGGCCTTCCCTCCCTCCATCTCCAGACCAAACAGTTACCAGCTTGGGCAGCTCGTCTGCATCAGGTGCTTCTAGTTTAAACTTCTTGCCATCTGCTCCTGTCAGGTAATCGGTCTCTGGGTTAAATTTTAGGCTCCCAGCAATGGAGAGGGCTGTGACAATCTAAAAGAAAAAAAATATTTCACAAATTTAAAGGCATATTCTACCCCCACCTCTTCATTTGAAAGTCCTGCGCCTAACGGTCTCAAAGCCAGCAGCCTAGCTACAAACCAAGCTCCACTTGGTCTCGTCTGCAGACAGAGGAATTAACTCCCAAGACCCCCTGAGCTACTCCCCAGCCTCCCTCGGGCTGTTCTTACCTCCGGAGAGGTCACAAACGCGTGAGTCTCTGGATTGGCATCATTGCGACCTGTGAAATTCCGGTTGTAAGACGTAACTATTGTGTTTTTCTCTCCTTTCTTGATGTCCTTCCTGTGAAAGAAACAACCATGCTCATCAAATCCAACGGGAATATGGCTTCTAGATGTCTCTCTGTTAAAAATACCACAGCTTGGGTTTGGTAGCAATAACTGTCTTTTGGAAACATGAATCGGTGCCTGCACACATGTTTTCCTCATTTCAGCACAGATTCAAAACCAAGGTTTTGAAAAACCAAAGCCAAGTCAGACACCAATTCCTGGAATAGTTTTCACAGCCCATGCTGTGTCAAACTGTCTAAACAATTATCAGCTAAGGACACTGTCTTTGGACATCTCACCATTAGCAATGACAAAGCTGCACAAGAATGTGTCTCCCATCCCTTCTACTGGGAATTTTCGTGCCTGTCGCTCCAAGGATTGAAGCTGGACCAATTCACTTTTTGTGTTTTAAAAGGACCACACAAACTCCAGTCTACCCTCACAGATAACAAATCTCTCTCCCCACTTTTGCCCACTCTAAGAAGCCTCCAGGTGTGGCCACACTTGTGGCTATACTGCAGCTTCATTCGTCTAAAGGCTCAATATCAATCTGCAGTTTTTTGTTTCTCCTTCCCCAGCGCATATCACACAGCTATGGCCAAGGGGTTTTTAAGCATTTATTTTTTATTCCCAGCACGTTACATTTACAATAAAATTTGGCTTCACAGAGCACTTCAGGAGCTAAAAGATAGAAAGCTAGAGCAAGGTCCATCTTTCACTTTACCTGTCCCACTGGCCAATGCACGGCCCACAAGCGTTGGCAAGAACCAGCCCTCCAACTTCTCGCAGGATTTGTGCCTGGGGGCAGAGAACAACTTCGTTACTAGCAGAAAGGCTGGAGTAAGTCTGGGCTTGCTCTTTCATGGGAAGAGGACACCTGTCTTCTAACAGAAAGCACCAAGCCTGAGAAAATTCCCCTCCTTGTTTCACTTGCAAGTTTTGAATCACTTTTATAAATACATGGACTTTAATCCCAGTAAAACTGTTAAGTTAACACGGGGTAACGGCACAAGATGCCTTGCCATGATGTTCCCATTCTCTACTTCAAATTGAGCAATCCAGCTACTCAGATACCTGCCTGAAGAGCACTGTCTGGTCTGGTTAATATCCTACATGTGTCCTGTCTATGTAAGGAGAGAACTGGTATAAGGAGATGTGGGTGTGTGCCTGATCAGTCCATTCAGCAAACAACGTGATGAAGAGGGCAGCTGTTAAGGAAAGGTATGACTGTGGACTTGGTTGGAGGAGGCAACTGCCTGGACATACCCACATCCTCTTGGTCCCCATGCTGTGACAGCATCTAACATTTACTAAATATTAGAACTAATAAAAAAATATTTTCTGCACAGAAAAGGGGAGAAAGTAGGTGATGGTTCCTCTACAGAAGCACTCCTTTTAAACCAGAGTTTTTCTGTAAGTCTAATCTAAAATGGGAACCACCTTTTGACAAAAGGCTTGCTCACCTGCTAAACTGTTCTTAAAGGAGAAAACTGGATTGAAGGCTAGCCCTTCATCAGCCACGGCCACCCACAGAACCCCAGGAGCATGAGGCATCCCTCACTATGCATACTGTTATCTCCTCAGGGCCCCAGTTCCTCCTAACTGTCTCAGCTCTGCCCAGTTCCAATCCTGTTCTTATACACCCAGGCAGTAAAGATAACAGGTCAAAACACTGTCGTGGTGATGGCAGGACGCACGGTAACACAAAGCTGGTTACTCCAGCAGTAATTGTACCTCTAGTGATAAATGAAGACAAAGTTTAAGAGCATTCCACTAGTTACCTCCAGACTCCCAAGTACTGTCTGGAAGAGAGTTCAACGCTTGCTGTTCAGAAGTGTAAAGAGCAGCCATACTCACGTAACCGTCTCTTTCAATGGTGGCACGGATCTGCTCTGAGCCTGGTGTGATTGTGAACTTCGACTTGCACTTCAATCCATGCGCTAGTGCCTGTTTTGCCACTGCTGCAGAGCGTCCCATGTCCTCATAGCTGGAGTTGGTGCAGCTGCCAATCAAGCCTGTAGTGTTTGACAGAAACAGAGAAGTGCTTACTGCAGGCCCGGTTCTAGGAAGCTTCTCCCCAACTCTTCCCTCAGCAGAAAAAACAAGGGACAGCCACCTTTTCTGCTGACAAGGAGTCTGAAATAGTTTCAGGTACTAACACTGCCACACCTCCCAGCAATACACTGTGGTCCTACGCAATCCCTTGCCAGCTTCAGGGGCTGCACAGTCACAACACACTACCTGGTCTCTAGTCTGGTTATTGCTTTATGAGATCGAAGTGTCACCTACTTGTACTTTGGTTAAGCAAATTACCACAGAGAGGTATTATTCCACAGAGACAGGAAAGGCTTCAAATCAAGATAGCAAGAAATGGAAGAAATAATGAAAAAAAAAGCATCCTTTGTTACAGTATGAAGACATACTGTACCATCCTGACAGCATTCTGGTGCTTACCAGCAAAAAGTAAAGTATTTTTGAGTTATAGCTGCTCTTGATCTTATCTGTAACACTATTGAATAGTACATATTCCACCTGGGATGTGGCCTTTACAATGTCTTTGCATTCCTTTCATTCCCCCAGTGAGTAACACTTGATAAACCATCTGACAGGTTACCATGCCACAAGTGAGTACATAACTATCCAAGCCTGCTCTTTGGGACAGCAACTACTAACTTTGCTGTGTCCCAAGAGCTCAAGAGCCAGCTGCTGGGAGGACTGACAATCATGCTTCTGATGGATCTTTACAACAGACAAATCCACGCAACAAACTTTTAACAAAAGGGCTCTTCAACAGGTAACATCCCTGTCAACCCAAACATTCAGAAGTTTCCAAGAAGGAAAAAAACTTGCTTGCCTTTTGAGATTAAAATCCCTCCAACTACCCCAGATCTCACCACCCACACACCAGGCCCAAGTGGTCATTACCCTTCCCAGCAAATTCGTATGGCCACAAAAAGATGACACTGCAGCGAAGTCAAAGACCATGCAGCAGTAATTAAAAGACTAGATCCCCAGCTATGTGACCAACTGCTTATCACAAGACAGCAACATTTATGCCACAGAGACGAAGGCAGAGGAAAGAGAAAATGCTACCCACCAACTCTGATATCAACAGGCCAGCCCTCCTTTTCTGCCACAGCACCAATATCTGACACAGGGTGCGCCAGGTCTGGTGTGAAAGGTCCATTGATATGCGGTTTCAGCTTTAAGAAACAGTGGCAAAGTCAGAAAATACAGTAGGCAAGAAAAACCTCAAAACACAGCAGCAAATCAATTCCTTTCATAGCTCTATCTGGAATCTGTTTAAATAGGATTCTCCTACACGAACACCAAAGCAGGAGCTATCAGTGAAGCAGACCTGTGTGTTTATCACGTGTTCTAGCACAGTGCCAAGGATGTTGCAATCAAGCTCCCAGCTTGGTCCACGTTCACACAAAGCAGAGTGACATCACAACTGCCAAGATGGCAGGTGTGAAGGAAGCCTTACCTCACTGAGGTTGATTTCTATCACCTGGTCATACTGACAACCAGAATCTGGTACCAAGTGTTGCTGGAATTCATCTGCCAGCGCAGCTATGTCTGGAACAAGAAAGAAAGGTCATCTCAAAAGTGCAGCAAATACGAGGGAAAAGAAAAGGCTTGGAATAGCTAAACACAAGAGTTCACCATATGCTTCCCCAGACACTTCATCTAAAGACTCACCGCTTGTACCAGATGACCTATAGCATCATGCAAGGTCAGAAGTCACATCAGACACCACTGTAGGATGCTGCTGCTCCCAAAATTCACCTTCACTTGAACCCACACTTCTACCCTTTTCAATGCCCAAGCCCTCTTACCAGCTCGCCCAGTCTTGCCCAAGTATTTCTTCATCCGTGCATTGTAAGGGAAGATTGACGTGGTAGCTCCAATTTCAGCTCCCATGTTACAGATTGTTGCCATTCCTAGAGAGGGATTGGGAGAAGAGACCACAGGGTTATCAAGAAAGTCCAAAGCCATTCAGTTCTTCAAAAGTCAGCCCACAAAAAAGATGAGATCAGGGCATTAGCCCCAGAAACCTAATTCCGCAGCAGAGATGACACTCTGACTGCACAATGGCTGGTTCAGCCCCTAACATTTCTGATTGATACAATGCATGTGACTGAATTTTTTTGCAAGAAGGGAGCTGAAAGCAACAGTAATTTTTGCAGATAGTGGAAGGGATGACAGGGAAGCCCCTGTCTGCACTGAGCAGTAAATATATTTACAGCAGTGATCAATCTCTCTGCTACCTGCAATGAGTTTCCTGCCCCTCCCTACCCTGTCATTTACCCTTACCAGAAGAGCCAGAAATTTGTAAGAAATGTAATGGGTTAAATAAAAAGCCTCCAGTGCCAGAACACAATAAAGTAAAATAAAATTACAGCACTGGGATCACCCTGCCTTTCAAGGATACAGCAATGAAGCTGTAGAAGCTGCTGTTTTACATTTAACGAGCTAGAAGCAGTTATCACAGGTCAAGTTCCTCTGATTTCACAGAAGAAAAAAAATCCCAAATTGCTCTCAGTTTGTAAAAGCGAATATTCCAAGTTGTAGCTGAGCCATGCAAACAGAAGAGAAGCCCAGCTTGAAGGCTGCACTTGAAGCCAAAGGAAGGGAGATGCTTCTTGTAATTTGGTCCTAACGAGCATCATTACACATGACTGCCATTTTTGCTGGTTCAAATCCAGTACCCAAGACCCCTAACTGTCTAGTGTAAGACTGCATGTCACAAACTGCTGCTTTCTGGTCTGTTTTTTTAAAAAGCTTTTTCTTTAGCAGCTGTCACACATGTACCCCCTTCAACCTGTTTCTTTCCTCTATCCACAGCCATTTTAGGCTAAAATGAAAATACCAACCTTTATCTCTGGCCTCTCCACCCTCAGAGCACACACCAGAATACTTACTCCATTCTTACTCTTACCCTGATGCACCATCTCACGGGATCCTTCCCAATTAACCATTCAGTGTTTTTCAAGTCACAAGAAGATTTAATGGAGAGAGGTCACTTTCAGACTAACAGGGAGTGCTGTCTTGTTACATCACTCTCACCCAACGCTCCTGGTTTGCCATGTGCTAATCACCTGGCCAGGCTAAGGGAGAACATTTAGTATCTCTTGCCTGATTCCCTTTCCAGCCTCCACAGGCAACTCAACACTCAGCTCCCACAACAATCCATTCCAGATAAGAGATTTGTGTTGCCTTACCAGTGCAAGAGATTGAATCCACACCAGGCCCATGGTATTCGATGATGGCGCCTGTCCCACCCTTGACAGTGAGGATGCCAGCCACTTTCAGGATCACATCTTTAGGGGAACTCCAGCCTGAAAGCTTGCCAGTCAGTTTTACACCAATAACCTGAGCAAAAATAACGGAAAGAACAACATAAAAATACTGACAGCATTTCCTTTCAGCGGCCAAAACAATTCCTCAGAATTTTTCCTGAGAATCTGGGTGCTCACAATACAAAAAAGAAGAAAATCCTCAAGTGTCAGAACATGTGCACAAGGGCTGAAAGCACTGACTGTGCCAACTGAAGGGAGATCAATACTCCTGCTCACAGCCTCTGAATGAAAAGACTGGAAATGGAAACTTGAAGCTACCAATGAATCACAGACCAGCTGCTTAAGCCAGTGTGTGGTTACAAACAAGCCTGTAATGGTATATACTACCTTATATATATAGTGCCTGAAAATCAGCATTTCTTACATATCTTACATCTCATCCTTCACATCAAGCCTTAATATTCCTTTTGCACCTACCTTTGGGCATTTTAGCTCCCAAGGGATTCCTGCCATGACATCTACAGCATCAGCTCCACCCACACCAATGCAGATTCCTCCCAAGCCACCTCCGTTGGGGGTGTGTGAATCTGTGCCAATCAGCATAACCCCAGGGTAGGAGTAGTTCTCCAGAATGATCTGAAAATAAAAATGGGATTGTTTGCTTGCTTGCTTGTTGGGAAAAGAGGGGGAAGACAGCAAGAAAGAAGACAAGAACAAGAATTTAGATCAATTTGTACTTGCAGGTTTCAGTAGCAGGAAAGTAGTTGAGTTTGGATTGGAAATTCACTTCTGTTTCAAACTCCTTGTGGAGGATGTAATGACAGAATGAGGTACCAAGTCTCAGCCCCAGGATCCTTGCTCATCCCAGGACAGTAAGAAAACTTAGGCAGTGACCTCCACATTTTCACTGGAAGACTCCTTCCTTGTAGTTTAGGCTTTTGCTAAGGTGCCACCTTTGTTAGAGCTGTTCCTTAGTCTCCACACCCTTAATCAAATGTTGAGCAAGTCAGTTCACCTATCCAATGCTAGAAAGACTTTTCACAGTCCTTATGCTCCCAAAGCAGAATACCACCAGACTCCTCTAGTCCATGCTGCCAGCCCAAACCTAATAGTGTAGAATCCTTCACAAAAACACTAAGAGGTTGCCCTTACCTCATTGCTGCTACTGATTCCACACAAGACTCTTCAACTATTAACAAAACCACAAAACAGTTCTTTAATGAAAAATTATGAGTATTCTGTGGTAGAAACACAGTGGAGAACTCAGGCTAATGAACTTCTCACTGCGTATGTGCCATAGCAACATTATGGACAGCCTTTCTGGAAGCACAGAACTCACAGCACATGCATCACAGAACAGCATGGACAGAACTAAGGCGACCCTTTATTAAGGCCACCAAGGCTTTGCTTCTAGTACTTCCAGCCTTATTTGTTTGTAACTCACATTAAAATACTTGTGCAAGAAAGGTCACTTCCAAGGCCTCACTTGGCCTCAGCTGGACTGTGAAGCTATACAACATGACCAATTTTATCCAGCCAGGGAAAGTCAGCTGAAAGAAAGCCAGTAACCATGGCACAGAGTTATGTTGCCACATGACAGCTGTTACAAGTGGTTTCAAAGAACAAATGACCTGAGGTGTTCCCATTACCTTTTGGAGAGTCTGCCTGCTCTACTTTCTTTTTCTGTTGCATCACACCAAGTTAAAGTAACCTTAGTAACTCATTTTTTAGCTAAGAAAACATAGCAGAGAGCTCCTGACTGCACCTAGTCACAAGTTCCCCGCTGACAGGTGGCATATCAGTCATCCGTTCTCCTCTCCACTCCTTTTGCTTCATGCTGCACTTCAGTTTTACTGCCCACGACTCAGAGGAACAATGAGAAATGACTACTGGACCCGCAAAGCAAATCAACCAACAGCAAGTTAGGGACATCCTGCCAGAAATGGTTTTAAAAAACAAAAAGCCTCAGTAAGTGGTAAGTTACCTTGGGACAGTCCTATTCTTTCAAGGTGCAAGTGCTATAACAAGAGAATCTCATAACTGGAAACTGTTTTGCATTTTATTCTGTTCACATAGCAACTAGTTATGCATTGCCATTCTTGAGTACTTAAAGTAAGCTGCTCTGTTTTGTGTCCTTAAATACTCTTCTGGTTTTTATGGAACCAAACACATACAAAATAACCCTAAAAAAAGTATGTTCCCAAAGCTGTTAACCTTACTGTCCCAATCATACCAAGAGGAGCCAGCCCACAAGCAGTTAAGATATTTCAAGCTTCTGTGATTCACATGGCATGCTGTTGGCACTACCTAATCATGCATCAGGTTACAGTTTGACCAAAATAACCTTTAGGAAAAACCACTCTTGTCAAAGATAACTGAGAGAGACAGAGAGCGTGAGAGAGCAAGTAAGAAGCCTCTCTTGTCTCAAGGAAAGCAAGTTGTTCCCCTAAGCTGGTGACATTCTCTAAGGGTTTGCACTTGTGCTCTCTTCACCGTAAGGTAAAAGAGCCACAGCATGTCCAGAGATTGCAAACACACACACACCATACCTGGTGAATGATTCCTGAACCAGGTTTCCAGAATCCCACTCCATACTTGGCACCAGCCGTTGCTAGAAAGTTATACACCTCTTGGTTTATGTCCTATTCAGACAGGAAAATGCATAGCATTAGTCACACATTTTGTTCTTCCATACACCGAGGGCTCATTCAAACACGTTCCCTCCCCTCTCGCGCCTGGCAGTAGTTTGCTTCACAGTTTTGTAGCAGCTAGAGGGAGGTGCACATCACTCTCCTAAAACCAAAAGGCATCAAGACTGTTTGCCAGTCAGCTGTAACAAACCATTTGATTTCATCCAACTTGTGGCTCTACTAAAGCATCATTTTTTTAGTTTCCAATTTCATACAGCGCAAGGGAAATAGCGCAATTAAAGTAAACCCCTGCCAATAAAGCCTTTAAAAATGCTCTGCTCATTTCTTGTATTCTCATGGGGGAGTTTTAAACCTGTTTCCCTTTCTTCTAGCCCCTCCTTCCTTCCCTATCAGCTGTTCCTTTTGCTTTACAGATGCTTTGCAGACATTTCAAATCCCTTAGATAAGCGTTTTGGCTTTATTTTTACAGATTAAGAAATGGAACTGGAAGTTGCTCACTGCCAGGAGGAGTTAGTGGGTGTCATTTCTCATTCTACCAAGTCCCCTGTTTAAGACTCACACAATGCTGCCCTTCTTGCTGCATTATCACCATTATTGGTGAAGGTCATACCATGAAAATCGCTTGTTAGAATAACCACAGTTGCCAAGGAAGTATGACACTATTATGTTCTGATAGTTTTTGGCAGAGGACTGGCAGAGTAGATAAGATAAGCCACAGAGTTTCTTAAGGACTGTTCTCATGCAGCTACCCTTTGGGATAAAGAGAAAGGGGAAACAGGAGATAATGGAAGAATTGTCTCTGCACACATTTGCTGAAGTTTCCCATGAGGCAGCAGCAGTTCTTTAAGCCTCGTTTTCCACTGGGAGTCAGGTCACTTCACTCTCTTTGTGCAACCCTCCCCCAGTAAAGCACGCTGATGTGCCCGGAGCAGATCCAAACTGCCCTCTGTCCTGCCAGCATTCATTGTGTGCCAATTGGCAGCAGCAGAACCCAGTCAAAAGAAGGCAGGACCTTTACTTGTTCTGCTCAGAGCAGATGGCAAAGGAGGGACTCAGCTCAGGTCAGGGCTGCAGCAAGTATGATTGCACTCCAGAGAACAAATGCACAAATAAGGGGAAGACTGGAGGTGAAAGGACGAAGAAAACCTGTTCTATTTAGTAAGTTCCAAATTCTTAATTGCACGACCTGAGCACAACTTAGGACTGAGACAAGCAGAGCAGGAACTCCCCAAATTCACTCCTGAGTAGTATAAATTCCTTTACTGTGGCCTGAAGGAGGAAGCCAGAAGCAGTTACTTCAATGTCAGGAGTATCTGAAAACAGATAGGGACTAAAACCATTTACTGTTTGTAAATTTTGGTATCAATGTCCAAGGCACAATCCCTCCCAGCTCTGACAGCGGACTTAAGCTAAGTCCACTTGGAGTAACAAGATTTCCCCTACCTCCCTGCTATGGTAAGAGCATGTTCTTTCTTGGCAGATGCATTGTGGTATGTAGGACAGAGATGAAGGCATTTATATTTAACAGGAACCCACTATGTAGGAATAGGCAGTAAAGCAGCGAGTGGGAAATTAAAAAAAAAAAAGGCAGTGAATCAGCAGTTGGACAAACACCACACTGAAATTCCCAAATAAAACTCAACATCCTCCATGCATCTATAGACATTTACACCTACCCTTGCCAGCCCTGAAAACTGCATAGGCTTCAGTTAGTGTTCTTCAGCTAATCACTAGCAAGTGGTTTGGGAAATGGAAGTAGTTATTTGCTCCCCCCTCACAGGATACGCCAGTGCAATCCAGACACACGTTTGGGAAGTTTTTCACATTGCCATACTGCAGCATAAAGAGAATAACTCTCTAGAGTAATCTGTCTTCCTTTTTTGCCTCTTTGAAATAGATTTTTTCCTCTTCCCTTAGCTGAAATATATTCTCACTTTCCAAAACGCACATACGACCTCTGGGCTCCCACCATTAACAGATTAAGATTAGCTTTTCCCACATTCACAATCCTTTAAACCACGTAACGGATGAATATCAGCTGAAGAACTCCCAAAGATTCATTTACTCTGTTTCTTTGCTGCATCTGACCTATCAACAGAGCAACCACCACAGGCAAACTGCTACCATATCTGATTCACGGCTGTCCTTCTGGGGGAAAAACCAAAAAAAATAAAACCTTTTCCTTCAACTGGAAGGAGTCTTTCAAAGAGACAGAATGTAAGTCTCTGCAATAGTGACCTTGGCTCTTCGAAGATCCTTTTCACCACCTAACTGGGCTTCGATGAGGTGATCACAGTGGATGGTGGAAGGCACAGCCACTTTGGGCAGCCCGCTGCTGATGAACTGTAGCATTGCCATTTGAGCGGTGGCATCCTGCATGGCCACGCGGTCCGGCCGTAAGCGCAGATAGGTCTTGCCCCGCTCAATCTCCTGTTTTTCTGGGTCGTCCAGGTGTCCATACACGATCTTCTCCGACAAGGTCAGGGGACGGTCAAGCCTGGGGAAAAGAATTTTGGGATCTGCATCTTGTGTACTTCAACATTTGCCCTTTTAAGCATGTGACAGAATGCTTCCCTAGAGCGCTCAGACTGTTAGTACCCATTGACACACAGAAACCTGCATGCTGCTCTGGCAGCGCTAAAGTATCAACTGGCAGCCAGTTAAAACAAGGGCTCAATCCAGTAGGTTCAAAAGTATATGGATTGATGTCACTTTATGCTTTTTTTAATAATCTTCCTCTATAGTAAAAGAAACTCAGCTCATTTCTTGAGTCATACCTCAGGACAGCAAATGTGGAGCCGAGACAAAGGTCAGACTCAATTCACAAATACCAGATCCCACAGTAAGCAAGCACAACTAAGCAGAGTTTCATGACCTCAGACCTTTCATCCTGCAGCTGTATCAGTTGAGGTACCTATTTATGTCAGTGGTAAGATCTTCTGAGAAGTAACTAAGTAAACTTAATGACGTGAAATGAGAGCTACCACATTTAACAAAGGACGCAAAGGCTGAAGGACATGTCATACAAACCACTGCTGAGGAAAGTGGAGCTGGAACGACAATTTAGCAGGTACACAAGCCTCTATCAGCAGATTAAGGTCACTATGTTTACATATGCTACAAATTCCTAGCCCTCCTTTCTGTGCCCAACACCTACAGTGGAACATAGGAGACCGTTCCCTGTTAAAACACAGTGCAAAGGAGCATTAGCCTGGGATGACCACTGCCCCTACGCTGCTTCACCAGAAAGAAGCACGGGCCAATACGAAGGCTCCTCGAAGGCGGCATTAAACAAAGGGCACAGAGCCCTTTCTAGCACCTCCTCTGCACTGACCTGGTTCTCTGCATGTTGCGGTTCTTCACTGTAACCTTCAACCCTTCCCACAGTGCCCCAGCACTATGTTGAAATGCTACAACTCATGCTTCACTGTATTTACAGCTTCTCAAAGCTGCTCTCCCTAGTAATAGTCCCTGTGACAGGGTACCGTGACATTTTTTTTCCTCCTCTCCCATCACTGCAGAGCTAAATTCTGCACACCGACCGCTCCCCTCTTCCCTCTTCTGCTCTTACCTCTTACGGACAATGTTGATGTTCTTCTCCAGCTTTTCATAATTTATGTATTCATGAGGCTCAAAGTGGCTCATGGCCACCTTGGCCCGCTGGCACAGGACAGGAGCAACATGGTAGCGTCGTATCCCACTGTTCAAGGCATGCTGCAAGAAAGTGGCACTAGAGTATTAGCACTGGAACCTTGCAGAGTGAATTTCTATAACGTACCAATAAACCTACTGTTTTCCAGTTCTTATCCCTGTGATTTTAGAGGCTGTGGAATGGAAAAATCACAAAGGCTTTTAAAGGCACCCAATGCATATTTCACTGTACAGTACTGCGTATTACATTCAACGGTGAAACACCAAATTACCCAGAATGGGTAGTACTTCCCAAATTATTTTGCATTTCTATTTATAGCACCAGATGCCTTATGCTTTCAGTGAGAAATCTGCTTTCAGGCAATGCAGAAATAGTTCTTAAGCACACACCAGTTTGCTATACTTCTAATATACTGCAGCCATGGTGAAGAACCACCTCCACTGTTTCCAAAGCAAACTAACCCTAGTTTTGTATTTGTCCACTGGTACTGAGTTTATATTGAAGGCCTGGCAGCTGACACAGTATGGGAGTGAGCAGATGATCCTCTGTTCCACCAGCACATACTAAATTCCCTATGCAGGCTCCCTACATACTGTTACAAATTTTCTTGTATTTCCACATAAGGTGAGCCATGTTTCAATACCAGAGTGACTTCGATGTACCAGCCTGGTCTAGGATGTAACACAGAGCAGGAAAGAGGCAAGATGTGGAATAAACACATCAGTTTCACCAACCTGGCTGCACAGATCCACATGCTATTTAGCTTCAGTCTCACAAAGGCACCTTCGCCTTTCCCCTCAGAGAAGCTTTAGCACTTGCCCTACAGGTGAGTTATCAGCAGGACAGGTGAGCTATACTGTGAGCTGAACGCATCAGCAGAAAACACCATGGAAGAAAAGCCCAGATTTCGCTTGGCAGCTTCCACAGTGAAATAGTTTCCTGGAAGATGGGAGAAGAGCAGGCTGTGGCAAGGCACCTTTACAGCACCTGACCTGAACGAGACAGATCAGCGCCCAGGGTTAAAAGGCTCTCACGCAACTTTGGAAACTGAGTCAGAGGGCAACCTCCATAAAAACTTCTAAGGATTTGGCACGTGCGTTTCTTACACCCTTTGAAAGTCTCAGTCACTGGCACTAGAAGTTTGGAAACAGACTGAAGACAAGAGTTCAGAGCTCCTCCTCCAGTATTACGCTTTAATCTTGTTTTGGTTTTTTTTTCTATTAATCCTCTGCTTCAGTATTACAAGGATTTGATAAGTACAGGTAAATAAACATAACAATCTTGCACTAAATATGCCCTTTTTTATGCTTGATTGTAAATTGGCAAATATTGCTTGCACAGAACACAATCACAGGACCTACTATTGTTTTTGCATTGTCAAAAATGCTAGTCAGTTGTTTAGATCTGCTCAAATGTTTTTTTTTCCCTTGTGAATATTTTTTTTTCATTTTTCTTGTTACCAGCATTGAAAACATTGCCTGAAACAATCACCATCAATGAGATGTCACCAATTTTTATGCAAATCTCTTGGTTTATTGTCCTTTTCATAACATTAGTTAGTATTTTACACAATAAAAAGTTCAGGAAATCTAGGCATGTTCTAGCTACATATATATCTCTCTCTAGATGTATATAAAAATAAGGCTGTGGTTTGCTTTTTTACCAAACAATCCTAAGATACTAGATACACAGCTTTTGATAGGAGCAATACAGACCTACAGCAGCTACACACCACTTTTCGTTAAAGAATATGTGAAGTGAACATGACAGTACAAGAGAGGGCACTGCTCTTCCAGGACTGCAAATTAAACCCAGTCATCAAATTTCACTGGGCTGCACTTCAAGCTTAGAACTTTCAGAAAGTGTCACAGGTGTCAGTGTTGAGACCTTTCCTTCTTCCAACAGGAAAAAACAAACAAACAAAAAACCAACAAGCAAACACCACCCAGCTTCTCCTTGTTTAATATATACAAGCTGCACTTTACCCAGTAGCTATGAAACTTGTGTGTGGTTTTTTCCTGCCTTCCCCCCCCAAACATAAGCATTTACCCAGCACAAATAATGCTGTGAAAATGTCTTTACCTCACAAGATACCCGTTATCTTGTGAAAGCCTTTTAAGTGCTGGAGTGGATGGAAAAAACATGGAGGGATTTCATCAATGTTCATGGAAAAATAATCTTCTCCCCAGACCAGGAAAGATACTTTGGTTTAATGCAGTAATTCCTTCTTCCTCTCTCCCCCTCAAACTAAATTTGTAACACAACTGATTAATGGAGTTCCTCCTTGTCAGCCAGTAAACAGAGAGATAAAGTTCACCGTAACTCAGCATAGAGAGGAACAGATTTGCAAATTAATGGCAAAGGCTTCAGAACAGCCTGGGACCAAAGCTGATTATGAAAAAAAAAATTTGAAGTGGGGCTTTCCAAAGAGACATACATGTCTATGTATCTTTTTACTTCATGAGATGGCTCACTGAAATGTAGTATTTATTAAAATACTATATAAACATTCAAATGATAATTGCAGAAGTAGCAATACAAAATAGTTGACTCCTGCTTGACCACAACTTCAGGCTATCAGCAGGGGAGAGGGAGCATGTTTGAGGTGAAGGATCCTGTCTGGACACGGAGATTGGCAAGAGAAATCTGGAAAACCAAAGGTCAGTCTCTGTGATGTCCAGTAAGACTGGGAAAAAATAATCACCTAGGCCAAGCATTTTCAAAAGACTCAGAGAATCATTTTTGTCTCTACATCAGACTTTTAAAAGGTACCTATTAAAAAAGAGCTACCTTTGTTTTACTGGGATCTAAACCTCATCCCAGATGTTTACTCTATTGGGAATTAATTTGATTCCATGTGGTTGTTCTCCTGTTGGCACACAGCAAGTCCAAGGATCCATCACCAACAATGTGCGACAGCAGATGCTGCCTGGTTCCAGGGTCCGATCTATCCTCATAGAGCACCTACAGTGCTCATCACACCTGTTCATTCTCCATGCCTGTCCTCCTTCCATGGCATCCTCAGAAAGGAGGTGGCAGAACTACAAGATAAGGGAAAGCAACAGTTTCCCATTTCATTCCCTCTCACTCTTTCCTGAAATAGAAGGTGGTTTGGCCTTCGGAAGGTGGTTTTGTACTTGGAGAGAAGTGACTTCAGATCAACAGCCAAGGCAAGCCTGCAGCCAGCAATCTATACATTTTCCCCTTTACCCAGGAACTGTTACTTTCCAGACTGACCACCAAGCAAACAGCTGCCAAGTGATCTCATCTGGCACTGAGACTGTCATCCCAGCACCTGAGTGTCCTTATTCAGATTTCAGTAAAAGAAATGGTAGGAATCGTTACAGGGCTTCTAAGTCTGTCGGTATTTTGGCAGTTGAAAAGCTTCCTTAAGAGACACAAAAAGTGTGTCTTGAAATTAATAAATGGGTCATTATTTTTGAAATCTCTGTAAGGAAGCCAATACTTATCTTTATAGATTTTAAAAGCTCATCTTGAAAAGCTAGCTGAATTGCATTTAGCTCACTACAGTGAATGGTCCAGATGCAAGGGGAGTCTGAATTCAGAAACCAACTTACATTTTGGCAGCAGATATGCAGTAGACAAGTCCAGTACACAAAAGCTCATGTTCAAAAGGGTAGTGACTGTGCTACATGCACTCCTATCTGGGAAATCAGTCCTAGAAATCCTAGCTGAAACTCAAAATACCATCTTTGGTACCTTAGATCATCCCCGATCTAAGAAAAATGGCTAAGTTTCTAACATTCACCACAACTCAGCCTAAAAAAAAGCAGTATGGTATAATCAAATTGTAAATGCAGTTGAATTTCTAGACCCTTCCCTAAAAAACAACCAAAGTTAGGGATCTGGAGATCAGTTTTGCTGTAGCCAACACTGCTTTCTGCCAGCATACACAAAGCTTACCACACAACATTTCAGTACTTACCTACAAGACCTTCAACAAACCCCTGAATCTTCAGAGAGTTTAGAGTTTTACAGCAGTGCTCTTTCAGTCAATTGTCAGCCAGCGAGGCTTGAGGAATGGGATGCTACTAGAAGCATCTCTCAGGCATGAAAGAGATCCTGACCTTCTGAGGCTATTCGAAGAATTATGCTTTAAATAGGACACTCAGCCCAAACCAGGCCAATTCTAATTTATTTCCCTCAGAGGTAAGTTTCCTGTACCATTCCAGTTCCAAAACAGCTCTAGGATGGGAGATGAGTAGAACCAATGTTAACAACATGTGCCACGGTCAATGCAGGCTCTATCACAGTGATTGGCAAGGTGATTTTCTTATTCATTTATCTCTAGGCTGCTACACAGAAGGAGAAAAATATTTGCCTCCCGAAGGTATCACCTAGAAGTATGTTTGATTACCAACACAGATTTAGTCCTCCAAAAAAATCATGTACCCTGAGCCTAATTATAGAAGGCAGATTCCTAGAATACTAAATTTCCCATATTCACTGTGCTAGCACTGCCTGTTTTACATTATACAATATTAACTTCAGCAAATGATTGCTTGTTCTCATGCAATGACACCACAGAACAAGAAACAATTTATCAACCTAATAAAGGATTTGTCTTCATTTTATGAGCAGCCATTTCGGTTCAAAGTACAATTTCAAAGCTGTTTAACAAGTAAAAATAAATATACCAAGTAACCCAAAATGGTGCTATTCTGTAACTTTTGCTTAAATTTGAAAAAAAAAAAGCTATACTTTACTAAAACACCTGCCTTTAAGGTAAGGAAGTAATATAAAACATGAATTAAACTTAATAAAGCACTTTCAAAATACTAGAAGTCAAGTTCTTAGTTCAGCTCCCTAAGAAAAGGGAACACATGGGCCAAGGTCAAAAATGGCAAACAGAAGTTAAATTGCTTGACAGCATCACATGCTTTAGTTAGAGGAGCACAAGCTTCCTTACGCCTGTTAGCAGCCCTAAAAAAATAAATAAATAAAAAGCATCTTTGATATTTGCCTTCTAGGCTTTAAAAACATCATGAAATCTTTACTTTTGAGTACACATTAAACGCAACAACGTCTCAAGTAAGAGAATATCTGTGGTGAGCTCATATTACAGGCAGACATGATTTTTAGAGGTCGTGACAAACAGAAGTATGAGAATCACAGTCACTGCTTTGGGAAAAAAATAAAAAAGAAAAAAATTTTTTAAAAAGGCAGTTTATGTGGCTGTCCAGGCTGCTTTTTCTGCCTTCCTAGGTCCTGCTTATAAATAGATCCGGGCATCTTTTTCGTGAGGGACCTCTGTTCATATTAAGAGAAGGATTTTTGAAGCAAGGTCGCCGAAAGACAGCCTTTGTGCTCCTCATACAACGGGGACACACCTTGTGCTGCTGCACGCTGATAACGGGGAGAGACAGAAGATGAGAGAGACTAAAAAGCACGCCCCCGGGAAAGGGTTATTCCGCCGCTCGGGCCCTTGTCCTCAGGCTCCTCGCCTCAGCCGGCACTCCGCCGGACCCGGCGTTTGACAGCGACCCCAGCCCACCCAGGCGCGGTCAGGCCAGCGCGGGGGCAGCGGCGGGGCCAGGCCGCGGCCCCGCCGCCCCGTTCACCTTGCGCTCACCTTGAGGAGCGGCCGGGCCCGGCAGCAGGAGACGCCCTGCCCCGGGGCCCGGGAGGGGGCCGCGCTGCCGCCGCGGCCTCCCCCCCCCCGCCACCGCCGGATGCGCCACGGGCCCCGCGGAGCCCGGAGCCGCCCTGCCCTCCCCGGGACCCGGCAGGCAACACGGCGGGGACCCAGAGCAGGTGTAGAGGGATCACACAGCCCCAAGCCCACCCCTCCCGGCCGCCCCCCCGGCTCCGGGCGGAGGGGCCGCAGCCGCCTCCCCTGGGCCTGGGCCTCTCCCTTCTCCGGGCCATTTGGAGAGTCCGCCTCCGGCCTCGATACTCACCGCCCGCCGCCGTTACCCGCCGCCGCCTCCCCGGCTCCCGGTCCGCTGCTTTCCCCGCTCCTCAGCGGGCTCGGTCCTGACTCGCCCCTCTCCGTCCGTCCCCGCACAGCCGCAGCGTCTCCCTCCCTCCCCTCTCAGGCGGCCATTTTCTGCTCCATTGTTACCAAGGAACGGGGGCCCGGAAGCGGCCGCCGGCAAGCGGAAGTTAAGAGGGGAGGGGAGGGGAGGGGGAGGGCCGCGCGCCGCTGCGCATGCGCCGCCAGCCCCTCCCCCCTCGGGTGGTGGGCGGGAGGAGCGAGGACCAACGAGACGAGCCTGGAGGACCGCCGGGGCTAGAGCGGCCCCGCCGCCATTTTGAAGAGGGGCAAAGGCCGCGGGGAGCTGGGTGGGTCATGGCGACCCTTCGGGGTTCGGGAGCAGCTTCGGGGTGAATTCTGTTCAGGCTGAACAAACACAGCGGGGCCCTGGGCTGAAAGCAGGGTAACGAGGAACGGAAGGACCCCGAAGGTTAAAATCACCAGGAACAAGTCAGAGGCGTTAAGAGCTGGATCTAAAGGCAGTAAAATTCTCTCAGCCTTTGCAGTTAACGCCTCATTCTGGCCTTTTCACATAAAACCAGAGACAAGAGTTGGCCAGCGATAAATATGACGTGGCGCCGAGTTAACCTGTGGTGATTTTAGTATTAAAACTATCCCCCCACTTTTGGAGAAGTTAAATGTAATGTTGAGTAGATGGTTGGGCTGGATGATCTTTGAGTTGTGGGTTTGTTTTTTTTTTCTCCAACCTGAAGTGATTCTGTGGTTCTAAGGTAAATGTAGAGCCAGCTCAGTAGAATCAATTAGCAGAATAATGAATTAGGGAACAGCATAGTCATGGAATGTCAGGGGTTGGAAGGTACCTCAAAAGATCATCTAGCCCAAGCCACCTGCCAGAGCAGGAGCACCTAGAGCAGGTCACCCAGGATTACATTGTCCAGGTGGGTTTGGAATGTCTCTAGAGGAGACTCCACAACCTCCCTGGGCAGCCTGTTCCAGTGTCTGTCACCCTCACCGTGAAAAAGTGTCTCCATATGTTCACATGGACCCTCCCATGTTCCAGCTTGCACCCGTTGCCACTTGTCCTGTCATTGGATGTCACTGAGCAGAGCCTGGCTCCAGCCTCCTGACACTTGCCCTTTACATGTTTACAAACATTCATTCTCAGCCTCCTCCAAGCTAAAGAGCCCCAGGTGCCTCAGCAGGGAGATGCTCCACTCCATCATCTCTGTGACTCTGCGCTGGACTCTTCCCAGCAGTTCCCTGTCCTTGAACTGAGGGGCCCAGAACTGGACACATTATTCCAGATGTGGCCTCACCAGGGCACAGTAGAGGGGGAGGAGAACCTCTCTCAACCTACTAACCACAGCCCTTCTGATACACCCCAGGATGCCATTGGCCTTCTTGGCCACGAGGGCACATTGCTGGCTCATGGTCACCCTGCTGTCCACCAGGACCCCCAGGTCCCTTTCCGCTACGCTGCTTTCCAGCAGGTCAATCCCCAACCTATGCTGGTACCTGGGGTTGTTCTTGTCCAGATGCAAGACTCTACACTTGCCCTTGTTTTATTTCATTCAATTTCTCCCCGCCCAACTCTCCAGCATGTCCAGATCTGGCTGGATGGCAGCACAGCCTGCTGGTGTGTCAGCCACTCCTCCCAGTTTGCTGTCATCAGCGAACTGGATGATAGTGCACTCTGTCCCCTCATCCAGAGATGAATATATTGATGTATTGAATAGTACAGGTCTCAGTACTACCCTGGAGGGACTCCACCAGACACAGGCCTCCAACTAGACTCTGCACCACTGACCACAACTCTCTGGCTTCTTTCCTTCAACCAGTTCACACTCCACCTCACTCCCCGATCACCTAGACCGCACTTCCTCAGCTTAGCTGCGAGGATGCCGTGGGGGATGCTGTCAAATGCTTTACTGAAATCAAGAGAGACCACACCCACTGCTCTACCATCATCTATCCACCTGGTTACATCCTCAGAAAAGGCCCTCAGGTTGGTCAAACATGACTTCCCCATGGTAAAACCACGTTGCCTTCTCCTAATGATCTTCTTATCCTTGATTGGCTTAGATACAGCACCGAGGATAAGTTGCTCCATCACCTTTCCAGGGATGGAGGTGAGGCTGGCCGGTCTGCAGTTACCTGGGTCCTCTTTCTTACTCTTTTTGAAGACTGGAGTGATGCTGGCTTTCCTCCAGTCCTCAGGCACCTTTCCTGTTCCCCACAACTTACCAAAGATGATGGAGAGCAGCCTGGCCATGACCTCTACCAGCTCCCTTAGCACCCACGGATGCATCCTGGTGCATGATGAATTAGGTAATGGTATAACGAATTAGGTAATAGCATAATGAATTAGGTAACTGGTGGAGCAGGCAAACGAAGATTTGTGTGATGTCCCCTGGGGAGCGAGAGACCCTGTGGCCAGGTCTGTTTGTACACTTCCATTTTTGACAAGACATCTTTGAAGCAGGCAAAAAAAACCCCAACCTAAAACATTCCTTCTATTGTCAACCATCGCTGGCTCAGGGAGCAGATGATGGGCACACAATTAATTGATCCGCTTTATCGAGGAAAACCTTTACACCAGTAAAGCAAAACCTTAGGGGTTATCGAGCAAAGGGGAGGTGGAATGTATTCAAACAGAGGGATGAGATGATGGTTCATGCTTCTGGAACAGCCTCTCAGCATCTGATGACATCTGACAAAGGAATTTGGTTTGCTTGTCTCTTTCTTTCCCCCTCAGTAAAATTCTTCTAATTGATTCCTCTCTCCAAAAGCCTTGAAGATCATCAAGTGGCGAGCAACAGAGGAATAAAACATCTTCTTTACCTCTCTAGGTGACTTTTCAGGCAGATATTTACCAGTTTGCCAGGAGGTGAACACCCAGCGCCGCGTAGAGATGCCGGAGTCACAGAAACACAGGACCATTCAGGTTGGGAAAAGACCTCCAAGATCATCAAGTCCAACATCTACCCAACGTTATCGGGACCACGAAGTCACGACTGACGTGGTAAAAACTTGTAGCCAAGGTGCAGGGCAGGCAGCTGAGGAAAAATCACATCATCTGGGGGCATTTATTTGCAAATATCGATCGGGGGATGAATAAATTCTGATTGTCTCCAAACCACTTGGTGGATTTCAGCAGCCAGTTGACGTTAATAACAATTAATGACCCACTCGTGGGTATCACTGGAACAGCTTTGAAAAAAAATTGGGATCAGCGTATTTCAAAAAGCTTGTCAGGGGAGATATTTGCATAGAGAAGTCAGGTTTTATATATTTTTTTTTTGCTATATTGCCAAAATGTATAGCAAAAGCACAGTGTAATTCATACTTAAGTGTTTTCAATTTGCTAATGTATGTATAGCAGAGGAGAATTACAACACTTTTCCATGGTAAGTTTAATGTCGTTTCCTTCAAGGAGGGTAAATAAATTTGCTTGAAATCCCCCAGGGTCTTAAAAAAAAAAAACCTGGTTATTTCATACGCGAGGATAGATGAGAAAAATGTTGGTGGGTTGTTTTTTTTTTCCCCAAAAAAAGATATTACAATAATTTATTCACAATATAGATAAGTAATAATCCAAATGTAGCGAGGTGAGAAAAAGATGAAGCTCTTGGGAGCTTCTAAACCTGAAGCAAAAAAAAAAATTTAGAAAGGAAAAGACCTGACAAACTCAACTCCTTGTATACTCAAAAGTATTGATGGAGCCAGGTACTGAGCAGGGAAATGAAGGTAATTTAAACTAATGGACCAGCCCAGAACAAACTTGGGAGGAAACCTAAGGATACACTAATTCCTAACAGTTCACTTTTGCTCTTTTCTCTGTTTCAGTACTCACCCTACACTGCTGTACCAGGCTGGCTGGATCCCTTCTCTTCTCCCCCTTATTTGTGTCTCCTCCAACCAAATATCTGCCATTCAAAAGCTATCTCAGGAGGTTATTTCCAACTGGTTATTTTTTAAATCACCAGGTCTGACATGCTTGAGTTTTGAAGAGCCACAGAAGAATGCTGCACCTTAAAGAGGCATTTTTAATAGCATTGGGTAATTTGCTGAATTCTGACATAGGTCTTGTTTGTCTGGCAGTGCTGTGCTCTCAGGAGAACTCGCACACCCAGGTCCTGTCCCTCCACACCTGAGCTTTTAGATTCCCAGCTTGTTTGGGGAGCAGGCGGAATCATCGAACCGTTTTGGTTGGGAGAGACTTTTGAGTCCTCATGGAGTCCAACTGTTTCCCCAGCGCTGCCAGGTCACCAGTAACGGGCATCCCTCAGCACCACATCTCCAGGGCTTGGAAACCATCCTCCACCACACCTCCACTGAGAAAGAGGAACGATGGTCAGTCAATACAACAAATATTAATTAGCCTGAGAACTGACTGACAGGTCTCCCGCTGTAATCGTAAGCAGAAGCATCACTGATGAGGGTGCAGGTCCCTTCCTATCGGTTCCTGACCCCCACGCCGATGAATGTGACCTGCAAGAAAATCTGAAGTCATTACTGGTGATCTGCAAGCGCTGGGATGGTAGGGGCAGGTCACCCATGCCAAACCTAATCGGCATCCCTTAATGAGCTGAGCTTAAGTAAACAACATGTTTTCTTCAATGCTGTCAGGTGCAAAGTCTTCAGCCTGAGAACAGGCAGCTGGACTACAGAGTGGGTGACAAAGTCATGGAAAACAGCCACTCCCAAGAGGAATAATCAGCTGAACACGAGCCCCTAATGAGGTGCTCTGCCAAGAGGAGCTAAAGCTTCCACAGAACCAAGAAGGGAGGCACAAAAGAAGGCAAAAAAGGTTTTATTACCTCTGTTGTGGGCGCCAGGAAGCCTCCCCTGAGGGCTGGAAAACACACCTCACGAGAAACCACCTGAAGAACACACTTGATTAAGAAATGCAAGGTGAAGAGACATTTTAAACACAGCCTCTGGGAGGGGACACAGCAGATCAAACACTAAAGGCTTCGTTATCTGGCAGGGCTGTGTTTGGCTGCTGGATATCAAACCAGGTTGCTGGATGTTTTCAGCAGCTGTCCACTGCAAACAGCGTGTCCCATTCCCCCCCCCCCAGTTTGCTGACACTGGCAGAATGCCCATTGCTGAAGAATCCCCCCTTTTTTTTTTCCTTCCTAAAGGAAACACTCTAGTTGGAAGAAGGATGAATTCCAAGGAACCCAGCAGCCTTCATTAGGCTGGAATTGGGAGCAGGTTATTAGAGCAGCTCCTGTTAGATTCCTTCTGAACAAACACTTTCTTGCTGTCCCTTGGCATTCTGGAAGTACTGAGTGCCTGATGGGTTTTAGTTATTGCTTAGAGGAAGCAAGGACATTGGGCAGGGTTTATCTTCTCATTTATTTGTGTCGAGAAACCCGAACAGAGAGGTTTGGTTTTTTTAAGCATCAAAGTCCTTAAGAGAAAAAAGGGAGAAGGAGAAAGAGGTGAAGGGAGGAAAGATCTGTCAAAGACATTTTGTTATTCAGCAGTGGTGGTCACCCTCTTATTTACATCCAAAACACAGTTTTGATGGTCGCTCACCCGTCCTCATCTTCAGGCGTGATTTCCAACATCTCCCGAGCGTGTCAGTGGCTTCGGGCGCTGCGGTCTGGTTAATCACAGGGCTAGCAGGGTGGGTTTCTGCCTGCTCTTTTATTTTTATTCCCCCTCCCCTGCAGCTGTTCCATCAGCAAATGCTAATTCCTCTCTCAACATTTTGCTCTTTCTGGGAATTTAAAAATAACTCGGCTAATGAAGCAGTGCTGAGCAGCTCGGATGTCCAGACAGATAGGAGTGAAATGCTTCAGTTCAGAAGGCAAAGTCGGCCGTGGTGGCAGTGCCTTTGAACAAGTCCCCCAAGGCCCTTTTTCAAGTAATCCCAGGACTGGCTGAAATTAATGCAGGAAGAAATTCAGAGAAAGCTGGGGGGGTGGTGGTGGTGGAAATCACGTCAAAAGGCCCAGGACTTGGGAAGACATTTCTGGGTGAGCTGTAATCAGTCCCATCCTATTCCATCCCTTTAGCGGTGCTGTTTAATTACTCCATTACAGGCAGGGTTTGATGTATGTGTTGTACAGCAGGGACAGCCAGAACATGAAAGAAAAACGTGGTGCTTGCTGAATGCTTTACGAAGATCAATGAAGCTCCGTGTCCCTCGTTAGAACGATGAGAAGCTGAGCACAGAGTGACAAAACTGCCTGTCCGAGGGCAGCCACCAAAGCGCAAGCAGAGACGCTTAACCGGCTGCAGCCGTTTCTTCCCTCCACATCCACCTCGTTCCTCGTAACCTTTGTTACTCAGCTTTGGTTTTCTATCCTCTGTACCCAGAGATCATCCTCATTTCAGTTGAGCAGGGTAAGAACTACAAAGGGTGGACATCACTAGATTTCCAAGAGCAGCAGCAAGAGCGATTACAAAAACAAACTGGGTATGATATGCTGGGAAGCAAAATTGCTGTGGAAAAACAAGCGTGAGTTCCAGGGACATACTTGGCTTCTTTGGGCCAAGACTGGAGTCCAAAACCCTTCCCCTCCCCGCTTCTACCCTTTTTAGCCTCTTGGATTGATTGGCAACCTTACTGTTGTTCTTTAGAATTAAGTCATTCACAGTGCAAGTCCTTGAGCTTTCAGACTCATTTCTTGTGGGTGCCATAATGCTTATCAGAAAGTAAATGTTACTCTAATATATCAATAAGAAAACCCCCCCTTTTTTTCTCCCCCTCCAGCTGGATAAGTGATTATTACGCTCTCCAAATCAATTGTCATTTTTCTTTAATTGCTTCTGATGCCCTGTGACAGGGTCTGCAGTCCAGCCGAGGAGGCTACTAGGGTAACTCAATCTCCTCACCTGCACGAGAGGAGATTATTGAACCTGAAAGGCTGGTGGTTTTATTTGGGGCAGAGAGGATGAGGAAAACATCTGTCAAAGGAGCTTGCCAGGCCAGGGCTCCTGCTACTACTTATGTTCACCCTACCAAGGATATAAGGTCTCTATCATACGCAGCACGTCCGTATGTGTTGTCCTTAGGAAATACCAGCTCTAGAGTGCTATTCATCACTCCCTTGAATCCTGCATCAAATATGCTGTACTGTAAAAGGATGAGATGAAGCCTTTCCTGAAGGATCAGGTGTTACTTTGTCGCTGTGCTCGTGTCAGGGAACTGGAGGGCTTCCACCACTGGGACGCAACAGCTAAAACCCAGGAGCTTCTCTCCCTCTGTACAGAATGAATTTCATCACCAGCCTTCATCCAAGAACATGGCCTGGGCGATGTCCACAACAGTCCAGGCAACATCACATTTCCTTTTTCCAACCGACTTCTTATCCCATTTCATAACCATAGCCCTGAAGTTCAACTGGTGCTCACTCCTTGCTCAACAACCCGGCAGCTGTTCTCTGTAACCAGCACGAGCCACCATCTGATCCTGTTTCCTGGAGGTTAGCAGACTTCAGACTTGGCAATACCCGAGAGATTTGTGCCTTTCTGTTCTCAAATCCTAACCCTAATTTCAAGCAACCTTGTCCAGAGCTGTACAGTGACTGTCTCAGTCACATCAGGAGCTCCCAGGGCCTTTCAGTTTGGATAATAAAACTTACTCTTCAAGTCTCAAATTTCAGCAATCCTGGCATCATAATGCCAACTGATACTGGGGTTTCTTACCTTCCAAGAGAGAAGCTCTCCTCCACTCTACCCAACAAACCCCTGAGGGTGTGAATCCCTTTCATAAAGAGGGTCTATAATAGCACAACTCGTCCCCGTTGCATCAGGACGTGTTGCAGAGGGGCGATGCCAAGCACCCACCTTCAAACAGAGCCAAGACCAAACCTGGTGTGTGCCTCAAGGGCAGGACCCACCTTGTAGCCAGGGCCAGACCATGTTTTCGAGGGACTCTGGTCAATGCTAAACCTCTGACGTGGCTTTTGGGCGCTGCCAGACACTCTCCGCTCGCCAAACACCGTGCCAGGGCCTCGTTTCAGAAAGGAAGATCTTAAATAGTCTCCGTGGCCAACACCAGCATTTAGCAGCACTATCCGATGGGAGATGAAGGAGGGATAAATGCCTTTAAAAAAAAAAATAATTAAATCCTCACATTGTTAAATAACATGGTTAAGCAGGCTGCCTAATTCTCCTCCCTGGTGTTAAACTGCCCCGTCTGTCACCGGTTTCAGCTCTGCCTCGCTCACTGCCCTGCCCTGGGCACCCTCCTCTGCTGCAGCCTGGGGCCAACTCGACATCACCACGGCTTTAGCAGCTGCCTGCCGTAAAAAATTGTGCCCTTATCTTTCAGTCTGCAGTTTATGCTCAGCCTCTTTATTTCCCTTCATGTAATCATCAGACATTTCTGCCTTTCGTCGTGATAAATACCAGACTGTTGAATCTCTGAGCCTGCCAAGAAAAGCGTCTCGGCATAGCACAAATAAAGCTGCTATTATTTTATTTTACCTTTTTTTTTTTTTAATTTTATTTATTCCTTCCTTCAGTTTAACATTTATTCCTGCTATTGTTGTCCTTAGAAAGGTAACTAGGGCTGCATCACACTAGCCAGTTGCTCCAAATATGTTTTATGAAAGAATAAATAACAGGATGTACTGAAAAGCTCTGAAGACTGAATATATTATATCGAGAGAGTTAAGCAAAGGATGTGATAGCGTGTTCCTCATTATCCAGGTGCACCAGCGCTCACCACAGGATAAAATTAGATTGACTCATCTGTAGGTCAGGCACCTTATACAGCTCAGAATTGGCAGAGATTTTCTTCTGCCCGTTCGGGTAGCGCGTTGAAGCGGGAGCGTGTCAATCACAGCCCTGCACGCCGAAGAAAGGTTTCCACGATCACACAGTGTAAGGCACGAAGGATTCTGGTCACTGGGGCTTGGGTACCACATCCAAAGACATCTTTTTCCATTTCCACTTCTTGAATGCCCCAGGTTTTCCCTCCTTTCAAAGAAGAGAAGGTGCAACATGCACAAAGATAAGAACCATGTGGCGTTCGATAGACAGATGAGTATGTCGAGCATTTCCTGGCTTATTTGCTCTAGATCCTCAGCTGAAGGTACGTTCAGTGATGCCCTGAAGTAGTGGATACTTTGATAGGCAAAACCAACTCACACAAGGGATCGCTGTTTGCTGCTGCTGTAACTCATGCTGTGTTTCTAGACAGCAGGACAGACTGCCACTCCGTGTGGCTCTGCTTTCTCTTGTGCTCCTTGGTCAAAGAACTGTTTTAATTGGAAGAACACGAAGGTCATCAAGTCCAACCATTAACCCAGCACTGCCAGGGCACCACTGACCCATGGCCCTCAGCACCACAGCTCCACGGCT
>WUAM01000359.1:31586420-31604845 GCA_024336885.1 Actenoides hombroni
ACGCTCAACAGAGGCGCTTAGATGAAACAGCGAACATTGGGAAGACAAAAAACAAACGGCACATCACGGGGGGGCGGGGGGGGGGGGAGGGGCGGACAGAATTCTCCCAAATCAATCAATCACAGTGTAGGTCAAAAAAAAAAATGGAAAGGAATGGAGAAAGCTGTCCTCATGGTCAAAGCTTATCTACTCTATGCTCTACTTCTTTCCATGAAAGAAAACTAAACGTTGATTATTTTGTGGTTGTCAGCCCCAAAGTAAGAGACAAAGCAAGCTTCAAGTGCCTGTGGCTGACTATTTGCTCTCAGGATCTCCCCCCCTGCCTGCCAAGAGCTCAATGTCCAGTCACCACAGGACAAATACAACCTTGCTGAGTTTTTTAAATCAATTAATCCAGAAAATAGAAGTGGGGCTTGCATACCTGTTACCAGCACACCTAGCAGTTAACACATGGGAAATGCACAGCAAGAACCTAATCCTAAAAGGTGATCTGCCAGCCTCAGTGTGAACTGCAGGTGTAATGCTGGCAGTTGGGGAGTACAGCACACAGCATGCTCTCTAGAGAACAAAATTACTGGATCTCAGCATAGTGGAATATACATTTTATTTCTTAAAAAGGAAGGGTACTAACAGAATTCAATACAGTCAAAATTTTACATTTTAAACAAAAACTTTTCTTTTTCTTAAAAACCAGTTACGAGCAGAGAAGTGGGAGGATTTAAACTATTCACAAAACCCAAGCTGAAGACTTTGAGAATTCAAATCTGTGGTTTATACATTTAAAAAAGTGTAATAAATGGAAATATAAAATAATACCAACTCTGCAACAGTGAAATGCCCTTTCCTCATTAAATTGCTGTTTTAAGCACCTTTATTTTCACCCATCAGCTGCCAGGAGTGTGTAGTTTTATGTACAAAATAAGCAGTTTGGGACAAAAAATTCATATATAAATTAAAACCATTTCTGGCAATAGTTTTACGCAGCCATTTTACAATCTTTATTATCTCTTTCATTTCTATATAATCTTTCAGTCAGGATGATCTCAAATGCACTTGATGGACTGCTTCAAAAAGCAGCTACATTTACAGGAATTATATACAGCCTCAAGAAGTAAACATCCAAGAGACTGAACAACTTAACACGCAGTAAAATTAAGATCAGATTTATATCTTATATAAATACTGTGCAGATTTATCATCCATCCCACCGAATGAATGGGACAGATCAGTGTCACATCTGAAGCCAACAAAAATACTTTTATCCAAGAGGCAACAGAATTTCATGCCAAATATAGCAGATAGGAATTCCCTCAAAATAATTTAAGAACTGCATGTCTCTGAAAAAGCTTTACAGGAACAGTTTTCTGAATAACTTGCACATATGCTTAGCTGGTTCATAGCTATTTTGCAGCCAGGACACACTTGTAGGAGAGGAAAAAAGGTGGGGGGGGTGAAAGAGAAGCCACCATCTCTGCCCAGTACAAAAGATGTTGAGGCTTCATTGTTTATGGAATACTGCAGACACAGCTGTTACCAAAGACTGCTCCAGTACAGCAGTAAAGACAAAGAAGTTACATTATGGCTGAAAGTGTCATCACAGGCTGATGGATCAATCTCACCTCCTCCTCAAAACCAAAGTGTTTGTATTTCCTAGTAGACTACTTGTGATTCTTATCCCAGTGGTTGGTTTTTTTTTTGTTTTGGTTTTTTGTTTGTTTTTTCTTTTAACACAAGATATAAAAGATCATGAAAGCTGATGAAAGTTCCAGCTGTGCAGCATCCAGTGAACATGCACTCAGCAAAACCTCAAGTCATTAATCCCTTTCTCTCCACACCACAACAGGATACCTGTGTCCTCTACATACATAACTAGTAAAGATGGAGACTATCTAGGTCTAGGTTACAAATGAGCTTCAGTAACAGTCACTCACTGTTTCATTGCAACTTGCTGCAGTCTGGCTGAAGGGTGGAGACCGATCTGTTTGAGCCAAAAGAGAGAGTAGTTAAAAAAAAAGATCCAACCAAACCAACACTTTAATTCTCCTCAATCACTAAGTTTTACAAATAATTTAATATTGCCACTTTCCAAATGCTACTTACAAAACAACAAATCAACTGTCCAAATAATGGGATGGAAAGAGTACAATTATGAATGTAATCAGTGACTACTGTTAAAGAAAGACTGGAAGAGAGTCAACTCCCTCAAATTCTCAGTTTCTCTGCTTAAGTAGCTCATTATTATTTTTAAAACATCTTTTTGTTGATAGAAAGCATCACAACTAGACTAGAATTCCACAACATCAATCTTAGTTTTGATTTCTGTAGTTCTCTAGGAATAAAAATAATCCCAAATCAAGCTACACGAAGCATTAACAATATTCAGATATTACAATGGAAGCACTTATTTATTACTTCATAGAACAGATTAGTTTTAAAAGTGTATTTACACGTTCTAAGTTATACAAAATACAGTATTCCAATAATCATGTTAATCACCATATTTCAGACAACTTCACACAAAAGTGCAGAGGATGCATCCACCAGTGATCCTGGCCAGTAGCAAGCAGCCACCCGCCACGTGGCAGATGAGAGCTGCTATTGTGCCCCCTCAGGAGAACAAATCCCACCATACCTTCTCACCCAGACATAGCTGCAGAGCTAAGAAAACATTCAGGCAGGTACACGAGCAAAGTTTGTTGAGACCCACAGACCAAAATCACATGCCTTAATTTACTAGATGTACGTGAAGTTTTTTTTTGGTTTTTTTTTTAAATTATTTTTACAGATGTTGTACAGCAAAGGGCTTCTGCTCATGCCTTAGTTGGGAAAATGAAGTAACAAGGGTTTTGGCTATGTAACAGGCACCCAAATTACACTTAATATCAACAGCCTTGTATCAACAACAGATCGTGTGTTAAGGACACAATTCTGCAGCTGACTGCGTGGACAGAGCTTCACATTCAAGACCAGATCCTGCAAGGTCCACATAGCTCTCTGCAAATACAGGGCTCATCCCGTGCAGAAATGACAGCAGAATTGAGGCCTTAAATATCGGGGCCTCATATAGTAATTACCTCATGACACAGCACTACCAGCTCACATTGGTAGGTCAAGTCCCAGTGTACTTGGTTAAAGCAACAGCTATTTTTTCACGCCCTTCTGCAGTAACTCTCCTCCCTAGCTGTATATTCCTTTCACTTTCTTCTGGACTGTAGAAATGAGATCAAGAAAAGGAGATTCCTAAAACCTAAACAAGTACGTATCTTCTATATGATGCTAAACTGAGGAGATCCAAGTCAGCCTAAAATTGTGAACAGTAAGGCTTCAATTTCAGCAATCTTGCTCAGGTCAGACTCTTGTATTACTCTACTCTTCCTGATTTCATTCTTTACTCTCCTTGACAAGGATCTATGTCTACCTACACACTTATCTTCCTCAAAGGATTCCTTTTCCCCTGTAGCTTCTTGAACTTTAAGAAGTTTGCATTCCAAAAGTGAATCACTAGGGCACAGCATAGCGTCAAACTAACAAATTACATTCTTTATGACAAATCTGCATTATCAAGAATTAAATAATTGTAATTCCTCAATTAGCATTATATTAGCATCTCCACAGAAGTTTAGTTAAGCCTAGTCTTCCTACCATTTTCCCAGTCTTTCATTGTGACTTTATGTATCTTCACCATGTTACAGTGGCAGATACACAGAACAGAGTAACTATCTGAACTGCTAGCAAGCCAGCCAGTCTCTTGTAGAGCTGCAAAGGCAAAACACCAGCATTAAGAAAATATTTTGCTGTTTACAGATTTAGATGCAGGTTGCCAAAAATTGTGAGATTTATGCATTAAGAGCAATATGCATTTCTCATCTTGCACTTAGTAGCTGAAACTGTAAGGGTGAACAAAAGGCCATCTGGATTTTACAAAGGTCCGAGGTACCTCCACTCTCAGTGAAAAAAGGAAGCCATCTGCTCACAAGGAGCAAAGCCCTGTTATGCTGAGGGGGCTTACAAGGCTGAAGCAGCAATATTTTCTTCTGCTGTCTACACAAAATTATTTTTCCACACAAGTGGTTTTATTACAGTATTCCCAAAGCTGCTGGCCTTCCACTGCACCTCCAAACTTGAAGTGAACTTTGTACAATTAGTAGCAGTCCTGCAGGTAACGCTGAAAGTGGTTTCTACAGCTAGAACACCTTAGTCTTTCAAACAGCACAGCAGGGAAATGCAGAATTATCACAAAAGACAAACTGTTACTACAACTACTGCAAAAAGCCAGATTTTACTGTAAAAATTAATAATAAAAAATTCTTCTGTCAGCACAAGTTTGTAGTATACTGCTTTTTTTTATCCTGTCCATGCTGGGGGGCGTGGGGAGCAGATTTTGAATTATCTGAATATCCAAACTATCGCTAACTATGTAAATGATGAAGTGATGGGACCAGTTTACCAACATTACACCTGCAACCTGAGATACATCCACCCAATTCCAGCACAGAACATGCTCCAGAGTAAAGACACCCATGACTCCACTGCTTGCTAAAACTTTACAACAACCATATGAAAGACTTTTTCCTGTGGGAGTTAATGAGATCTTTGTTACTGGTTTCAGTGGGAGCAGATCTTGGCAACAGGTGAAAGATTAAGCTTCTAGGGAATTTTTGAATACAAACCCCACATTATTATAAGGAGATACAACTATGTGTAGAGTAGAAGACCATGTATGAATGCGGTACTGTATTAAATGTTGCACACCATTTTTTTCATAGTCTGTTTCTTATGTAGAATACGACAACACTTATTGCCCACAAATCTCATCAACAGTTTATGAATTTTCCAAGTCACTACTGTGAAATGGCTGTTTGGTGTCAATTTGCTTTCTAATGAACATACAGCTGTGTCAAAACCTGCTCCCTTTACTAGCAGTCCCTGCAGCGATGCTGAAAGGTGAACTCCCTTTATTCTCTCCCCTTGGAGATGGTCCCTTTATGGCTGGAATGGGATACATTGGCATCAGGCACACCTATGGCCTCTACAGAACATTTTCCAAAGCTAGAGAACTTCAGACTGTTAGCAGTGTCAGTTCAGCATCTTTTAACGTTCAAAATGAGCGAAAAGAGTATTAGTCTTCTTATGACCACTATGAAAACGTGCTCAAGTTATCACTTATGGATAGGATTGTCATCCTAGTCAAAGAAAGTCAAAGAAGATTATATAGTTAATCATTCTGAGAGGAGCAGAGAGCTCTGAAGCAGTGAGCTTAACTTCCTGAGACTGCAAAAACTGAGGAAAAAAAAATTCAGCATTGCACGTAATTTCTTGCCTTGCAATACCTCTACTTCTTTAAATAGTTACTATCTTCTCACCTATCTTTAAAGATGTTGATTAACAACAACAAAAAGTTAAAATAAATTCTCCAACTACAAAAGTTAAGCTGCACTCACCCTAAAGTGCGATTTTCCAGTTTTGCAACCTGTAGACACATGAATCACAAATGTGCAAATCTGCACTGTCCTACAGGGAAGCACAAGAGTTTGCTAACAGTCTTCTCTGAAAGAAAGATCTAATGAACATTCACCGTTGGTTTCCATTGTGCAAGCTTTTAATACAACAGAAAAAGCTAACAGAATTGCAGATAATAATCTCACTGACAATATTCTGCTGTTAAAATAGCACAGCATATTGCAAAAACAAATCCTGCATACAAAATGTTAACTATTTAAAAGATATTCCTAAAGCAGTAAGACAGCAAGACCTAAATGAAGGACTAGCAACTCCTTGTTGAGTTACAATACCCTTCAGCTTTGTGATTTAGACAGAAAGCATGACTTTCAAGGGCAGCCATTCAAAACTAACTGAAAATTTAGAAATTATAAATGCAAAAAGGGTTGCTACATTTACATGTTGTCAGGGTTGGTTGTTTGGGGTTTTTCTTGGGGGGAGGGTTTTTCGGTAGTTTTGTTTTGTTTTTTAAATAATCCACAGTTTGGCCTTTATCACCAAAATAAAGCAACAACAAAACCAATACATACCAAAAATATCAGTCCAAATCAGCAACACTTGAAACCTATTCAGCTACATGCTGACATTTCAGCAACATGGAGCTAAACTATGCATCTACTTGAAGAGAATATCCCAAGATTATCTCAGAGTTTTAGAACCCCAAATTATAATAATAGCCTCATAAGTATATTTCTGTAACCAGCAAAGAAAAGTTAAAAGCACTTTCTTGACTTCAGAACATGGTCCATTAAAAATAATAGGTCAATAACTACATTTAATGTATATGCTTTTTACAAAGGTTATACCTGCAAAAAAGTGGTTATGATTTTGAGTTTTGAGATCCTTATTTTTTAAAATGAAGTTTACAGCATTAGCTGCTTCTTTGCACCTTTCTCTTTTTGCCTTTCTGCTCTGAAATTAGGGGTGGAACCCCTTGGGTAGATGCAAAATCAAAATACTTGTTCAACATGGTAGTGTTAAGAACACGATAGCGCTGAGCTTTGCTGGTAACTAGTTGTGCCTCATAATTTTGGCACTTGTGCTTTCAAAAGCTTTCAAGAGTATTTTCTTGAGGTGTATGCTGTTTATCCATCTCCAGGCGTGAATACACTCCTGTCTTACAAGCTCCATTTTGGCTGCAAGTGTGGCCTTGTACCACTTTCCCAGAAATTCAGTACTCTTTCTTCCCACACAAATTTAGTTCTTAAGCTTCCTTAATATAAGAGCAGATTCTTGTTATGCTGATAAAACTCTCCCAAAGGAACTTCCACCTACTTCCTCCATCCTCTACACACAATAAACATCCCTGTAGTCTGTCCAAGCTTTCGTCTACTCTCTCACACCATCACAAGAGTCTTGATACTTAAGCTGCCCATTGTGACTGTGGGAAATCATCATCTGTTCCAGTTTTATAAAACAGATGAATACTTTTTTTTGCCACCACAGTTATCATATAGTCAAAGAGACAGAAGATTGTAAGATAGCAGCTAATAACCATTGTTTTGATGGAGCTAATACTCACTTGGTAGTTTCAGACTGCCAAAAGACATGGGGATCAGAAGCTCAGACTAGCACCGTTTCCATGATTGATAAATCATTAACAGAACAGATCTTGCTTCAGCAAGATCCCACAAAAGAAAGTGAGCCTCATAAAAGAAACAAAGGAAAAGGCAGGTTACAGCAGTGTAGCAGGAAAGCAACCAAAGTGTTTTACCATTACATGGGTCCTTTGATAGAGGTTTATTACTACTCTTTCTATGATGCACTGTGGTGCTTTCTGGATTGTTTCAATACATCTGCTGTACTTTTTCTGACCTGGAAGTCTCACACACCACAGACTGCTGTTTTCCTGGTCTCTTTAATTCCGGATGCACAGTACTCCTCAAGATGCTAGCAGATGCTATACCAGAAGAGAGCTGCAGTATTAAATAAAATTCATTCTACTGCAGGGAAAACAATCTTAAAATATAGCAGTTCTTAATATATACATACACTTTCCTTTAAAACTTCCTATTTTCTTCCTCTCGTGTGCCAAAACATAAGAGTTGCTATTCACACAGGCTGTCAACAGACTTTGAGACATGAACTTTGAGTGTCTTGACAAAACCCCAATAAGTAAGCTTATTGTAGTTCATAGTTACAGTGAGAAAGACAGATAAGAAAGCCATATACAGAATTAAGGAGACTTTGCACTTTTCATCATGCCCAGCCCTGGGTAGTTCAGATGGGGTACTTGCAGGCAAGCAGGCAGGCAGGGTCATCGTCAGTTGTTTGTGTTGGGACACCTCACAGATTTCACTGCTCACTCTGAAGACTGGCGATTCATGTGTGCTTTTTAGTTTCTTTGTTTTTAAAAGTCCTTAAAGTTGCATCACTCGGAATCAGATAAGTCACTTTAAACAAAGCAAAGTGTTAAGTGTGACAATTTATTTATAACATAATTCCCACCATCACCACCACACACCACCCTGTGAAAGAAAAACCCCTGCTGAAAGGGTGACAATTTTTAGTACGTTTGAAAGAAATCAGACCAACACTGCATCAAGAGTCACTCTAGTCAAATCAAGAGCGTAACAGAGGGGGATATAGTTCAAACCATACATTTACTTTGAGCCTTCTGGATTAGCCTGCTTCTCCACTTTCTTAAAAAGTCAACGCACAACTGGTCTAAACTAGTGTCTATTTCCACATTATGTTTAAAAGACAAGCTAGGAAAGAAGTCTTTAGCATAGAAAAGAAACCCCAATACTTTTTTAATATGCTTTTCAGATTTCAGTAGGGGAACTGGAAACTAAACTAAACATCTTCTATCCCACGTTTCCTCCCTAATATAAATATTAGCCCAGGAAGTGTAGTCTAAGAGTTCTGACACAGGCACTATCTTAACATAGTTTCTCTTATTAAGAGGACTTCTAGACAGATACTTCTGTTAAAACTGCAAGAACCAGAAGCTTTAAGTCACACAGAAGGTCCCAACATCACACATATCTTTTAACACCACATACTGTTGAAGCAGCGCTTGGTGCTGAGAATTGATTACTTCCCAGAGGACAAGTCTTGTGTGCTAATTTTGCAACAGCAAACACGCTGGAGAGAGAACCAGCATGCATGGAGAGACCAGATATGTTGCTACACAGGAGACAGTGAGATAAGCTGTTCGTGTTTAGAGTGGGCGTAGCTTGTTCCATAGAGCGTTCACGAGGCAAAGGACCAAAACTCTTTCTCAAGCTCTTGTACAAAAGGTGCAGTAAAGTAACAGTGGCTTGTTTGCTTCTTAAAAAAAGCAACCCTTCCTCCAAAGCATAAGCTACTGGCAATTCCTTAACAGACGGGACTCAAGGTTCAGCCTAATGAGCCAGACCTCTTTTTCTAAATCTCCCTTACTTCTCAGTTATGTGTAACATGCTGCTTCATCAGCAGTTCAAGAGGGAAAACCCTTTAAGGGAAAAAAATAAAGATGGGTGGTGGTAAAATACAGCCTAAAAGTCACAGCAAATTATTTTGTCCATATCTGTAAAGTGAGAGATCCCCTACTGTTCTCTCTCCTTGGTTTCTGGAAGTTATCCAGGAGTAGAACCTATCAGGATGTTTGAGCAGTATTTTAATCAACACTGCACTGACTCTGGTCTGCATAATGCTTGTGCATTAATCTCAAGATACGTCAGTTTTTACAAGAGATTGAATATTTTCCTGTCTTCCTGTCCTAAAGGTTCCCCTATTCCTCTTCAACAGGAATAGAGTTCTATAAAACAGGTACTTTCTAGTGCCTCTGAAAGGGAAAGGAAACAATTTCATGATGCTGCCCAGCAACATCTACTTATATCTTAAAATTATGTTTTACAATTTGACTGGGAGGGGTGGGCAGGGTGGAGAGGGAGAACAGAGCAGGAGTTTAAAAAGGAAAAAAAAAAAGAGAGGGAAAAAAAATTCTATGAGAGTCTCCTACATTCTTTTTCCACTTCAACTGGAAGTTAGAACAGATAACAAAAGCCCTGTCCAGTCAGGAGGGATCCACATCTACTCCTCCAGACAGGTGAATCTGTTCTACTGTACGACATCAGAAAATGTTCTGTCAGCATTAAAAACAAAGTTGTTAATACGGACACTAAGATTTGGGCAACACAACGATCAGAAAAGGGCCCGAACAAGTTGTGCCAACAGAAAAGGGGTTTTGGTTTGTTTTGTGTAGATGCAAAATGGCAAAGCCTCCGTAAACTTTATTTCTGGGAGTCTCTACAGAAAGCAGAGAAGTCTAAGAGGCTTAAATAAGGAGCCCTAACAAGGAAAAGGGTTGTGTGCTTACAAGGGTCCGTATCTGGTCTCGTATTTAGAAACAATGTTCTTGCATCGTCCCACTTCCTTGCGCAGCTCTGCAACCTCCGTCCTCAGGGCTGTGTTCTCTTTCTCAAGAAAGGCTGCCCGAATGGTGATCTGATTCTCCTTTAATCGCCGAGCATCACGGGAGCGCTTTGCTGCCACGTTGTTCTTCTTTCGCCTTGTCCAGTATTTTTCATCCTGTAGCAAAAGAAGTTTAAAAACAAAACAAACAAACAAAAGACGCCTACTTGACAACTATATCGAATGGACACCTCTTCATTGGAGAATGACATTCACACTGACTGCTGTATTGAAGAATCTCCTTCATTGGTTTGCAGGACTCAGACACCAAAATGCAGGCAACACAGTACTGTAAGATTTCATCCTTACACGAGTCTTGTTTTAGGATAAACCAAGTGCACTGCTAGACTTAGTGAGATTAAGAGACTTGGCTACTAAGAAGTTGTCCAACTGAAATGGTCCCTTATCTTAGTTTCAATTTGGGAATGAACTTCCACAGAAAAAGACCTGTTCTGTTGTCTGGGCTGCTTAAAACCAGATCAGACATAATGCTGGGCAAATAGATACAATGGCCTTCAAAGTAAAGTTGATGAGAATGTGACTTGATAGTTCTTCTGATTTCTGTGTATAGCATGATAAGTTGCTCCTGCCCAGTAATTATCTCATGATACCAAACCAGCAAAACAGCAAGAACAGCAGTTGACTTGCCAATTCTATTCTTGGCAGTGCTTCTGCCCAATCATGCAAGTACAGCGCATTCACTTATGTGTCAAAATGTTTAGGCAGAGTCAGAAACTTTGATCAAGGCCTAGAGAAGTCGGCAGCAATAAATTTGTTACCTTTTGCTCATCTGGGACAAAAACCTTCTTGGCTTTTTTAATCATTGGTTGTGGTTTCAGGTCCTCTTCAGTAAACTTGTGCTTGCGAGGATTGAAGAGCTCACCACCAGGCACACTGGACAGCACTAAATCAGCAGGGTCAGGATTAAAATTCACCTCAACTTCTACGCAGTCAGGATCGATGGGGCTGGGAGTATTTCGCTCATTTTGTGATGGGGACTCTGGCAACAACAGGAGAAGTTACAATACATTCAGCAGGATGAAGAGAATTAACTAAGAAGCCAACTTGAGTACCTCTATTTATTGCCCTACCGTGGGCAGTATTTAATAGTATTATTTGGCATTTTGCTGTACAGCTGCTGGTGCAGAGAGAAGCTACACAGTCCAGTTTGTAAGACAAATTCCAGGAACATATGCCAGACAAACAGACAGGAGTTAATACTTCCTTCACAAAAACTACATGCTTTGCACACTTAAGAAGTACGTTCCACCTCCTGCTGTCAGAAGTGAGACACTTGTATCAGCCCAAGTTTTGTGCCATAGAAAAACCTTATGACAAAAGCCTACCCAAAGATCCCAGTCCTTGGGTCCTTCAAAGGTCACAATTGTATTTCCAAACAAAGGACTAGATAAAGGTAGGTTTGCTACAGATGCAACAGTATTCTGCTTCTTCACCACATGGACACCAATGTCCCAGCAGATTGTCTGACACTGACAATGTTCATATGAACTTTGTCATATTTATCTATTGCTCACCAATTTCATACACATGAATTGCAAGTTTCACTGCAATCTGAAGTAGTGAACAGTAAGTTATTTCATATACCACCTAGAAAAAAGCCACACCTTCTTATTTAATGAGTTCCACATTTTTCCTTTCTCTCACAGATGCACAGAGGAGTGCCTGAGCAAAGTGCTTTCTACAAGTCTGCTCATAAAATAGTACTGTGAAAGTCTAGTGTCTATCATGTTTAAACTCCAAATCTAGGGCAAACTGAGCTGTTAAATTCTTTAATAGTAAACATCTACATACTACAAATGTAAAGTAGAAGTTTCCTTGCAGTTTTGGTTCTTTGTTCCTCCATTCCCTTTTCAAAGCACCACAGAACATCAAACTGCATCATTAACACACCTTTTCCAAGTTTCTGTTCTCACATTTCACAGGCTAGCATGAAAAGACTGCTTCATTGTTGTTTGAAGTACATTAAGTTAGCCTAAGTTCACCCAAGCAGACCAAGCCACCAAGGTAACACAAATGACTTGTCACAAACTATCAAATCTGTTGTAAAATAACCTGAGAAACTATTTTCTCAACACGTCCAGCTTCTCACTAGATTACTAATACCAAGAAAGAAAATACTTTATGATGGTGTTTCAGCTCTTCTAATTTCAAATGAGAAACAGGCTGCACACTGACAGACGCTCACTCATTTTTTTCACGAAGGGGAGAGGGGAAGAAGAGGAGAGGCAGCATCTTCATGAATTGACACACGGACTAAGACACTATGCTGAGCATGTCTGTGCTACTTAAGCTGTCACGGCGAACACTGACAGGTTAGCTTGTCCCTTCTTTGATCTAAAGAGGCACCTTTTAATACAAGAACAACAAAAGTCCCTCAAAGCCCCATATTATTGCATCTACCTGTGCTGGAGGCTGCTTCAGATTGCTGGTAAACTGCAGTGGAAGAGGATGATGCAGGAGAACCAGTGGAAGCACTGGCAGACTCCTTTCCTTCCAGCTCAGCCACAGGCAAGAGTGGATTCTGGTTCAAATCCAGGTGAGTAGGGCTGGAAGGAATTCCATTCTCCAGCAGGAACTCATCCAGATCCATGTACTCCAGGTGGAAAGACTCGCCATCGTAAGGAATAGTTTTGTCCCAAATGGGTGGCATAAGGGAAGCTGAGACTGCCATAGTGCTGGCAGCTGCTGCCTCATCTTCCTCAAGCTTTATCTTCTCCTTTTCTTTATCTGAAAGATACAAGTAGGTCACTGTACAAGCTGCAACACAGGAGAGACTCAAGGTTTAGGAATCTAACAAAATCGCCACGAAAGAAAAATTTGGTATTTCTGCCTCATGACATGATCTGAAAAATCAGATGTTGAAAGACAACATTCATACATTCATATGTAACTCAGTACACAATGCTCTGGCTCCTTGTGATGGCCAGACCGCAGACATTTGAGTATCCCTGAGGACCAGAATCTTTGCTGTGATAACTTACCAAAGTGTGATACAACACTGCATCTAGCTTATTGTTCACTAGTCACTGCAAAACAGCCTGCTTTTCACAGGCTCATTCTGGAAGACAGCAAAAGTGAGTATCCATAGGGAAGATTACACGGGAAGCCATTAAGAAAACTCCGAGGAAGCAGAGTAGCTTATTCTACGTATGAAGAAAGAAGGTGCAGAAGAATAATCTAGACACAAACAAGAAAGGAATATAGGTTTTCAGATTACATTTGAAAATTAGTGAAAAGGTCCACAGGACACAAGAGACGTGGATGTCTGTTGTTCAGCATCTTAAAAGCATTTCTTTCTGAAATGACTCAGCATGTCCATACAAAGCAGTAGCTCCAAATGCTGTTCACTAAAGACAGCTCGGAGTACCTACATACAATTTTCACTCTTTGGGGAGATGTCTAACAAAGCATACTCCCACACCCCACCCCCAAGCCACAAAAGACTGATGAAATTTTCTCCATTTACTGTGCTACAGCACACATATTACAGAAAAAACATGGCTGTTTCTATGTTCCCCATAGCTACCGAATCTTAACAATTGTCCGGGACACAATCCAAGCAGAAAACTCAACTTATGGAATAATTACATAATTTAAGAGATAAAAATAAACTGGCAGAAAAGGAGAAAGAAAAAAAAAAAAAATCCAAGTAATTTTCCTGATCCAGTTCTTCATATAGCCATGCAGTTCTACCAGCACTGAAGGAGGCACTGCAGAAACAGTGCTGGCACTGCCATCAAAAGGAATGGCCACCAGGCATACCCTGATCGACTGCAAACTGGGTCTCACCATGGAAGCTGACATTCAGTTCAATGGAACAAGGCCTCCAGGGACAGATACTGGACCAGTTTGGGTCTCCAGTATTCACACTGGTTAGCCCAACAAAACGCACAGATCTTTGGTATTAGGGTTTTCTAGACTGCCTACAACGTGCTAAAGGAGTGTTTTTCTTTATTGGGGGTGGGAGTGGGGATGAAACTTGCTCCAAATCAGAAAAGCCTATTTATATAAAACCTATTCTGACAGAACTGGCATTCCTTCCGCTGTTGCCTTAGCTGGTGTGGAAGTGAGACTGAAAGAGCTTTTTATAGCTTAAAGAACAGTGCTGCCACACAAAGTAAATTATCATTTTAACCTATCATGCTCTTATAATTTTGTACAAAAGAAGATGCTGATTTTAAACTAAACAGCTGAGAAAATATTCACTGGCCACTGACGTGGGACCAAGAGCAAGTACCTAAAAGAACATGTTAAATTTAGACCCGTGGCTTCTGGACCTAAGCTTTGTTAGCATCATCTTGCAGCCTTTGGCCTGCCCCCTGGCCACTTGAGACCACTGCCTCTGAACTGCCATCTCACAATTCCCATCCCTGCTATAAACTCCTTTTTGCAGGGCGTTTTACAACTTTCCTATCCTTCGCTTGGGCAAAGCAAATGGGCGAGATAACCTAAACAGCTCCCACTTGAGGCTAGCAAAGAAACAGTGTCTACTCTACTTCACATGTAAGGATGATTTCACTTACTACTGAAGCACACCCCACCAAACTGGCACTGCCATGTTACATCCAACTTGTGAATCAGGGATTGTGTACTTCCTCAAGGTTTGCACAGTGCCCAGCACAACTGAACCCAGATTTACAGTGTGGGTTGTGGATGCATGGTATTCTAGTAAAGACATCACCAAAACAAATGCAATTGACAGTAATGAATTCCTTGTAAATCACTTTATTTTTTCATTCTATGTGACAAAGCCACTTGCGAACGTTGAGTCAAAATGTCAGCTAAAAAGAAAAAAAAAAAAATCATTCTTTACTCTTGAAAACAAAAAAATTCCATTAAAGGTTATGCCAGTTTTAATGCAAGCCAGAAATGCTTCTGTTTTGCAAAATCTAATACAACACCTCTAACAGAGGAGATAAGAAGCCTTAAGAGATCAGTAGATTAAACATAGGGCTTAAAACTATTTTTCAGAAGGTAAATGCCAAAAAGACTGCACTACTGGCAAACATAGCTATTCTCAATTCATTTAATGCCTTTCAGAGGGACATCAGCATCCTGCTGTACTTCAGTAACCTTAAAAGACTGTGGTCCCTCCAGCTTCCTCTTGCTCTCATCCCTGGCTCACACCAGAGTAGTTCCTTTCTGTGCATAAGAAGACCATCTGAATATTTTTGTCCTTTTGCTAGAAGTGGACAACTAGCAAGCACAGGGCACCCAGCACTGTCTTTGTTTAGCTACACTGTCTTTCTATTTCTGCCTTCTCACATCTAACAGCAATATCTGAAACAAACCAGCAGAAGTTAACATGTATATTAGGTGCCCCATGTATTTCAAACACAACACGTAAGAAGATAAAACCGTTGTATGATCATTTTTGCACTGACATTTTCCCTCTGGCTTTCTTTCAATTCATTTAATCTTTATTTCTGCTGCACAACATCCATGCCAGGTGCACAATATGTAATGAAACACTAATTAACTTCCTGCATCTTGAGGGGGAAGTTTCCGCCAGCTCCAGCACAGGGACCTGAAACATTAATTCTCTGAAGATATTTATAGTGTAAACAGGTATTACCTGAGAGCAGAGCTGCAGTATCCTAAGAGGCTCCATTTGCAGTGATTCAAGGTCACCCTGATAAATCTGGACTGTACTTCTACAGCTGATAGCTCATGTCCGATTTAGCCCCCACATTCTGCTACTGTGACTTATTAACCAGGCTGTACATCTGCTGTTAAGAGAGAGGTTGCTAGTTTATGCTAAGTAATTTAGGCAGAGCATTCCAGTTCTTTAACTGTTGGAAATACTGCTGTTCTAGCCAAAAAGCAGCAGCCTGGAAAGAGCTTTATTCCACATCCTGGCTCTTCGTAAAAAAATAAAACAAACCAAACAAACCCAAAACAACAACAACAAAAAAAAACCCCAACAAACCAACCAAACCCAGACCAGAAGATATTTTGGCCACAACTATCAAGTGCTATCCCAGCCACAACCAGAAAAAAAACCAAAACAAAACCCACATTTATTTTACAGAGTCCCTCTCATTCATAAAAAAGCACTGTCGGATTATACCAAACGCACTATATGGACACTAAGGCTGATGGCTCCATAGATCTTTAGCCTCACTTGTGGCAACGGAACAAGACAGGTTACAGGGTTCTGTGCTCCTGATGCCCATTACCGTGATGTCTGCTGAGCCATTCCTCCTGCCACAGCAGCGCGCAAACTGTGATTAAGGCACCCTTCAGAGAGTATGCAGCACCTCATTATCAGTTGGAGAGATCTACACTCCTGCTCCAGACTATTAATTCTCTTCCCTTCCCCATCAGACTTTATAAAAAATACTATTTTTATTTATCTAATCCCTACAACGTACATGACAGCAACTTCCAGCACGGCCAGTCAGACATACTTGGCATGTGTCAGGGCATTCAAGCTGATGGCATGCAGCTGGAACTGGATGTCCCCCTCTACTGCTCAGGAGGATTAGAAAGCCTGCTTGCTTACTGGGTAGTCAAATTACCTACGGCACTTTGAAAACCCACAGGTAGCCTTGCAGAGACCATAACTGGACACTGCAGCTAGCTGGTACTGATTCTCGCTGAGGAAGACAGAAAATGGCATTGTGGTCAATAGGTACTCCAGGGAAAAGGCACAGGATCTTTTCTCAGCTTGCTGAAAACACACCATCATATTAAAGACATCGGCAATTATTTAACATCTTGGCTGTGTCACTGTACTGTAAAAGAACAGAAAATAAACAAGGCTCCTCAGAAGTCAGTTGAGTCACAATTCCACTGACAAGTCTTTTGTAAAATTAGGAGCAACTGCCTCCTAACACAGAAGGCTTCTTCCTTTTGTCTTGCAAATATGCAAACAGAAAAGCATCAGAGATCAAAATAAACAGAAAGCAACAAGCTCTGCAAAGTGAAACAGCAGAAGGTCGGCTAAGGAAATCTACGGAGAAATTCTAAGAATGACAACAATTTGAACTTCATCACAGCATGAAGGGAGAGGGGTAAGCAAAATGCAATGGACTCACTGGCAAGCTTTAGAGAATCAAGCTGAACACCTTCCCAAGCTGGAACGGGGTCATCCAGTAAAAAGAAAAGTATCAAATGTTTCTAATTTTAGAAAAGTGCACTACCTCAAAATTGTATTAAGTTTAAAATTTTACATCTCCGTAAGGCAGACCATATGATTCTGAACAAGAAAAAACACCCCTAACGCAAAGTCGCCATATTCCAGTCAGCTATCATCATAGTTTCCACATAGGAACTTAAAAGTGCTCCTGCTGGCACTATCATCTTTTAAAAGGACTGGGTGGAGAAACACCTTAAGAAGATCCCGTAAAGTCGTAGATTCAAGATTCCATGTACTGCAGCACCCTGCACCACAACAACAGAATGAAAGCCTTTACCAGAGGCTGACAGTTATTTTAACATAAAACCAGAAAAACTACTTGCCAGAACCCTAAGATGGATACATTTACACAGTATTGTGCAATGTCAGACACGCAAAGTAAAGGCATCCTCGCCAGGAACAATCTGAACAGCCTTGCTTGCACTGTGGTCTACCATGGATGTTGTCTGATGTTCTAGAAATGATTCTCAACCTCAACATTCCTCCGTGTAAGGTATAATTTTATTCTACCCCTGTGCACTGGGCATTACAGCTGTGCAGGTAAACCCGAGCCTTCCTCAAAATCAAACTGATAATCGGAAAGACAGAAATAATGCCAGTTGAAAAAAAAACCACAAAAAACAACCAAAAACCAAACAAAAAAGGTTAAAAAAAAAAAAAAAAAGAAGTGTGCCATCAGCAATGAAGACTATAAGAGCCAGCACTGTTATTTACACAGCTGCTGTCTGCATATTCAGTGAGAGGGAGACAGCTCCAGCCTACAGAAGAGTGCATGTGCAGGCGGTCAGCCATACCCTTCGGTGGCATCGCCACACCTCATCTGAAGACACTTGCTGTTTCTACGTGTCATCCTACAACTTCTCGGCAGTTAAGGTCAAGGAAGACTCGAAACCTTTCCATCGCTGCTCCCGACTATGTGTTCTAAGGTAGGGGAGGCTTCAGAACGCTAAGGGAATAAAGGCAGCGTATCGCGTCCTGACTTATACCCATCACTCACACCTGAAGCGTTTTATTTGACCCAGCGCGGGCACCTCAGCACCCCCGAAGAGACGACGGCAGCAGCCGAATTTTCCAGTCGCAGCGGGCAGCTGGGAAGCCCGTCCCGCGGGGTGGCCACCGCTGCCTCGCGGCTCCGTGCCGGCGGCAGCCCCGTGAGGCCGAGCCCTTCCTGCCGAACGCGGCAGGCCGGGATCCCGTGCTGCCGGCACTTGGCACAGCCGGGCGGGAGGGAGGGGGCGGAGAGCGCCGGGCCCGGGCGTGCGGCCGCTCCGGCGGGTGCTACCCCCGCGCACACCGCAGCCAGTCCCACCGACACCCGCCGGGGCCCGCCCTCCGCGGCACGGGGCGGGAAGACGGCGAGGGGGAG
>WUAM01000359.1:31609406-31635765 GCA_024336885.1 Actenoides hombroni
CAGCCGCTCTCTTGCTAATAAAACACATTGGTTTGCTCTGTTCCCCACCCCAGCTTTCCACTGATAAACAACCTCAGCATCAAACACAAAGTCTGCAGGGAGTCAGCCTGCCCCACCGGGGCCAGACTCCCTGGGCAGGCTGTGTCTGGCAAGAGGCAACCTCTGGAGGCTCAGCAGTTACAAACCATGGGACAACCTGGGTGGCAGACCTGGAAGTTGCTCCTATGTGTGCAAGGAGATTTGTGCCCAAGCCTTCTCTGTGCACAAAGCTTTGAGGTTTTCCAAGAAGTAGCTGAGCGCGGAGATTAAAAGGATCAGGAGCTCAGCACTCTTGACTGATTTTGTAATCAGCCCATTGCTGCCGTTTTTCCTCCTAGTTGCACGACACGCTCGGTGCCAGAACTCCCGGTCTGACCTGGACACTTGGGGGAAACAGACCCTTGACGGGCTTGCAGCAAACTAGGTCTTCTGCCCCCTTTTCCCCTTGTAACTTAAGGAGGGGAAGGAGAGATCAAATCAGAACCCCCAGCACGTGTCCCCTCAATCCTACCTGTCATCTTGTTGGTCCAAGGTAAGGAGTACTCCAGCAGGGACTTCAGGACTTCCGGAAAGTCCAGGGCAGTGAGGCCCCCAGGGCTGTTGCAGCTTGACATGTCCTGTCCCGGGACTGCACTAGCACGGCTAAGGGAAGGCCAGGTGCCTGCCCGCCAACGCTACACCCCACTCACCCGGGCGTTGCAAGAAGGGCTCGGAGGCACCCAGCGCGGGCTTGCCAAACTACTCTGGCTGAGAAAAAAACAAGGAGGAAGGGAACCAGCCTGGCAGAGATGCAGTTTGCCCAGCTGTCTTCACCTCCCCCTCTCCCACTCTGAAGTGGCCAATTGTGGAAATAGCTTACAGCCTTGCAGGGCTGGGCTGGGCAGCTGGCCAGCGTGGTTTTACAGGGCCTCTCCCAGCCAATCCGGCAGCAAAGAACTGGGCCAGTTATCTAACTTTGCAAAGGCAGCACCCTTTTCCTTCCCAAGGTGTTATAACAAATATACATGCTGGGGGGGCAGCAAGCGCATACTGTCAGGGCTACACGGATCAGCTGTAAACCCACCAGCAAAGGGATCCTCTGAGGTGCTTTTCGGGGGGGCTCTGAGCTGCACAGGCTGCACGGTGGAGATAGGCACGCTGGCTGCATCTGCCTGCGAACTTTTCATCTCTCCGAGATGCATAGAGAGACAATATTTGTCCCTGATGCAACACTCACCGCAACCCTCCTGAGTTGATATTGATAACACTGTAAGGCACCTTTCATATCAAGTGTACATCATTCCCAAAATGCAGAATTTCTCTTCATAAGCGGCACAGTTTTTTCAGAAAGCCGCCAGCCTCCTCTCAAAGCAGTGATGTAAGGCAAGAGAGTTCATGCACCCAGCAGATACTCTGATAACAGCTGGTTAAGTAAGATCTTGAGCATGCAAACCCCTCCTCTCCTGTTGATGAAGTTTTTAGCATGGAGGGATGGATTGGAGACAGGAGGATAAATGTTTGATCTTCTTTATCAGGATCTGACATGGGAAGGAGCATTTTACACCTGCAAGGGTCTTGTCTTTTGCTGGGTGTGATAATTAGAACAGAAGTACCTTTATTTCTCAAGTTTGCTCCTGTCTAGTTTGCCAGGTTTAGTCTTACAGCACCAGTGTGAGTCGATAAGAACCAGGTAATCCCTATACTGGTCTGTGAGCTCCAGTTGTCAAGGACAGCTCAGCAGAACTGTGCATGGCTCTAAGCATGGAAGTTGCCTGAGTGAAGCCTTTAGGAATTCTCTTGTGCCTTAAGAGAAACATTTCACTGGACAAGCATTTAGAGTCTTAAAGCGTGATAGGGTTTTGCTCACTCCCAATAGCATGGTGTTTGGTCCCCTAGGGAAATGCATTTGACTTAACCCTGTAAGAACCAAAAAGAAAGAATTACCTAGCCAGGTTGGGTACTTGGGAATTTCAAATTAGCTGGGCAACTTTCATGATCTAGATCCCAGTCTAATCAGGCTCAGAAATCACACAGTAGATGCTTTGGTGGAATCCTTAATTATTATACAATTACATTACAGTCTCTTGAGATTTTCCTCGTGGTTGCTCCCCTCATCCCCCAGGGAGAACATAAGAAAGCAGCCAGGAATAACCATTGGTAGCAAAGACATTCAGTGAGAATAGTCCCCTAGTAACCCTAGGTCATTACAACATCCTCCACCCACCCAAAGCTGGAGCCAGCAGGCTGACTTTGAGGATGGTCAGTGCATTCTGACTGCTGAGAGCAAGAGAAACGATTACAACTCTCCCTCCTAGAGCACAGCCTGACAGCCAGGAGGTCCATGTCCTCTCTTGAAATCTTCCAGTCCATTCTGGCTGGTCAAAGCAAGCAGAATGAAGTCACTCAATCCTTCCAGGCGTCACTAAACATTTGGGAGAGCTACCATCATATATGCCTAGGTCTGCCTCTCATCGAATGATGGCAGTCTAAAGTGATTGGGAGTGTGATAGCTGCCCAATGCTGGCTGCAGCTGGACCTCCTGGTTTTGCCCCGGGCTCAAACTTGTTCTGAAAGCTGGACAAACATCTGACCGCATGTCTGGAGGGACCCAAGGACTTCACAGAGGCTGCTGCAGCAATTGATTGACATTTATGGTTTTAGAAAATGGAGAAGTTCCTTATGAGGAAATTCATAGAATAGTTTGGGTTGGAAGGGTCCTTAAAGATCATCTAAATGGTCACTTAGCATTTTTGAATATTAGCCTGCAATGGAAATCTATTAAGTTTTTGCCTAGAGATTTGGGAGTACATATTCCATCTTGTGTTTGCCATGTCCACAAAGTCTCCTGCCAACACTGTGTGTCCTTCTTGTTTCATAATCCCTGAAAAATGAGCTCCCGCCCAGGAGAAGAGCTTGGGTAGCATCACTAGCAGGATGCATCAATGCTGCCCTGACTTTGAGCCCTGGGGAAGCAGAAACCATACTATAGAACAGAGTCATAGCAGTGGGGAGTGTCCATCTGCCCTTGCATCCCCACCACGGAGAGTACATGAGCTGCTTTAGCGAATGGACTTGAAATATTGGCTCTGGAGAGCTGCAGGCATGGCCACAGATTGCATCATTTGTGCTGGCTGCACTGTTATCAGATCAGATCATTATTTTTTATTATTATTGCAATCTCATGCTAGTGGAGGTCTCAGTAGCTTGGCTCCATCACTCAGAAGCTCAGCCAACCCTTAACAGCACATTTTCTCACAGACTCAACCAGCCATATTCAACTTACACTGGCCATAAGTGGGTGGCACACAGAAGGGGGCACCTAACGTGATGGAGAGGGCCAAACTCCAGGAACACCAATTTCAATGGCAGAAGCCAGGGCTTCTTTGGCTTTTCTGTAGGTCTCCTATTGTAGCTACCCACGCTGCCCAGCAGTGCTGGCTGGGGCCCTCAGCACAGTTGGCCAGAGGGCACGTTCAGCAGTACCATGGCTGCACACAGTCCTAAGAGGAGGAGTAGGGGTCCTTCAATGTTTGCCTTGGTCCATGCTCTCCATCCTTTTCGATTTTCATAGCAAAGAGCTGGGATTTTTAAGCACAACCATATTTTTGTTCTTGGCTTCCCCTCCCCACTCTGACCCCTTTGCCTCTCTGCAGTGCTCAGGTGCTTCTGTTGGTACCACAGCATGTCAACATCTCTTTCAAAACCTGTAATTCTACTCCTGTCTTTAAAGGGATCTCTCTTCAGAGGTCTGGCATCAGGCTCAAAGCACACCAGGAACTGCAGAGGACTGCTGCTGAGGTGTTATTGGTAGGTACAGCCTTCCTGGCAGTTTGAGACCCTGAAGAATCATTTTGGACATTCTGATCTCTGATACAACTCTGTTCATCATAAAGAGCGGAGCAAGGGAGCTCTTTGTGCATCTCTCCCAGTTGTCCTCTTGCCCTCAGCCCCAGGAGTACTCCCTCAACTCCTTCCCGGGGCCACATCTGCGGTGTTTCTGGAGGTGCCTTTCTGCAGCCTCCCCTCCTGCCAGCATCTTTCAGCCACCCTTGTCCCCAAACCAAGAGACGGTGTCACACCTGGATGCCTCCTCAGTCAGAAACTCCTGCAGATTGTCGCTGTGGGTCTTGTACTTGGTGGTGGCACCTGGATGCACACTAATTTCTGAGGCCACCATTAGACAAGGGAATTCAGTTGTTTCTTAGGTATACCTGAAAGCACAGCTTGTGGGGAACCCACCAGCAGCAGTGACATTTGACTAAAGAAAGACACTATTGGTTATTGTTACTAATTGCTGTTATCTCAGCTTCCTTTGATGAGATGAAAGCTTGGCTTGATAATCTAATGGCATGTGTCCTCTTAGAAAATAAAAACCACTTTTATTTGATTTTCTAAGGACACAAAGCTTACACAATGGTATTATCCCTCCTTTCCTCCCTCCCCAGAACATCCTACCCACCTTGGCAAAGGGATGAATATACCTAAATATCTTTTTGTATTTAAAAGATAAGCTCAGAAGAAGAAAGTGAAATTAATGCCACCTCAGAGAGAAAACCTGCTGTTATTTGTTCTGTTTCACCTGGAGCCTGTGCTTTGGCAGCCAACATCCCAAAGCATGTGCAGCCCATGGCAGGCAATAGTGTGGGGACAGGCAAAAGCCAGCGGTTCTGAAGGGACATTTTGGTGACAGACAAGGTAGGTTATTCCCCTGGAGTGTATCTGGAGGTAAGGACAAAAGCCTGTAGAAATCTCTAGAAGCTTTACAAATCCTGCTGCTCTTGCAACAGCTTTCTTTTTTTTTTTTTTTCCAGTCACTTGAGACCACTCACCACAGCAGCACAGCCATTATTCAAAACTTGCCATGTCACCTCACACAGGGATGTTTTCTGATGCAGGTCCCACAGACCAGACCTACTCCTCATGATCTGTGTAGAAGCTCCAGGCCCACCTATGGGGTTTGGTTCTTGCACCAAACCAGCTTGGTAAGTGGTTTCCTCTCTCTCCTTTTATCCAAGCAAACCCTTTGCCAGAGTTCAGTCACTGCCTCTTTGCAGACATCCGTAATTTTTTTTTGTTTGTTTTGTGCTAGCTCCTGGGACAAATGCACATTCCACTGACAGCTTTCAGATTTAACTATTTATTTGCATAGTGCATTGGGCTTGATAGGGATTTTTTTTTCACCTTGGCAGGGACAGGCAGGCTGAGTTTCACTGTAGCCTGTCTGAAAGGAGGCTTGCCCTGCATCCCAGCACCTTGTCTTCTACAGGGTCGAGATGCTGCTGCTATTGGCAACAGGCATCTACAGAGCTGCAGGGACACCCAGAACAGCTGCAGCAGGGAAGGCTGTGGCCAGACCAGGGGTGTCTGCACCCATAGCAGATTACTGTGAAAGAAAAGGGGGTGGGAGAAGGAGCAACAAAGCCAGTGCACAAGGGTAGACAGTTGAGGGTGGTTAAGAGTGGGACTGGGGCTCTGTGTTGGTTAAAGACTCTGCCTGGCCCCTGAAATGTGGGTTTGCGACCCTTTAGGTACTTTTGATGGTATCAACGTGGGGCATGGACACGGACACGCAGGCTTGATGAGGCCTTGCACCGAGCCCCCTTCCCAACTCTAAAGGGGCCGCCCCTTGCCCAGGCAGGGTATTGCATGCATAGGTGTGCGTGCCTGTCTCCCTGTATGGAGGAGCAGCACTGGGCTTTCCAAGCGAGTGGTGCAGATCAATGGAAGGAACTGCCTGCACCTCCCGCCTGAGGCAAAAGGATTTCTAAAAACTAATTCCCCAAAATGAGTGCCAAAGAGCTAATGAGCTTTACTTCCCCACCCTCCCCTGCAAGTTGTTCCCACCTTCTTGGGGTGCTCACGTGGCACCTGAGCTCACCACAGCTCTGCTCCTCCGCACGTGGCCTTCCCCTGTGATGTGCTATTTGCCAGAAAACTAGGTGCTTGGTAGGGAGAAAGCGTGAGAAAGACTCTTGGGGAATCACCAGAAGCTGTGCTGCCCTGGGCAGGAAGGACACCTAGAGTTGCCTTTTTGCACTTCCCTGCTCTGTGAGCTTGGGCAGAGCCACCTTCGGGAGCCCTCCGAACAAGCCTTGGCAGGAGGCAGAGCCCAGGAGGTGCCAAGAGCAGAAAAACCCCAAGGTGTTTAAAGCAGGATGGGGAAATCCAAGGACAGTGATTTCTGGGCCTCTGCCACAGTCCATGTCAGACCATTGGGTGGGAGAGCAAGGAAGACACATGCTCCTCCAGCCGCTTCCTTCTCAAAATGAAAAGGCTGTCTGTAAGGACCTTGACTGTCCTTTGGCCATCCCTTCCTAGGCTCACTCGCCTCTCCCAGGAATGACATGGTCTCTGGCAGAAGCAGGGATCCCGCAGCATGATGGCCCAGGAAGTCAGAGCCCAATGGATGGATACAGGAGTCAGCTGAGCTTGGGGAAGGCAGGTGGGCTGAAAGGCAACAACTACTTCTCCATGAAGCCTGGGCAGTTTGACTGCCACTGATCTCTAAAAGCCAAGGTAGGAACGGTCTCAAACAGGACAAAATCCAGCTTGCCAAGAGCTTCTTTTGAAACACCGATTCTGTATTGAATCTGACTGCAGCTCCCAGGGGCAACATCCAGCTGTGCTGCAGTTACCTTTAAGCCATTGGGCTGAGGAAAGATGAGGCCATCTAACTCCCATGGAAGCAGGACTTTCCCTCTCTGCCTCTGAGCTTTGCTGGGATACAGACAGGGGAGCGTGCCTTGGTATTCAATTAAGAGAAACTATGCAGCTCTTCATGCTAGCTCTTCAGCCCACAGCTAAGGCAGACAAAGGAAATCCACAGAGAACAAGGGAAACATACCAAAGAGCACCTCCAGCACTGAGTATTTTTCCGGTTCCAAGTAAGCCAAATCTACTCTGGCATCTGGGTTTAGAGATTTCTATTCGAGCCCTGGGTAAATATAATTTTTGGGAGGATTACTGCAGATAGTAATGAATAACCTTATTTCCTGGGGCTCTCTGCTATGTCTGTGCCTCCCGAGGCTCTTGGGAAGAAGCTGGGAGTTTTCTGGGCCCCTGCCATCCATAAGCAAAACTGCAGAGTGGAGCACCTCTGAAAGGGGCAGCCTGGAGAGCTGCCAGGGCCAGAGCTGCTGCAGTGGGGAAGGAATCAGCTGGAGATGTCATCTCATTCTATCTCTGCTCTTGTCCTTAGTCCTTATCCTTGCTGCACCAGGATCTGCTTTCAGGAAACAACACAGCTGCCCTGGGGGGCACTGGGACCTGCTGCTCCTGCCTGGAGGGGGAACTGAAGAGAAGTGGGAGGCAACAGTCCAACTGCAGAGGGAAAGAGGTTACCAGGAATGGATGGGCCCCTTCCTGTCCCCTCCCATCCTGGGGAGAAAAGGGTGAGGCTCAATGAGACAGGACACAGAGCCCTTGAGCACTGCCCACGGCTTTCCAGGAAGCCCCAGAAGCTAGCTGTCCACAGGCCCTCTGCCCAGAGCCAGACCACAGACACCCAGCCAAGCCTGTTCAGCACCTTCCTCAGCCCCACACCAAATGGCTGTCTGCTCCAGTGGTGCTCCTACAGCCTTTCCTCCTTCAGTTCCTTCCCATCAATCACTTCCATCCAGTCCTCTTTTACCATTTAGCACATTGTATTCTGCCCAGTGTATCCTCTCCTACCCCACATGAAGTGCCATAAACATTACCTCCTCCATGCCTCCTACCCCAGCCGGTGACCAACACACCTCCTTAGGTTACAGCTCCTGCAGGGCAGGAACTCTCTGCTGCTCTCCCTGCACAGGACACAAGGCAACACAGCCCAGTTTTTGGTTGCAACAGCTGCAGCAAACACAACGAAGAGTGATGACAGCATTTGCATCACCTACTGCCACTGCCAAGAAATGCTTCCCTATAGTGTGGGCAGACAGACTCAGTCACAGAACTGCTTAAGAATCCCCTCAGCAGCTTCCACGCTTTGCAAGGCAAGCGGCCTCTGCCAGGCTGCTGTGTGACGGCATTAAAGGTGTTCAGTACGAAGCCTTCTTCCTGCCTCTCAGGGGTCTCTACTCCTGCTACTCACAATCCTCCATCGGACCTGGACCCTTCCTGACTGACCTGGAGCTCTCCACTTTGTATCTGCAGAAGTTCCTAGGAGGACCTGAACACTGAAGTCACCACTCCTTTCCCTACCTCTTCACAATACAAGTGTATTTTCTTCAATGAAGAAAGACCAGTGAGGAGTTTACAGCTGAGACTCAAACCTGCAAAGGAAGACACTGTCATTTTTCTCCTCATGCTTTGTCTGCCTCACAATTTGACAGTTTAGGTCCCCATTGTACTGGAAAGCTAACCTCTCTTGTCAGCACGGCCTCAATAATCTGAGGAGGGTAAAACTAATGCCTCTCACGTTGTATGTACTCAATACACACACCATGAAAGCGCATGGGTCTCCTCATTCCCTCTGCGCTACACACTTGCATTCAAGCCTCTCCTCCTATGACCAGAAGGACACAAGCCCAGGCATGGTGTGGGAGATGTATAACAAATCTCCACTCCTCAGGTCTCAGTGGATATGACCTCTGGTCACTCTACCAGCTTATACTGCAGCAGCAGGGTGTCTCCACGGAACTCCCTTGTCTTTGCCACACCTCCAGTTTTGGCTTCATCCAGAATCCCGGATTAATCTGCATCACGATGGATTTGAAAAACTAAAGAAAACGGTTTTATCAGTAGCTGTTTTCATACTGACCTCTTTGCCCAGGTGCAGTCTTCACCACACAGCATCCTCTCCAGTGGGAATCTGCACCAAGGCCTCTCATGGCCCAAGCTGCATGCCACCCAGGGGGTAGGGCCGAGGGCATTTTCCCATCAGGGTGCATGTTGGCGGGAAAAAGAACTGCAACTCTCTGACCCAGGTGAACAGAGCAGCCTACCCAGCCAAACAACCTCTAGAAGAGAGTGATTACAAGACCTGATTACTGGAGGTTTCAAAGCATGGGTTATCCAAACACCTGAAACTATGTGTTAATGCAGAGCATGTACATTCTTGGTGCTTGGGGGAAAGAAAAAAATAAATGATTTTAAAATCTTAAATACACCTGAAGTTCACCAGAACTGCACATCTGATGAAGAACCACAGAATCTGTTAATACACACATAGGCAATTTTCCACTCAGTGAGAAAAGTGCTAGATTGTACTTAAAGATGGGAGAAAGTGAATGCTTGAAGTGGTCTCTTACAGCAGGGACACACAAGACCCAAGCCTTTGCGGGCTGTTTGAAAAATGCAAGCACACACTGGATCAGGAGAGGGTTTAAAGTGCACACTTTTATTTTCTATTACAAAGGCTAAAAGAAGCAAGTCTGGTTTTTTTATTTTTATTTTTTTCCTTTTTATTTAAGAACAAAACCAAAAATGTTGTTAAAACATCTACATTATTATCCTGATACTAGACCTTATGAAAGATACTAAGTTCTTTTTTAATAGTAAAGCGTGGTATTCTTAAATTATATTAATACAAAGACATATTAAAGGACTCAAAATCATTACTACCCAGCTCAGAACTGCAGCATCCCCTTTCTATCTTTTTCTTTCACTTGCTAAAACCCATCCATTTTTGACATACAGTTTCATACAAGCTAAGTAGGGTGTGTTTTTGTTTTTTCACTTCCCCCTGTACAGGTCAAGTTAACTCCACCACCAGCAACACTTCAATCCCTGCCCCTGCCAAAGGATTTGGGAAAAGATTTTCACCAAGTCCTTTAGCATTTAACAAGTTGATCTGAATCAAAGTCTCTGCTCTGTGTGAGTGTATGTGCCCATGGTAATTTCACAGGATGAGAGGTTTTTAAATCGAATGTTACACAATTAAAACATCACTTATTTTGTTAATAACCCTCAAATTTGGTTCTGTGCTGCTAAATCTTCTTCCCACACCCCCTCACATGAATGAAGAAAAGAGAGAGTTATCGCAGGGTCTCACGAATGCACCACTAAAGCAGCGCTTTGAACTTGTGGTTTACCTGTTGTAGAGCCATGAGCGCTGAGCAGTTCTGCCCAGAGTATGTTACATGCTGAAGGAAACCCTCTGGGCTTGATAAAGCGAGCCTGGGAAGTCGAGTGTGACGCTTCCTGCCTTTCGCTATGTCCCTTTAAATAATATAAGCAAAGCCTTATCATTAAAACTTTACTCGCTAGTTAGCAGTATAATAATCTCTCACTGAGATGGGACTACGAGGACATCCTTAGAGGGTTTCAAAAATGTGAACAGGAAAACCTGTCCCATCTCTAAATTTATACCTATCTATATAAAACCCTCCCCTCTTTGTTATTTCCCTTTCCTAACCCAAATAATAGTCTTCATATTTAAACTGGAGATGCTGCGTTTCCTGGCCCGAGTCCTTTTCCTTTACCCTCATTTAAAAGATTCATTCGATACCACACACATATAATATTATATAGAGCGATATATTTAATACCTGTGTATATATGCTTCATGGGAGGGGTCACATATATACACACTAAAACAAGTCTGGTGACAAAGTACTGCAACACCACAGACCAGGTTATCATATCAGGGAAAACAAGAAGAAAAGAGATACTTGACCCCTGTGACCATGGGCCTCCCTCACCTCACGCACGCTCACCCTCTCCCCGCCTCAGCCCCAGTCCCGACCTCCGAAGCCCTGCCAAGCGGCTCTGCTCTCATGGCGGAGACGAGGAGAGGGGACAGCGACCCGTTCTGTAACCTAAACAAGTTACCATAGGAGAAATTACAGTGCAGCGAATGCTAGCGGCACTCCAGAGATGCAGGTTTGTTTTCAAAATAAAAACGTGTTCCATTGTTCACCGATCCAGATTTGCTCCCTTGGCATCTCTGCCCAAGAAGAGCAGAACAAGATAACCCAGGAGCCAATTCCTACCTTCTCCCCAGTCTCTCTCCATTTATAAAGTTGACCAGTTGAGCACAAGGAAAAGTACGATCTGGACAGCTACAGTGAAGGACAGAGAAGAAAATACAGCACCAGACCACTCAAAAACTGCCACGTCTGATACTGCGTTGGTCACCCTCCTTCCCCACAGCACTATGGAATCCTTCCTCTTCAACCTGTCCTCCTCTCCACATGTGGCCAGAGATGGGAATAACCACTTCCCTCCCCTCTTCTCCCAGCAAGACACCTTTGTATCATCAGATGTCATGGTCTTGGTCCCTTCCAGGCCAGATCTCAAGGTGCTGTACAGCTAAGAGAAGCTCATACCAAACCAGTGATCACCATCCACATCTTTATGGAAGGGAAACAAGCTCAGAGACACGTTCAGCTTAATTGGAGCACCCAGTATCCTTGGAAGGACCCAAGGCAAGCACGCAGTGCACTCTACTCCTGGGTCATAACGACCCCAGTGGAGCTGATGCACCTACCTGGAGGTTGGTTTAGAAACATGCCAGCCACCCTGACAGCATCTCCTGCATTTCCACATCTCACCTCTCTCGAAGCTGGGTACTCCAAGGATATGGGAGCAAGGAGGGAAAAGGGGGACTCAGCAATGCCAAAGCACCAAGCAGTTCACAGCCAGATTGTATCTACCATGGATACAGCACTGTCAGCCCCAAAGGCTCTGGGCCTGCTGTCCTGGGGGGCTCTGTCTGAAACAGACATCCCCCAGGAAGGCTTAGAGGGAGACGTGTTTGTGTCTGAGTGGCTGGTGCCATCCCCGCTTGCACATCTGCAGAGCACAGCTGGACTGCAGAAAAGAGGAGAGGGAAGCTCCCAACAGGATGTGCATTTACTGCTTACAGGATGAAACCACCAGAAAGGGCAAGGCTGGCATACACCACTGACACTATAAAAGCAAAAAAATCCTGGCCCAGAGCTCAGCATCACTGCTTCACCCATCGTGGGACACATCAGGCGGGACAGGAGCAGGCATGTGGCTGAGTCCCACTGTGCCACTCACCCTCCACAGTGGTCCCTGCCCTGGGTTGCATCCTGGTTGCTACTGTGTGTCCACAGGCTCCTTGCCCCAGATCAGAGGAGGAGGGGGCTAGACCTCCGGTGCTGGTAAGCTCCCCTCCGTCTGGATCCCCATCAGCAAAGCATCACCCATGCTGCTCAATGGTGTCCCTTTAAACGGGCCCCCACCCAGTTCTTCTGGCAGTGCAGGGAAAAATGTAGCTCTAAATAACCAGTAATACAATTTAAAGAGCAAGAAAGGAACTCCATTACCTCCCTCCCTCTCTTCAGGACACAAGCTGACACAGAAATACAAACTCCTTTTGATTACATATTTCCTACTAACTGATACTGTTGTGTGGACCACAGAGACACAGGGCACGTCACAGTCTCCACTACACCTTCTAGATGGCTTCAGTCTTACTTGTACCGGTCACACCACCCAAAGAAACAAAACAAAACTACCCCCCTCCAAATACCTGTCGCACGCTGAGAACACCACCTAATGAGGAGTCACCAATCTGCTTTCTCGGTACGGTCAGATGAAACAGTCTGAAGTCACCTACAACCCAGTCCCTGCTTCTGCAAGCCACTGGATTACTTTACTGCTTTTAGCTACGCTCTTTATACCAGGTGTCTGTTACCCTCCTCAGTGCCAGTTGATGCCTCACAGCAATACGGACAGCAGGATCTAAAGCACAGATGTTTTAAGTCAGATTAGTGGGTTTCCTTCTTTTGCACCTCAATTCCTAATCCTTCTGGTACTGAGCTCCCAAGGGAGCAGGCTGGCTGTAGCAGTGTAAGTGGGGCTTGCTCTGCAGCACTGAGAAAAGGAGCACATGAACTTTATGGTCACCTTTTCACCAGATGTCTGTCCCTTTTTCTCAGTTTTGTCCTCTGGACCTCTGCAGCCACACTCTGAACTGAAGGGCAAGAGAATGACACAAGGAGAAATTCTCTAATTCACATCCCAATACAGACTGGATGAAATTCCTTTGAATGAAGGACAGAGAAAGAAAAAAAAAAGACGGAGAGGAAGGAGAATTTGGGGGAGAGAAGAGAGATGGATCACAAACTCAGTGAGCATGGTGTTCGCTGGCCAAGGAGAATCAAATCCATGATTTCATTCACCACTAATAAATCATCGTCTCATAATCTTAAAATGAAAGAAAATAAAAAGTTCTCTTTGCGAGACGCAGATCTCGCTTTCCCTGCTGCCGCCACTCTCGGAAAACCCGCCCCGTGTTTCTCCACGCGACAGGCTCCCCTCCCAACCCTTACTATACGCCATCCCGCAATAGGAAGTTGTATTTCCCGAAGTCATCATCCCTGGGGCAGAGCAGCATGTCCTTGCGGGCTTTGGCCAGTTTCTGTTTCAGCACCTCCCTCCGGTCTAGCCACTCGGTCAGCTCATCCTGGCCGTGGGCATAGCGACACTCCTCTCCTTCGGGGCAGGCCTTGCTCTTCTGGAACCTGCTGGCACAAGGAGCGCGGTCAGGAGGGCACCCCCAGGACAGGGTTTGGAGCTCCCCATGGGGGATGCTCCATCAGAGCCCACCGAAACACACTGTGAACTCTCCTTTCTAAAGGCAAAGCAATCCCCCTACAAACCCACGTGAAGCCGGGGAAGGCGACACGGAGGCCAGGCACAGGAACAGAGCAGCAAACAGAGCAACATCTACGAGGGGATTCAGTCAACAGAACGAAACAGTGCGAGCTGGAACTGGACCAGCAGGGCTGAGGAGAAACCACCACACAAGGGAGGAAATGTCGGGTAACAGCCACAAGAGATGGAGCCTTCTCACTAACCCAAACGGCATTTCTAAACATCACAAGCCTTCTGAAGACAGCTCAAGGTGATGATTCAGAGGGTGTGAGACATTCAAGCTATTTAATAAAGCACCTGGGATTCCCCCAAGCATCGGGCCAAGCAGACTGCTGAGCAGCCCAAGAGCTGAGAGCATCCTGGCTACTGAGGGCACAGGTGCAGACATGAAACTCACTCGCCTTTTCTAAACACACGTGCTTGGCAATGTGTTTGTACCACTCAGCAGTGTGGCTGAGTACCTCTGGGGTCCAAAAGCAGCCTCGCTATCACCCAAATGTGTCAACTTGTCCCATTCCTCCTCCAAACAAGTCCCTGGGGACTCTGCGAGAGGAGGAGAAGGAGGTGGTGAAGGAGGAGGGCTGGTGGAGGCCCTGAGCCTGTTGCCCGTCCCCGCGGCAGGAGCAGAGGAGGGAGACAAGATACGGGTACCTTTCGCAGAGCCGGAATTCGCCCATGGGGAAGCGGTAGCTCCAGCAGCTGGAGTCACTGTCTGAGGTGAAGACTTTCTCCTTGTGCTTCTCCGACTGGATGTGCTGCTGCCATTGCTTCTTGCTGTTGCTGTTCTTCCCGCAGAGCCAGCAGTGGTAGCCCATCTAACCAGCGCAGACAGGGCAAAGGGCCAGTCAGCACGTTAACAGTCACACCAATTGGCCTCCCCTGTGCTGGCACTGCCTCTCCCCCTCTCCTTCCAGAGTATCCTGGAAGCTCCATGCAGCCTATGACCTCCCACACTTCTCTGCCACGTCATCCTTAGGGCACTGTGCTGCCACTAACGGGGAGCAGGGGAGATGCTCTATCGAGGTCTACCTGCAGCTCAAATGGGATCAGAAAACAGGGCAGCTCAGTTCACTGGTATGGTCCCCCTGCCCCTGCTGACGGCACAGGTGGGGTCTAACTGCAAGGGCCCCAGATGCACAGGCAAAGCAGGACTCTTCAACAGCACAAACCCTTACACCAGCCACCACCCCTGGGCTAAGAAGACACATCTGCCTTTAGTATTCCCAGGCCTCTGCTCTCCAGATGCAGCTCTTCTCCAAGCTTCTCCCCCTTTTCCGTCAGGCCAGCAATGGCTTTGCCAGCTTCCCCAGGAGCAGGCAGCAGCCATCTGTAGAGGCTGAGCCCACACAAAAGGGAACCTGAGGTAGACTCCTACTGACTCGTGGATTAATAGAAAAGCCACTGCAGAGCCTTGCTGACCCCAGGTCAATCCTGCCTCATCTGTGCTGCCCTCCTTGTGCTGCTCCAAGCTGTCCATTTAACCTACATTAGCGCAGGTTCTTTCCCCTAAGAGCAATGCAGTCCCTGCTAGCTCACACCTGGAGCACAGGAGAGGGGCAGACTGTCAGCACCGAGGAGGAGGAGTAGGAAGGACGAAGGACAAGAGATCAGCTGATTACCATGATGTCAGCATAGTCGGTGGGCATCTGGATCTGTTTCTCCCCTTCTCGCGAGGTGAGCGGTGTCCCCTCTCCAGGCTTCCCAGGATTGTGTTTCTTTAGCCACATGTCATAGGTCTGCTGCATATCTAGTACTGCACAAAGGCGACCCGTGAAGTCACTCAGACAACCTCCCGCACCGTGCACAAACTACGAGAAAAGGACGAATGCTGGGGCAGCCCTTCCCTCCCTTCCCCTCTCCGGCGCAGCAGCACCTGCTGGCACGCTGAAGGCCTGTGCTCAGGAGGCCAGATGTCACCTCCCCAGATAAGAGTCCGGAGGAGTGGAACCAAATTCACATCACGCTGCCTGGTGGGGCGAGGTGTCTTCTGTGAGCTGAAGGGTAACCATGACCGTAGCCACACAAACTATTCAGGAAGGAGGGAAAGTGCCCCAAGATCTCCAGGGACTTCACCCTACAAGGTCATTCTCTATCAGGCCTGATTCTGCTTGACCTCGGCAGATATCTCACTCCAGCCAGGCAGCTAAGGCAGGGGCTGGATTCAGATCTGTCCCTTCCCTCTAAGCCTGTACTTCATCCTCAGCACTCGAGATGACGAAGAACCCTTAAGCAAGCTAGCCACAGGAATCACTAGGGAAGAAGGCCTAATGTTAGCTTGCCTCGTGTGCAAAACAGGCCCAGAGGAGCGCAGTCGATGTCCCTTGGTGCTTTTTTTGTTTAAAACCCGCTCAGGATACTAGTGGGAAGAGAAATTTTGGGTGGAAGCTTTGACTGCACATCTGCTTTTCCAAGATCAGCTCCTGCGAGAGGCTATGGAAACATGAATGTTTGCAGACACTGATGAGATACTCTAAGTGTGATGCGTTAGTGATTTACTCCTTGCTAAATGGGTAATTGAGGAATTCAAGGCAATTGGGGATAATTAATGCAAATTCCCCCAAACTGAAACAACGCTGTTATTTGAAGCTTCACACTGGTGCTTGAGCAAACACACCCCATCTGGCCTGATGTACTCTAAAGGCCTCAGCAACAAAATTACTTGAACTGTAGCAAGTAACAGCAGAGAGAAAGACCCTCCATCCAAGCATAAACTTGGGGCAGTACTGAAACCCTTCAAGCTTTCCAACATCTCCCAGTAGAGCTAGGTGAGCACCTGGACAACCGGCCATGCAAAAAAGCTTGCTGTTGGTCTGATAAAACAAAGATTGCTGCCAGAGAGCTGCTGTTTCAGGACACGGGCAACCCCCATCTTTCCCCCAAAAGCCAAGTTGGGAGCCTGTGTAATTAATTCCAAACAAGCTCCTCCACAGAGGCACCACCCAACAATGTTCTCACACAAAAGATCTCAAATCCATCCCTCTGAATACAATGCCATGAGCTGGGAGTGCCACAGACCAGGAGCGAGGAATATTAGCAGAAATATGCAAGAAAGCCAAAGCAGATACAAGACAGACAAGATACAGCAACAGCTACAGGTCAGGACTGGTGCTCTGGCAGAGCTCCATATGGAACCAGGCCTGGGACAGTACCAGCAACTGAAGGGACAGCACAAGGTGGATTAAAAAGGCTGTAGAAAGGGAAGGCAGCAATAGAGCACTGCAAGACATGGCACCAACGTGCACTAGTCCCAGAGTAAGTGACTCTGGGACTCTGGGAAGATAAACACGCACATGTAAGAAAAGAGCAGCTCTAAAATACTGTACACAGACCTGCCCCATAATCCCACCTAAACTCATGGTACCAGCTCTGTCCAGCTCCACCCCCACTGTCAAGAGTATGTCTTAACAGACCCTGCACCAACTGCCCAAAAGTCCTCTTCCCTCTCCCCAAACTCTATGGCCCATGTTTCCCCCACTCACTTTTATTTTCCTTCATGAAGGTCCACATGTCTCTCTCCTCAGGGCTGTGGGCGAAGGAGCAGTTGCCCACATACTGGCATTTCCTGCCATTTTGTGCATGGATACACAACTGTTAAAAGACAGCAAAATTTAGCATCTGCACAAACACTCCTTGGTAGAGGGGAAAACGGGTTCAAAAAACTGGCTGGGATATTAAATTGCACACTGGAGAGGCCGCAAACAGGACACTTCAAACGTCATTAACTTGTGCTTCTTTTCCTCAAGCTCCTGATAACGCAAAGAGTAAGTTTCCCCTATAAACACGCAGGCAGCTCAGTTCAGCACCCAGTCTCTCTCTTGTTGCCACTTCCATAGGCAACCAAGTGCAGGTATGCTTAGCACTGGCCCTAGGGGAGACAACAGAGAGCAACCTGGATCTGACCCAACAGTCAACGCTGGTCACACTGCTGGTCCCCAAATGCGACTCATTCTCCAGCCATCTCCACGTGGCTAAGTGGCCCTACAGGTTGCTCAGCCCACGCTAGCGTGCGCGCAACTTCACCTCCCAGCTACCAACAGCCTCATTGCTAGAGAAAATGAGAAGCTTTCCAAGCATTGTATTTACTGATCATCCCTTGCTCCTTCAGTCCTGCCACCAGAGGAGGACAGCAGCATGGAGATCAGCTGGCTCACACAAACTGGGGAGAAGAGAGAATGCTGTTCCTCTCTGGCCGGGGTTGGGTGGGAGCTCAGGCAACACACACACTCATACGGCAGCCTGCCTGCTTTGCTGCATGATCCGCGACTCACCTGCCTCACCTACTGCAGCAGCTGTACATAACTCTTGCTTCCCTCCCCAGCTCCTAGCGACTGGCTAGTGCTCAATGCCTCATGCATGGCCTTGGGCCTTTCCATGGGGCAGCAGATCCCACAGGGTAGAGGGAGAGGAGCTTTTTCCTTTCAGGGGGAAAGGAAACACGAGGAAGAAACTATCAATCACCATATTTGGGTCTGGAAGCTGGATATCTGTAGTTTTCCTCACAGCACGTGGCTTTTTAGCTGAGTTCTTAGCTTTGCTTTCAAAACACACCGTGAGCACCTTCCACAACCTATAGCCGCACAGCCACAGCAAAGGCAGGGATAGGCTTCTCCCAAGTGCCTCGTCTTACCTCTCACCCACATTGAGAAACCCTGACCTAAGGGGAGAATTAAATGTCATTCCCAAACCCTGTGCCAGCCACTTCCTCAGATGGTGACTGCATTAACAGCAACCTCAGAAACTTGCATATGTGCATAGAGTGCTTTAAACAGGTGCTGCTCATTTTTCTGCTCCATCCTTTTGCTGGATGTGTTTGAGATCTTGCTGCCATCAGTCCTTCCTTGCCTCCCACCTCAGCCAACATATGCCTGCCTCCCTGCCAGGTCTACAAGGGACCAGCCCTCAAAGTGCTGCACCGTGGTGGGAGGGAAGAGGAAGGGGCACCTGGCCGTGTTGGGCATAGGGCTTACATCATATTGCTGTGGGAAGTTGCGGATGGAAGGCAGTGGTCGGACAGACACCCACTTCTTCTTTGCTTTGGACATCACCAGCAGGACACGACGTTCCTTCGTCCAGCTAAAGAAGAGAGAATAAATCAAGAGAGGCAAAAAGAAAAGCAGAACAAGGTTTTGTTTTCCTCAGAGACCATTAAATATTAAGAGATGACCAGATCCTCCAGTCCACCTTGTCCCTGCACTATCCGGCTGCTATTAGGTACGCATGTCCGTGATAGAGAAGCCATACGCTTTTAGGAGGATTTTTCCCTGTACTTACCACATATTTCCTGGGGTACCTTCTCACAAAGCCACAAAAGTCTACCCAGGTCTCGTGTGGCATCACCATGGATTACTAAAGGGCTGCATTCCACCCTTTGACACAGCCAATTCTTGTGCAATTCAGATCCAAGAAAAACATTTGGGAATATTTTCTATTTGAAAGGTGCAGTAGAAATCCAAGTCATTACAAGCACTGTCTATGAATAGGTGCTAGGAAGTATTAATTCTTCTGCAGCGCCAGCAAGCAATCCCCAAGAGATACCCTGGGGAAACCCTCCATCTCTGTTCAGCAGCTGCACAAAAAGGTGTTATCCTTCCTCTTCCAGAAAGCGATCCTCATCTGCTCACTTCCTCCAGCAACTGCTGCTTCTGTCTCTCTTTCATCAAAGGTCTTACATTTGCAACAGGATGCTGGACTGTGCCTTTGTGGCTTGTGTTATGGGACGTGAAGTCCTATAAACCCTTACATTTTATCCTACCAGGCTGCCTGGGTGATGAGATGAGCTACAGTTTCCATGACCCAATGGTGACTTTCCAGCTGATACCCCTCCTCTAGGGGGCTTATAAGAACGATGGGGACAAACTTTTTAGTAGGGCCTGTAGTGACAGGACAAGGAGTAATGGTTTTAAATTAAAAGAGGCTAGATTCAGACTAGGTAAAATGAAGAAAGTTTTTACAGTGAGGATGTTGAAACACTGGAACAACCCAGAGAAGTGGTAGATGCCCCATCTTGGGAAATATTCAAGGTCAGGTGGCTCGGGGCTCTGAGCAACCTGATCTAGTTGAAGATGTCCACACTTACTGCAGGGGTGATTGAACTAGGTGACCTTTAAAGGTCCCTTTTGACCCAAACTATTTTATGATTCTATCACACCAAACATTCTCACGGTACCTGAGGGGCAAACAGCCAACACATGCATCAGAGAAGAGCAACCAAAGCAATGAAAAAGACTCAAGGAACCTGATTTAAAAGGAAGCAGAATAACTTGAACCATTGCTAACAGTGACCTGACAGACCTGTGCCAACAGCTACGGGTATGAACCAGTGTAAAGGAGAACTACATTAGTGATTTTGCTAAGAAGAAATGATAGCAACTGGGAAAAAAGGGAACTATGGGAGCTGGACTGTACGCACCAAGAATAAGAGTCTGCACGATGCTGGCAGCAAATATAAACAGTAAAAAAGAGAGCTGGGAACTGGCAAACAGCTATCTGCAATGCTTGCTATAGTGACAGACACTCTGAGCAGTGAGAGGCTGCTAGGAAACCTTGAAGCCTCTTCCAAAGAAGACAAATGAAGCCCTTAAGAAGGTAAGAGGAAAAATTCCTGCCCTTGAGGAGAGATGGGGGAAAGAGAAGGTTGCATTGCTCACCAGTGGCGGGCTTTGGCACTACAGTACTTGAGGTCTTTATCTGGCTCCACCAGCTGCCCATTCCTCCAGCACTGGCCACACACAAATTTCATCTGGAGGTCAAAGGTGCTTGACGTGGGAGCCCGAGGAGAAGCCTGGGGAAAGAGAACTACAACATCAGGCAAACAGAGACAAAATGCACTCCCCAAACTGCCACGGAGATGCTGGCGGTTCCCTGCACACCCGTGTGCCAGCAACAAGCCAGAGTAAATCAGAGACAGCCCAGCTCTCCTTTGCCAGTGTTAGCTGGTGGCCCCTTGAGATACCAGACAAGAGCAAAACCACCGCTGGCTTCAGCATGATTTTCTGGGCTTTGACGTCTGGCCAAAAGCACAGCCAGCCTGTCTGTGAAAGCCCTGCAGCATATCTCTGTGCACAGACAAACTCTGCCAGACCTGTCCCAGTGCTTAATCCCCACTTCCCCGCAGGGAGGGCAATCCACATCCCCCTCGCTACCCATGGAGAGAGTTCAGTTGCACAGCTGAAAGCCCCCTCGGGAGGAAGCCAGGCCGTGCCACAGCACAGGACACACCGCTCCAAGAGGCTCATGACACGTCTAGCATGTGACACACTCAAGTCAGAGCTGGGTCTTCTTGTTGATACCCTTCCAAGGCATTTCTGAGCAGGTTTTCATCTCTCACAGTTCCTTTGCACTGGGTTTCAGGCAGTTAATGATCATCTCTGGAGAGAGGTACAACTGTCAGTATGTGCATTTCACATTCTCTCAGCCACTTCAGCCGACTGGCCTTCTACCTGTACCCACGAGAAGGCTGTTTTGGGATTATGACTAACAGATTGTGGAACAGCAGAAAAAAAAGGAGCCAGTCCCTTATCACAGCTGCCTCATGTTTTCTGAGCACATCTCTGTAACACTATTTGCATTTTGTATCACCATTGAAGACATAAGGCTGGTGTCTCCAGTTCATTTCCAAACCAAAGATCAAACCCAACTGGATGCCAGCGGCCCTGGGCACGGGAGTATGTGATGGGACAAGAACATCCTGAACGTATCAAGCTGACCGTAAAGCACAAAGATCAAGGACCAGTAAAACAGTTCTCTGACCACTAGCCATGTAAGCAGCCCATCCCAGCTGCTATGCCTCGACTTCTAACCCCGAGCACCCAACAAGGAGCGGACAAGCAAACCATGTCCCTGAGGAGAAGGCTTCTGCCAGCAACTGCTTAGCAGTACCATGCACCCTACATGCAACCCCTGGCAAAGGGCAAACTGCAAGCACACGGGGTACAGAACCAAAGTATCTCCCAGGAAACGCCACATAAGCCATCGACTACCACTCTGCATCCTCCAGACCTAGTCTCTCAGAGAAGCAGAGCTAATACAGAAATGGTCTTCCATTGCTGTGAAAAGCTGACCAGAGAGCTGACCTTTGCTTGTGCAGACAAGAGGCCATCGCTGCTCTGGATGTCCTAGCAAAAGGACCCTTCCGGAGAACCATCACCTCTCTTGAAAAGCAGCAGCTATTCTGACCTACTCACTTGCAAGACAGCCTTTCTGGTGGCATCTGGCACTTGACTCGTTCAGCTCTCAGCTCTCAGCAGTGCTCGTGACCACCAAGAAACAATCAAAGCAGGCGGATGCAGGACGAGCAGGGTTGAGACCTGGAATACCACAGAAGGCAGTCAGGTGCCTCCCTCTCAGATGTGTGGCTTTGAACAGTAGTTTTAATCTCCACTTGGTCTCCAAAGGAAATCACGTTCCAGCTCACCACGGACCCACCAAACCTATAGGCCTAAGGTGACAAAATGGCACCACTGGCATATTCCCTTTTATCAGCCCCCTGCTATCTATCACGTAATCCTCCAGGTGACAGATCTCTCAACACAGCTTGGCTCAAATCTACTGACCCAGCAAAAATAAGTACTGAGTAGCTCCAGAAGGCACAACAGATCAGAGAAAAAGAAATTTTTCCTCAGGTTATTCTGGTGATCTGGGCTGCTTTTTCCTCAAACTCTTAACCAAAAGAAGCCCTGTGCATTTCTTTGTCAGAGTCATGCAAACTGCTGGTCAGTCCAGTGGGCATGTAGGCTCCCAGGGGATTAGAAGCCAAGTGAAAGATCAAAGCTGCTGCTGTTGCTGCTACATGACTGTATTTGTAAAGGCAAGGCACATACCTGGCAGGCTGCTGACAACCAACAGTGTGGAAATTAGTATCACATGAGGCTCTAGCAGACGAAGCCAGGCAAAAGTGCCTTGGGCTGTGGCACCACCCCTTGCTATGAAGCCAGACAATATAGTGTTAGTTATGCACCATGGCAACCAAATAAATACAAGTCTTTGGCATGACAGCTCTCCACTTCAGGCTCTGCAGAAAGCAACAGCCCCAGCACGGCCACTCAAGTCTCCCAACTTCAGGAACCCCTCTCAGTGATACTGAAATGCTCTCTGGAGGAGCCACGTGCCTCGGGGAGCTATATGAGGAGCCCAGGTTACTCAGCCACCTCACTGAGTGAGCCATGCTTAGGTGCAAGTACCTTTATTAGACTTTTCTTTACTCCCCACGCTTAAACTGCAAATTCTGAGGCCACTTTTTAAGTGGCTTCTGCAGCTGGCTAGTGGAGTAAGAACTGAATAACCCTCAAAAAACAGAAAAAAACAAGGGCTAAACCCCCTCAATTCCTAGGGATGCAACAGGAGGACACCCAGGTACCTACAACAGTCTCTCCTGCTGACTGCCTCTTCAATCTGCAGCCACTGGGTATTCTCCTACAGTGACACTGTGGAGCCAAATTTGTGGGGCCAAATGCAAGATCTCTGGCAGGTGTTTAGCAAGCAGCATATCTTCATCTTCCACTTCCTCCCGACCTGCATCCTCAAAGCTGCTAGATCCCTGTATGCCTTTTGCCTCTTTTCTCCACAACTGGATAGTCCCAGCCGCTAACTGAGTCCAGCTGGCAGCTGTGGACAAAACTGCAGTAAAATCCCTAGGACTGACTTTGCTTCCGCTGACCAGAGGGTGCTGGGGTAAGCGTGGATCACACGGGGTGGTGGGAAGGAGGGGTCTGCTTTTACAGCACTCCTGGGAAGTTGGCTTTGCCAGGCAGCCAACTTCGAAAGCTGGAAAGGCGCTGAGAAAACTCTGAGTCACGTTAGCCTGCTCAGACGTTAGAAAATAATGGCAAAAGTAAACATCTCTCAACAGATACACCAGTCCAGCCCTCGGGGTCTTCGGCAGCAAGCCAGTGTCTCATCCCGAAGCGCAGCCCTCCGGCCGAGTACGTGCCGAGGCCAAAGCCATGGTCTGCTACCGCAAACACATGCGTCTGACCCACTTGACTCTGTCTCCCTGCACAGTGCCAGTGCCAGGCTGCCAAGCCCTACAGGCAACTGGCCGTGCTGCCAGCAGGCACTTTCTGACTGGACCAACAAGGCTGCTGCACATCAGCCTCCGCACAAACTGATGCCCTGGAACGGTGGAGGGCGCGGTCCAGCTCTGTGAGAGGCATTTGTGGGGGCACCACCAGACTTTGCCATTAGCCAACAGCCCTAATAATGCCAGAAGAAGGGCCCAGAAACTGTAGTTCTCTGCCCATCCTGTGAATGCTGATGTAGCAGGCACTGGCATTTCTCTTCCTGATCCTCTGCCCCCTGCAAGCCCCAGCAACCAGAAAAAAACACCTCACTCAGCAACCAGATCCCATGTGCTTCAAAGGACATGCTCTGACCATGCCCACTGAAGGACTTGTTCTTCCAACAGCAGCACCCCCAGACAAAGGTGAATGTAAAGCTGCAAGGCTCACAGGGAAGCAGCTGTTCATCTGTCTTTTTTCTTCTTTTTATCCACATATTATGCATGGAGAATGGTAAGACAGTGCTTTCTGGAAAATGCAGGCAGATCCACAGCAGGCAGGACAGAACCAGTCACCAGACTTCACTCTCCATAGGGCAGGGGGTGCCCACATAAATCCAACTGCTGTCACAAACTGCTGCAAAGGCACACTTAGTTTCCTCCACTGTGGAGATGCTGGCAGCTGCCTCTTGGCCCCACACCAGACAGAAAGAGTCACAGCCACCTCTGTCTTCAGGGACCATTCAGATCATCCAGGATCACTTCTATAATAATACAGGCTGTGGAAGCTCGTCCTCAGCTTCCTGAGAGACTAGAACATACTCCTTAAGCAAGCCAGATGGCTTTGGGAACTGGAAACGTTGGTTACTCTGGAGTGGTGCTCCCCATTCCTCTCCCCCAACCATTTCAGACCACAACAGCAGAACAGGCTGCACAGGCATGTTGCTGAGCATCTCCACAAAGACCTTGGCAGTGCTGGGTTTATGACTGGACTTGATGATCTTAAACATCTCTTCCAACTAAAACAATTCTATGACTCCACCTCGTGCTTATGTGGACAGAGAGCCCACTGCGAACATCAGTGCAGTCACCGGCACCTTTCCTGTTGGGCTAACTCATGCCCATCAGACCTGCTTTTCCCCATCATCAGTACCCTACAGCTTTCAGAACACTCCTGCTGGCCCATAGCATATGCAAAAAAAGCTGCTGCATGCTACGTGGGTGACTCAGATCCCTTTAGTATAAAACACCTCCTCCGCAGAGTGCTCATAGGCTGCGCTCACTGCTGGTCTCTGCAGAGCAACTGGGTGAGAGGTCCCAGACAGAAGCAAAGCACCCTTGCTCTGAGAGTAAAGCACAGGCCAAGGGGTGGTGAGCTCAGACCTCCACAAGGGAAAACAAAGCTATCAAGGGGGAACAAAAAGGATTCACAACACTTTCCCTATCATTTTGAAGGGGAGAGAATTGCTCCTATGCCTGAGAGCTTGTCATGAGTCATGAAGTTTCTCATCACATCAGACATATCTTCTGAAAGTAACTGAAGAACAAAAAACCGCCCTGTTCTAATGGCAAAACTGCTTTAGTTCAACCTCACAGTTGGCCTGGGACTCATCCTCAGTGGGTGGGCTCTGCTCCTACACTACAAAACACCCCCTTGGAGGGAAAAAAGCATAAGACAGAGCCACTTGTTGTCAACAGGTTGAATGAAAGCAAAGAAGTGCCCTTTGCTTATAATAAACCTCTCTAGAGAAAGCTCTTGGCAGTGCTGGAGGGTGCAGCCAGAGGCACCTTCTCCCCCACTGAGAGACTGCTGTCACAAAGAGAGGCAAAGCTCACAGTCTTCTCCTGGCAAAGGGCTGATAAGGTCTCTACCCAGCCTCACCAGCACCTGAACTCCAAGTTCCACCCACTCTTGTGTTTAGAGCAGTCCTGTGGTTCATGAGTCATCTCTTACGAGTCCTTCAAACTGCCGTATCATCCCTTGGCCACTAAAAGGCAGCAGGACACCTTTGGTCCCCGCTGTGTGGCCATTGTCTCCAAAGTCTCACAATTTCACTAGCAAGGTGGTGCAGGAAACACCATTCCCTGTGCATTAGCCCTGCTGCCCTGGAGGCTTCACTCCCCCACGGAACACAGAGCAGATAACAACGCTCCAAAACAAGGCACAAAGCTCATCACCAGTACTGCAACCAGGAAAGCTCTCAGCTGTCCTCCTCCTCAACGGCCAGCCTACTCTGCCTGGGACCTGTCAGGCACAGCAATGGGAGGAAAAGAGAGAAAGTGCTGGAACAGTTGGGAGCAAAACCAGTCTGCAAGCCCCAGATGTACCTTACTTACCATGCTGTTGGCTGGTTTGCTGGCATGTGCCTCCATCTGCTGCCAGTACTTCTTTGATTCCTGCACAATATCTTCATGGGTCATTCCTGGGAACAAAAGGAGACAGGACTGAGCCACCCTGCTTTGGTCAAGAGAAGAGAGGGAGGGAGAGGTTGCAGGACTTGTTAGGCTGGGGCTTAGGAACCCTTGTGTGGCTGACAGCTCCCAGCGGTGCCACTGGTAATGTCAGGACATGGGTTGTGAGGGGACCCACCGCAGACCATGTTTAACCACGGGCTAAGGAAGCAACTCTCTCCACACAAGCCAAATGAAAGGGCAATAGTTCGGTCTCCTGGGCTCATTCAGACTGGGCGTTCTGCTCAGGCTCTCTGCAAAGGAGCCAGATCATAGAATCATAGAACAGTTCTGGCTGGAAGAGACCTTCAAGATCATCAAGTCCAACCTTACTCCTAGCCCTATCAA
>WUAM01000359.1:31647833-31677923 GCA_024336885.1 Actenoides hombroni
TCCCCTCATCCAGATCATTGATAAAGATGTTAAACAGGAGTGGCCCCAGCACTGAGCCCTGGGGGACACCACTCATGACTGGCTGCCAACTGGATTTAACTCCACTGACCACAACTCTTTGGGCCCGGCCATCCAGCCAGTGTTTCACCCAGAAGACTATATGCCCATCCAAGCCATGGGCAGCTACCTTATCCATAAGGATGTTGTGGGAGACAGTGTCAAAGGCTTTACTGAAGTCCAGGTAGAATACATTGACAGCCTTTCCCTTATCCACTAAGCAAGTCACCTTGTCACAGAATGAGATCAGGTTGGTCAAGCAGGATCTGCCTTTTGTGAACCCATACTGACTGGGCCTGATCGCCTGGTTAACCTTTAATTGTTCTATGATGGCTCTCAAGATTATCTGTTCCATAACCTTCCCTGGCACCAAGGTGAGACTGACAGGTCTATAGCGACCACAATCCTCTTTCCGGCCCTTCTTGAAGATGGGAGTCACATTTGCCAGTCTCCAGTCCACTGGGACATCTCCAGTTAGCCAGGACTGCTGAAAGATGATGGAGAGTGGCTTGGCAACCACATCCACCAACTCCCTCAGCACTCTAGGGTGTAATCCATCTGGCATCATAGACTTGTGAGTGTCCAGCTTATGAAGAAGGTCCATAACCATTTTCTCATGGATTATGTAGGGCCTACTCTGTTCCCCATCCCCATCTTCCAGCCCAAGAGGCTATGAGCTCAGGGAACAACTAGTCCTACTATTAAAGACTGAGGCAAAGGCGGCATTAAGTACCTCAGCCTTTTCCTGATCCTTGGCCACTGTGTTTCCCTCTGCATCCAACAAAGGATGGAGGTTCCCCCTAGCCCTCCTCTTCTTGTTAATGTGTTTATAGAAACATTTATTGTTGTCCCTCACCACAGTGGCCAAGTTTAGTTCTAATTGGGCTTTGGCCTTTCTAATTTTCTCCCGGCACAGCTTCACTGTCTATTTGTAATCCTCTTAAATTGCCTGTCCTCTCTTCCAAAGACCATAAACTTGCCTTTTGTTCTTGAGTTCCAGGCAAAGCTCTCTGTTCAGCTAGGCTGGTCTCCTTCCCCGCTGTCTTGTCTTCTGTGACTTGGGGATGGTAAGCTCCTGCACCTTTAAAATTACTTCCCTAAAGTATGCCTAGCCTCCTTGGGCTCCTACGCCCTACAGAACTCCTCCCAAGGGACTCTCTCAACCATGGTCTGAAAGAGACCAAAGTCTGCCCTCCAGAAGTCCAAGGTGGCAGTTCTGCTGCCCCCCTCCTTGATTCACCAAGAATCAGAAACTATCATTTCATGATCACTTTGCCCAAGACAGCCTCCAACCATCACACCCCCCACAAGACCTTCTCTGTTAACAAGCAGCAAGTCCAGGAGCGCGCTTCCCCTTGTTGGCTCCCTCACCATCTGTGTCAGGAAGTTATCTCCCACTGTTTCCTCTCCACTGTATTCTATTTCCAGCAGACATCTGGGAAGCTGAAGCCCCCCATGAGAACAAGTGGTAGCGATTGTGAGACTCATCCCAGCTGCTTATAGAGTATTTTGGCTGCCTCTTCATCTTGGTTGGGTGGTCTGTAACAGACTCCCACTGTGATATATATGTCTTGTTGGCCTTCCCTCTGATTCTTACCCATGAACACCCAACCCTATGGTCACCATTACTAAGCTCTAGACAATCAAAACACTGTATCATACAGAGTCACTCCACCACCTCTCCTTCCTGGCCTGTCCCCTTTGAAGAGTTTACACCCACCCACTGCAGCACTCCAGCTGTTCAAGTCATCTCACCAAGTTTCCATGATGTCAACTATGAACATATCAATGGTACAGATATATACTGAGGAGATCATGAAGGATGCCTGCTCCCTCCCATCAGCTCTGTACCTCACAGAGGAAGGTGAAGATGCCTTGATGTTCCTTAAGAAGCTTGGCAATGGTGAGGCTGCTCTGCTTGATCCCACCTAGCGGGTCAAAGAGGAGGTCACGGTTGAGGGTCCCCTTCCTCTCCTCCGTCCACACGTCGATCTCTTCCTGGTGGTACGCGAAGGTGCAGTTATCCCCGTACTTACAGTCCTGCTTGTTAAGCATATCTACAAGGCAACAAACAGCACACACCACCACACAGGGAGGGCGGCCCAGTCAGAAACTAAACTCTCTCTCTCTCGTCTCCTCCCACTGCCCACACCTCACAAGGAGCTGAAAGCAAGAAAACACAGAGTTAAAGAAGAAAGAAAAGACATGTCCCCCCAAGTCTGTCTATACCAAGACATTCAGTAAAGTTAATGCAAACTAGTGAATGGTGACAATGTCAAGTAAAGTCATCTGTTCTGGAAGCTGTCTCAAAATTGAGGCCTGCTTTGATTCATTGCTCAGCTAGGGACATGCCAGGATTTAACCAATCAAGTTCTCCTAGCCACTCAACACTAAGGAACCCTGTTATCTTGGTTCTTGCAATCTCACCACCTCAGTAGGTACTTTGCAATGACACTGTCTCAGGGACCAGTCTGGTCACATTGCCTGCACACATGGAAGGATGGGCTGGAGCAAAAGAGCAGGCAGAAAGAGCTTTTCTAGGCAGAACTACAGCCCTGTCATGGGGCCGCTGGCTGGAGCGGGACTAATGCAGGCACATGTACAGGAGGCAGGTTCTCAGCAAAGCCCCCGCTAAGAGAGCAGCTTTGAGCACCTGGCTGTGCACAGCACCTCCCTGTGCTTTGCAACTCTTCTGCTCCAACACTTCAAAAGCTGCCTGTTCTCCACAGCACAGAGCTCCACAGAGCCTTTCATTGTACTGAGCCTCCTGGTCCATGGGTTATTGATGGGACAGGAAGACCCCGAAGACAGCAGGTGGTATCCTAATCTCCCCTGGCACACACCATACAGCCTCCTCCCAGTCACCGACAGACCTATCCCCTCCAGATCACCTTTGCACAGGTAATAGGATCCTACAAAGTTGGTTTTGGTCGGGCGAGGACGGATCCTCTTCCAGGTCTTGTCCTCCGAGTTCTTCAGCCTGCCCAGCAGGATGTCTCGCTTGCACTTGTGCTCCAAGCCTTCCCGATAGGTGTAATCGCCAGCCTTGGGCCCTGCAGGAGAGAATAACCCCATCAGCCTGGGTAAGTCAAACCCTAGCCTGGGCCAGCACTCTAGGTGGCAGAGTAAACGCATCACCTGTTTTGGGGTAGCAGATATGACAGGCTTGTTTGAAGACATGAGTAGATGCCAGGGGGTTCTTCACCAGCAGGGCTGTGTTGGGCATTACTGGTTCAGGCTGGGACAGCAGGTGCTCGGTGACCTTGGGCACAGCTGAGTGACTCACTCCACCAAGGCTGACCTGAGTAAAAACACACGTATCTCTCTCCTCATCTCTGCAACCACATGGGTAAGAATCCTCTCTAATCCCTTGCCCCATTCCAGTATCCCAAAAACCTTCCTCATTTTCTCTTTCATCAAAATGTTCACATGTGAAACTACACTTCCAGAAGAGACACATGTGACCTTTTCAAAGATAACAGTGTGGTGTGTTCACTTCAAAGCCAGGCCCCTTTCTCTCAGTAAAAGACGTGTTTTCTATTGTGAGCAACAATACAAAATGGCCCCTCTCACTTCTTCCCACTACTTCCATCTGACCAACTCTGCATTTGAAGACTCTCAAAAAACAAACCAATTATCAGTGACCCTTCAGGAAGCAGATCAATCTGAGGACAGACTTGCTCCACATTAATGTAAAAGGGACAGCGGGACAACAGGATCTTAAAAATAATTCTTGTTCCAAGCTTGTTCCCCTTTTCCTCCGAGACTGGAGACACGGGACAGGGGCAGGACAATGTATCTGGAAAAGCCTCCTGACAGGGACAGAGAGGAGCAAAGAACCTCACTAGTTCTAAGACAAAGCTGGCTTACTCTGCACCATTCTTCAGTGTTATGGAGCTGCCAGACGTTGGCCTTCACGGTCTCCTCAGACACCATATTCACTTTGGCAATATGCGCAGTTGCAGACAAAAATGAAGGCAGAACAAACATCTTCCTACAGATTCTGGGGAAATCTTTACCTGCCTTACCACAACACTGGCGGCAACACTCACTGGGGCAGGTTAAGAAGAGGGGCCCAAATCACCTACATCACCCAAGTCACTACTACCTTGGCTCCAGAGCACCTTGGGACATCAGCACGGGTGAGCGGCTCACTCACCACGGGGGATGGTTTTTGGCTGCCAGGGGGATGTCGCAGTTCCTGAGGGCTAGTTTCTTCTGGGGAAAAGAAGGGGAAAAGAGCACCATAAAACAAAACCAATCATTTCACTTTCAGAGACAGTTCTGCTCATGAAAAATCAAACAAATACTTATTAAATCTGTTTGCTTTATTTATTTCCTAACATTTTAATACTTTCCCCCCTAACCACCTGTCTTAAGTCTCGGAAAACCTTCAAAAAAGGCTTTCTTGTCCCCCAGCTCAGCTGAACCCAACCCTATGCTGCTGCTGAGTGCTGGCATTCCCAAGGCAGCAACTCCAAGGTAGCCCAATGCTGAGGTGAAGCTGAGTGTTAAAAGTGCTGACTGGACAATCTCTGCTCTTCTCAAAATATTTTTGCTGTCAACATACTGCAGTACTGGGGACAAGTTAGTCAAGAGGAAGCCTGCCTTCCCTGCTGGGACAGGAGGGGCCTTACTCTTTCCCCACCATCCTCCACAGCTTTCTTTCCTGTGACATTTTGTGACATTAGAGGGCAGTGCCCCATGCAACAGGACACTCACTGACCTGAATCCAGAGATGGAAGAGACCCACCTTAGCCTCTACCATTCCGCCCAGCACAAGGCTGACCCGAATGATTTTATCATCTAAACCAGCCACCAGGAATTTGCTCATTTGGTCCAAAATGTCAAAGAGTCATTGGGAAGGGTGGTGGAATCATGTTATAGACTAGTAAATTGTGCCAAGGGGTGTCCTTGACACCAAGCCAGGTTTAAATCTCATTGTTCACCATTATACACCTTTGCATCTGTTTCTCCTCCAAGATTTCCCACCATGCACATACTGGTTATCTGGGATTAAACACCTACAGCCCTCCTCATTACTCCTGAGCTAGACATATTCAGTTGTGCTGTCCAAGACAACTCTCTCTCCTCTTCTACATTTATATTCCTGTTCTGCAGCACTGGCAGACAGAGCGACACAACAGCTGTCCTCGGCACTGAAGGAAATCATTTTGCCATGCATTCACAGGTAAAGCAGCACAAAACCCCATCAGTCCCACACTTACCAATGGCAAAGGAATCCAAGGCATCCAGTGACCCTCTGTTTGTCCCAAAGGAGTCCAGGGCATCAAGCCGTGTGTCTGTGTAGGGGAGCAGATCCAGTGAATCCAGCGAATCTAGGGTGGAGCCACCACTTCCTCCCGGCTGGGCCTCGAAGGCATCCAGGACAGAGGAGGAGGAGAGCTGCTTGGTGGGATCCATCACCAGGCCGAAGGAGGCAGGTGGCAGTGGGCTGGAGACAGGGATGCTGGCTGTCACAACAGGGGGCAGCAGAGGAGTGCCCCCCGGAAACACAGGGATCAGCTGGGGCATCTCCGTTGGCAGGTTGGTAGGAATGGTGCCCTGGACCAGAGACTTTGGGAAATCAGGAAGAGGGGGGATAAACAGCACATTAGGAATGAGGAGCAGAGAATCGGTGAACACAGAGAGCAACAGGCTCCCACTTCAGGGTGTGCTGCCTTAACTGAAGCAAAAGGATACCCAGCAGCTCCATACACCTGAAGACAGACTTCCCTCAAACCTTCCCACTCTACCTACACCGCACACAGTCTGCATTAAGGTCGCTGAGGAGGTGCTGGGCTACTTGAGCTCATCAGTCTGCAAGGCAGAGCCCTGTGCTGGGCGCTTAAACCAGCTCAGGTCAAGAAACAGGGCAGCTGAGCACGCACAGCATCAAGGTCAGGATAACGACCATTCCTCATGGCACCTCTCAGCAGAGCTTTTTGGCTTAAGAGGTGTCCTGCATGAATACGATTATATTGCTCCCAGACTCAAGTTGGCTTGCTTACCATCAGCAACACTGGCAACTAAAATCCAATATAAGTATGAATACAGACTGTCTCCACAGCTCCCAGACCTGTTCCAAGAGCTTTAGGGCTGAATGCAGCAGCCACAAAATACAAGCAGATTAGAGTACGCCCACTGTATAAAATAGATCCATCATTCCTGCTTCAGCACACTTGCTTCTACCCTCAGGCCTGCTTCACCTCCATGGACACCAGAGGCCAAGCAGAAGGTGATGGTGGGTGAAGGCTCTCTTGGGTACCTTTTAGGGGCAGTTCCACGAAGCTGCACCCATCTAAGCAGGCTTGGAGGCGAGCTCTTTAGACACACACAAGCCAGTTGAAGAAATAAAGGAAGAAATTAATGAATTTTGCCAGAAAAGAGCTAGGAGGAAAGAGTAGCAGAAAGAGAGGCAGCACACATATCCACATCCTCCAAGGACCTATTTAGAACAAGAAGCAGGTGACCCATGCAGCGCCCACTCTTACTAGAGGGTACGGTGACCCTTCGGCGAGGGAGTCCAGGAGGGAGTCCAGTTCTTCCCCAATGATGTCCCCATCTGTGAAGTCCTCCACACTCTCAGGCACTGGCAGGGGCACGCAGTCTGGAGATGGGAGCAAGCTGGCGGCAGGGAGTGAGGTAGGCAAGCCCTTTGCATCTGAGTCAGAGGGCAAAGGGGCCAGCCCATCGCTCACAGGGACGGAGGTGACCACAGGAGCTGGGAGGCACGGCAGGTCCATAGAGCAGTCTGTGATGAGGGAGAAACAGAGCCAGTCACTCAGGAGAGCCTACTGCAGGGGACAAGCAGAGCACAGCTTGGCAAAAACAGTATTGTACAACTCCATCAAATCATGAAAAACAAGTATGCTGATTTTCTGAGAGGAGGGGCTCTGGTCTGAAAAATTCTTGCCCTTTTGTTTTTGTTCCCAGTCTCCAATGGCTCACCAATAGCTGAAATATTCTCTAAGGGTCAGTGCCCAGCCTGACTGCCAGGATTTGACAAAGTGCATACAGTAACCAGGAACACCACAAAACCTGTGGCTGAGCACTTCCTGACTTCACTGTGGCCAGTTCTAAAGGCCAGGGGCACATAAGCCGATTTTTCTATAACCCAGCCCCTGGTGTTTTCTTTAATGTTCCTCACTAATGCATTTGTAGAGATCACTGCCTTCTCTGCTCCTTGGAGCTTTGATATCCCAACTGAAAGCTTGCTTACTTGCAGATCCTCTCTGAAACCTCAGCCATCCTAAGTGGTAGAGGATAAAAAGCCACAAGGTCCCACTGGGAAGAGAGTCAGAGATCAGGTGCTCAGATCAGGTTGTGCTAACAATGTGTCCTCAAAACCTCCTTCAAACTCACTCAGCTGTCTTTACCCAAGTAAATTCCCTGCTCTTGAGTGGTTCCTGATGTCCACAGGTGGGAGGTTGCTGCCCACACTCCCCTCAACACCTCAGTGGCAAACATCCTCTTGGGAACTTGTAAGAGCCAGGGTCAGGGAAGGAGAAAGGCAGTGATTTTCTCTAAGGCTTCCTTGCCTCTCCAGTATGTTACTGGTTTCAGTAAGACGTTCCCATCATGCAATATAAACCTCTGTTAAGTGAAGTTAAGGTTACAAGCACATATTCTTCACAGAAGAGCTTTTTTATTCTCAAAACTAAAGGTTAAAAAAAAAATAGTTCAAATGTTAGAAATTCGGAAAATGCAGCATTACATTTGCAGTTCTCAAACCAAGCACCCAAACTACCTTAATTCTGCCCCTGTGCAGATGTCCTGGAATAAAAGAAAAGAAATAAGACAAATCTGCTACCTTCTTCATCCACACAGCAGTGGCTGCGCTGCAGCTACGACAGTCTAAGGCTATAAGCAAGGCGAAGTTTGGAAGGAGAGACAATGGCTTTTATTACAAAGACTGATAAGAAAGGGAAAGGAACTGGACAAGCCTTTGAGACACGAATCTTGATCCAGCATGAAATGCTGCATTCTGCCTGCACAAGCTCTGCTCATGAAGCCCCCACGAGAACTCAGCCATCCCTTTCTAACTGGGACTGGGCGAGTGAGCCATGCTGCTATCCTCTCCACACCACACGTTCACTGACTGAGGACTGTGCTGGTGCCTTTCTTGGAGAGCTCAGCAAAGCAACAACTCCTGCAAACCTCTAAGTCCTGAACAAAACAACTGCAGAAATGGCACACAAACAGAGGCCCCCTTATCTCTAACCCCACCAGGAGCACACCACCACCCCCTGCAACCTTTCCTCCAGCACTTGTCGTGAGTGGTTCAGGTGGATGGACCATAGCTGAGGTCACTGTATAAGTCACTGCAGGCCGAGCCGTGACAGAAGGTGAGGAAAGCAGGGGGAAGAGGCAATGGACAGTCACAGATCCCTCTCCACCACACACTCATGCATGTGACCAAAGGGAAGTGCATGTTGTATTCTACGGGATCCAACACGGGTTTTTCAGTGGTGCAGCTGGACACATTCACCACAGGCAGCAGCACAAAGAAAGGCTGAAAATGTCCTTCATTTTGCAGCTGCACCTGAGGTCAGGTTCAGCTCCAACGTCACACTCCCTTCACCAAGACTTCTCTCAGCTCATCTCCCTTGGTGCAGCCCCCTCAGCTGCACTCGAGAGCCAGACATCCAACTTCCCTTGCTGCTGGCCTCATTGCTGTTAGCTTGGCCAGATTTCCCTCGGTACAAAGGGACAGCTTGTGCCTTCCCGTTTTTCAGATGTTCAAATCTGGAGTACTGTCAAGATCCCTCCAGGGGCCAACAAGAAGTTCAGGATGCGCTCAGGGACACACGAAGGGGGGAGCAAAAGGGTTCACAGTGACAGCAACCCGAAGAATCCAGAAGTTCAGACCTTCTCCAAGGAATGAATGAGGCCCTCCAGTTCCCACTCAGACTGGGAAGCAGAGAAATGAGGCCCTCACACAGCCTAAAAGGCCCAAAACCAAGAAAAGCTGAATGCAGGCCCAAAAGGCAGAGGATGATACAGGACCCCCAACAGCTCAGTGCATGTGAAGAATAAGGAGAAGAGCAAAGACTAACAGGTTATGTTACTTGCAGGGGGCAGAGGGGAGATGTCTGATCCCCTCTCCCTAACTATCCAAAACCTGTAATTCCTTCAGCTGCTTCCTCACATTTGCTTCTGTCCAATCTTTTCCCCTGTCCCTCCTTTCCCACTCCTGCTTTCCTCAGGACACCCCACCTGCTGACCTCACTTACCAGCCACCACTCCTACATCTCAAGTACTCTCATTCCAGAAAGCTCATGCACCTCCTGCATTCACCTAATGTTTGCTCCATCTTAAAAAAACAGAACAGCCTTCTTTGGCAAGTAGACCACAGGCACACGCCTGCCTCCCTCTGATTTCTGCCACTGCCATGACACTAAGCCCCATGTATTATTTAAGCTCAATGAGGGTCTTGTTCATTCACTCCCCCAAACCGAGTCTCTCGTACCATGCCCTGCATCTGGTAGCTTTTCTGGCCATAAAACTGTCTGTCCCAGAGGGGCAAGTACAGTGCTTTTAAAATCCCCGTTTCTAGCTCTGTTTCCCAAACCAGCAGCGGTTCCCTAGTGCATTAGCTGGCCAAAGGTCATACTGAGCCAGATCTGAGCCATGATCTATGCAGGGCTAGGCTGAGTTAATTGGATGACTTTAAGTAAAGCATGGGGGAAGGAGTTTCAGGAGCTTGCATCTTAACAATCAAAACAAAACAACACAACAACAAAACCTTGCTAAATCTGAATCTGAAACTCTCGAGGTACCCAGCACACCACTCTCAGGGCAATGGGATAACATATAATTTCAGTGCTTTTGAAAAGTTTTACTATCAATAAAGGTGCTCTCTGCCTGAACTACTGCAAAGGTGGCATGCTGCTCTTACACCAAATCCTGATTAGATAAAGAGCTTACTGGATGCAGCCACTTTTTACTCCGCAGTAGGAGGCCAGTTCATTTTAGCACAGCAAAGTAATGTCAAAAACTCCTCAATTCACAGAACCGGGTCTCGTGATTGTACATAGTATTCAGTTATTGAACTGACATTCAACAGAGAACTAAAAAAGAACCCTAATAATGGAATTAGTTTCTTGCTATAAAGAGCAATCACTACTTGCAGTGGTAAGTCTTCACACTCACCTACACACACAGAGCTACCTTTCAAAGGAACAAAAACTGATGTGCTGAGGCATGACTTCAATGCTCCAGCACACAACGAAGGGCAAAGCACGCAGCAAGCCTTCCTACAGGGGCAGAGTTAAGGTCACTTGTTTCCCGGCATGAGAAAAGCAACCTCATAGCCCTCCTTTGGCTCCTCCTGGGTGCCTAACCCTGAACATGGCTCTCCCTGCGTTTCTCCCAACTCCTTTTGTTTTCATTTCCTCCACCTCGATGTCTTGGAGGACTGTATGCGCTCAGAGCATAAACAGCTGCCTACAACCTTAACTTTGCTTTATTTGGACTGTTTTGGCTGTAAGCAGAGTTTCAGAAGCTTTGCCAGGCCCAGGTTTAAGCAAGCACAACTGGAGACAGCTGTGTACCTCAGCAGACCCTTTTAATTCCCAGATGTGTGTCTCACTGGGCCTGGACAAAAAGCTTCTCTGCAGGAAAAACACTCCTGCTTCTCACCATCCTCTTCCCAGTTACAAAAGGCAGGAGTGCACAGATGAGACATGAATGAAGACAGTGAACCTCTCCGGCCTTCCAGCCTGGTCAGATACCTTACTGAAGCCGTACAAATCAGAGAAAGTGAGATGTCTTTACCTGTTTCGATGTCATCTATTGAACCCAATCCATTGGATGTGGTCTGCAAAAAGGGTGTAGGCAAGGGGAGAGAAAAATATCACCTGAAATTAATCTTTAAAAAGCTATTCACACTTCACAGATGAGACTCTCTATTACCGCTAAATGCGTCTGGCCCTTGCTTTTCCTTTACGGCCTCTTTCAGTGCAAGAGCAGTAAAACCAATGAACTTTAAGAGGCCATTAATCCAAAGAGCCTGTTCATTTTTACCTCCTGCAATAGACAAACCCTGTTGCTGCAAAGGAATACCAGCCCTGCACAATGTCCAGCCATGTGAGCAAATCTGTACATAGAATAGGGTTTTTCATGTGTGGAGGAGAATGCTACGTCCCACGGTCAATGACACGTCAATCGGTCAGTGCCATGCAGTGTGAGATCTGATTAGCCTGATCTTACACAATGTTCCTTTTCTTAGTTCACCTATTTTGCAATTTAACAACCACAAACTTTTACAGCAAACTCAAAACAGGAAAAGGTTTCCGCCAAGACAACTGCTGACTTGGAGCTTTGGGCAAGGATTAAAATAAGCCCATACTTCATAGAAACATAGCCAGAAGTTAGTACATCTGCCTTCAGCTTAAGCTTAAAACAGCAAAAGTCAAGCATTACTCTTGAGATACTGCATCTACTGCAACAGGTTTTGCAATTTCTAGTTTTTTCATTTCCTCCAAAAGGAAATATTTTCAAATTAAAAACTAAGCACAACTATTAAAGAAAGCTGACTGGCTTTCCCAGAAAGATGTGAAGGTAAGTCACTGAACGGTGGGAGGTAAACTGATTCTTTAGTATCCCATTTAGTTGTACAAAATGACAATTTTTATGGTTTTATAGTTTGTTTGCTTTAAGGAGTACTGTGACGTACCACAAATAGCCTGCAAAAACAGCAAGTGTTTGGGATTATCCTCCCCCACCACTGCTGGAACAAGGAAATCAGCATTTTCTTGTATTTTAGCTTAGTATTGGTACGGTGCCCCAACCAAGGTGGATCTCCCAGGACAATAAAAAGAATATACAAACCATGTACATGACTTGCTTAGTACATCGTATGGTTTAATTTTTTATGTTTCTTCTGCAGTTGCACTTTAAGACTTCTACTTAGTGTTGCCCTACGTAAGAACTTGAAAACTAAAACTCATTTAAAATGCAAGAGAAAGCACAACATTCAAAGTAGCTAAGAAAAATAATCATCTTCAGTTATGTAATTACTGACATAAAAAATGTTGTCACTAGAAGTATTTTCAAATAAATTAATTCCCTTGGCAATATTCCTTAAAAATAGAAACCACTAATTAATACATTTAAATCCTAAAATACAGTTATAACTTTGCATGTAAACAAAACTGTGAAACATTCTAGTAGCACAAGTCATGAACAAGCACAGGATGCAAACTCTACCTGGTTTGACAAATTGACTGACGTGCCATTACTGAGTAGCGAGAACGTTTCCAATTCCTGCTGCAAGGAAGAGAGAGATCTTAGAACAGAGACAGCCCATGAATGCTCACAAACTATGTCATACTGAGTTGCAATACAGTTTCCTTCCAGGCACTGCCCATAAATCAAAGCAGCTCCAAAAAAGAATACCACTGTGATGCAAGGGTACAGTTTCCTGAACGCTGAAAGGGACATGTATTTGTCCTGGACACCTCAAAACAGCCAACATCCAACACACAATCGGGAAGCAAAAAACTTCCCTGAAGAACAGAAGTTTTGGGTTTTTTCATTAAGGAATTAATACTTCAGAAAGGCATTACAGCACTGGAATGAAAGGTAGAAGTCAACACAACAGATAGCAAGGTGTTACCAAAATACTGATCACTAAATTTCAAATAATAAAAAGAATTTTGGAGCTTTTAATCTTTGATTTTCTAACATACAGGTGGTTTAGGCCCATCACAGGTGAGTAACGTGACAGCAGCAAAAAGATGGCAAGGCCAACACCGTGAACAGCTGCAAAAAGTATTTCTGCATAAAACTCACCGTTCTTTAAGACAGAATCATTCTGGAGCACTGAGAGCTGCTGCAATCTCAAGGATTTTGTAGGGGTCAATCTCAAAATCTTGAGGTTGGTCAGGGAGGAGAATAAGATGCTACAGCCAAATTTACCCCAAAGGTTCTCTACAAATGGGATACCCACCACACACTTCCCCACATACTGCAAAGGTGTCCCTCTGGAGATGGAACACGCGGGCTTTTTAACACACCACCGCACGTGGGGCCAAGGATGCAAATGCAAATGTAAGCCTCGACTACTAGCTAACAATCTCTACTCCTGAAAACACATCCTGCAATTTTAGGTGACCAAGGCAGCTTTATCCAAGAGCATTAGCAGTGGCCTAACGCCCTCTAGCTCCATCCCAGGGTATACCTTTAAACACCAAGAGGACTCCAGCTACGGAAGCACTTTCTTACAGAGCCAGGTTACGGATCCAGCCACTGGCATCAATTAACTGGACCCATGACTCATGCTTTGCTGCCTTCTTTCCTAGCATCTGACCAGATGTGTACCTGTTGTTCTCCCTTTCCTGCACCATAAAAAAGGTGTATGCCTAGATATGGGGCAAGAACCCAGCCATGCCTCCAATGCAGCAGAGGATCCCACCCTTCTCATCTCCTAACAGGGAAAGGACTGTGATGTAAAACCTTCTTTGGGATCAGGCCATACATCTCTCTCCTCCAAAAAACACAGGCTCCCAGTGCATTGGAGGCCTCTCCTGCAGCACCAGCCCTGCTCTGCCTGGCTTAGGTGGAGTCTCAGGAGACATCTCGGTATTAGACACAGAGCAGCAATGGGGTTAGAAACAGATCAAAGCAAAGTGAGTCATGGGGACAGGACAAGGAGGGTAGCCAGCAGTCTGCTGGAAGGATTGCAGGGTAGTGTACATGTCTCTAAAACTGCAGGGCAGCACCTACCGCTTTTGCAAATGTAAATCTGAAAGGCCAAAAGAACAGCCTCTAAGAAAAAAGAAGTCATACCTGAGGTCTTTTGTATGCTTTTCGAACCCTCAGTCCCAGCTTCTGGGCAAGCTCCTGTCCCAGCTGTGTGACGCTTTCATCCTGCGGATAAAACCATTGGCAGGACACTTTCAGTTTTGCCTTTGTGGCATACACAATGAAGTAAATAGGAAGGCAGTTATCCACACTGGGCTGCGCCAGGAAACCTCACTTGTAGACAGCAGCAAGGTGGAGAACTGCCAGAGCAGCCCTAGGAGAGTCCATGCAGACCTGAAGACTCTTGTCGTTCAGCTCTGCTGAGACACTGAGGTTGCACCAGGAGCTCTCCCCTACACTCAGTGCTGCAGAAAATCAGAATCAAATGTCCGCTTCCAAGAAAGCACTGACTCTGAAAGCAGGGTTCAGGAGTCCTGCTGGAAAAATGGCTGGAAGGACTGCCAAGGCTGGCTGCTGGGGGCTGATATGGCTTCCACAACGTCCCCATGTCTGGGAAGGAGCCTGCATGCCTTCCCTCTCTGCCAGCTACAGCTTCATATGCAGACAGTATTCACTAGATTGTTTTGCTTGTTTGCTTCTTTTTAAAGCTGAAAACAAGTCTTAGTTTCCAACTTACTAGCTACAAGGCATTGTCACCATCTCTGGCTCTGCTTAAATTGCCACAGCTCAGTCAAGCAGATCCTTCTGCTTTTCCTGCTGTGCGCCATTTACCATCCTCCCTGCTCACCATCCACACCCACTCACACACCACTGTGGGCTTTAGACAAAGTCCTGGGCCATATTCCATTCTCCTGCTCCATCCTCTCCAGTTCTGCCTGGACTAAAAACCTACCACAATCTTCTTCACCTATTTATCCCCCGCAACTCTTACCTTCTGCTTTCCTCTCTCTCCCTGTCTGCAAAAATACTGGCGTACTTTAACAGTTTCTTCAAAGAAGAAAATTACCTGCTCAACCTATTGTGATATCCCTCCTTAATGTCCCAACATCTCCTCCCTCTCCTCCAACCTTCACTCTACCTGCCATGCTGGTCTTTTCAACTTCCTTCTCCCTGCAGATTCATCCTTTCCCTTTCAGCCCCTCACCAGACTCTGATTCTTCCAGTCCACAGTAACAGTATCTTTTGCTTTCAATTTGGAGTGTCACTTTTTGACTGTACTTGCTCTCCCACATCCTCTATGTTGGTCTTGTCACCATCTTCTCTGAAGTCAGTGAAGACAAAAGTCTATCTTGGCCATCTCCTCTCCTCATCTGACACCCTTTCAGGATATATCTTCTACTGAAACTGTCAGCACATCCTCCAGAAATCTTCACAGACCTCTTCTTGGTCATCTCATTGTCATTGCTCTTTCCTCATTCTCTTCCACCTCTCAGATCTTTCTGACACCAATCATGTCTTCATTGCTGTATTTGTCCCTAGTGATTTCAAACACTCCCTCAGGTATCTTCTGAAGTCTGACATTTTCTTGCTCCCTGTGGAAAACTCATGAGAAAGACCTCTGACATAATTTCTTTTCATTGATCTCATACTCATATGTACCAAGTTTACCCTCTACAACTCCACTTGCCAACATAACTCCGAGATGTTTTTTCAGATTCCCAGAAAAGATCAAGAACATATTTCTCTCCAGACTGCTTCCATTACCCTTCCCAACCACACACAGTTAGTAATTGTCCTTTTTGTCAGCAGGCCTGAGGTTCCAGGGTGGGAGAATATTCCATCTTTGCCATCTCTAAGATCTTCCTTTAGCTTTCCCCTCCCTCAGCCAAATGCCACCCTCGGGCATTACTGCATCCCACTTAAAAGACAGGATGCTCAACAAGGGCATGCAGTTTGTTCTCCTCCAACACCCTAAAAAACCATTTTCTTCACAGAGGAGTATCAACTTCACCGTGCAGGGAACCTCTGCAAACTAGCAGCTCCGCACCCAGAAACAAGTTAACTCCATTAGAGAGTGAGTCAACTGAGTGGCAGATCCTTCATCACCAGAAGTTTTAGTCCATGCTCTGCTTTGATTACAACAAAGTTCTCAGCTCTCTGTTACAGCAATGCAAACTGGAAGTACCCACGTGCTCCAGAGGTATGATGGAAACCAGACTTGAGATGATGGATACCATGACTTGCCTCTGATGCAGAGAAGGCTCATTATTTCTGTTAGTCAGGTAATGGGGTATGTTAATTCAGAAGACTGAATTGTCTAGAACAGGGAATGCAGATCACTCGAGTTTTTAAAGCTGAACTTTCCTGCCACAGGGAAGTTTGATAAAGAGTTTGTAGAACATGATGATTATTATAAAAGGAGATGTGTATGGTTAAAAAAATAAATATGATTAGGTGGCTGAACAACAAGGTGAAATATAGCCAGATATGGCTTTACATGAACACATACATTAGACAGCTTTGTTCATACAAGCGTTTGTTTAAAAAACAGTTCTTTGGAACTCCTCTAACACCATACCTTTAACCTGTTTTGGTCATCTTTGTTTCATGCCAAGTCAAACAAATGAGAATTTACAAGCTATACAAAAGGAATAACTAACCGCTAAGGAGGCTTTCCAAGATGGCTTCTATAACACTAAAAATAAAGTTAACTTATGCTGAAGTAGATGTTTTTTTTTTTTAATAGCATTACTGTGATGGATCAGAACCAAATTTAGCAATGACAACCAGTGCTCACTAGAACCCATCTAATGACAGCCTGGTTTCCTGTTCAATATTTGGCCTAAAAGGACACAGCACTGTCAGAAAAACCTCTAGGACCTAATATATGCACAGTCCCCTCTGAATGCAAAAAATGTGCACACCTGTGAACATAAAAATAACTGTGACATGACGACAAGGACACCTTTGTGTAAGAGCCCAACTATTAATGCCTCAAACCTTGCAAGGTGATAAGATCTGAATGGAAAATGAACAAGGCCTGCCTGGAGGGAGGAGGTGTTAATGGCTCTCAATGGCTCTGCCATCCTTCCCTGACTCTTTGAAGATAAGCTAACAATAGGAAGAGATAAGTTCTGCATAGGCAGGATGGTGTCTTTTTCGAGTTAATTTCTTCACTAACCACTGTGACTGCACCAAGGGTAGGGCTATAAAGGGCACCAGACTAGAAGGAGCTCATGGAAATTAGCACCGCCTCTCTATGCTTCCTATGTAAATTTAGGATTCTACCCATATCCCAAGTGTATAAAGGGACAGTAATATATTGATCTGGGTGCACCCACCACCAAAGAACTCAAGATTTGGATTGATGCCGTGAGACACTGCTGGATCCAAGGATAGTGATACCTTTTTTTGTATTTTACTCTCTGCCCCTCTATCTTTTCCTCTTGCTACTCACTTTTCCTTTCCTCTTCTTAATACCTAGTTGTGCCTTAAAATAACGTCTATGCCACAACACCTTTATCCACACCGTTTACTGATTGTTGTTAGGGAAACCAATGAATTGTTTTGTATTGTTCCTCTGAGTCATTGTCATGACTTGACCACCCCTGCGGCCCTGCCGCAGTTCACCAAGTTTTGCACGTCCCTCAAGAAATAAAAAGCTTTATCAGCTTGTCTCCATGATCAGTAAGTAAAATGTGAGACATTGTTATCTAAAACAGGAAAAGTATACACATTTTCCTTCCAATGCTCCAGTTCCCATTTGTCTCATGCTCCTCGTCACTCCCATCAGACATATAAAACCAGCTAATTAAAACAATGTCATGGCCTTAGTTTATATTTTGTTAAGGGAGGGTTTTGCTCTTGACAAATAGGTCACCAAAAGTGCTGTCACTAGCTGGTGTCTCTGGCTGGCACTATCTGTAGAGGGTGATTGGACTGAAGTCCATCCCAACATGGGAAGTCGAACATCTTTTTTGAGTCAGCGAGACAGAACTTCTGGGCATAAGCATGTTGCCAGGACCAGACAAGCTTCCACTTCCACTGTCCTCTGGCCTCACACTAAGCATGTTACAGCGAAGGAAGGTGGGGAGCCACAGAAATCAAGATGAATTGTATGCCAAAAACTTACATGTGGGAGGGACAACAAGCACCGGCTATTGCACTCATATGCTTCTTTGTGTCTTCCAAGTTCATTTAAGGAGCGGGCCTTCCGAAAGAGTGCTCGGATGTTTTCCTTGTCAAGACTTAAAGCCTTCTCGCTGTCTTCCAGAGCCTTCTCATACAACCCCTGCATAGTAGAGACCACTTTGAGTCAGATGGGGCACAGCAGACTAACCCTTCCTTCTGTATGAATGCAGACCAGTGTACAAATGCCAACATTTTGTTAAGTCTTGCAAAACTCAAAACACTTCAGTCAGTGAATGCCAGAATTAAGGGGGCTTGACTAACCTTACTTCTGGCATGTTACACTTGACCATCTTTAATTACATGACTGTTTGCTAATTCTTTTCATGGGACAGCCTCGTTACAAACAGGATGGACCTGCTCTACAGTTGTACCATAAAGGAAAGCTGTTAGATTCCTCAGGAAAACGGAAGCAGGCAACCTTTTAGAGCCTGAGTATTTCAGAATCCTTTTCCATGTGTGTACTAAAAGTTCTGCCAAGACTCAAAGCCTTCTCACCATCTTCCAGTGCCTCAGTTGGAGAGGCAGGAGCCTCCAGAGCAATACTCAAACAGTATACCTAAGAAATACTCAAGTCAGTACTGGAAGACACTGGGTTGTAGTAACTCCACACCAGCATGGACCAGACCTGCATTGTCTGGCTTAGGTTAGGCTTTGGCCTGGCTCCACCTCCTTCGCATCCTTCCTCTGGTCTCGCAAGACACAGTATAATAGTGAGGAAATACCAGTTTTTTGTGTGTCACCATCTCCTCCAATGTTGGAACAGGGAGTGGACAAAAAAACCTGAAACACCTCTTGACATCTTTTCTAACTGCATGGCAGTGCAACCACGATGTCCTCCTCCCTGGACCCTGGGGATGACTTGGGAAGGCACCTACCATGGCGAAGTAGCAGGCAGCTCGGTTGACATGCAGCTTGCACAGGAGTTCCTTTGGGATGGTCACCTCGTCAGAGGCTGCGTAATCCGCCACGTTGAGCCCTTCTACATATTGTACCAGTGAAAGCTTGAAATCCTTCTCTCGAAATAAATCATTGCCCTCTGCAAACAGGTTTCTCACCAGCTTCTGCAAAAAGGCCTGGACAGGAGGGGGAGAGCAAATAGACCAAAGTGGATATTCAGACAGGAGAGGTTTCCCAGTTTCCTTTCCACAGGTTTTAGCAAACTTCCTGCCAACTAAGATTCTCCTGCTTCCTCATCCTCCTGTAAAACATCAGTCTTTTGGTAGAGGAGAATAATCTAGTCAAATCTCCTTCCTTTTTGAATGCTCAAGTGTCTTCTCCTTTCACTGAAAGTTGTCACTGTCAGAAACTAGTAAGTTTTAAGTCACAGACAAATTGTGACAGATCATCCTACACTCTCCAGTTTTGCTATGTAAACTAATTGCTGTGCAACAGAACAAGTCTTGCTAACCAGAGAGTTCCCAACTTCAGAAAACAAATTCTTCATTACCTCATAGTCTTCCTGGCTTAGGGGTAATGTGGACCTGAAAAAGCAGAAGAGAAAATGCTTATGAAACAGGCATCCATGCAAACAAGGGTTTCTGTCTGATGAAGAAATCATCTTGCTGGTTATGTGTTGAATATCTTGGTGAGTTACTGAACATTTTATCACTTCAAAGTGATAAAAAAAAGAAAAGAGAACACAATTAGGAAGCATTACACTCAGTTATGGCCACAGTGGTATCAAGAGATGGTCAGGTCCTAAAGGGATTTGAAACTACAGGAATGTTATTCACAGCTATTTTCTGTGCATGCACAATCCTCTGTAACATACCTTCAGACAGACACCTAAAAAAAAAAATCTTTGAGAAAGTCCCATGAGAGATTATCATGGGGAGCAGAAGAGCATCTTGCTCTAATGAGAGGCACCAGACTGGCATTCCCAAGACCTCTTCAAATCTACTGTGAGACCAAAGGTATACAGTGACAAAAGCAAACACTTTCCTCTTCCTTAATTTAGGCATGTGCCTTTAGGCCTACACCACAAAAGGAAGGGAGAAAACAGTGCAATCATTTAACTCCAGCTGTCTTAGCCAAGGCTGCTAGGGTGTGCCACAAAACTGGCAGTGCTTCTGTGGAGAACACCTACCCCACAACAGCACTGAGACTTAGGAGATAGGTTCTGTTCTTCAAATCAGACCATCCAAGTAATCCAGGCTTGGTCCAAATGTATTTATTTTTTCTCTTCAAGAAGAAAATAATAGGCTCTAGAGAAGACCTTTGCACCTTTCATGGCGCTCCTTACCTTGGAAATACAACACTATATACATGAACTTATTGGCCAGAAAATAAATGTATTTTAGGTTTCATCTAATCTAATAATCATCTGCTCATTAAAATTAACTATAGGAAATGCCATGGCTCTGTAACAAACATTCATTGTTTATAAAACTGGAGTACCCTCTTCCACATCAAAACAAGCCAACAAATGACACTGCCCCTGGTTCAGAGTTCAAGATAGACTCCAGAAGCATGAGCAACATGCCTTATTTCTAAGTTGTTTTCTTTCCAAAAATCTTGCCCATTTATATAAACATTACCAAAATAAACCTCACGATTGCCTCTTTGAAACTGGGTTATCATCCCCTTTTAGTCTCAGTCTGGGGTGAAAATATCATTGCTATGGCACAGGATATAAATATGTAACATGGAAGGTTTGGCTTTTTTTTTTCCTATGGTAGATGCACAGATTTCAGCCATAATAACTCTAGGACTCAAAATAGACCTTAAAATAAACCCAAACCAATCTGATTACAATCTTGCTACTTCCTTACTCGCCATGGAACCTGTTCCTCAGTCTGAGACCTTTGGTAACTCAAACACTGGAGTGGAAAAAACACTCTTGCACTTTATAAGGAACTACTTGGACTTTTAACTACTAATAAGCAGTCATTTCAAGCTCTAGAAGGCCATACGATATTCACACACAAGTGACCTGAGGCACCTGCCAGATTGGCAACTGTAAAAGAGCCCAGGTCATCTATTTTTCCTATAGATACCATATGGGGTACCTAGCAAGTCATTTACCTTGATTTCCCCACCTACAAAATAGAAACACTATCTTGTTCCTAAGAAATGTGGGATAACCTTGTTAAGAGAGCACTTTGAGATCTTCAGGCTGAAGATGAAGGTCCGAGTACTATGAGCATTATAGGACCAGTGACTCTTTTCCACGCAGCAGACCCAAAGCAGTGAATAGAAAGGACTCAGTTCCTACAATCCTCAATACAAAGACAACCACCTCCAAAGCCACGGGAAACAATGAGGTTGTCCACTTACTGAATGAACTGAAGTCCCTTCTCTATTTCTTGTTTTCTCTTCTGTCTCTCCATTACAGTTGCTGCAGAGGAAGAAGAAAAACACAAAATGAGTCATTTTAGGTCGTGCTGACAATTAAGCAGCCCAGTATTTTGTGTGTGCCTGAAATTACTACTAATAAAGTGTTCCAGACCAGATGCCCTGAACACTGAAGTCCATGATTTATCTACACTTCAGGTTCAGAATGGCAAGCAGCTCACTACCAAGTATCTGCTTTTTCTCACATGCCACCACCAGGATACATGGGTAAGAGGAATTACTTCAATTTGAGCTCTCTATTTACACTGCCAGTAAACAGAGCAATGGGAACCAACTGTTACCATGACTGCCTTCTAGGAAAGTTAAAAAAAAAAAAAAAAAAAGAAAAATTAAAAAAAAATCAACATTTCCCCTGCACTGGCAGTCATTTAGGAATTTATGCTGGGACCCTCCCACGCTAAGCCATTCCGACCACTATTTATCTGGGCTGCATTTAAACTGGTTTACTGCATGGCATACAAAACAAGTAATCTACGTGAGGTATATGGAGGCAGATCAGAAAGAGAGATGCGAAGGAAATGAAATGGAATTGCTTGCTGTTGTCCACATAAAAGGATAGCAATGAATCTATGCAATGGGAATTTTGTGCTGAAAATCAGCAAGCAAGAGCAGCAGAGGAATGCTTGTTTGGAGAGCAGAGAGGGCTCCATCTTGCAGTGTTTTCAACTGGGACAGGCAGTGCCGGAGGAAGGCTCAACAGGGAGCGATGCCCACTTAGTCAGGGACACAAATGGGCACAGTAACTTATCTGGGTTTGATCAAATCCAGTCTGGGCTTCTGCAAGCACAATATGTTGGAGCCATTTTGGAGTAATGTCATTTTCTCAACTAAGATGGCATTGAATCACACCTCCTCCCCTGCTGTTTGGAAGCAAATCTTGACCTCTCCCTAAGGTACACAGGTCTGCCACACAAGGAAAGAATAAAGAAGGGGAGAAGAGATGGAATTTTGTGGCAAAATAGAGTTGCTAGTGACAGCAAATTTTGCATCCTTGCCATCAACCAGCTCTGATCACAAACAACGCTCTGCATTTGAGGAATGGTAACTTGGGGACAAAGGCAGCAAGGACCAAAAAACTGAAATGAGATGGAGCTGGAGACACTGTGCTCTCAAAGCCTGGGACTGCCTCTGAAGAGATCACGAGAAAAACAGAACTCTTTTCTCTAACTCTGCACTACAAGAGCTCGGAGAACATTACCACCCAGCTCCCTTTTACATTATGACCATTCCTACCATTCTAAGGTATCTTATGGTAGCTCTGGTACATTCAGGCTGGAACAGTGTGAAGGGGCCCTTAAGGTATGTGAAAATCAATCCTGAAAGATCAGCAAGCCCTTACTGATTGTGCTCTGTGACATGGATACCTGCCCTTTACCAAGAAGGACAGCTGGGGGAAGGGGAAAAGGTAGTACCAAGAGAAAGACCAGAAAGAAGTGATGGGAGAAGGATGCAAGAGCTTGGAAGTGACACTGTGCAGTTTGTAAGTCATCAGACATTTGAGAGCAATCTGGTCTGAGCAGCGGGTAGAAGGTATTAAGCACCTGCATTTGGAACAGGATGGGCAGTGCAGCAAGAAAGGGAAAGCCAACAGACAAGGGGAGTGATGATCAGCATCTCTACAAAAGCTTTTAACAGTCGTGATGGAGATGAGGAGGTAGACTTCGGTACAACACCAATAGAAGGCCGGGAATGATTTATAAATAGCCTGGATAATGAGCAATCAGGAAGAAAGAAGGAAATTTAACAAGGAGACTGTGAGGTTAATATGATAACTAACGCTACAGGCAGACAGGCTTGAGGGGTAGAAAAGGAGAGAGAGGTGATTCATTTGATTCCCTTGTATGAAATTCTGCAAAGACAGAAGTAGTAAGAGAGAACAGACAAGGTGAAAAGAAGCAGTAGGAACCATTTCCACATAGACAACAGTGAAAGCCACAAAAGAAGACAGAGTAAATTCAGAGGACTGTCAGAGAGAAGGGTGGGGAAAAAGCCACCAAGGAAAATAAGAAGAGATAAATTAGTGGGGAAGTAAAGAGGCAGAAGAGCCTCACAAAGGCTCCTCATGGGGGAAAGCACAGGGAGGAAGAAGGAATTTCTAGCTGTGTGGTCCCCGAGTGCACTAACAGGCTTGATATTCCCCAAGAAGCCTCATGTTGGACCCCCACCCACACACCCTCTGCCCATGGTCCAGGAGCTACATTTCAGTTCAGGTCCAGGCATACTGCCTTGTCTTAGCTATACTATAGGTGGACATGTCTCCTATCTCCTGGACAAACCTGGGACCTATGCTGCAGGCAGCTTGTCTCCAGTCCTGTCTCTGGCACCATTTCATACCATTGGACTCACTGAGTGGACCCTGGACCTGATTCACCACCTAACTCATCTTCTTTGGGACTGCTGATGGACTCCTCCCATAAGCATCTTGTTCTGCCTGCGCTGTTCCAATATAGTGGGACTGTACTCCAGTTAGTGAGGGCACTGCTGGTGGCTGCCATCACTTTGGCTCCTAGCTTGTCCTCCCTGGAGGAGCTGCACTGCTGTTGCTGCTCCCTGACATGAGCCACACTGGAGAGAACAAAAGTCAGGGATGCAAAGCAGCAGCCCAAGGATCTGATGAAAAGGGAAATTATTGGCAATTGTGGGGAGAGCAGTTGAATGCTGGCTGGTCACCACAAAGTCAATGGTTGCACTCCAAAAATGCTGTGGCACACCTTCGCAGTTGTCTATATCCACAAAACAGATCATCATCTTGAAAAGCTTCTGATACTCACAGCCTACTTCAGCCTCTGCTTCTGAGCTCACTACTGCAAGGCATGAAGACATTGGTACCTGTTCTCATGGCTACCCTGATTCCACTGCTAAAACATCCTCAACAGCAGGATATGGGCATGTGTGACAGCGAGAACTGATCACTGTTGCTTGCCCACAGAGAAGGGTATTCAAACATTACTGAACAAAAGCTGGAGTGGAGCAAAAGGACTACAGGGAAAGGCTACAGAACATCTTCTTCCTAGAGTTACCCAACTCTTCTTGCATCCTGAAGCTCCCCTTCTGTTTTATTCACCACCATTGTCACTGCTTCCAACACATGTATCTCCATCCTTGCTTCATGTGGACCAACCTACTGCATCCCACAACACACAGCCACAGTTTTGATCCTTGCTACAAAACCCTCAAGAAAACCCCAAAGCCTCTGTGCCCTGCTGTGCTGTTTACTCTCTGCAGTCCTACCCTCATCTTCCACAGTGAACATTCTCCAACCCAAGACCCTCCACTGTCCTCTTCAGGCATAAACAGGCCTGATCTCCCCTCCAGACTGTTGCTCCCTGATACTGCCCCACATTCCTCTCTCCTTGCAAGTGGGTGACCAGCTTCCTCCGCTAAAGCTCTGTCACACCTGCTGGCTTATGTCAACTTTGCATGGAAGATCCATCTCCTCGCAGCTACATCCTTAAAATGCACTCCACATGCTGCTGCCCTAACAACTTCTTTCACATCTCTCAACAACAATCTCTCCCTTTCAATCTGACTCCACACCAGCACCCTCTGGGATGTGTGGCAGACCTCTGCCCAGTCCCGCCTGCCCCACCACTGCTGGAGGCTACAATTCAGACTCTTCCTTTCACTCCTCATGCCTTCTCTGCCACCCCTCCCAACAAACTCAATCACTTCTGTCACCTCTTGTCCTTCCTTCACTATGTCTCATTTAACTCTTGGACCAAGCCACACACTCATCATGCCAGCAAACCCAACATGCAGAAAGCCACCCTTTATGTGAAACACTTTAGTTCTCCTGCACACCATACCACAGCTGATGCATAATTAATTTTAAGCAGAAAGCCTGTTTATCTTTTGTTTTCTCAATCTTTACAATATTTTTAGAAACACAGCAGAAAACATTTCATGAAGCAGAGTGCGTAAGTGTCCTTTTATTTTTTCCCCCCATCAAATACGTCTGTCCAGACTTGTCTGCTCAAATCTCCAGTGGAACTCGAATCCAGAGTATTTATATCCCCATTACAAAGCTCTTATCCTTTCAGTCTGGAGATGTTTATCTTCTCTGGTCCAGCTTCTAGAGAGGACTTTATTCAAAGTTTGTCAATGAGTTACAAACTATTTGCCAGACAGAAATAAAATACGGCAGACAAGCAAAATGGGGTTTTTGCCTTCAGAAGGAAGCACGAGCCAATAAACAGAGTGAGTAAATGTGCTCTACAAGACATGAGATGAACAGCAAGACTTGAATTTACCTTATCAAGAACCTGGGTGTTATACTGAATTCTGCCAGAGATGAATTTAGGCAAAGTTTTTCATACTATATTTCTGGGATGGCAATGAGTTCACACTTGACTGACTTCCAGGCTTTGACTGTAACATTTCAGCCAGAAATAAGTGCACTGAGATGCAAGTGGCAGGTTGTAGAGCTGAGACAGGAGCTCAGCCCCAGGCTGTGTGTGCTCTCTTCCAGGCAAAAGGCTCCAGAATGCACTAGTCTGCAACATGGAGTCTTTCACTGGCTGCAGTTTGGCCACTTCAGTGGTGCAGCAGAAGGGGTAAGCAGACTCAAGTCAAACAGAGAACAAGCCACACAGCTCATTACAAACACGGGCCAATTCACTCCTGTGGCTCTCTGCTGTGCTCCCTGTGTTTGAATGCTTCTGACAGCCAACAGCTCTCAGAGTGCCCACCACCATGCTGTGCCCACCAGGTCTGACAACCTTGTGTCTCCATGCACTGGCCACCCCAAGGTACCTCCACACCAGTCTCCCACACCCTGGCTCTCCACTAGTCCCGCTTCTGTCCCATTGGCACCACTGGGGCTGCTGTCACAGGGGTGCTACCACTGATCATAAATTTCCCCAGGAAGGAGATGGAGGTGGTGGCCAAGGCCTCACGAGGCCACCCTGGCCCAAATCACTCCATTTTCTGCTCCCCGCAGCCCATGTACTGCAGGCAACCCTTCCTCCTCACCCGACCCTCCAGGCCATGCCCGAGGGGCACCACATTGAAGCCATGGAGCAAGGAGGGGGTAGTGAGATGACGCTGCCTATCCCTCGGCCACTTGCTCTTGATTTGTGTCCACTCTGCTCGCTCTCCCCTGCCTCGTTTTAAAAATTAACCCCCGGGTCTGGTTCCCGCACGGGTGGCGCGGGAACCTCCGTTCGCCTCCGCCCCCCAATCCCTGCACTAGGCCGCCGATCCCCGGCCTTGCCTAGCGGCCGCCGCGCACAAAGCCGCCTCCTCGACCCGCCGGGACCGAGAGGGGCCCGCGGTGTCTCCTGCACCCCTTGCGACTCGGCCGGGCGCCGGCACCCCGGTATCCCCGCCACCCCGGTCCTGTTGGGAGGGGTCTCCCGCGGCAGGAGATATCCAGGCTTCCCCGGCAAAAGGAAAACAAACCAAAACATACTCTTCCTGCTCTCCCCCCCTCCATCCGCTTAAATAAAAAGCACACATCTCCAGGACTCTGGGAGGCGGCTTTAACATAGATAGATATATATACGTATCTATCTATCTAAAAGATAACCTCCCCTGCCACCCGGAAACTGTCTAAAGCATGAAAGAATTTTTGGGGGGAAAAAAAAAAGAAGAAGGAAAAAAAAAATCCCACAACCTTCTTATTCGATAAACTTTAGAAGCCCCTACGGAATGCGCATCGGAAAAGCTATTCAACAAGGGCTTCTCTGCTGCTTCATGGGGTTTATACCAAACAAGAGGGGGAAGCTGCAGCCTAAATACAGACCCGAACGCAGCGTTCAAACCTACAAACCGCAAACAGGCACAAACGCAATTAATACGAAGTTTTTCATATAAACCCAGGGGCTTTTCTCCTAGCTACCCACTTTCAGACTATCACATTTTTTCCAAGGGGTGGGATTAGGATCTCTGACAATTATTTTTTGTTTTTCTGCAAACCCCACATTTTTGGCAGAAGAGGGGGTTAGCTTCAAAAATCTTGCCCGTATTATTTTTCACTGGTTTGTGGTTTTTTGGGGGTTTTTTTTGGGTTTGTTGTTGGTTTTTTTTTTAATTTGCAATTACACAACGTTTCATCCAAGCAGTTACTATCTGAAACCTTTACTTTCTAATGAAGCAACATCCAGATTTTCTCGTTTCTCAAGTCCACCCCTTTCTACATACACAAACACACACACACGTACAGAATTGTTTTAAGGCAAAAATAATCCCCCCGAAATAATAATAAAGGACTCACCTCTTCTTGGGTTTTCCCCCCCACACTACGTATAAACTTTCCTTGATAAATTGTATTGTATTACTAGAGATATTATTAATGTATTATTACTAGAAGTAATAATAATAGTAAGTGCTATTTAATTATAGAAGGCAGCATTCTGCTTCTGGATCGGCTGCCCCGGCAGCTCCCTCCATGTGCCTCCTGATCTCTTTACTTTCATTTCCAGGTCTCGCTCGCTCGCTCCCAGCTGCACCAGCAAGAGAAAATGCCTCCCTGCATATCCTCTGGGCCCTAGAGGCTACCGCTTTCCATTGCAAAAATTCACAGAGCTTTCCCTTGTGGTTGCTTTTGAGATTCTTTAAGGTGAAATAGGCTTAAAAAAACCAAACCAAAACAAAAACAACAACAACCACCAACCGAACGAAAAAAAAACAAAAACAAACCCAACAGAGGCGCTTAAGCGGCTGAGGCGCCTTTCTTATTTTAACGCAACATTTTTCTTCTTCCTGGTTGTCTTTGCTCATGTAGAAAATAGACCCAAAATAAAGGAAAGCTGCCTCTGCAGAGTGATTACATGCATGCGAAGCACAGCAATAAACAGAAGTACCAGGACCCCCGCCCGCGGGATTATCACATCCGTGAAGCAGTGACCCCTTTGCCCACCCATATATGTTTTCTGGACAGAGCCACGGCGCTTGTGGCAGTACAATTACCTATCCCAGACAGAGCTGAGGTACGCCTCCCTGCACTGCTGAGGGGCTTCCCTGTAAATAAGGTCATCTGAAAATGTAAATATTTGGGTGGAAAGGAATACACAGTATGCATATATATGTAACTATTATTATTATATTAGATACAATTGGGTATTAATACAATATACGGAGATGATCTATATATACATGCATATACATTTTTATGTTTATATATACGCATATGAGTTTAGGCACTTTTTTTGAAAAAAGATTTTGGGCCTGTTTTCATCCACAATCCTTTGATATTTGCAGAAAATGGACTGAATCTCCACAGTAGCCCGTGTCAGCACAGCCCCGGTAGTGCAGCCATAGGTGGGAAGCGGGTCCTGGCAGCTGATACTATCCTCTCATTGGAAATGGTTGGGAGGACACAGACACCCTGGTGGCCTGAGATGGGGGTTCCTCCATCCCCACCCACCTGCACTACCAGTAACTTCAAATAAGCCTTTGAAATGAGCTTCATGCTCAGCTCCCGGTCCAGCCTCACTGGTAGGATGGGTTTTTCCTCTCCCTAAAGGAGTCTGTCTATCATCAGATCATCATTTCCAGACTGACGGTGGTTTAAATGATCATTTCTTTTCCAATGTAGTCAGCAACATGTTCATGCCTCAGTGTCTCACTTCTCTATTTACAGTGACCCAGAAGAGTGTCACACAGTGTTTTGCAGCTCAGCACCCTTGACAAGATTCAGAGGCAGGTAAAAGGTATCATCTGAAGGGTACTGAACTTGTTTATTATTTAAAACATCTTGATCAGAAAATGAAAGACTTTATTCTGTTGACTAGGATTGTCTTCTGGCAGCTCTGTCAACACAATAAACTGAAAACTTATGAAATACAGGTTGTGAATTGTATAATGTACTATATGATACTGGAGGACACTGTCTTATGCCCTTCACAATAATCACGATGCTTTTTTTTTTTTTTTTTAGCTATTCATTATGATCCAAGGATTGCTGTTATCCATGGGTAAGACAATGTTTATTTTTATTATCTCTTCAGCAGATTTCTTACCTCCTATCTTTAGGCAACAACACCATGACAATGAGTGGAGTCTAACCAGCCTGGGCCTCTGCTGTAGAAACTGCTGGGCAAAATGTTCAATAAATGGCAATCCCTGACAGGGGGTGGCTTTGAGCAGAAGAAAGATGGAGGAGGCCTGGCAGAGGGAAGTAAACACGGGAGATCTGATGTGCCAGATCCCATTGGGAGGGCAGCATCACATAGCCATTAAAGCATCAAATGAGTCACAGAGCCCAGGATGCCTCCAACCCTGCAGCACTTCTGAAAGGCAAGACATCACAGCTGGATGAGAAGAAGAGGGATTAGGAGGCCCTGAGAAGAAAGAGGAACAAACCTCAGATCTACACAAAATCAAGAGTTACACTGGAACAAGCACTATTTTTTAACACAAGAACATTCATTTTCAGGATTGCATTTCCCAACTGAATGTCATGTTATACTTCCCTCCAGCCCAATTACAGCCTTCGCATGAGAGATGTCCTGCAAGGTTATGATCCAGCACAAACTGCATGTACTGCTCCTCTCATGAAATAACATCTTTCCTTAGTTGTTGACATGAAGATTTTCATAATTTGCAAGCAAAGTATTGAGGTCTCGTGTGCAGGTACTTGGCAGGGTTAGAACGCCACCAATCCCTGCTATGAACCAGTTACTGTGTTGAAAAATTACTTGCATTTGTAAAACTCTTCTTTTAGGGAAAACTATTCTATAGATCTACGTCCCAATGGCACAGTACACATTCATTCCAGTTGTCCTGGTTTGAGTGAGAACAGAACTAATTCTGTTCAGTTATTTTACTTTTCAGCTCAGTTCTTCTAATTAACTGCACTTTCTGAAGTTAGCAGCCTGTTCTCACAGACAGTGTCTG
>WUAM01000359.1:31679602-31706228 GCA_024336885.1 Actenoides hombroni
AACTGCCGGCTTTCAAATCCTCCGCCTCCCCCTCCCGCCCTTCCCCCATCGGCCCCGGCGGCGGCGTGAGGGCTCGGGCGGTCGGGCGCCGGCTCCATCGCCTCCCCCCGGCAGGCAGCGGCGGGCGGAGGTGAGGGGGCGTGGGGCGAGGCGAGGCGGCAGCCACCGCTGTCGGCCGTGGGGGGGGTGTGTGCGTGATGTGAGGCGGCCCCGCGGGCTGACCCCACACACCCCCCGCCGCTGCCGCTCCGGTTTGTCGCGCGGGGGGGGCGGGGGGAAGGAGAGAAGGGTGGCGGTAAGGGAACGCCTCGCGGCGCTCCCACGCGGAAGAGAGGGGGCAGCACACGCACCCCCCAGCTCCGGCCCCGCCGTTGCACGTCAGGGGTGCCCGGCCACCACCGGAGCCCCCCTCCGCTGCCCACGCGTGGGACGGGAAGGGGGCGGTGGCGCCGTCTCCCGGGGCGGGTCACGGGTGTCGCCGCGGAGAGCAGGTAGCGGCGCGGCCGGAGCTCGGTGGCTTCGCCCGGGGAAGAGGGGAGCCCTCGGCCGTCATCGGGGGCGAGCAGCGCTGGGAGGCTGTCAGGGGCTGGCCGGGGGGTAACCTCGGGCTGTCACCCCGCGCTCCCGCAGCCCGGTGCTGGGCGCTTCCCCGCCGGGAGAGCAGAGCAGGCTGCCCCTTAGGAGAGCAGCGGCAGGCAGCCGGCCTGTCGTGTCTGCTGGCGTGCACAGGGTGTTGGCAGTAAAGCATCCCAGCTCAACTAACTTTGTTTGCCCGTCAGGAAGCGTGTAACTTCATACAGCCTGTAGGTAATGGGAAAACGCCTCTTCGGGCATTTCCAGATCTTGGAATGACTAACTCTTCAATTTTTTATTTAATTTTTTTTTTTTTAAAGCTTTCCCTGATGCAGAACTATCAGTGAAGAGACCTGGTAGGTTGACAGTTGAGTGTGGCTGATGGGTTTGCAATAAAACATTCTTCAGGATGTGATGATGAATTTGTAAATTGAAGTTAGGAAGTAGCCTGTGTGTAAGGTGAAGAAAGTAGATGGGGATTTAAGGGAAAGAAACAAAGGAGCAAGTACACTTCTTGAATATAGAAGAGCATCGTAGCAGAACAGAACTTTTTTTTAAACAGTAGGGTGATGAGATATTTAAAAATAAAGTTAGTAATTCAGCTAGCTGAACAGACTGACTTCTTTGGATACTAAGTTTTGTTTCTGTCTAGTAAATCCTTCAAGTTGGAGGATGTCCTCTCTTCTTTCTCAGTGTTGGATTGGCAGAGGTTGGAAAAGTCCATCGGTCTGGTGTCTGTGTGGCCTGGTAGGGGTGGAGTAAGTTATGTGAGCATCTTTATACTGGCAGCACATACTTGAGAAGACAGCCCTAGAAAACTGATGTTGATCAACCTTGGTGATGCCTTTTCCCCACTGTATCCAAAAACAATACTGAAATTCAGTAGAGTCTTCAGAAACCCTGGGGATGCTGAAGGCAGTTACTTTACAGCTAGATATCAGGAGGAAATGATGTATGTACAGCTTTCATTTAGGCAGTGTTTTAAAACCAGTGCTGTTGAGCTCATAGAGCTGCAAGAATGTGGGACCACTTCTAAGCTAGATGAGAATGGAAGAGAACCACTTTTCTGTTTGTACTCATAAAACTTCATCCCTATTGACACCAGAAGTCTGTTTTATAAGTATGTTGCTTCTAAGCACTTACTGTGTGGTCTTTCACCGCAGTGGAGGTGCTGGGATAAGAAACATGCTTTGTTTATCCTGCTGAGTGAATGGAGACCAGTTTCTTCACTCAGTGGTCAATATTCATCAAATAATGGCATGCAGATGCTACTAGGCATGGCTAGCTTCAAACTTGTCCCTCAGGGCAAAATGTTTGCTACTCTGTCATCAGTTGAAGATCATCCTGTTTGATATTTGTGATAAATCTGTGTGGGACTCCAAAAGGAAAGAGAATCCATGAACCTGAGAGTTTTGTATGCAACACACATGAAGTTTTCAGCAACTCAGTGGTTCTAGAGCTGTGCCGATGAGGTCACTGCTAGGGATATCACTGGAAAGGAAAAACAGTTGTGTTCTTTCTGGCTTGCTTTGGAGAACAGGGGAGATGTGCAGTGTGTCAAGGACGGGGTTTGGGGAGAGAGGAATGTTTTAATTGTGAAAGTGTTGCGCAAAGAGTAATGTCTTACTGTGGCCTTAATCCGTAGTTTTTGCTACTGATTATTTATGAAGTGTAGCAAGTCCACCAAAACCCAACTCTCATCAGTACTAGAGGAATCAGCACCATCTGAGTGGTTGGCTTTGGAATATTAATCTAGCCTAGCTGTTGAGTGAGTTATGAGGAAACACAACTGAATTAGATATCTTGGGAACAAAAAACACAGTAGTGTTAAAATAGACATGATTATTCCTACAGAATGCGTTGTAGTTTTCTTTTTTTTTACGTTGACAATTTATTTTGATTGCCAGCTCTTAACATTTGGAAAAGCATCAGAAACATTTGGAAAATGGCATCAGAAGACATCACTAAGCTTGTGGAGTCACTTGCCAAAACCAAAGTGGGTGGCGGACAGTTGAGCTTCAAAGGCCAGAGCCTTAAACTCAATACAGCTGAAGATGGTAAGAGAAAATACCCTTGTGTTTGGGAAGTGTCTCCTTGAAATTCTAAAGTCTTATGGTAAATTTCCTGCTAATCCTGAACGGACGAGTTGTCGTAATGTTAGCAGTGATGGAAGGGTCTTTCAGCTACAGCTGCTTCTGATAGAGACATTTCCTTCCCTTCTTGTACCCTGCTTTGACCTGCAACACTGGCAGTGCTACAGCTGGCAGAATCGGCGCTTGGCTCTCTGGTGTGTGTTTCTTGTTTTCTTGCTGTTCTCTCCAAGTGCTTTTGGCAGTCACTGCGCGTTAGAAGTCAGTGCTCCTTTTAAATAGAGTAAGCAAGTGCGTGACAGTGCTTGAGACAGGGAGATGCTTCAAAAGCCTGCACAGAGGAATGGGCTAATATAATAGTCTGCTGGAATAGTCCAGTTTCTTCCCAAATTCTGATGAATTGGTTAGACTCTTGTTTGTTTTTTTTTCCCCCAGAGTCTCTCTCTTGCTCGTGTATGTATGTTTCCCTATTAAAAATGTCTTACAGCGACTGCTAATGCAGTAACTATCTGGAGAATATGTATATATTCTTGAATGAACATTTCTGTCACATCAAGAAACAGTGTGTTCTTCAGAGAGGTTATTTGCTATAGCTCTTGCCTTTTCTACACATTCCAAAGGTGATGGGTTTTTATATGCTGTTTTAGTATCACAGAATCATAGAATAGTTTTGGTTGGAAGGGACCTTTAAAGGCTATCTAGTTTAACCCCTTGCAGTGAGCAAGGACGTCTAGATCATATTGCTCGGAGCCCCATTCAGCCTAACCTTGAATGTTTCCAGGTATGAGACATCTACCACCTCTCTGGGCAGCCTGTTCCACTGCTTCACCACCTGCATTGTAAAAAAGTTTCAACATAGTGCAAAGCTCCTGAACTGTGGGGGAAGGCTTTGAATCTTGGAAATGATAGCTAGTGCCCAATGACAGCAGAGAGTCTGCAGCCTACTCCTCTGTCTTGCATAGGATTACTATAGAGTTAAATTGTTCCACTCTGACATAGTTGCTAAAGAGGCATTTACTGTTGTCAGTCAGTGGGAACTTCTTTCTGTTGATGGGCACCAATTCCCATCAACTTTTAACTTAGTCATTATGTCTTTGTAGGCATGTGCACTCTAGCTCCTAAAGGATGTGCTGAATGTCATGGGGAACTTAGGAAGTAAGGAAACTTGCTTTTGCAAATAGGAGGATGTCTGTTAAAGACTAGAACTAGAAATAAATTGCGAAAAGGCAGGGTGAGAGATGGAGAATGTTCTCTCTGGACCTGACATTGTAGCGCTGTTCTCCATTGCTGTTTCAGGATTCTTTCAGATGATGTTGCCCTGCTGTTTTCACTAAGGGTAGAGTTGAGCAAGTATTGCTGCATTAGTGTGTTACTGTTATACTTAAGGTGATACTTAAAAGGCCAACAAGACTCTGCTTTTTGCAGCTGAAGAAGTGATCAAGCAAATTGAGGAATTTGATGGTCTGGAATCATTGCGCCTGGAAGGCAACACAGTAGGTGTGGAGGCAGCAAAAGTCATTGCCAAAGCCTTGGAGAAGAAATCGGAGCTCAAGGTGAGATCCTCAAGTGGGTGATGGTGAAGGAGTAGTAGTAATGTAGAAATACTGAAGACCTATCTATGCAGGAGCCTGCCTTGAGTTAGCCCCAAAACTTGCTTGGTGGTTGTTTCAGTAGGAAGAACAACCATAGGAAAATACGGCAGAACTTGGTATAGTGGGGGTGCTTTCTGCATCCTGAACTCTTCCTGTCCAGAAGGCTTTCAATCTTAAAGCTGGGACGCTGTGCAAGGAAAAGCCTCTCTGCAGAGGAAGCATCAGTAAGCAAAGAACTGTGGTGACAAGACTTAAGTTCTAATGGACAAGCTGGGTCATATCTTCGGGAGAATGATCAGATCTTCTGAAGAATGAGCCTTCAGAGATTGCCTGAGTAGGCAAGAAATAATGGAGGAAATACACCAGGAGGCTTTCCCATTTTCAAGCTGTTTCCCTGCTACTGTTTTAGCCAAATATTAGGAGGATGCTGTGCTGCTAGAGAGACACTAGCCTTTGCAGTTGAGTATGAAACATTGATTCATGTTAATCACCCAAGTGTGGCTTTTCAAGCAAGTCCAGACTGTTGAGCTCCATACCTTAGTAAAACGTGCATTCCTAATGCATCTTTCAGTTTCCTGCTGCTTTTTCCTGTGGTGATTTTCTCAGCAGAGAAGAATTTCAGCTTGAATACAAGCGAGAACTCTTGCATAGTGTTATTTACAATGTACACTTCAGTGGCTTTATGTCCTTGCTAGTGAAGTAATTATAACATTAGTTCTTGTAGCTCTTCAGTACAACCAGAAGGCAAGCCCAAGGGGAATGCAGACAGTATTAAGTATATTAAGTATAAGTTGCCAGTGATGTAGTGCCGCTTGTTTGTGTAAACCTCTGTGCAACTGTGTTGTCCTAAATATTTTTAATGTTTTGTATCTCTATGTTTCTTATTTTAGAGGTGTCATTGGAGTGACATGTTCACAGGGAGACTAAGGTCTGAGATCCCTCCTGCTTTGGTAAGTAAAAACTAGATCTGAGAACTGTGACTAATATAACTACTTTTTTCACCTGTCATGCTTTTTGTGGGAGTATGGTTTTTAGCAGAGAGCTGATCTTTCTCTACACTGTTAACACTAAATGTCTCAGAATAGGCGAGTGATTCTGTTTTGCTCCTTCTCCACCTCATACCGAAGAGTAGGTAACAGGCCAAATGCGAGTCTGTGCTAGGGAAGAATCTTATCACTAGGGAAAACATCCTCATTATCTGATAGACAGAATGAGAACTGAGCTTTCTAAATGAAAGCATATGGCCATCTCTTCCAAGAACGTGATAAACTTAATGGAATGAAGTTTCTTTTAGCAGTGTAGAGCAGGGGACACTCACTTTAAAAAATGTGTTTGACCTAAAGGGATGGGATAACTTCTTGGTAACTGCCTTGTGGTTATCTTCAGGTTAATTTGCACAACTTCTCTGGCTTTAGCTGTAAAGTTTTATTTCCCTGTGCAGCTTTGCTGAATATATTCAAAGTGGAAATTTCTTTACAGCATCACTGTCATACCTAGCCGCTGCAGTGATGCTGTCACTAAGTCAGTCCACTCCCTCCCACCCATTGCCATCTGTTTCCTTACAGATCTCTTTGGGGGATGCACTCATCACTGCTGGAGCCCAGCTGGTGGAGCTGGACCTGAGTGATAATGCCTTTGGGCCAGATGGTGTGCGTGGCTTTGAGGCGCTGCTGAAGAGCCCTGCATGCTACACCCTAAAGGAACTCAAGCTCAATAACTGTGGCATGGGCATTGGTGGTGGCAAGGTAAGGGTTCTCTCCATTTTTGGGAATGAGGTCAGAGCCAAGACTTAGCTTCAGACTGCCTTACACAGCATCACGGAGCTTGAGGTGGGAAGGGACCTTTGGTGGTCATCTAGTTTAAATCCCCTGCTCATGGCGTCTAGACCAGGTTGCTTAGGGCTGTGTCTCATCAGGTTTTGAATACCTCAAAGGATGGAGACTTCCCAGGCTCTCCGGGTAGTCTGTTCTAGTAGTTAACAAACCTCACAGCAAAAAAGGTTGGTTTTTTAAAATTTGATTTAAATGTGTTTTTTCTCTGCACCAGTGTGTGTGCATTTATATCTGTCTCTGCCTTCTTTACACCACATCACCCACTTTGTTATTCTGGCTGTTCATACACAGAGATAGGATCTCCCCCAGAGCCTTCTCTTCTCCAGCCTTAATCTCAGCTCTCAGCACACTCTCAGTATGTTATATTCTCCAGTTCTTTAATCATCCTTGGAACCCTTTGCTAGACTCACCCCAGTATGTCCATGTAAAAGCCTGGAGCTGGACACAGTACTCGAATACACTTCACAGGGCTGAATAGAGAAAGATCATTTCCCTTGACCTGCTGGCAGTGTTTTTCCCAAGGCAGCCCAGCAGACTTTCTTTGCTGCAAGAACATATTGCTAGCTCATAGTCAACTTCTCAGCCACTAGGACCTTCAGGTTATCTCTGCCAAGATAATTTTCCCCCAGTTGAACCCCAGCTTATGTTGGTACCTGGGGTACATTCACAAGACTTTGCATTTCACTTTGAATGAGATTTTTGTTGGCCTATTTCTTCAGTCTCAAGATCTCTGCCCTCTGTATTTTTTCATGGATAAATTTCTGAAATATGAAATCATCTGTTTTTCCAGGACAGGAAAACAGTTCTATCCTAAACACCAGATTCCATGTCAAGAGAGCTAGTAGCCTTGGATTTGAGAGAACAGTATTACCAGGCCTAGTGCTGAAGGGGATAGAATCATAGAATGTTAGGGGTTGGAAGGGACCTAGAAAGATCATCTAGTCCAACCCCCTTGCCAAAGCAGGATCACCTAGAACAAATCACACAGGAACGTGTCCAAGTGGGTTTTGAACGTCTCCAGAGAAGGAGACTCCACAACCTCCCTGGGCAGCCCATTCCAGTGCTCTTGGACTAACTGTTGTTATCACTGATTGCCTGTTTAAGAATAAAATGTTCTTAATGGGGTCAATGTGTTCTAGTGTTGCAAAATCATCACTTCTTGCCTAAGACTGCAGCGTGCAAGTGTTGTAGTTACAGACAGTTCTATTGTATGCCCTACTCTAGAAGCAGGTTCATTTCAGCAGTGATCCAAGTATAAAGTAGTATAAACTGCTTGTTCTATCTCTAGATATTGGCAGCTGCTCTGAAAGAATGTCACAGGAAATCAAGTGCCCAGGGCAAGCCTCTTGCTTTGAAAATATTTGTGGCTGGCAGAAACCGTCTGGAGAATGATGGTGCCACTGCCCTGGCTGAAGCTTTTGGGGTAAGTACCAAACCAGAGTGAATTTGAAGCAAGGTGTGCTCACGTGCTAATGTTAAAGATAATGTACACAGAACTTACCTCAGCTTGGAGGCAGTGCCTGGTTGTTGGTTCACTGAAGTCAGTGTTTTTTGCTGCTGAAACTGGAGTCTTCAAGCACAATTAGAACTGATGACTGTTTCTGTGACCTAAGTGTCCATAAACATAACTAGTTGCTGTGTAATGTAGTTACTTGAGGGAGAAATAGGCATCTCTTGAGTAATTTAATAGTAGTCCCATTCCATTTCCCTCTGTGCTAATGAGGTTATCTTGGCACTGGGGTGGGTGTACCAGCCTACCTCTTGAGTGCTGCTTTGCCAGATGATTGAACAACTAAGCAAAAGCAGCCTAGTGTTTTCACTAGGATCATCCTGTGAGGGCTCTAAATGCTGCCTAGCTTTCTCTAGCTGTCACTGGCCAACTTACACTTTTGCGGGGAAGAGATTTTGTTGTGATTGAGGCCACGTAATTCCCTCTTCTTTCCTCTATTGCTGCTATAAGTGACTTCTGAATTATAATGCATATTGTATATACAGGTATATCAGGTATATTAACAATGATATTGCAGGTTGTCGGTGGTTCTTTTTGTAAAGAGCTATCTGGATGTGATTTTGACTAATCAGTAATGATAAAAATAACACTTCTTAAATACTTTAGAGGCACGTAACATAATGATTCATGAGGAATTCAGACTGACTGGCACTACCAAGATGGGATTCACTACTGTGTTTATGGACTAAACAGCATGTCACAAAAGTGTTCATGCTAATTTTCTTAAGAGTTTGCTTCTGCAGCCAGGGCAAAATATAGATCTTAATTAGAAGAATGCTGTATCCAGTGATGTTGCTTGGTCTGTTGCAGTGTTGTTGAACCACAGGTAAAGAACTCTTGTTTTAAGGTATCTAGAGCAGGCACACTAGGAGGATACTACTTGCCACTCTTAGAATTAGGACTTTGTGTTAATCTGCCATGTGCAATTTCACTTAGATCTGTAAGATAATTGCTATTGACTAACTATAAGTAGAAGAGCTAATGGAGTTTTGAGTTGGAGGAAAACAGTTTTAAGCAAATCCTGAGGAGTGGAGCACTACATTCTTGAGTTGAAGTATGTCTCCTAACAGCTTTTTTTGCATCTGCATCCTTTCCTAGATCATTGGGACTCTAGAAGAGGTCCATATGCCACAGAATGGAATTAACCATCCTGGCATCACAGCATTGGCCCAGGCCTTTGCTATCAACCCACTGCTTAAGGTTATAAACTTGAATGACAACACCTTCACAGAGAAAGGAGCTGTGGCTATGGCAGAGGTAAGTTGTTCTAAGGAGTTGCTTTGGATTTGTCTTCTGTTTCCCAGTCTTCTTGCATATAGTTAGCATTAGCACCTCTGGGTTGGTGGAGCCACATGCCATGCTGCAGTGGGAAAGATGACCTTCTAGAAGTGGTAGGACATAGATTTACTTGCAGGTCTGTACTTTCAAGTTTGTGCTGTCTTGCAGACTCTAAAGGCACTTCGGCAGATTGAAGTCATCAACTTTGGAGACTGCCTGGTGCGTTCCAAAGGCGCTGTTGCTATTGCTGATGCTGTTAAAGAGGGGCTTCATAAGTTAAAGGTATGGTAGTCTTGCTGTTCAGCTTGGAATTTTTTTTTAAAATGCCTAACTTGTAATTTCCTGGGGTGTTTTTTCTGTCCATTCTCCTACTGTTACTGATTATTTCAAAGTGAGATGCACTTCAGTGCGGCCTCTGCTCACAACTTGAAAGCAGTAAGCTATATTGTAGATCAGTGGCTTTGCCACATCCAGCTAAGGCTGTTCTACACGGAGGTGTACCAGTGATATGTTTAGACTCCACCTGATGATTTTGAAGCTGTTGGTTCAGCTCTTGAGTGCTGTTCAAGACATCTGGTAATGGAAGTATCTGATTTTTGAACCTCTCAGAGGATCCTGAGTGGCAACTGGGATGTTCTTCATGAACAGCTTGTCATCTCTTCAGCATTTCAGAGTTCATACAGTTAATGCTTTTTCTTTGTTAGGACGTGTGTCAAAGGTCAAAATATTTTTAGCTTTTCTGGCCTCCTACATCAGTATTTGTACAGGACTTGGATTTGACATCATTCTAGGTAGGCCTAAGTCCAGTCAGTATTGTAAGTAAACTAGAATCTCTGGAAACCTGCCGTGGGTCACAGCTGTACTGGGACAGATACTGAACACAGTTCCTAATCTTACAAGTTTACAGTCAAAGATAAAAGTTCAGCTGAGTGGTAATACTTATTTATGTATATAAACCTGGTGCAGAAAGAAATTGGTGCTTTGTGGTGTGAGATCCTTTGCTCAGGCTTCTGCTGCTTCTAGGAGAGCTTCTGTCTGAATATTCCAGGAAAACTTAAGTAAGGATTCTGATGGGGGTATTGAGATGAACAGTCAGGAGTTAAATCCCTTTTTTCAAGAGCAGAAGTGGTTAAGGAGGGTAGGATGAAGCAATTGTAGCTGATTCATTCTGTTCAAGGACTGCTTCCCTTTTTCCTGTTAATATTAAATCTCTTATGAAAGGATTGATTGAGCACAATGTGGAATGGTGGGGGTGGTGCCTGGCTATGGAATAACTTTACTCTTACTAGTCTGTCCACACTGTTTCTCTGCTGGCTGTGTTTATCAGAAATAGTGCCACTCATACTTCCTTTTGAAGGCCTTAACTTGCCATCCAAGTGTTCAAAAGCATATGTACAGTCCATTTAGTATAGTAGCTACCCTTCTTCAGTAAGACGTACTGATGTTTGAACTCTGGAATGCTCTTGTGACCCTATAGTGAAGATCTCTGGTCAGATGGTTGCTAAGGACTGAAATGTCCGATACCTGTCAGATGTACAGTCAGAATGGTCTGGTCTCTGTGGGTATTCTACTAAAGTGGTTACCTTCAGTAGTGGTGCTCTTAAAAGGAACATTGAAACATACTATTAGGTATATGAAGTAGGAGTATGTGTCAGGTTTTACTTCAAATTATATATATATATATATGTATTTTGTGAATAATCCCTTCAGGTGAAAGTCTTTCCAGAACACTTGTGAGCACAGGAAGCTTATTGGGATGATAAATGTTAATAGGACTTCTGGAAACAAATGTTGTTCTTCTTAGGAACTGAATTTGTCCTTCTGCGAGATCAGACGAGATGCTGCTCTGACTGTTGCTGAAGCTATTGAAGATAAGGCAGAGTTGGAGAAGTTGGATCTCAATGGTAAGTTTATCAAAGTATGTTCAGTCTGATCCCGAAGAGGGTTAGTCTTGCAATTGTCAGCATTTTAAAAATGTTACTCTGAGAGTAGCTGAACTTGAATGACCTCGGGACAGGAAGCAGTTAGATCCTGAAAGTTTTCTTAAGTCATGAACTTAGCTAATTGTTAACGTTAGGCAGTTCTGGTACATACTGTAAGGTAGAAAAATTAAGTTGATATCTATACTTGTTTTCAGTATAATTTTCTTAATTTCACTTATTGTGATCTCGAATATTTCATATTTGCAAATAAAAGCCCCTGAGGGCATCCCTGCAGAAAAATGGGAGAACTTTGACCAGTGTTGGCTTTTGCTGTTCATACCTTGAGTCACTGCATTTCAGTGGTACTCTGCTGTGTGTCCTTGTTTGAGACTTGCCAAGAACAAGAACTGTTTATAGAACTACCAGGAAGTCTCTCAAAGACCCTGAAAAATGAGGGGGTTTGTTTATCTCCAACCATTGTGTAATACTGCTGAAACTTGTTGTCGAGGGCTAGCCACTGGACAAATGACACATGCTCTCTGTGAAACCCTCTCCCTTCCCAAAGGGGATGAGAGAGGGAGCGGGAGACACACACTTAGGGACTGGAAAAGAAAACTAAAACAGCTTTAATGAAAATAATAATAATGAAATATACACACATATATACAAAACCAATATCAAACCCAACCCCCCTGATGGCAATTACATCACCACAGATGCTGTGGAGCAGGCACTGGGGAAGTCCCAGACTGGAATTGGCAGCAGATGGGAACAAGATTCAGGAGCTGGATTCTGGAACTGAATTCAGGAATGCATGGATTGGGATCAAAGGCAAAATGGACAGAGTCCTCCTCAGATGCTGGCCTTTGAAGAAAAACTTGACCCTTGTGACACACCCCCCACCCCCCCAGTTTTATACTGTATGTGATGTATATGGGATGGAATACCTCACTGGTCAGTTTAGGGTCACCTGTCCTGGCTGTCCCTCTCTGCAGGAGCAGCCTCCTACTGCACCCTCAATATATTACACAAGATTTATCTGTGGCCTTGGTCTGCACAGGAGCAAGTATTAGCAAGAACCTTTCTGTGTACCAGTCCTTGGTAGTAACTCTAAATATCGAGCATTATCCCTGCTAGAAGCAGAGACTGCAAAAATCTGCTGTTGACTTCAGAAAGTGCAGTTACTTAAGAGACTTGGCTGAAAAGTAAAAATCACTGAACAGAATTAGTTCTTTTCTAGCTCAAACCAGGACATTTGTTTAACAGCTTTTTGATTCTGGTAACTGCGGTCTCCATTGCTGCCTTTAAGGTGTTGTACAGAAATGACTAACTGTTCAGTTCCAGAAATAAGAGACAGACAAGAATATATAGCTAAATCCTCAAGAACAAACTTCTGTGCATCTGTTAATTCTGCTTCCTTTCCTCTGTCAACCTAGGTAATTGTCTGGGAGAAGAGGGATGTGAACATCTTCATGAGATCCTCGAAGGCTTCAATATGGCAGCTGTGCTGGGATCTTTGAGGTAGGCAGGGTACCAGAGTTCAAATCAGAAAAATTTTGACAGTTTTAATCCACACATTAATTCAGTTATCTGCTTTAAAATAAGAACGGTAACACTGCAGGTGGATGTTGGTCTGAGTGTGCCATGTGGGACACAGTCAAGGGTTAAGCAGGTTAAGCTTTCTCTCATTTTCATTGAGGGGCTTATCTTAGTGTTAGTTATTGATTGCATTCTTCTCTCTTTGCTTGCCATTGTCACCTGGGTGACTGAAGCCTCTTAAGAGTGTCCTCTTAATCTGTTGTAGATGGAGATGTACTTCTTGCAGTAAGACTTGAGGGGAGGGAGACTGCTTTTTTGTCATTGAAAAAATGTTTGAGTTCAGTGTGCAATAATTGTGAGTAATTAGCATTACATGTAACTCTCAAACCTTAGTGATGATGAAGGGGAGGAGGAGGATGATGAAGAGGAGGAGGAGGATGAAGATGAAGAGGAGGAGGAAGAGGAGGAAGAACAACAGCAACAGCTGAGGGAGAGGGGACAAGGGGAACAGGAGTCACTGACTCCTAAGAAGATAATTGCTTCACAGGTAAACTTCCTTTCAGGTGCATTCCTGTTTCCTCAGCTGGAGGAGATTAAAGGAGGAAATGAGATCTGGAGTGAGTCTGAACTTGGGCTGCTGGCAAATGCTCATACTCTGGTGTGGGCTGGCACTGTAGTAGCAGTCGGGGAGATAACATGAAGGAAATAAAGAAAATGGATGGCTTGGAAATATGTTTTGTTGAAGTGTGCATGTGCACACATGCACAGAGAGAAAGGCTGAGTAGTGGTTGTAAGAAACATGGGTAGAAGAAGACTTCCTGTGTCTAGAAGAGGGTGGGAACCTCTTACATGCAATGCCATGCAGTCATACTAGTGTATTCTGGCTATTCCAACTCTGGGCTCATTCCAGCCTCAGATAGTTTCAAGTAGAACAAATTCTGACCTGGTGTACTACCTGTGTGCTGACCTGTCCTATGTGGCTTTTCTGCTGAACCAATTTACTTTTGAGAGTAAGCTTGAGATGGATTCTGCCTGTTTCAGGACTCTACTCCAGTGCCATCTCCTCCTGTGGACATTGACACGTTCCTTGCTTTCCCATCACCAGAGAAGCTGCTGCGACTAGGACCAAAGTGCTCTGTGCTGATAGCTCAGCAGGTAGGTGAGCCAGTAGTCATCTGTGCTTGATTCTCTCTCAATCCCCAGAGGTGAGAACTTTCTCTGAGACTTAAATTTGCATCTTCTCCCCAGTGATCCTGAGGGACCTTAAAGTAGGTGATGCAGTTAAGGCTTATACTGACACCAGAGCTTCCACACAGAGTAATTTTTGACAGTGATGCTTATGCCTTGTGATATGGCTAAGGCAAAACTGATGTTGATCAGCTGAAGGCTGCAATTCTTATCGCAGCCCTAGCAGAGACCCATCTTCTGTAGCTGATGAGCAGTGAACTGATTGGCCCTTGATGTTTGTTTTTTCTTTTTCTTGTCTTTCAGACAGATGTATCTGATGTAGAGAAAGTAGTTACAACTCTCCTAAGGATATCCTCAGTCTTCAAAGATGAAGCCCCAGTGAAAACAGCAGTGCATGAAACAACAGGTGCGTGGGCCTTTCTTCACTTCATGGTGTGACCTGCTTCAGTGTCAGGGACACCAGCGTGATGAGAGGAGGGCCCCTGTGGGCCAGGCTGTTGGACTCTTTTATCCCTGGCAGTGGGACACCCCAGATAACAAAGTACCAAGCTGTGCATGCTGTTGTGTGGAGTGAAAGCAGAGACTGATTCTGAACGTAGCTTATCTTGTGCTTTCAAATCTTGATGATGAGTGTCTCTTGTGGTTTCTGTTTTAGTGAACCTGTGCTGCTCTTACTACATCTCCTTGATACGGGACTGTCAATAGACAGTAGTTCTGTGTTACAAGGTCAATTACTTTTTTTAAGGCTGTTTAAAGTATTTGACAGGAGGTAGCCTTTCTGGTGTAGTGTTAAGAGACAGTAAAGAGAGACCTGTTAGTCTTACCAGTCTGAAACATCTTAAATTTCTTCAGGAAGCAGAGAAGGCACAGGAGCTAATGTACAAGCAAGGGACTGTTCCTCACTGTGTATTGTGGAGCAGTGATTCAGGTTAGGTCTGATTTTTGTGTGGACTGATAGTATGCCTTCATGTTCTCACTTGAAAACAGGAGTTTTCAAATGCTCTGACCACTGACTTTCATCTTTTTCAAGTCCCCTAGCAGTACAGTTCTTGATATTTGAGCTACTTATCAATGTTGTGCAACAGAGCTGGATCAATTACTTTTAAAACCAGGGTGATTTACTGCAAACAAATGTTTCTGTTCCAAGCTGCATTTCCCTAGTTTGGAATATATAAACAGTGAAACTGTGTTAAGCCATTGTCTGTCAAACAATGTAATAGAGTTTTCTGCAGTTGGTTGTGGGCCCAGTCAGTCAAAAAGAGTCAGCTGGCATCTCACTGAGCTAGTGCTGGCCTTAGTTCTGGCCCAGTATGAGTTGTCTCCAACAAAAAATGGAGCACAGGATATTCCTGTTGTCTGAACTGCGGTTGTGTATGTATTTGTCTTGATTGTTCCTTGCTACTCCTGCTCTTTAGGGAAAGTTAGAACCTGGCAATTACTTTCTTCTTAGAAAAGTAACAATCAGTTGACAGTGAGGTCCCTGGTTAATGTCTGACACTGTTCTACAGCTACTGGGTTCTGCCCATTCCAGGAACCTGTAATGGTCACAAGTCAAAACAGGTGCCTTCCCTACCTTGTAGACATGAGGCTAAAGCACTGTTTTGCCCATGGCTTGTGGCAGAATTATTGGTCCTGAGGGAGCCAAGAAAACAGCTGAACAAGTTTTCTCATTGTGTTCTCATTCCTTGTGTTTTCAAATGAAAGGTGAATTCTTGCTGGCCTTTAAAATGTCAAGGCTCTAACTCTTGCTGTTCTACTTCATCTGATCCTATTTGTGTGTGTATGCACACAGCATGCATGTTCAAATACAGTGAGCAGAGCATTTTGTGATGCATAGGACTGAGGTCAAATTACTTCAATCTTGGCGGTGTGGAGATTTTGTGGGTTTTTTCTATTTCGCTGTGAGTTTTTTGGTTGGGTTTTTTTAACCTTTGTATCAGGCCTTATAATTAAGGACTGGGTTTTACCTGAGTGTTTTGGAGATTATACCTTGTCCCTGCAGACACAACTGGAATCCTAACAGATATCACCTCCCAAACTCCTTGTAACAGCTGATATTCCCTGAGGTCCAGTATGATCAATTCTGGATGTTAACAGCATCCCTTTCTGTGTTTGACATGATGCATTTATTTGTTTTTAGATGCCTTGATGAGAAAAGCCTTCACTTCTGCCACATTTAATTCGGATATGTTTGTCACAAGCCTCTTGATCCACATGGGACTACTTAAGGTGAGGAAGCAGGAAAGAGTTAAGTTAGTCTGTTTAGGCTGTTGAAGACCAGACAGACTGGGTTTTGGGTAATTATGTTGCCATGGAAGCAGCTGGGTGCCTGTGCATGCCTGATGCCCAGGGACAATGGAAGCCTGCAGGTCCAGCAGAAATAGCAAATTGCAAAGTTGCATTAGGCTGAAGGTATCAGCTCTTTGTACTACTTCTGCTTCATGTGCTCCGCGTTCAGTCATCCCCTTAAGGTAGGGAGGGTCAGGTAAGGAAATTGTGCTGCTGCTGGACTATGGTGTCTATAAAAAGCCATGTCCAGGAGTCTAATCTACAATATTATTAATTAATGTTGTTCTTTAGGGCACCTCTTAGTAGCATGGGTCAAAAACATATATCCAACTACTTATGCTAGATCAGTAGCATATATCTTCATGCTTTGGAGTATCTTTGCAAATACCAGACAAATACATAGTTACATGAAATAAACTTACTGAGGGTCCACAGGACCCTCATTTAAAGCAAATTGCATTGGAATACCTGCAGCTTTACTTGGAGAGATGAATGGGGAGAGGCTCTGTCTGCAAACTTATGGAGAACCTTTGCCTATTTGTGCTACAAGGGTTAACGTTTCTTGCTGCCTCGAGACCTAGAAGCTGAGAATGGAAACTTGGACTGAGACAATTCTAAACCATATGCTGTTAATTAAGCTTATAGATTTCCTTTCTGGTAATACCCAGCTTGGAATATGGACAGCTGTAGACATGCTTGGGTACATATTAATTTCCTAAAAATCAGTTTAGTCTTTCCTTGGACCAGTGCTGAGCTTTCCACTTCCCAGACAGTTCAACATACCCAGGATGGCTTTTTTTTCTGCAGAATGCTTTTTTCAGGGACTGCCACCTACCTCTTATCCCATAGTAAATATGCATGAGGTACAAGTCACAGACTTGTGGTCTAGAAAAACTTTCAGGCCAGGAGGTGGCATTGATAAGAAAGCCCTTGAGGACTGGCCTGATGATTGTTTGTCCTCTGCCATACAGAGAACTGTTCGATGAATTATGTGTGGAGAGGAAGCACCTCCCATAATTTTCTGTCCCACATAGCTGGAAGCACACAAGCAACAGGTACTCTCAGCACCATGAAATACGCTGTCATACACCTAGGAACACACACAGATCCAGGTTCTGCCTACAGAATGAAGGGCTTTAGTTGGGTTGTCAGTGGAGAAGAGAAAACAATCTGAGTTGGGACATGAGTTAGTATCACATTAGTGGCAAGAATTACTTATGCATCGTGTAAGCAGGGGAACAGCACTAGGGATGACTATTAGCGTTATCTTGTACATTATTGGGAGACCAGTTCTGCAAATACTACGTGGAGTTCTGGAGGAAGAGCTGGATATGGTACAAAAATGAGCTACAGAATAATACAGGAAAGAATACTGTGTAATTAAGCAACTGAATTCTTAAGGAATTTCACTGTACTTCAAATCATAAGGAGAATACTTTGATATGGGCTTCTGAGAAGATTTGGCTCTAACTTGAGAATTCATTGCTTCCCTTTCCCCACTGCTGCTGTCAAGGACTAGAATGTTCATGATGCTGCTTTATTTCAGATCCTGGTGCTAGAAGTCTATGGAGTTGGCTACCTTTGTCTTGAGGAATGTTGTCCTTAGCCTAGTGAGCAGCTTTATCTCCTACAGCGTGTGGCAGCACTTCATTCATCAGAGAATTCATTGTCTCTAAACTGGAGTGGATGAGATAAAATAGTGATTGTCTGATATTTGACTGACTTATTGTCCTTTTCTCAGAGTGAAGAGAAGATCAAAGCTGCTCCAAGCCTCTATGGTATTCTTATGACCTTGAACCATATGGTGCAGCAGGATTATTTCCCTAAAGCCCTGGCCCCAGTTCTCTCGGCTTTTGTCACAAAGTGAGTATTGTACTTGGCCATGCAGTCTTCTCCATGGGAGCTAGTGAAACTGAGCTAATAGCTGCATGCAAGCTGTTCTGTTAAAGCTCACTAAATAGCTCTTCTGAAATTAAGGATTAATAGTTTGATGGGCCTCTACTTTTATCTTGCTTATTTCAGAATGCAAGATTTAAAGTAATAAGTCTTGATCCTGAAGAAATGGTGAGAAGCTGGCTTTGCAACTAACTGGCTCTAAAGCAGAGACTGGTGCCAGTCACAGAAGAGGTGTTTTGGTCTTAAGGAAACCTTCTGGGTTTCTAGCCACTGCTCGAGTGAACTATGAGTACACTGGATCTGTGTCCTCCAAATCATCCCTCTGAGTATGAGGGTCAGCAGAGCTCTACCTGAATTGTCATGCTGTGTAACACTGAACACCAGCAGATCAAAACAGTGCAAAACACAAAAGACTGAAATAGTAGGAACAGTTTCATTTAGGAACTGTGACAGCAACAAGGGTAGTGATTTTTTTTTTTTGAGAACTAAATTGGCAGCACAAGGGAAGAAGCTTCTTCTACTGCCTGCCTCTATTAAATATTGTTACTTTTAGTACAGGTATAGTATCAACTCCTGCCTCCACCAGCTTTACTTTCTTTAATGTCTTGAAGCATAGTGTAATAACAGTGGCAGCCTCATCTCTTCTGGATTAACTAGGCGTGAACTTTAGCATTGGTGTGACTTGGAAAAAGCACCCCAAATAGTCCTTCCCTCAAGAAAGCAAGGACTTCAGCAGTCAACGGGAGAAACGGTCCGAAATTGTCATGTTAAGCAAAGCCAGCAGAGGTCTGAAATCTGGCAAACTTAGAGTGGACCATGTGCCACATAGGGTGGGAGTGACTTTTTAACAGGTTCTAGAACAAGGCTTAAGCCTTCCTGACTTTCCTGGGGGGGAGGGGGAATATGCTGAGGCTGATGAAAGTCAGAGGCATCAGTACAAAATATGGGCAGTACAAATATTGGTGGTTGTTTGTTCTTAGTTCTACTGGCATTGGAAGCAGGCCAGTTATGATAGGGGAGAAGAATTTTTTCAAGTATTGGTGTGGCTGAAACTCTCAAAGCTGATGCGTAGCGGTGTATGTCCAACAACCAGCCATGCTAAAGTTAGTTTTGAGAAATAAAACCATGTAACTACCTTGTTCGCACATGTGCAAATGCTGACCTAGAGGCCCTTCTGGTGCCTCAACTAGACCTACAATTCCATCTTACGGGTTTAAGCAAGAAGTATCAGGACTTGCCATGTGAAGTTGTCCAGAGAGATCACTGGATTTCTGCTGTTTTCTATGATGCTGCCTGTGCCTGTGATCTTGCTTTGTTGATCAAATAGATCTGTACAGTGTAAGGATTCAATACTAGCCCTAAAAGTAGAGTGAAGAAAATAATGGCTTACTTCATCAAGCACTAATCAGGCAGAAACTCAGCTTGATCAAAACAAGTACCGCTTAGTGTCTGTCAGCTCCAGCCCTCCTAACAGAGGATTTCAATCACTTGAAGTTGGGAATGCAGAAAAGGGGACTTTGGTTCAGTGCATTTGAGCCTTCTAATAGCTTATATCAGATTCCAGTGCCTAGAGTAGCCTCAACTTGACGTGTCCTTCTAGACAAACTTGCTTGCAAAAGACGCTTGTCATCCTCTCCTTATATGTGTATATGTAGGCCTCTCCTAGGCTTCAGGCCTGCAAAGTGCCAATAAATGTTTTTTATCTGTAGGTGATGCTGTATGTGACAGAATAAGAGTAAAATTCTGGTCTTAATGAATTTATCAAAAATTCCATTGAATCCATAGCCAGTCTTTCTCTAGAAGAGGGGAAAGACTGAGAGTATGAGACTTTTTTCAAAGGTTCTGTGAAAGTTGAGTGTGCCAAGAGCCTCTCGCAGTTGGTTTGTAAGGGTGCTGGTGCCAAACCTGCCATGTCCCTGGTGCTATGAAATTCTTGCAGCTGAAGCTTTCTCTGATTTTCAAACCTCTCTCTTGCAAGGTGTGATGATATCATAGGAAAGCTTATGTCCTATGCAGCATAATGAAGTTAGCCCTATATAAAAGTAATACACCTTTTTGTTGTATAAATATATCTCTTAAAATGCTTTCCCTAGGGAAACAAAGGCAAACAGCTATTAAATCCTTTACAGGTGCCTGGAGAGAACAATAACAGTTCAAGAACCTCAAAGTCCAGTTAAAACAGTTTTAACACATATCCCTTACCTTTCCTTGGAATTCAGACAGAACAAAATCATGTCCTAACCTTAAATCAAGCCTCTGTCTGGTTAACCTAGTAATCTGTAGAGCTCATTTCACCTCTGGTTTTGCAACAAAGCTAATTCCACTCTGTCAAACTCATGAAACCTTAATTTGCAGAAAACTGGTATGCATTTTTGTGGTGGTTTCTAGGTTTTTCCTTTAGTATTGCAGTTAGCTCCTATGGACTTCTGGAGCTGTAACATTCTTGTAGCTGCTCTGCTACCTTTTGCTGCAAGGGGCTTTTGCTTCTGGAGCAGTCATTGCCCTTTCTTTTGTGACTTTGTAAGTACTGTTGTCTATTCAAAAATAAAAATAACTAGGGATATGAACTGTAAGCAGCATCCATCTTACTCTGCTGTCAGCTATTTTCTTTTTTTGGACACAAGAGGGTGCTGTGAATCCACACGGACTTTTTCCATCTTTTTTTTCACATGGAAACACTGAAGAGTATTTAAATGTCTGCCTGCCTACTTGTGACTTCCTGGACGTGTTGTTTTTTTATAAGGGTTGAGTTTTCCTGGTTTTGGGAAAGTTTTTTGCTAGTCTTTGCTGTTGGATTAGATCACATCACTAACCTTTTTCCACAGTCTATAGCACAGAGTGGTAGGAAGTTTTAACTTCACAGAAGACAAGGAGGCTCTTAGTGTTAGCAAAGGCTTGGTGCTGGGAGTGGAAGCTGAGGGAGCTTGGCTGTGATCAACATCAGCAGTCCAGGTTCTCTATTTCTAGAAGTGGGGAGCTGCCCAGACAGAATCAGCCTGTGCATTGCAAACAGGTCTGGGGCTTTCCAAGATGATGACTGAAATACCTCATGCACCCACTTTGAAGATAAGCTGCAAGTTGTAATTGCATCCTGTTTGTTCAATGTGGGGCACTGAATGACTCTTGAGGGAATTAAAGGAGTTAACTCTTCTCTGGGATGCGCTGTTAAACCCCAGCAGACTTGGAGCCATCTACCAGTCTCTGCAGCTACTGCCCATGTACTATAAACCCAGAGTTTAACCTTTTGCTTTTACCTAGATACTTTATTTCAGCTCACCATTCTTTCACAAACTGAGTAGACCTCACTGCTATTAACTATTAAAGGTTATTTTGCTGTGGTGGAGATGGGAGAGAGGTAAAATTAATAATTTCCATTCATGTGTGGGAAACATTGGATTGAAACGCTTTTGGAGGAGATTTCCTAATGGATGGATATAGACTGAACAGTTAGCCTGTGGAAACAGAAATATATGTTACTGGGAACTGATGGGAATGTTAGGGAAGTTCAGCCCCATGTTAACCCTGCTGTGACTGTCTATTTCCACCGTTTGGTTTTAAGGAGCAGGTTATTATGCATGATGTGGACCTCACTATTGCCATCTCTGTGCCATGTCCTTTCAGATGATCCTCTGCAGGTTATGTGGGCTATTTGTAAGGCACTTTGAAAGGTGGCCCAGCAAAAAAAGTCAGGTGTTACTTGACCTCAGGGGTGGGGAGGGCCAGGAGGCATTCTAAAATGCCTCTTCTGAAGACTTAGAAAGCCCTCCTGAGACCAAAGTCACTGTTGGGTCATAGATAGCAAATGATTTGGTGAGAAAAGATTTGAGTACAAACAGACTTGTCTTCTGTGTTTTGGATCTATATGGGAAGTCCCATTGCCAGAAGGAGGTTCCACATGCACACACTTTTTTTTACCCAAAGAAAGACACCAGGCTGCAGAGATCAACAATCTGCTGCTGCTTTTTATACCTGTGAGAATAAGTGTTCAGATGCTTTGTCATTTTCCTGACTCAGACTCGGCAACGAGAGAGTTTTCCACAGCAAGCTTTGAATGGGAAGCAGTGATCTGTACAGCAGTGAGGGGGTAGTTTCAGAAGAGATACGTGAGGGGAAAAGGGGTAGACTTTTGGACATGCAAGCCCAGTGCATTTTAAATAGCATTTACTTGCTCATTTGAAGTCAGATACAAAGCCGTTCTTAAATTTAGTATATTAAATTTCTTTCTTCTCTTTCGACAGACCAAACCGTGCATTTGAGTCCTGTTCATTTGCTCGCCACATGCTCTTACAAACCCTCCACCAGCTGTAAGAGAAGAGATGTGCTGCTGTGCCCTCCCGTCTTCCCAGGACTGTCATTAGCAGAGAACTCAGAGCTGCGTGGTGGGAGAAGATCCCAGAGCCCATACAGACATGCTGTCCTTTCTTTTTTTTTATTTTTATTTACACCCCCCTCCCCCCTTCCCTGTAGGAAGTCTGTCCTTCCTTCTGCTTTCATAAACCTCAAAAAATCCTGCTGAATTTTGTGTTTTCCTGCTCATCATGAAGTGACTCCTTGGTCTGCAGGGCAGGTGCTGATGCTAGAATAAGTCTGTGCTGCTCTGAGCTCTGTGAATTGAAGAGTTCTTCATTTTGGCCTCGTTGCCAAAGGTGCGTCGAGAGTAACGGGGGGCCCAGAAGCACTCTCATCAGGGTCATCCCAGTTGTGCATTTTATTTTATGGGACTGTGACTCCTAACTGGTAGCACTCAGCACTGTGAAGGAGGGAGGCGCTGCTGCTGCCACCCCTGCTTCTCCAGGCCAGGGGAGCACTTGACCCCCTTCTGCTGCTGCCAGGCCAGAGGGGCAGGGTGTGCTCCCCTCTTTCTTCTCTTGCCTTTGTTTTGTCGCAGGCGGTGCAAGGCTGGTTTGTGTTTTATGCTGCTCCTCTGCTACTGTGGCATGGGATATTTGCGTAGTGTGGCTCACCCTCGTAGCCATTGCTTAAGGGAGCAGGTATATTTTGATTGTAAAATTTTTTGCCATTGCCTGTGGTGTTCCCTCCTCCTGTCCTTTCCTCTTCTCTTCCTAATTAAACAGGCTTGGTTTGGAAGTGAAATCCATGAAATCTGTGTGGAGTATGTGTTCCTTTTCTTCTCCCTCTCTCACAAAACTCCAGAACTCTGGGCACTCTTACGTATTTGAAAGCTGGGCACAAAGAAATCAGGATTGTGCTTTTTTCCTTGTGCTGAAGGAATAGCAGTAGATGTCCCTAAAACTGTGTGAAGGACAGTCCATGTGCCTATATGTATTTGTGGCACCTCCTTGTACCACTGCTGAGCACACAAGCTCACAGGCTGGTCCTGCTCCCTATTCTTTCAAGCCTTTGAGAATCAACACTTCTCTTTAGGTAGCAAAGAGTTGTTCCTCCCCTCTCTTTTCAGTTGTAATCAATGTGCAGTATAAACAGAGCTAGTGCCAGGAAGAAGTCATGAAAATGGTGTTAGCTGTCCCCTTGTTGAGACACCATGTGTGCCACAGCTGGCGGGGGGCATGAGCTTGGCCTAAATGCAGGAAAAGGTGGTGCTGGGTCACGGGGTGTAGGCAGCACAGACAGAAAAGGGCTTGGGGCAGTGTGTTGAAATAGCGTGGTATGCGCAAGACCTACTTGAACGTGCTCTCTGTTTAAATTCTTCCCAGGCTGTGGGCCTGTTCAAGGCAACCACTGGTGAAACTGGGGTGGCTGTTTTAAGTTTTGTGTGGCTATGGTCCAGCAGGCTCAGGGTCACTCTGGCAGAGCAGGTGCTGTCCTTCATGTAAGAGCAGTGTCCCCTTCTAAAAAAAAAAAGCTGCCCTAAGGGCAAAATCCATTTTTCTCCCAGGTTCTGTGACTGAATCTGGAACTCCTCTGCGTCCCAACTGGTAAAAATTAATTGGAGGTACTTGCACCTGCAGAAGAAGCTTCACATGCTGCAGGCTGAGTGAGCCTTGTCTCCTTCACCTCACCCATTCCTTCATCTGGCTGTTGCAAAAGCTATTCTGCTAAGTTTTGTTACAAACTTTTTTTTTTTGGCATAAAAGAATCTGAATTTTCTGTAAATCGTGAACGTAGTGTAGCTTTCCTTAAAGCTGCATGAACTCTTGTTGTTCTTCTTGTCCCTCTGCCCCGGAGGAGGGTCATGGACAAAAAGAAACGTGATGTAGAACAGAGATCCAGCAACTAAGGTATGGCATTAACCTTTACAAGAGGCCATCTGCAGTGGACCTCATGGAGCACATTGTGGGTGCAAGGCTGTCCAACAGAGCCTGTGAAGGTCAGAGGGATGGTGCTGCTTGCGCAAAGGCCTGGGGGTCAGGTTGCAGGGAGAGCCTGTGCCAGAAGCTTTCAGTAGCCAAGCCATTGGTACAGAACAAGTATGGGAACAGTGAAACCTTGAAGTGGTAGTGATGGGCTTGGGCTCCTTTCAGGCAAAGGTGAAACAGTTTCTTTAAGGAAAAGCAAGGGGAACTTCAAGTGTTCCCTTCATGTTCCATGGCCCATCAGAGAGCAGACTCCTGCCTCCCTACAGCCTTAGTAGAAGTTAAAGCTGGTGAGATCATTGCTGCAAGGAGCAGTGAGGACAGGCTGGCAGTGAGGCACCAGACCCAGCACTGCTAGACAGAGCAGGAGCAGCTCAGGGGAGCAGGAAGGCCCAGCTACCCTGGCAGTGCCCAGCAGGCCAGGTTGAGGACCACCAGCTAAAGCAGCAGCATGGGTCCGAACACAACTCTTAACATGAAACAGACACTGCTCCCTTCACTTGACACACACACACACACCCCCCCAGAAGCCAGACGTGACCACAAAATGGGTCTTGGTGGTTTGGTGCAAGCAGTGAGCTCCCCAGCGTGACTCCTGCCAGCCCAGGGAAGGTTCATTCTCTCTAGACCTTCATCCCCAATGGTCTCTGCACAGTAGAGCACAGATGAGCATGAGAGCTGGTGCCTTCAAGCTGCTTGTCACATCAGTGTGGTTGGGTGGTCACCCTGTGTCAGGGGAGCGATAAGCACAGCTGGAAGCCTGTGGGTATGAAGGGGGTGCTGGCCCAAGGGGAGGCTTGTAGACACCAGCCAGCATGTCCATCACCCACAGGTGGCATCGGGATGGGGCATGCTGGTTCTGGCAGCTGGGATTATGGAACAGGGAAAAGGCTTAAAGGGGAGAGAGACATTAGCATCAAATCTTCCAGATTTTTGTTGGGCTGCAGATCTGCTTGTGTTCCCTGGAAGAGTGAAATGCAAAGGCTAAGAAGGGAATTGACAGAGTTGGGGAGGAAATCAAAGGTCTCCATCCCCTTCTGCAAGCAGATGCTGTTCTGCACAGGCACTGACAGCTCTGGCCTCTTTGAAACAAGCAGGGAAACAGAAGAACAGACGACTGTAAACCCGGGATGGCCCCGCAGCGTGCCTTGCCAGCTGCCTCTTTCCTTTTGCTGAGACTTGCTGCTACCGTTGCGATTTTGGCTGGCTGTCACCTTCCTGCCCTGCACCTCCACAGCTCCTGGGATTTACAGAGCCAGGAGAAGAAAGGCAGAGCCCTGGAAGCAGCGGGTGCCAATCCCGGACGGGCTCCGTGACACGCCAGGCTTTGGCACCCCGGCTCTGGCGCTCTGGGCCCCCTGCGAGGTGAGGGGGAAGCGGTGCCCGGGTTGCTGCTGTCTCTCCAGGGGTGCTCTGCCCTTCCTCCGCCGCCTCCTCCTCCTCCTCCTCCTCCTCCTGCGCTTCTGGCTCCGTCCGGCGAGCGCTGCCGGGAAAGCAGCACAACGGGGCCCATTCAGCTCTCGGTTCCCACCCTGCAAGGAGAGCGGACACCGGCGCAGGAGCTCGGCAGGCGCTGGACGGGGCAGGGGCCGCTTTTCTCTCTCTTTGCTGCTGCTTGAGGTGCAGGTACCCCCAGCCCCTGGGTGCGTGACCCCCCCAGGTGCGGGGGAGAGGGTGGAGGGCCGGTGTCAGCACCTGGTGGTGCCCAGGTACAAGCTGAGGGCTGAGCTGGGAGGGTTGCAGTGGTGGCACTGGCCTGGGGCTGTGCGGGAGAGGGGTCACCCCCTGGGAAGGGGGGGTGAGGCAGGGCTGGCTGTGGCGGCGGGGAGAGGGACCATGGGGGAACGACGAGCCGTGATGGGTAAGGGAATGGGCACCATGGTGGCTCCATGGGCTTGAGCCTTGCAGACCCCATTGCTGCTGCTCCCCAGAGCTTGAGGGGGGAGGGGGGTGTGTGTGTAGTGGCCATAACTGCAGCCCTACTGTCCCCTCTGTGCTCCCCCCCAGCCTTGGCCTCTCTCCGGCACTTCCGCCCCGGGGGCTCGCTCCTGCCTGGCCAAAACCAACCCGGCCTTCCTGCAGCTAAACAGTGGGGATTTATTCCAGAAAACCTGCTGTGAATAACTTGGGGTGGGAGGGGGAAGCAGGGAGCATGCAGGGTGGGAGGCTCAGGGGTGGGAGTCGGCCAGGGTGGCAGAGAGGGGACGTTTCCAGTTGAAGAACGGTGGCAGCTCGGAAAGCCAGAGTGATCCCATCCCTGGGGTGGCTGTACCTGCTTGGCTTAAAAAAAAAAACCAAACCCACAATTGTAGGAAGAACATTGATACTTTGTACAGAGCAAGACGATTTTACGCTAGCGCTAGATGACGGTTGGGGGGGGGGAAGAGTGTGAGCAGCGGCTCCAAGCCAGTTCCCCACAAGTGATCCCATGCTCCCGCCAAGTCCCCCCTAAGTACTCCCACTTGTCCTTCAGAGACTTCGGGCCAGTGCTGTTCAACAGCTTTGGCAGCGACATGGACATGGCATCAAGTGCACCCTCAGCGAGGCTGCCAATGACAGTGAGTTGTGTGGTGGACTCACTTGAGGGAAGGGATGCCATCCAGAGGGACCTTGGCAGGCTTGAGAAATGGGCCAGTGCAAAC
>WUAM01000359.1:31709419-31722072 GCA_024336885.1 Actenoides hombroni
GCGTCCCCCACCCCCCCCCCCCCCCCCCCCCCCCCCGACTGACTAGCAGTGCAGGGACAGAGATTTGGTCCCCTCCACCCCATGAGGACACCCCCCTCCATCCCGACTCACCCTCATTTCATTGCAGATTGCCCCCGGTGCCTTTGCTGGGCTTGGTCCCAAGATCAGAAGCCTCTACTTGGAGAGCAACAAAATGGGCAACATCCCTGACATGAGCAACTTCACAGGGCTGGAGATCCTCAACCTGAGGGATGTGCCTTTCCACTGTGACTGCCAGCTCCTTCCCCTGCGCAGGTGAGTGCTGTGAGGGGGGGGAGAACACCTAGGGGACAGCCAGCCCCTACGACACTGGAGGCACAAGGCCATGCCACACTGGCTATTTTGGGTCTTCTCCCATGACATGCTGGCCATTTCTTGTCTTCTCCCATAGTGGAGAGATGGAGCATATACTTCTGTGCAAGCATGGAAGTAGCCTGGGCTGTCCTGGTGTAGGGAAAGCAGCCAAAAGCTGGAGTGGGCAGATATTCACATAGTCAAAAGTCACCCAGGTGAGGCCCTGAGCAACCTGGCCTGACTTTGAAGGACCTGCACCCACTTCCTGTCAAAGTTTTGCCTCTCCCTTTGTCCTGGCCCCGTTCCTTTCCCTGATCTTCTGCCATTTTTTTCAGGTGGATTGACAAACTCAACCTCCGCATAGGGGCCACCTGTGGGTCCCCTGCAGAAGCCCAGGGGCTGAAGGTGAAGCTTTTCATTGCTTTCCAAAGCTGCCCTGGCTGGGGCCGAGGCCGGGGTGGGGGAACCAGTCCTGACAAGACCAAGTCTGCAAGCAAGCCCATCAAGAGAAAGAGATCAGGAAAATCACTGGTCAGAGCCTTCAAGAAGAACAGAGCTTAGGAAACGTGAGTAGGACGCAGCAGGACCGTACCTACAGTCTGATGAGAGCTGTTTTTCTAGAGCTGTCCCTCCACCATGGTGCCATGGCTATTGCACAAGTTGCAAAGGAGAGACCATGGTGACACCAAAGCGCTGCTGATTTGCCAAAGATGTGGTGTTCGCTGTTTCAGGACACAGAAGCATGTCACCCTGGGAAGAACTTGTGCAGAAATCTTCCGTAGTGTTCGCAGCATGCTTTGATGGCTCCAACAACAAAGCCAAATACTTGCATTTTCTTCCCCAAGCTGTGGAAAAGTTGGAATCCACAAGTTTGCGTTCGTTTTTAAGAGCGCTGTGCATTCACAGCTTCAAAACCAAGTGAAGAGCCCTGAGCGGGACTGCAAAGAGCAGAAACACAAGGCCCTGCACCGGCTCAAATCTTAGAGCAGAAAGCTTAAAAAGTTATCATCCATAAAAACATTGCCTGAATTCCCAGCAGCTCCTCAGAATTAAACCATAAGCAGATCAAAACCTTTCCATTTCCTGCAAAATTTGATCAGTGGTCCGACTGGTGGAATGGGATCACTGATCCCGCATGTGATCCCAGCATAAGCGTACCCAACCCATTCCCCAGGGCAGCCCAAGTTGGGAGCCCCTCCAGGCCCATTTTAAAGTCAGAATTTTGTTCAAATTGAGAAGGCTTTAAAAGATAAAACATTTCCGGCCATTAAATGACCATGATGGGGGGCATGGAACTGTTACAGAAAAAAACCCAGGAGGAAGAAAGCCAAAAGTATTTGTAAATGATCACCCTATAAGGACAGGTGGCCCTACAAGCCCAGCTGCTCGACAAGGCTGGGGAAAGGTGGCAGCCCAAAAGCGAGGGGGAAGAGAGAAAGAACCGTGATGGCTTTGCCCTGAAATGAGATCCTCCCCCATTAAGACGTCTATGGCAGAGCTGCCAGGACAGCCAAGCAGCCACTGGCAGGCAAGCCCCTTTATATGTCTTCCATAAATATCCCACACCCCCTACCACCTTCAACCCATCCCAGTTTCCCCAAGGGCCCAGGGTCAGTCAGGGCTGGGCTGAGGTGGCACAGCCCGGTTTGACACACTTTTTCCACTTGTATTTCACTGCTCCCCCATGGCCCTTTCTTCCCTTTCCCCTGAAAGGCTCCGTCTGCCTCTTTAGAATTGAAAAGAGGAGGACTGTGTTAATTACTCCTGGTCTCTACCCTGTGTTTTCTAGACAGCTTGCCAACATTTTTTTTTTTTTTTTTTTTCAAATGAACCACTGGGCAAAGAGGGAACTGTTTTGGCATCACATGGTCTTGCCTGGAGCTTGAGGGGAGCATGGCCAAGGCAGCCACTTCGGGACCAAGGCGGTGTCCTGGACAACCACCATTTCCCTGTAGGGTTTGTCAAGGCTCTTGCCCCACAGCCGGTTGGGCCCTGCAGAGGCACTGACAGGAAAGGCACTTCCTCGCCTGTCTGAAGTTCACAGGAACTTTGCTACAGGAGTTTAGAAACTTTTTCATCACTGTTGCCATATTGACCTTTCTGATTTCTGTCCTGAACTTTGATGGCCAATCTGGAGAAAGAGAGGAATGTTACAGCTTTGCTCCAAAATGGGAAATGGCCCCCCTGCCTAAGTTACCTATTGCACTCCTGCGATATTTAGCCCTCACGCAGAACTAGCAAGTAGAGAGGGGTGAGTGCAAAGAAAAAAACCTATTGCACACCTCAAAAAAATACCCTAAATGCTCTTTACTTCTACCAACCCCCTGAGAGCCCTCTCCTCCCCATCCTGGCTAACCCTGGTTATTTTGGTGATCCGGAAAGCAATACACAAGCCTTTGGCCTCTTCCTCGAGTTTAATTCACGGGGCTTTAGGGTACAGATCATAGATCAAATTTACAGTAGGACTGCTAAAAAATTTAAAAAACGTGCCCCATGTTGTCTGCAGCTCTGGGTTCAAAACCAAGCAATGACGACACTCAGAAAGGCCTCGCGCTCCCTCAAGAGGCATCATCATCCCTTGATTTCTCACCTCTTTCCACTCTTCCCGTCCTGACTTTCTCAGGTATGGCAGGGCCTAGACCAGGGAGCACAGCGCCAACATCCTACAGCTGATTTCCTGACGCATGTGACCTGCACACATCGTCCCAGACTGCAGCTCACCACCCACAGCCACAGCCAAGAACCCAAACTGCCCCTTCGCACTCTGGCAGCCTCCCTCCCCGCTGGGAACTCCTGCTCGGAAAGGTGCCCTCAAAGCCAGGCGCACGCAACCCCCGCAGCCACCCTGGTCACGCTCCTCAGCACGCCTGCAGCCTTTCTGGAGTCTGTTTCCCAGGGCTCAAAATTACAAGCCCGAAGGAAATTTCCTTGCACACCAGAAAAGCAGAGTTGTGATGTTGCAGAGCGGTCTGCCTCAAAAAGGGAAGGCCCTTCTTTCTAGTCTTCTGCTTCCCTTTGCTACGACCTTCCCCAAGGAGCCACAAGGTGAAGTGCGGGTGGCTGTGGGCAGCTGGGGGATACTCCAGGATCAGTCTGTGGCCTCCTGCTTTATGCTGCTGACAGGAATGGGAAGCTCTGTGGCTCCAAACTCTAACTCTGAGGGGTCGATGGTTTCTTCTTTCACCTGCACGGCAATGACTAGTAAGAGACAGAAAGGGAAAAAATGAGTAAGTAAAATCAACAGATGTTGCCTTGCCCTGCCTGCAGCACCCCAGAAGCAGCCCTGTTCAAGCTGATACTCAAAACGCCCCAGGTTTCCAGCCCACTTCTTGAGGGTCCTTTACCACAGGCAGCCCTGTCTTGCCGACACAAACCTATCCATGGTCACAGCAGCAATCAGGGTGGAACTAAACCCTGGCAGCATTCAGCTGCCTGCTCCCTTGGAGAACTTCTAGGGCTCAGGAAGGAAAAGTCAGTGTGCTCTATTCTCTAGCTGCCTGGGTCCACACGGGGGAAATGAAACCTCTCTGATCAGCAGGGACCTTCATAAGGCTCCACCCCCATGTGCACAATGCACCTCAGCCCATCCTCTTCCCCAACACCCACTAGGGTTGGTAGGTGACCCATGTGCCAGATGTTTTTCTGGTCATCACAGGTCTCTATGCTCAGCACGATGGGCTGTGTTCACATGCTGCAACAGCCCTTATGGGGACTGGAACATCACAGCACACCTCTGACACGTCCATCTTGTCTCTCTTCCATAACTGACCTCACGCAACCAGACTGCTCAGTAGGGCAGCCAGCCCCCCAGCAGGCATCAGCACTATCAAGACACCTAGCTGTACTGGTGCCACCAAAGATTCTCAGGGGAAGCAGGCAAAGGCTTTCTTCCACTTTCCCTGTCTCTGGAGGAGTGGGGAAGGACATTTGTCACAGTGCTGCCCTTCCCTGCCTGGGGGGCACCCATGACTTAATGTCCAAGAGGCAGCATGAGCCTCGGGAGGGCTGGCAGCATGCAGGGCGTAGGCAAGACAGATGCATGTGGCTCACTCCCTTACTCTCATCAGGTGCTGGCTCTGGCAAAGCCTTGCTGGCAGCTTTTGCTTCTCGTTTTATCTTCGGGGTGGAAGGCTTCTTGACAGTCTGCTTGATGTTGCGGGTTTTGGCAGGTAACTTTTTTCCTTAACAAAAGAGATAACAGAGCATGGGGAAAAGCGTGTTTCTTTTCCTCTGAAAACATCAGCAACCCTGCTCCACTGAGAAACCACAGGCCAGGGACCAGCACAACTGACCAGCAAGCTACATTAGTTGCCATCTGGTTACTTGACAGAAATGGTGTACTGGAGAAAAATCCTATAGTCATCATCTCAAAATATGCTCCTCCATGTTCTCCTTCATTAAAGGCAAGGCACTTCAGCACATGCTTAACTTCCAAGGAGCAGGTCCTGTTGGAATCAGTCTGGAGTCAGCTTTGCTTACCTGTCTGGATCTAGTCCTAGGTAATGGGCATGTAAGCTGCAAGGCATGGACATCGTAGCATTAATGTTTTCATTTTTAGCTGATGTTTTTATTTAGGTTGAACGTCTTTATATTCTTTAGATGTCCTTTCCTCTCCACCCCCCAGGAAGGAACTTCTTGCCTGTCTACACATGATTTGCCACACCTACTGCAACAGTGACGACAACAACGACAAGATGAAACAATAACATGGTCCAGCCCCACTACTGGCCTCTTCGGCCATCTTAAGGCCTTCTTTCCCTCAGCACAAAGCAGGCAGAGTTGCTCTCCAGCTACCCTCCAGCTGCCAGCACAGTCTCCCTCTGACCATGGACACAGCAGGGAAAGCAGCACAGCCTCGCGCCTGGAAGCAAGCACCAGCTATACCTCAGCCAACAGAAAACAGACTGCAGAACAGATCCTTCCCATGCACACAGCTCTCTGCTCTTTTAGGTAACAGGGCAGTTAAGAAGGATGAAGCTGTGTTGTCAAAGCCACAGCTGACTGAGAGGGCATCCATGGCAAGACAAGGCCTCTGTCTCCTGCTCTGACAGGACATGGACAGGGTTCCTCTAACTGGGCCCAGCCTGCGAGTGAGCGGGAGGGCACTAATCAAACATCACTCACTCTTCTTTCCATAGGGTTTCTTCCTCTTCTTCTTGGGCACCTCCTTGGCCTTCACTGGAGTTGTGGGCTCTGTCATGGAGACGAGAGGGAAACGAAAGCCAAGTCCCATAACCAGTAGGTAACTGGGATGAAGTGACATAAGCGAGAAACAAGATATACCCGTCCCCCCGAGCCAACGCCCTCTTCCCAAGACAACCAGCTGAGGGGAAAGCAAAGCTCTAGCGCAGTTGCTGTCCGTGCTTCCAGGCGAGGGGCCAGGGCAGCAGGCTGGGGCAGCACAGGGGAGAGAGGCCCAGTAGATATGGCAGGGGCAGTAAAGAAACAAGATTCATAGTTTGGGACGAGAAGGAAAACATCTGCAAAGGTGAGGCAGTGGCCTCCCTGTGACAAGGGAAGGAACAAACTCTTGAGAGGGACGCTCTTACCTTTTACAGACAAGAGTCAGAAAATTGCCAAGAAAAGGGAGCAGGGACCGAGCTCCCCCTGCTACCTGGCTGAGGTTGTATGCTTAGTAAAAGGGAGCTGTGCAGGGACAGGACCACCCGGAACTCTACGCGACTTCATCGGGAGCAATTCTCTGTTGGCGCACAGGTGGGGGAACAGAGGGAAACCAGAGCCGACCTCAAATCTCAGGCTGTTTTCTCCCCATCATGGACTCCTCTCTCTGCCAGCTGCTAGAATGTGTGGCAGCAGAGGAGACTTACAGTAGCCAGCACAAGTCAAGGAGGCAATTTTCTCCTCCCTACAAGGCCCCAAAAAAGGAGGAGCCACTCACAGAGCAGGAGGAAGGAAACCTTTCCCTCTGGTGTTAGAAAGCACAGTAAAATCTTCGCTCACCTGGAACAACAGGCGGTTGAAGCTGGTAGCCTGTCAGCTCACACCAGCCCACAGGATAAATGTCTGGAGACTCGCAGTCCACCCACTGGTCATACTCATTGTCCCAGCCATCGAAATGGATGCTAAGGAGACGGTGAACTACACGCTTCACTGTGGCCACACAGATGAGCCGGGGCTCCATCAGGTCCACTGCTTCCACCTTCATGCCTGCTTTGAAGCCGTGGTTTGGGCAGTCCTGGGTGCAGAAAAAAAAAAATGAAAAAAGAAAACCCAAGACGACTGCACCCAGCCCAGAGCCACATCTGGTTACCAGCACCCCAGAACAGGCTTGCCTCCAGCTTAAAGCGTGCTGAGGAAGAACAAGCCCACAGTCACACAACAGAACCAGCAAGTCGCATACCAGAAGGGGGCACACATGACCAGATCCAAGGCGAGCTGTGTCCTTAGTGCATCTCAGCCCAGCCTTTAGAAGCAAGGTCCTGCCCCAGGGGGAGCAGCAGGCAGCAGTTAAGGGACACCCGATCGAACCCATTATTAACCTGAGACAGCCCTGGGAAATTAGAAAGGTGGGCACGGGCTCAGGTGCTGCAGCAGTTTTGCTGAGGCAAAGCTGACTCCCCTCCACCCCTGTGCCAGCCACATGGCCACAGGTAATAAGTGGTGCAGAACCCACCAGGAACCTGGAGCTCCTGGAAACACTAGAGAATTGCAGGTCACACTCAGAGGGACGCTGCTTGTCCTGACCAGCCAAACAGGGTCTTCACTTGGAGAATACATAGTCCTGTGCCTTAGGCTCTCCTTGGAAGCGCTGACCGGCAGCAAAGAGCAGCCCAGTAGAGACACTGGATATTGTCTATCCTGACTGCAGAAAGGCTGTGGACACTCAGAGACACTGATTAGAAGTATAAGCTGGATGAGGAGACAGTGAGGTGGACTGAAAACTGACTGAGTGACTGGGCCCAGAGGTTGGTGATTACTGGTATGAGGTACACTTGGAGGCCAGTAATTAGTGGTGTGCCCCAGGGGTCAATACTGGATCCAATCCTGTTCAACATCCTCATTATTTATCTAGATGACATGATAGCATCGTGTCAAACTCAGCAAGTTTGCTGGTGATATGGCACTGGGAGGAGAGACTGATATACTAGAGGATTGTTCTGCCATCTAAACGGACCATGACAAGCTGGAGAAATGGTGTGACAGGAACCTCCTGAAGTTCAACAAAAGGAAATGTAAAGTCCTGCACCTGGAGAGGAACAACCCCAGGCACCACCAGCATATGTTGGGGGCCAAATGGCTGGAAAGAAGCTTGGCAGGAAAGGGCCTAAGCATCCTGGTGGAGACCAAGTTCAACATGAGCCAGCAGTGTACTCTTGGGACAAAGAAGGTCAATGGTAACCTGGGCTGCATTAGGAGAAATGTTCCCAGCAGATCGAGGGAAGTGATCCTTCCTCTCTACTCAGCACTGTTGAGGCCTCACCTCGGATCCTGTGTCCATTTCTGGGCTCTCCAGTACAGGAGAGACATGAACACACTGCAGAGAGTCCACCAAAGTGCCACAAAGATGATGAGGGGACTGGAGCAACTTTTATATGAGAAAAGGCTGAGAGAGCTGAGACTGTTCAGCTTGGAGAAGAGAAGGCTCAGAGGGATCTTATCAATGTGTATGAAGGAGGGTGCAAAGATAGAACCAGACTCTTCTCAGTGGTGCCCAGTGACACTACCAGAGGCAACGGGCACAAACTCCAACATGGGAGGCTCCCTTTCAATATCAGGAAACACTTTTTACTGTCAGGGCAACTGAGCACTGACACAGGTTGCCCAGAGAGGTTGTAGAGTCTCCATCCATGGAGATATTCAAAAGCTGCCTGGAGATGGTCTTGGGCAATCTTCTCTAGGTGACCCTGCTTGAAGCAGGGGTGTTGGACAAGATGACCTCCAGAGGTCCCTTCCACCTCAACCACTTTGTGACAGCCAGAGCTCTTGTGTTCCTCCTTGCTGACTGCAAGCATCCCTACACATCTCTTCTTCCTGGCAGCACTCACTGTGTTGAAGAGCCGTGGTGGAACAGGTCTTGATTTAGTCTTTTCCAAGTAACTTTCCCAGTTGAAGGTCTTTGGATCTTGGCCTGCAGCAGGAAGAAATGGTCAGAGGGAAAGAGGCAGTCACTGGGTAGACCAGCTGAGGGAAAAGGCAGAATAGGCAGGAAGGAGGCATAGCAACTGGTCGCTAAGCAGTTTCATGAACCTGCAGGTACAGCCTGGTCTTGGACATAAATCTAGTGGGCAGATTCCATGGCAGTCCAGCACCCCCCTCCAGCGGGCAAATACAGAAAAGTGCAGGCTGCAACTGGACAGCTGTGTCAGTCGTATCTCCAGACCACAGAGAAAGGTGAGGAGAAGCAGCAGGCAGGGAGAAGTATGTTCAAAACACACCATTACGGCCAATCTTCCCCCCACCCCAACCCCGACATCATAGGAAGACACAATAGCACTGCAACACACAAGTTCAGAGCAGGCCTTTTTTGGGTATGGCCAGATGAGGCAGCAGAAACACTCCTTGGGTGATTGCCTCTTGGGATTCTGCAGAAATATTGGTGTCAGATTTATTCATACAAGAAGAACAGAGGTGACTCCTGCCACTTTTAAGTACCGAGTCATGCAGCAATGGGTCTCTTTATCCCTCCTTGTCCTTTAAACCTTTGATTCTGTTCAGTCTGAGGATTGCACACCTCTCCTACTGATCTGCCAGAAGCTAACCACCATGCCATTAATGCCCTCTGGAGATGTTACTTCTTTCCAGCCAGTACCAAGAGTTGGTATATGGGCGCAGCTTCAATGGGCTGGCTCTCTGAACCAACCCTATCTCCCCAAAAACCAGGCAGATTGGGACCTTGTGATTTTGATTCATCTGAACCTGACACTTCTCAAAAAAGCACAGCCCAGCAGATTTTGCTTGCAGGTTTGTACCACAGGGCAAAGTCCAAATGTCACCTTTTGGAGGGGTCAGATCAATGTTGTTCTTCTGACAGAAGTTGATGGGGAAGATGGCGTGCGAGGAGGCATGATAGCAGAACCAGTCAGAGCTGTCATCAGACGTGGCTCCATCAATGCTGATCATCAGATACCCGTCCAAGAGGATCTGAGATGAGAGTGAAGGGCATGAGTGTAGAGCTTTGCTTGCTCTAAAGCCTCTCCTCAAAAAGGATCCCCCCCAGGAGTCCCCCCAGATAGATCGCAATTGTCACTAGACAGTAAAATACAATGTTACACGCTCCAGGGCACGCTGCAGTTTCTCCTGATACATCAGTCAACACAAGCTTATCCCCACTGCAGCAATTTCTGCAGGATTGGGACCAACAGTAATAGCCTTGTGCAAAGGACTCAGACATAAATGGTCAGTAGCTGTGTTCTCCCTCGGAAACAAACTTTATTGGCAGCCCAGAGACCCCCTACACCACCCAGGTCATGAACTTGTTACTAGGCAGAAGGGGAGGGCACCATCTTCAGACATGCTATTTCCATAGCAACAAGACCTGTCCCATTCTGTCCCTCACAGATAATTGCTATCTACCAAATGTGGTAGGCACATCTGCCCCAATCTCTTCACATGTCCAAGCAATGGCTGAAGGGAACATTTTACAGACACGAAGAGCTTTCCTAGCATCTCCTTTCCAAGTTCCAGGTGTCAAAGTCCTCTGCTTGGGTTCTAGAAGGGCTAACAGCTTCTTGAGGAGCACAAGTTGATGATATACTTTAGGACATGCAACACACCTCACTGAGGAAACCTGACCAAACGATTTACTTCTCAACACTATCACAGGAGTGGAGCTCACTGCCATCTCATTGAGAGGGACTGCAGGAGACATGTCCATCCTCAGCTTCCTACACCAGTGAATGCTGCCCATACAGACACATCCCATACCCCACACAGAGGTCACCCCACAACTCTTACCCTTTCCTTTCCCTCCTCAAGACAGCACTACAGAGGCCTTTCTTTATGTACTCCAAGAACTGGAGAACAAATCTTCCCTACCGCCTGCCCAAGAGTGAAGGAAAGGTGGCTGCCAGTCACGCACACACTGGAGGGTTAGCTTGCAGCCCAAGCATGCTCATCTTCATGCTATCCACATAGGCAACTGCAAACAACTGCTGGTCTCCTCAGCTTCTTAGACCTCTCATGTAATGCCCCAATTCCCTCCACACTCCACCTGCCTTGCTCTCGACAGCCATCTCCTCTCTCTTGTGCAAAATCCTACCCAGTCTTACTTATTTGCAGGTACCTGAGGAGAGGCTGAGTTATGTCAGGTAAACACAGGAGACGCCCCACAGAACTTACCTTGCAAACAGTGGCCACACAAATGTTGCCCAGATTCAGGGGGTCAATGGCCTCCAGCTTCATGCCTTCCTCAAACCATCCGCCTTCAGCATAGACAGCTCGTACCTAAGGGAGACTCTGCTACAGCATGTGCTGTCAGGGGTATGGGACAGTCCCATCCTGCCATCAACCGTGCAAACAGGATTAGAGCGATTAGAGGAACTGGAAAAGAGGCAGCAATTTCCAGGCTCTGGAGATGGCTCCTTTCTCAGCGGGAAGGCAAGTTACCCCTACAAGGAGGATCTTACGAATTCCAGCTTCCCAGGAAAGGGGACCACTGCAGATGAAGGCATCCAGTACCTGAGAGAATCAGTGGTGCTGGAAGTCATCTACAGTGATCTAGATGATAAGGACCTCAAAGACCCAGAGGATGTCCCATGCACACAGGGCTATGTGGAGAAAGGTGATTAAAGGTGTCCCATGGTCATATTTTGCCAGCTTAGAGGTGATGTATTATCCGGAAATGGACATGCAAAAGGTCTCTGGTTTGGACACATCAGATGTGGAGACAGTGTCTTCTTGGCTCCAAAACTTTGAAGAAAATCTTGGTACCTCCTCATCCCTACAGGCCAGCATCCTGGATATCAGGGGCACCCCAAGAAATCAGCCCTCTCCTGCCCCAGTCAGCAGGAAAGGGAGCCTCAGGCACATGCCACATGGCACACTCTGGTTCTTCCTGTGTGAACAGGGGGAGGACACAAGGAGATGGGATGGTGAACCCTCCTTTAAGCTGGAAGCCCATGTATGTGAACTGAGAGGGAAGACAGCTGTCAAAAAGAGGCCACCCAAGAAAGCTGTCAGGGTAGTTATTGCAGAAACATAAGGAGGCAATTGTCAATCTCCCAGATACTGGAAGACAAAGATGACCTTCCTTGATCCTGAGGAGGGGACTTCTGGTCTGACACAGCAAGGATCAGACAGTGAATATTCTAAGCAGAAACAGGAATAGAGGGGCCCTGCCTCTGGCCAGGAGGAGGAAAGGGATGACTGGGTGGATTCAATGGCCTGGCACATTGAACCCGCAGAAGGAGAAAGCTTTGGTAGACACTGGTGCACAGTGTACACTGGTACCACCAGGGTATAGAGGCAGAGAACCTATCTGGATCTCTGGAGTGATGAGGGGATGCCAAGAATTATCTGTACTGGAGGCTGAGGTGAGCTTAACTGGGGACAAGTGGGAAGAGCATTCCATCGTGACCAGACCAGAGGCCCTTCATATCCTTGGCACAGACTACCTCAAGAGGGGGTACTTCCAGGACCCGAAGGGATACCGATAGGATTTTGGTGTAGCCACGGTGAATACAGAGAAGATTAAACAGCTATCTACCCTGCCTGGCCTCTCGGAAGATCCCTTTGCTGTGGGACTGCTACGAGGTGAAGAACAACAGGTGCCAATTGCCATGAGGACAGTGCACCGATGGCGATATCGCATGAACTGAGACTATTTGGCTCCCATCCACGAGCTGATTCTTTAACTGGAGAGCCAAGGCGTCATCAGTAAAATCCACTCACTTTTAATAGCCCCAGATGGCCAGTGCAAACGTCTGACAGAGGGTGGAGGTTAACAGTAGACTATTGTGGACTGAATGAAGTGACACCACCACTGAGTGCTGCTGTAGCAGATACGTTAGAGCTACAGTGTGAACTGGAGTCAAAGGCAGCCAAGCGGGAGCACTGCAACTGACATTGCCAATGCATTTTTTTCAATTCCTTTGGCAGAAGAGTGCAGGCCACAGTTTGCTTTCACATGGAGGGGTGTTCAGTACACATGGAATCGACTGCCCCAGGTGTGAAAGCACAGCCCTACCATTTGTCATGGACTGCTTTGAACTGCACTGGAAAAGGGTGATGCCCCTGAACATCTACAATACATTGATGACATCATTGTGTGGGGCAACAAGGCAGAAGAAAAGTTTGAGAAAGGGAAAAGAGTTATTCAGATTCTTTTAAGAGCTGGATTCACCATAAAGAAAAGCAAGGTC
>WUAM01000359.1:31722172-31739367 GCA_024336885.1 Actenoides hombroni
AAGGGAAAAGAGTTATTCAGATTCTTTTGAGAGCTGGATTCACCATAAAGAAAAGCAAGGTCAAGGGACCTGCACAAGAGATTCAGCTCTTGGGAATAAAGTGTCAGGATGGATGCTGTCATGTGCCTATGGATGTTGTCAACAAAATAGCAACTATGTCCCCACTGGCAAAGAAGAAAACACAAGCTTTCCTGGGCCTTGTGGGGTTCTGGAGAATGCATATTCCAGTTTACAGTCAGCTTATGAGACCTCTCTACCAAGTAACCTGAAAGAACTGCCATTTTGAGTGGGCCCCTAGACAACAACAAGCCTTTGAGCACATCAAACAGGAGACAGCTCATGCAGTAGCTCTTAGGCCTGTTCAGACAGGACCATCTGTGCAGAATGTACTCTACACAGCAGCTGGGGAGCATGGTCTCACCTGGAGCCCTCTGGCAGCAAACATCATGAGAAACTCGAGGTTGACCCTGAGGGTTTTGCAGCCGTCGGTATCAGGGATCAGGAGCGCACTACACCCTGACTGAAAAAGAGATACTTGCAGAATATGAGGGGATTTGAGCTGCATCAGAAGTTGTTGATACAGAAGCACATCTCTTCTTGGCACCACAATTACCTGTGCTTCATTGGATGTTCAGAGGAAACATTCCCTCTATGTACCACGCAACCAGTGCGACACGGAGCAAACGGGTAGTGTTGATCACGCAACGAGCTTGCCTGGAGAAAGCCAACCATCTGGGGATCCTGGAAGAGATCATGGACTGACCAGAAGGCAGAGATTTTGGGGGACTGCCTGAGGAGGTGACTTGTGCGCAAGAGGTGCCACCATATAACTAGTTACCAGAAGATGAAAGGCGTTATGCTTTGTTTACTGATGGATCCTGTCGTGTGGTAGGAAACCACTGGAAGTAGAAAGCTGCTCTGTGGAGTCCCACAGAACAAGTCACTGAGGCCATTGAAGGAGAAGGAGAGTCAAGTCAATTTGCCAAAGCAAAGGCAATACAACAAGGCCTAGAGACTGCTGAATGAGAAAAGTGGCCAGTGCTCTATCTCTACAGTGACTCCTGATGGTGGCTAACACCTTGGGGGGGTGGCTGCAGGAGTAGAAGGCGGCCAATTGGCAGCGCAGAGGTAAACCCACCCGGGCTGCTGCACTGTGGCAGGACAGCACTGCCCGAGTGGAAAACACGGCTCTAAAGGTGCGTCATGTAAATAGATGCCTGTGTGCCCAAAAGCTGTGCCACTGAAGAACACTGAAACTATGAACAGTAGACAAGGTTGCCAAGATCGAAGTAGCTCAGCTGGATCTGGACTAGGAGCATAAGGGTGAGCTATTTGTAGCTTGATGGGCCCACGAAACACCAGGACGTCTAGGGAGAGACACAAAACACAGATAGGCTCGTGATCGAGGGGTTGACCTGACCATGGAGGCCATCACACAGGTCACTCATGACTGTGAAACATGTGCTGCGATCAAACGAGCCACACGAGTAAAGTTGCCCTGGAACAGAGGGCGGTGGCTGAGTTTTCAATATGGTGAGGGTTGGGAAATCAACTACACGTGCCCACTGCCCCCAACACACCAAGGCAAGCGCTACATACTCACTATGGTGGAAACAACTACTGGTTGGCTCAAAACATACCCTGTAAAGCATGCCACTGCCCAAAACACCATCTTAGGCCTTGAAAGGCAAAATTTGTGGCAACGTGGTACTCCCAAAAGGAATGAAATGGACAACGGGACACATTTCAGAAATAACCTTATAAACTCCTGGGTGAAGAAACATGGTGTTGAGTGGGTGTATCAATTCCCTATCACCGAGGAGTCTCTGGAAAGATTGAAAGATATAATGGACTGCTAAAGACTCTGTTGAAAGCATTGGGCAATGGGGGATGGAAGCACTGGACTATAAATTTAGCAGAAGCCATTTGTCCAGTTAACAGCAGAGGATCTGTTAACCATCCTGATCCTGCCCGAGCAAAACCGCTAGGCACAGCAGGAGGAGATAAGGTCCCTGTAGTGCACCCAGGGAAGTGGCTGGGGAAGGCAGTGTGGATTGCTTCTCCCTTGGGAAAGGGCAAAACCATTCATGGGATTGTCTTTGTTCAAGGGCCTGGGTGTACTTGGTGGGTAATGTGGGAGGATGGGGAGACCTGGTGCGTACCTCAAGACAACTTAACCTCGGGGGAAAAGTAATCTGTGACGTGAGTTGTATGTTGCAGGCAGTGCAGTGAAGAGTGGATTTTGCAAAGAACTGGGTGAGTGTTGGTGCACAACAGTCAAACATACTGTTTTTCCTGTCTCAAACATCCATCCTGACAGATGGGGCCCAAGCCATCACCTGTTTGTGAACAGCTGGAGGAATGGAGAAAACTCATGTAACAGGGGAATAATATCTCTCTGTTAAAGGACGGGGGATAGCAGTCAATGAGAATGTACCAATCTCTCTGTTGGGTATAAAGATAGTTTAGAGTACATAGATTAAGATGTAAGTGTTGGTAAGAAGGAATTTCAGTAATTTGAATTACATATGACGGAATAGTTAAGATGTATTATGTGGGGCCTGAACATAATGCAAATGGTATGGAATAAGGAGTGGAAATTGAATTGGGTCTGTCTGAGATGGAGTTAATTTTCCCCATAGCAGCCCTCACAACGCTGTGCTTTGTACTGAGAACTAGAAAGGTGCTGATAACACACACGTGTTGTCGCCACTGCTGAGGAGGGCTCGCACAGCACCAAGGCTGATTTTTCCAACATTCCTCCCCACAGTGGGATGGGATGGACAAGATCTTGGGAGAGGACACAACTGGGACAGCTGACCCAAACTGACCAAAGGGATATTCCATACCACGTGACATCAGCTTAACAATAAAAGCTAGAAAAAGGAGGAAGGGTGTGTGTGGGGGGGTGGGTGTGTGTGTGTGACATCCGCTTGTCCTCCAGAGCAACAGATACACGTTTGGAGCCCTGCCTCCTAGAAAAGGGTCCAGACATTGCCTGCTGATGGGAAGTAGAGAATAAATCTTTGATTTATTTTGCTTCCACACAGGTGGCCTTGCTTTGCTTCTCATTAGACTCTCTTTGTCTTAACCTACGAGTTTAATTTTATTTTCTTCCCCCTGGGCCAGCTGAGAGGAGAGGGGGAGTCACTGAGTGGCTTGGTGGGCCAATGAGCCATCCTCAACAACTCACACAGAAGCATATATACCCAAGGAAGGAAGCAGTATCGTTGCTTCCTTTACTGGCAGACTTGTCCTACCTTCTTGAACAGATATGGGACAGCATCACAGTAAATCTTCCGGAATGTGGGATGGCTTGCCATGTCACTGCGTTTTTCTTCTGTGAGGAATAGAAGAAATGAGGAGAGGTAAGAAACCTGCAGCAACTGCAGTAAGAAAAGACACTGGTTATTAATTCCCTGGTGAGAGCTCAGTTGCTATAAAAGATCTAAATCAGAGACCATGAGAAAAGTAATAAAAAGGGACAGGTCAGTCCCTCTACACCTTCTCCTAACATGGGCTGTGATGCAGAGCCTGCTCAGAAGCAGATGGCTGAGCTTCCTGAGCACTAGTGATAACACCTCTATGTGCAGCTGTAATCACCAGGGAGAGGCAGCAAGGAAGGGAGACACAACCAAAATGATCAGCAGCGCTCAAGTCTTGGTTTCCTTCTGTGCCTAAGCTGATCAACAATTCTTCTGTAAAGTCCAGAGGAACACAACCTGACAGCATCCAGTCTTACAGAACCCATCATGCAGTTCCTCTAAAAGATTATAAGCACCTGTAATGTTGCAAACTCTGCATTCTCACACTGTGGGGAGAGGTGACCTGCTTCAGTTAAGAAGCTCTACAGTCCCCCTGTCCTGACCTGTGGCAGCAGACCATTAGGGTTTTATTGATCCCAGGGGAAAAGCAGCACAGAGGACTGCACAGACTTTATCTGTCAGGTCCTGATGTACCTGCCTGGCTCCCAGCATGTCAAGACTGGTGTCAACAGCAAGGTCCCAGGCGGTTCATAGCAAATCAGAAGATGCCTGTGGTGGCCCAATCCCTACCTGACTTCTTCATGCTGTGGCCCACTCTCCGTGACCAGCCCACAGGATGGATGAGGGGACTCCACATGTGGCACCAGAAGTCATCATCACTGTCACCATCCTCATAGAGGAGTCTCAGTCTGCCCCCGATCACTGTGTCCACCACCGCCATGCGTGTCCGGGACACGTGGTTCTTATCCACAACCTCCACTCGCATGCCCTGCCGGAACGGGTACTTCATGCTTTCCGCCATCTGCCAACAACCAACAGAGGAGGTGAGGTCAATTGCACTTCCTGTTTTCCCACCCCAAACACTTCAGAGAACAGCTTTCCCCCCAGACACCTCAGCCAACCCCCTGTGCTGTACAGAGCTGACTGAGAGCCACCTCCGGGAAGGGATGCATGGGAGTGGGTTCATCGTGGGGTGGGGATCTGCCAAACCCACACAGGACAGCACAACTGGACACACACACCCCCCTAAGTGCCCCCTTTCCCGGGGCCTCCTACCCTCATCCTGGCCCAGCAGCCATGCTCAGACAGCACCTTTTGTGAATATTCCAAGCAGGAGAAACAGATGTCACTTGTGTCCAGCAGGAATTGAGTGAGGAATTGTGTGACTCTTCAGTCATGAGACCATAAGGATTTTAAGGCTGGAAGCGGTTAGAGGTGTAGCTTCCCAAAGAGCAACAGGATTTTCAGTTGACTGAAAGGTGGTGGCTTTCCCTTCTGCCCAGTAACAAATTTATCTTGACAAAAAAGACGCCAGGCCTTTATTTTCAATTTTTCACTCCAATCAGATGTAGAGCAACATGATGATCTATCTGCCAACTCCATTTCCAATGCCAGAGTTACTCGGCAGACTAATCCAAAGGTGCAGGGTGCGCACAAAAAGTCACTGGCTGCCTTCTAACTGATTTTTGTGAGACCTTCAGTTTACTGACAGCCTGACCTCATGCATCCACAAACACACAGGAGTGTTTAAAGAAAAACAGACTCAGACATCCAAACCAGTCTACACTTGAATCCAGAAGAACTCTAAAGGGAAGGTCTTCCTCTTCCACCTCCTGTCCATTAGGTGGGAGTGGGGATGCTGGGAGAGAAAGATACTGAGAACATCTGCCTTCCTCTAGCACTTTCCTCCCATTGCATGAGCTTGCAGCTACAAGCTCTAGTCCTGGAACAAGCAGCTAAACACATCCTCTCAACTTTCTTAGAAGCCACAAGGGAAACGCCAACTAAATCAAAGTCTCCAGCTCAGCGTCGCCAAGTATGGCACACAGGTAAACTCTTCACCTGCCTTCCTGCCTGCTGGCTCTGGCACCGTGTCTCTCTCACTGGCGGCTTACCAAGGTGCGAGCGACAAAAGAGTCTCTTCTCTCCAACAAGACCTAATCTCAGTGCAGGCTACACGAAACAACCACAAGAGCTATAAAGCTGGCAAGGCCATGGCACAGCTGCTTCTCCTTGTGCTTTGAGGGAGCCTGCGCCCCTCTCGCTCCCTGCAGGCTGCTGTGCTACCAACACCAAAGGCAAAGATTTTTGACTCTCAGAGTCTTTCTCATGGCTCTGAGAAAAGCAAACTCATCCCTGGTATCTTCCGGCAGAAGCTGACACGCCAACAGCTTTCAAAGCCCATCCACGACCCAAAGGTGAAACGGTTGTGCTGACGGGGCATCAGGGCTGTGCCATGACCTACAGCACCATGACAAGTGTCTCATTGCCCTTGTCCTGCCTAGGTTTCAAGAGGCACGTGGGAGTTGCACAGATCGGAACCAGAACAGAAGTGCTGCACACATCTCTCTTGACTTGGGCTTCCTTTTCACATGCAAAATGACAGCCTCCCACATTTACCTTGATGTGGAAATCCACTGGGATGGTCCTGGCTCCCACCAGTTTTTTCATGAGGTAACTTCTCCAGTCAGTGTATTTGGCATGGATAGCTACACACACACACACACACACACAGGGAAAAAGCACATCTTTATGACTGAAGGAATTATAGCAGCACACTACACCTTTCTTCCTCTCTGAGAGTCCATTTGCATTAAAAGGCCTTCTTCACATTCCGATCCTGTTACCTGCTTTCAGGCAGACCCTGTTCTGCAAGCTCACCCTCACAAATGGCTGCAAGAGAGCACAGTTACAGAATGGACTGGGCCAAGCAGACATCCAGCTCTACTGATCTAGATGCAGAAGTGGTATCAGAGCAAAAACACACAAGCAAACCTCAGCTTGCCAGAATTCTGCTAAACTGGCATCCTCCTAACTGCTAGCTGATCAGGGACTGGATCCAGTGTGCTCCCCAGAGGCACTCTCCAGGATGTAGGACCAGAAAGTTCCCCCAAAGGTTATGCCTAGCTATCATGTGGGTCAGAATGAGGAACAACCCTCTGTATTAGCTTCTGTTCATAGGTCTGACACCAGCTCTGCATCCAGCATCTCCAGGTCAACCACACTGAGATGCAGAAGGAGCAGTCCAAGCGGTCTCCAGTTTCCCAAAGAACTAACTGCTCCTTGTAACTCAAAGCACAAATGGAGCTGTGGTTCCACGTACAGTCGTAGCACCTGTTGCACTGTGCTATGCATAAACCAAGGCTCCACCATGTCCAGGAATGTGTTGACCACCCTCAACCCACACTCACTTTGTGGTGGTACCAGGATTTTGCTGTTGATGGCACACCAGCCAATGGGGTGAATATCCACTGTACCCAAATTGCACCAGAAATCATGGCCAGCATCATTCTCAAAGCCCTCATACCGTAGAAGGGCCCTGTACCCTGCCAGGAGACAAGTAGAAAAAGGCATTAAAGGCAAATAATTCTTCATCTCCCTGTTGGGCACCAGAGGCTTAGTCCCTACAGCATGACCTTCAAAGCTCTGCATAGGTTATCAGAGCTTCTCCAGACAGTCTGAAAGCAGAACCATCCTCACAAAGAGCCCAGCAACCAAAGAGGAACCAGATGCTGGCTTCCTCCCACCCCCACACTGTGGTATTTCCTGTTCAAAAATCTCTCAGCAGCTGCAGAGCTCCAAAGAGCTGATGCGTTGCCTAGGCAGCTACAACCGGCTCTCTAAAACTGCCCTCAGAGGTTAGCCACCCCCAGCTATTGGGAATTAACACTGGAGACATACCTACAGTCTGGATGACGGATGCAATCCAGTACACACGGCTGGGGAGCACAGCATCACTGTTCAGCACTTCCACTTTCATACCTTTCACCACATCATCCCACTGATCGAAGAGCGGCACCTGAAGGATTGAGGCAGCCACGTTAGAAGAAGGACGTTGACAACTGGAGCAGGGCCCAGGCCCTCATTCTAACTTTCAGAGGTGTGTTTTAGGCAAGCTACACTTTTACTTTAGGCCCAAGTTGGCATGCCTTACCCTTCCTGTATGTGCCAACAACCTGAAATGTAAACAACATGTCACTGGGGTGTTTACAGAGGATCCCAAAAGGTATCCCATTGTATAGCATCGCTTAACTATTTCCCTGCCAGCTGTCCTATCCCAAATTAGCTGCTGCCATTCCCCTGTGGCATCAAAACCCCTAACCATCAAACTGATGCATCCTCCCAACCTATCCTCAAATAAAGCTTTGTTAGTATTATCGCAGATCGCAACTCGATAGCAACGTAACAAGTGAGTCTTAAACAGAGAAGCTGGGCTGCTATAATACCTGAGAACTACTATGCTTCCATGTACCTGCCTCAGCTACTTGACCCACGAGGACTGCAAATCAGTACGATGGGAACCAGACATGCTGGAGGGGCAGCTACGGCCAGACCCACATACACAGAGTTCCTCCCTGTGCATCACTCTGGGCTGTGCTCACCCACACAAACTGCAAAGGCCACCGCAAGATTTCTGCTCTCACTCCCAGTCAGAACTAATACAGTCCCCAGCCAGCTCTGGGCCATCACCACCAGCAGTGCTTCCACCAAGTCCCCCTCTGCTTCCTCCCCCAAGACTCCTGGTCCCTCTGTGGGACTCCCATTCTTATCTGTAAGAAGTCCTAGCTTCTTTCCATGCATCAGCTGGAGCTTAATACTCAGCTTCCCGGGCCTCTCCCCACCACTCATCACAGGAGTACAGGAAAGCCCCATGCATGTGACACATCCCATGCACACTGGGAGGCACAGCAAAGAACTCACATGTTTGAAGCAGCTGACAGGAGCTGCCTTGAAGCCGTGCTCCTGCAGGTACTTTCCCCAGTCAAAGCCCAGGACTAGTGCTATAAGCAGATAGGAGAGACAAAAATCAGGTGATATTACAGAAAAGGCACAGAGTACTCAGTTACCTGTAGACTACAGCCTGCAGCATTGTGGCCCACTCGGGGACAGAGCCCTCTGCCCCAGCACACAGGGGCTCTGCATTTCTCTGCATTTCCCTGCATTTTTCCTGGTGGGGAACTAGATCCTATGAGTGCACAGGGACCAGCCTCCACAAGAGCCACAGTGTATTATAATCAATCCTTGCTGTCACTTGCTCTTGAGAAAGGGAGGCAGGAGGGGCAGAAAAAAAGGGTCAAATCCAGTCTGGGGCTCAAGCACTCCAGGGAGAGTGGACCCTGCATCCTGTCAGCACTAAACAGCTTAGCAGCTTTACCTCTCAGCAGCAACACTGCAGGGTCCTATCAGCAGCACTTGCTTCCCCAGAGGGTGCTGGGAAAATCAGAGTGAAGCACTGTGATACTAATCCCACAATCACTCCTGATCCAAGTCCACAGCTCTGCTCCAGCAGCAGTCTGCTCAGGGATCATTTTCTGACGGGAAACCCTGGGGCTCACTTTTGCCCTTACACAGCAGCTGGCTACTCCTTCAGCTGCCGCGACTTGACTGTTCCTCAAGCTGATCAGTGAGTGACTTGGCTTACATATATATTTCTATGTACGTATATATAACTCCACAGGCAACTGGGCAGCAAACTGTGCTGTGAGCAGCAGGACACCTTTAAGTCGACTTTGCCAACAGAAATCAGCACATTATTTCAGCACAAGGCAGTGCACCAGAGGGAGGAACAGTAGACTTCAGGTGCCCCCATTTCTGTGGCTTCTGTGGCTTTTATGGCTGCACCTCCTCACATCTACGCTCACCGTCCTGGCCCGTCAGTGTCCCATCTGCCAGATGCCCTGTGCCCTGTGAATGAAGGAAGGCTCCAATCTTGGCTGACCAGGCTGCCTTGTGCAGGACTTTAGCTTTCTTCGTTGGTGGCTTCCCCTACAAAAGAAGGAACATTAAGGACATCAGTGGCACAGCAGAGGAAGCCAGTCCCTGTAACTGGTAAGTAGGGCATGCCTCTCATCCTTGGGGCAATTTTCAGGTTATGACAACTTTTACAAATGCTCACGGGAACAAGAAGAAATGGCACATAAACTACCCATGTGTCCTTCCTCAGCTTCTAGGGAGCACCACCTTTCAGCTGGCACACGCTCTCTGGGGACTTCAGGCAGGAAGAACATGCTTCTTGTAATGTCAGTCTGATCTTTAACTAGAGAACAACCACCTGCCCGCCATGTACAGGCACATCCTGCTCCATGCCCAGGGAAGAAGGAAGAGTTTTGACTCACCTGAAGTCTGGCCAGGATGCTGGCCTTCTTGGAGTTTGAGGAGTAGCTTCTAGAGCAGGATACACTGCAGAAACGTTTGGTCTTGGAGAAGAAAGCCTCCCTGGTGCCCACAATCCCACACATCTCGCACACAGCTGAGAGAAGGAAGGCACAAAAATGTGAGCAGTTGGCAGAGTTGATGCACTACAAGGACAGAGCTGAGCCCGGGTAACCCTCGTTACCCAGAGCAGCTCCCCCACGTAGCCCAGACATTACAGTCTCCACCCAGTGCTGCTCCCAAAGCACACTCAAGGCGCAGCCACACGCCCTTCGGCTCCTCCAGCCCTTGTTCTTTCCATCAGCAGGTGCTTTAGGCAGAGCAGGCAGGTGGTGCAGTGCAGTACCTGGCTCGGAGCCGCTGTCCTCTGTGAGCCAGCCTGTGGATGGTTGGTGCACAGGAGAGTTCCGAAGCTCTCCAGCTTCCCGGTCTGCCACCTCATCGTCACTAGACTCATCCAGACAAGAGCTGCTGTCGCTGCCCACGCTGCTGTTGTAGCCGCGGAAGCTGTCATAACCCCCAAAGATGTCCAATTCATCCTCCTCATCGTCGTCGCCTTCCTCCTCCATCCGCTCCAGAGAGGAAGTTTTGTGGCAGAGAGTAGACACCAACTGAAAAAAAGAGCCAGTCTGCTTTAAAATACCCATTTTACACCACACCCCACAATCCCACAGTACATCTGTCTTTGTGGCCAAGGGGCTCTCCTGGACAAGGGAGAGGCCTCAGGGCGAGTAACAAGTCCACATAACAACCCCCGAAGGCGGAAGTCTGAATCCCTAGCAGGGAAGCTACTATCCCTGCAACAGGTCCCTTCACAGGTATTTCACAGGCTGCATTCTGCCTCCCAAGAGGTAACAAACAGCCACAGAGCTGCAGCTACATAGAAAAAAGTTTGAGGAACATGGAAAGAATCCCGGGATCTACACTGCTATGCTAACAAAGACAGAGAAGACTGGGTCCTTCCAGGCACTGTCTCTCACCATACAGTTGCACAGCACAGCAGTGCAGACACAGTCAATGTTAAAGTCACCACACACTTCCAGCACAGAGCACAAGGCTGCACACTCTGGCCATCAGAGCTCACAAGACCAGTACAGCCTGGATTTAAGCAGGATAAACTCAAATCTGGAGAGCGTTTGCGTTCTTTGGAAACTGCATAGTCCAGAGCTGACCCGAGTTCAGAAGCTGCATCAGCAGGGTGACAGAACAACATTTGTTAAGAGTTTTTGCCTGCAACTAGATGTCTCTACAACTAAACGTGTCCACTAGCTCTTCGTACCTGCAGTTACAGCAAGAGAGCAGAGAGGCAGTGATTGAAGGAAGAGCACAGAAATCCAGTGACTGTTTCTCAGACTAGAAGAATCTTGCACCAGGCTCCAAATAAGCACGCAAGAAGCTGGGAAAAGGTGTTAGCAACTCGTGAGAGACCAGCAAGAAGTCAGCATCAGCAGAGGGAGTGATGGAACAGAAAGAGAGCTTGGAAAGCCACGTGAGGCACCACAGTACAATCGTTCATCCAAGCGGGCAACAACAAAAGATCAGCGGCAAGTCCATCACCATCTAGTGCTAAATTCTCCTGGCTATTATTATAGACACACGAAGATCAGACTTCACTCACTGCTGTCTCCCCACATCCTCTCTGGCTTTCACATAAACAGACCCAAGGCGCAAAGGTTGTTTCCTGAAGACAGAGTTGCTCTCCTGCAGATCCATATCCTCAGACAGCATTCCTGACATCTGAAAGGCCTGAATTCCTCAAAAAAACCCAACACATTCATCTCTTTCTCACCCCTACGTGGGGCGCACCTTCCTTCAGCTCACAGGAAGCGATTATCTTTGGATCGTTACTCTTCCACCAAACGCCAACGAAACAGGTTACCCGTTCTCAGGGCTGACGAGCAAGGACAGCACCACCCGCAGCTTGCTCACAGAGGCGAGGGGGACGCAGAGGCCCATCCCGCCCGGCTCAGATCCATCACCCCCTCCAGCCCCGACCCAGCCCGTCGGCAGCGCGCAGGGCCCCGCCGCGGGGAGGAGGCGGCCCGGCGCTCCTCGCCCCGGCCCGGCCGCGGGCACCGGCACCGCAGCCGTTACCCCGCTCACGCAGCCTGGGCCTCGCGCCTTCCCTCACGGCACCGGGCGGCCCAGCCCCGCACCCCACGGCGTTCCCCCAGCACCCTGCGGGAAGCTCCGCGGCCGCGGGAGCGGGCGGCCTCCCTTCGGCCCGGTTCTGGCCGCGGAGGAGCCGCCGGGCCAGGCCGGCCCATCGCCGCTCACCTCTCCCCGCTCCTGCTCCATGGCTCCCAGGACGCCGCTAGCCCACCTCACGCGTGGGGAGCACGGCCCACCCTCATCGGCGCGTCCGATTGGCGGGGGCCGGGAAAACACACCCAATCAGCAGAAGGCTTGTTGGCGCCGTCTCCCCCCCTCTCCCCGCGTGGCAAGACGGTAGCTGTAGTTCTGCTCCCGGCCGCCGGCGGCGGGGAGCGGCCTGGGCCGCAGGGGCGGGTTTGCTGCCGGCTGCCCGGGCACGGCTCCGAGTTCCGGATTAGCCCGCTCCCTTCCACAGCTTTTTTTTTAAGCTTTCTTGCTTAACAAACAGACAAAACCCAACAAACCCCAGACTTGAGTCCCGCGGGTGGGTTTGACACTCGGCAGCGGTCAGCGTGTCATGTCTGAAACAACGCCAGTCCCGCGGAGTTGTGTGTCTCAAACGCGACCGAGGACACACGCGTCTTCCGAGAAACCTTGCTAAGGGGGTAAGGGTTTGGTTTTACGCGGGTGCCTGGTGGCACGCGAGCAAGGCGTCTGCCCCCGATCCCGCATCACTGCCAGCGCCAGCGCGTCCCCGCGCCGGGCACCCCTCGGAGGGTGCGAGGAGAGGTGAAGAGGACAGAGAGCTCGCCTCTTCATGCCCACCCTGCCCTGCGTGGCCAAGAACCACACGGTAAATAACCCGCCCGAGTTGCTGCTGCTGCTGCTGCTGTGGCTCCCCACGTCCTCACGTGATGGGTCTCACGGATTTCGGGCATTAGCAGGTGTTTCATTTGGCAAAGGAAGTGTTACTTAGGCAAAAGAGGCCTTGAAGTGCTTACTGTGCTATGCAATTGGTTTTACAATTTGTATGCATTTGTAACATCGCTTCGTAGCAAAAATGCTTCTCTCCCTTTTGGCTGGTTTTTTTTTTCCCCATGGAAGAGTAGCGTGGTCTTGGTGGTACTGGTAGCAACGTCCTTCACCCCAGCTTGCTGTCAGTGTCTCTCCATGTCCTCTGGCACTGATTCCCTTTTACTCCATAGGTACATCCCCTGGAGTTAGTTCTATTTCCCATTCTTCCCCTTTTATTTTGTTACCGCCTTCATTGTCTTGACACTGTAAAAAGAAAAAAAAAGAAAAAAAAAAAGAAGAAAAAAAGCCTGTACTGCACCTTCCTACTCTGTACATACTTTGTACTGAGTAGCTAAACAAGTAACATGTGAAGCACCCACACAGTTCCTGTCCTGTCCATATAGTTCGGCCTTAGTTGCAGGCAAAAGAAAAGGCTCATTGCCAAGGCTTGCTTACCTGTGTTACGGATCGCTGTCCTGGTTTGAGTGAGAACAGAACTAATTCTGTTCAGTTATTTTACTTTTCAGCTCAGTTCTTCTCACTAAATGCACTGTCTGAAGCTAGCAGCCTGTTCTCACAGACAGTGTCTGCTTCTAGCAGTGATAACACCCCGTGTTTAGAGTCAGTACTGAGGACTAGTGTGCAGACCAAGGCCACTGCTGGATCTTGTGTACCATGCTGGGGGGTGCAGAAACTAAAAGGCTGCACCTGCAGGGAGTGGACAGGACAGGTGACCCTAAACTGACCAACGAGGTATTCCAGCCCATGTACATCATATTCCGTATGAAGCAGAGGGATCACGAGGGTCAAGCTGCTCTTCAATGCCCAGCATCCAAGGAGGACTCTGTTCTGCCTTCAATCCTGACCTGTGCGTTCCTGAATACAGCTCCTGAACAGAGTTCCCGTCTGCTGCTGAGTCCTGTCTCGAGCTTCCCCAGTGCTCCTTCCACAGCATCAGTAGTGACGGTGATGTAATTGCCATCAGGGGGGTTGGGTTCCATACTCGCTTTGTATATATTTTTACGTATTCCATTATTATTTTCATTTTCATTAAAGCTGTTCTAGTTTCCTTTTCTAATCGCTAAGTCTCTCTCCCTTATTCCCTCTCCCTTCCCCTTTGGGGAGGGAGGGGGGTTAACAGAGAGCGTCTGTTGTAGGTCTCGTGGGTAACCCTGACCCTAAACCTTGACAATTGTTCTTCCAGACAATCCAAAGCCACTAACATGAGGCTGCAGCCTGTCACTCTAAATGCAAAGGAGTGTCACTACCAGTGTGAACCATGCTGAGGACCCTGGGTCGTGGTTGGGGTCACAGCCCAATTACAGAGGGACAGTGGCCGGGAGCTCGCAAAGCCTACTATGTACAACTTGATCAGCAAAGTTCAGTAGCATCGGGGGTCCCCCGGGTTCAGGTTTTCTAAATAATCCTCCGGCACTGTTAAGAAACAGAAAATTGCTTTTAAAGTATTTAAATAATGTAGTTGATAAGTAAATAAATTATAAAGGCTGTTACTCCCTTGCAAATACTGCTAGACAGTGCACTGCATGACAAACAAAGCTGTTTCCAGAAAAGACATGGACACAAAATTAAAGGTTCATTAAATCTTTCTACTGCAGTAATCTTTCATGTAACACATTATGAGCTATTGCTTGTGTGCATCCTCTGCTTCCCTCCCAGAGCAGAATGAGCAGCGCTGCTCCCGTAAGTCACAGACAGGCTGGCTCAAGGCTTCTTGGAAGTGTAAGCAAAAATGAATTGTCTTGACACAGAACAGGCTTGAAGACAGTCCCCATCCCATGGCTGTTCAGCTGTCACTGAGGTTCTAAATAAACCTTTCCAATAAGTAAGAGTATTCAAATAATTTAATTTTCATTTGGATCAAATGCAAATTGATTAAGGAATACTTACAGTCTCTTTAATAGTACAAGCTTTGCGATGCAACATTAACGGTAATATCTTTGTAAAGCCAGCTTCTTTCTTTAGGGATATAGCAGCACTGACAGTCTCACAAACCCAACACATCCCCACACATGCACCTCAGAGGCAGCGACTCACCCAACAGGAGATTGCTTTGATGTTGGCTACTCACAATTTATGAACAAAGTGGCTTCGGAGATCCTGAGCGACTTCTTCGTGACATTGCTTCTGGCTGCCCCCTGGCAGGATGGACCTTCCTGACCCCAGGCTGAGTATCTCAGGGTTCATGGCGACCTACGCTGCTGCAATTTACTGAGGTAAGTGCTGGGTCCACAACCCCAACTGGGAAAAAAGCCTTGAAAAACCCATCATGCGTTGCTCTGCCATGACAGGGCCTTCTAGGCCGCTCTCTGGTACTAGTGATGCTTCTCGTCAGGCACCTACACAGCCTTACAGAGGTGTTTGATGTGTTTGTGCTGCTAGGGCATCAGCAGGTGGGTGTGGCAGGAGGAACATGGATATATCAAGCAGGCCTTGATATAGACCTTGATATATATCAAGCAGGCCTCGGGGCCTATGTCTCCTACGCCAACATCACCATCTGCAAACCACTACCAGAAAGGCAGTGAAGAAGTCCTGCTGCCCAGGCACGATCCTGCAGGACATTCATAGCAGTCTCATCTGCTGCTTTAGTCGCTGTCTTCCACCATGTACAGGGCAGCCAAAGCTGCAGGGTGGCTCCTAATGACTCCAGATAAGCACGAGGGAGTTAGCTCATCTCATCTTGTCTCGCAGGTTGCAGAACGCCATCTGGGCTGGGCAGTGCGTGTGTCTGGTTTCACTGCCAACACTAAGCAAGGACAGAGACTTGTCTTGCCTGTGGGTTTGCATGACTCAGTGTAGACTGGAAGCTGTTTGGGTTACCAACTTAAAAAGCAAGTCCTGATGTTTGGCTGGACAGAGGTGCAATCTCCTCTGCAGTGGTCATTGAAGCAAATGAAATTCTTTGCGGCGGCACAGTACTGGTCTAGCACCACAGCAGGTGGCTAGTGCCTCTGCTATGACCTGTTGCCAGCTCTCCTTTTCCCAGAGGAACGTTTCCAATCTTCTTACAACGGAAAAGAAAATGTGATGCTCCATGAACAAAGCAGGTGCCATGAGTTGTGTAGGGATGAGCAACATTTTCCTCCCCCACATCCTCATGTGCACCTCTAATACCTTTCCAGGAAAGACACAGCACATGGTCCACAGTCCAGGAGAGGAACAGCATAGGTTACCATAGGTGGACTAAAAAAACCCCTAAACTTGTCCAAAATATCTGCCCAGAAGGTTTTCTTTAGAGAAACTTGAAGCTACCAACCTGCTGCCAGAACAGCAGAACGCATTTGCACAGGAAGAGCACAGGAAGAACACAGGATTCCCTGCCACTGGCTGTTGCTCTTGCTGCGATCTCAAGAAAACACAGGGAAACCAAATTCCTGAAGTACCTTCAGCTTAGGAAGTTGAGGTTGCTATGAGCAGAAAATGGGGGCCTGGCTTCCAGTGCTGTGTTTTCAGACTCCAGTCCTGCCCCACACCCACTGTCCCCGCAGCTCTTACCCCTAGGAGTAGTGTAGACAGCCAAAATGTAATGCCCAAGGCCTGCCTTCCAGCCCTTGGAGATCCTTTCTATATTAGCCCAGGCATGCCCCTACATCTGAGTCCTTGCTTCACCAGCCCCAGAGTTCCATGCTGCTGCGACTCTTCCTCCATGGGGTACGCAGCTGTACCTGCATTCTTCCCCCATTTCAGAAAGGCTACAGCAACAGTGGGGGGCAACAAAGACAACAAAAAGCAAAAGCAAAGAAGAAAACAAGTCTAAGTGAAGGACTCCATGCTTTTCTGGGCAGCATCTCTGTCCTTTCAGCCAGAGGAGTGAGGCTGGCAAAGAGCTTTCTTCTTGTAATGCCACCATCACTGCCTTCCAATTCCAACTATTGCCCTGGGCACTGTGGCAGCACAGAGAGAAGTAAAACACCCACTGACAGAGCTCGTGGTTGCATCCCACAGAGCTCTGTGCTCCCAAGATACTCCAGAGCCTGCCACCAGGCTCAAAACAACAGTCTGGGCCATGCCAAGTTCACCAGGATTTATGAAGAGCTTCAAAGCTGGCTATGGAACATGGTGCCAATAGTGAGTCCTCCACCCTCCCTAGATCCACTACACACTCTACAAGTTGCGTAGAATGGAGCTGTGGCTGATTGCCCATCAGCTCCCCACAGCACTGGTTACAGAACAGGTTTCCCTTTCAAACTCCCACCGTGTGCAGCATTCTCACTGGGGAGTCACAACCAAGAGACAGCCTTGGAACACTAAGGGATTGCAACTGAGGCAACTCAAGCAAATCATCAACTCCCCCTTTTAAGTGCCAGATCAAAGTTGGGCAGGCAATACCGAGGCTGAGGGAGCAGCTGAGTGGCTTTCCAACCACAATGCAGGCAAAGATGCTGCTGAAACCGCTGCAGATGGAGCCCGTTGTGCTCTCTCACTTTT